>JARBWK010000003.1:102795464-103395464 GCA_030556195.1 Anolis apletophallus
TATATATAGATGGTATAGAATACCAGCCCAACTATCAAACATGGGAACAGGGCTAAGTCCAATATGATGGCATTGTAAAGTAGAGAAAAGTTGCTATGCAGTACACACATATGTGGTGGGAATGTCTAAATGTAACAACTTTATGGGAAAAGATATTTTAAACAATGGAAAAATTATTCAAAATACCAATCCAGGTAAACATGGAATTTATGCTAATGGCCATAATAGGAAAAAAATATGGATGCAAAAAAATCAAGATTTTTTTCAAGGCAATGGTTATAGCAGGAAAGGCGGTAATAGCCTGGGGGTGGAGAGATGAAAAAAATTTTATTTGGAAAATTAGAATAACTACTTATTTGGGCAAGTACATTCAGACATTATAACATGTTAGTTCAGGAAGGTACACAGGAGGATAAAACAGAAGAAATTAAAGAGAAATGGGTGATGTATATGAAATGGATAGAAGATGGTGAAGACAATATAGATATTGTACAAAGATTAAGAAAACTGCGTACTTGGTTAAAAATAATGATATAGAGTAAAATGTGGTGGGGGGATGGGGAAGGGAGAGGGGGCAGAAAAATTTAAAAAATGTAATGAGAAGAATTAACTTTGTAAAGAAGGTGAACAGATAACATAGAAGTATTTCAATATCTGAAATATATACACATAATAGTTTTCGAAGGCTTTAATGGCTGGAATCACTGGGTCGCTGTGCGTTTTTCTTACTATACATCAAAGGAACCACGGACCATATAGGGAAGCTGATGAAGAAACACAACCTACATACCATCTACAGACCCACTAAGAAAATCCAACAAATGCTACGTTCAGCAAAGGACAAGAGGGATCCTCTCACCTCTGCAGGAGTCTACCGCATACCATGCAGTTGTGGACAAGTCTACGTAGGAACCACCAAACGTAGCAGCATTGCCCAAACGCAAATCAAGGAACATGAAAGGCACTGCAGACTACTTCAACCAGATAAGTCAGCCATAGCAGAGCACCTGATGAACCAACTTGGACACAGCATATTATTTGAGAACACAAACATGATGGACCACTCAAAAATCACCATGTCAGACTACAAAGAGAAGCAACTGAGATCCACAAGCATGGATCAACAGAAAGGAGGAAACAATGAAAATGAACACAATCTGGCTACCAGTATTAAAAAACCCTCTAAAATCAGGACAGTACATAAAGAGGAACACTCATAAAGAAGGGGAATTCCAGACAAGAATCAATCAGGGCTGTCTAACACCTCCCAACAAGGATTCCACCAGGCAGCAATGAGCCAGGCGTTGAAGCTGCAAGGCCATTAAATGCTAATCAAGGTGGTCAATTGCAACATTCACACTTGCCTTAAGGTGACAAGAGTTCTTTCTCCCACCATGGACATTCTACAGTTATATAAATCTCACTTGCCTAGTTTCCAACAGACTTTTGGAGATATTTTTGACATTCTTAACCTCTGAGGGTGCCTGCCATAGATGTGGGCGAAATGTCAGGAGAGAATGCTTCTGGAACATAGCCATACAGACTAAAAATGCACAGCAACCCATACAATAGTTGTTAATTATCTATTCACATATTGTGTTACTATGTACTCATTAAAAAAATTAAAAAGCAATCCTTAGAAATGCTGATTTATTATCAGTAGAGGAAAATATAGAGGATAATTTTCTGATTGATTTTATACCTATTTTATATATCTATATATCTGCATATCAATGTTAATATCAAGTCAATACAAAGTTTATGGTATGGTATAGCAGTGGTTCTCAATCTTTAGTCTTCCATTTCATTCAGATTTCAGCTGCTACAATCCCTAACAACTGGTAAACTGATGGGACTTCTGGGAGTTGAAGTCAGAAACACCTGGAGAACCAACGGTTAAGAATTACTGTGGTATTACGTCTATTTTTAATAGTAATTTTCAAACAACCAGAAACAACATTTATCTGGCATCTACCAATTCAGGTGCTGGTTAACTGAGAGTGTACTGTATCATGAGCCATCCTTAAGCAGTCTTTAGGCTCTGTTTCCTCAAATTCAATTAATCTTAGCATACTGCTTGTAGATGGATCCCACCTCCTCTGGAAAAAATACTCAACAGTTAACAGGGGGCGGGAGAACAACTTACGATGGTGCAATGTCCAGGTGGTTGATGCTGTAGCCAGATGTGGAAAAGCCCCCTAGTGTCGTTGATATGGTTACAAATGCAACAGCTAGTTTGTAATTGCAACCTATAAATCCAGCTGCCACGAGGAATACTGCAGGCCCAATCATTCCTTAATTAAAACAGATCAGAATTATTACTTTCATGGACATTCAAATGCAATTATTCTTTGTGCAGAGCTGTAATGGAGTCTTTTGGGGGCTGCTACTACAAGATAGGGAAAAGCTGGTAGAGAAGTACATGCTGATACAATTTTGTGATTTAAAAAAAACAAAAACTTCCTCATCCAGATATTTTGGGAAATATCACCCAAAAATTCATTCTTTCAAACTATAATCTCAAACAACATGAAGCTCAGTGCCAGAGCTTCCACGGTACATATGACAGGCGTCACCCCTGGCCTTTCCATTCCCACTCTTCCAACCCCACTTTCTGCAGATCAACCTTTTCTGATTAATTAGTCCCCTACCTAATTTATGGATGCATCAATATATAAATTATTGCCAAATGATAGGTTTTTATGGATTATTAATAATCAAGGATGCTCAGAAGTTCAGCAGGATTTGTTCCCGACTAAATGTTAGCAGGAAAAGATATTGGAGTCCTTGTGGACAACAAGTTAAACACGAGCCAGAATGACATACAGCAGCAAAAAAAGCCAATGGGATTTTGGCCTGCCTAAATGGTAGTATAGTGTCTAGATCCAGGGGAGTCATGCTACCCCTCTATTCTGCCTTGCTCAGACCACACCTGGAATATTGTGTCCAGTTCTGGGCACCACAATCGAAGGGAGATGTTGACAAGCTGGAAATGTGTCCAGAGGAGGGTGACTATAATGATCAAGGTTCTGGAGAACAAGCCCTAGGAAGAGCGGCTTAAAGAGATGGGGATGTTTAACCTGCAGAAGAGAAGGCTGAGAGGAGACATGATGATGGTCATGTATAAATATGTGAGAGGAAGTCACAGGAAAGAGAGAGCAAGCTTGTTTTCTGCTGCCCTGGAGACTAGGATGTGGAACAATGGCTTCAAACTACAAGAAAGGAGATTCCACCTAAACATGAGGAAGAACTTCCTAACTATGAGAGCTGTTCACCAGTGGAACTCTCTGCTCCGGAGTGTGGTGGAGCCTCCTTCTTTGGAGGCTTTTAAACAAAGGCTGGGTGGCCATCTGTCAGGAGTGCTTTGAATGTGATTTTCCTGCTTCTTGGCAGGGGGGTTGTTCTGGGTGGCCCACAAGGTCTCTTACAACTCTATGATTCTATGACTGCACTCTCAATAAGAGAAAAGTAACTGCTGTTCCACACAACTTTTAAAAACACACAACAATGGAGCTGTAGCGGATTGGAGGCATAAACTATAATATAAAGTCATAGAAGCTGATATGATTTATATCAGCTTCTACATCATCTCTTTTAAACTGGTTTTAACTGTTCTTGCTTTACTGGGATAGCATTCTGTTTAAACATACAAAGCTGAGTTTGACACTACTCTACACTCTGTTGCCATCTAGTGTAAATAACATGATACAGCATACAAATGAGGGGACCATTCCTACACTGTTTTATTTTATGACCGAATGCATGCTGCTGATGCATTACAAACAACACACCTGTTGTTGATTTTTTTAGTAATAAAATTAATCAGAATGCGGGAAATGTCAACCGTATCTTATTCAGATCCAGATTATTTATGTTATGATAAGGCAGCAAAACAGCAGTTGTGTAGAGAGGCAGAAGAGCTAAGAAAATAACTGTTTTTATCTTTTAATTAAACAGTCTGTATTTGGGGTCATGCTTTTCTTGAAGTATCTCATCTTTGAACTCAATGGCCATCTCAGGTTGTCCTAAGACAGTGATTTGTAAGCACAAAGAGAACCTGAGGCAGGTAAAACATGGAACTTGGGTTTTGTTGGATTATTTCATTGTGGCAGAGCTTGAACTCTGCATGTGAAAGACCCCAGGATCAACTCCACATTTATCTAGAAGTGGATGGACAGATTCCTATCTGGTTCTGGTGAGCTGTTGCTAGTCACAATTATTTATTTTATTTATTTATTTACTTACTTACTATACTTATATCCTGTGCTCTTTCACCCCACAGGGGACTCAGAGCAGCTTACAACATGGCAATATTCAATGCCGCACATTCAACAATAACAATATAATACATCATATTACAATAACACAATAAAAAACATAAAAATACAATAAAACGGTTAAAACTTGATATCTAATCCTAAAATCATCATTTCTGTGCTACGCTGTGCTGATTCCGTATTGCTCTATCCAAACGCCTGACTCCAAAGCCAGGTCTTGATGTGTTCCTTGAAAATCAGGAGGGAGGTATCTGATATCACTGGGGTTGGAGTTTCACAGCTGAGGGGCCACCACTGAGAAGGCCCTGTCTTTCATCCCCACCAGTCGCACTTGTGATGGGGGTGGGACTGAGAGCAGGGCCTCCTCTGCTGATCTTAACTCTATAATAATAGAGGCCTGCCTTAGTATGAAGGCAGCTTCCTGTGACGGGCCACAGTATCCCTGCTCTCATCTACAATTTGCACTGGCCAAGGCATTTTGGCACAGCATTTTTCCCTATAAAAACCCACATGCTAGAATAGAGGAGGACAAAGTTAAAATTGTGGCTGGCATGTGATTCACCACAGTCCTGTGTACATCCCAAGTGGTTGCAAAAATGGTAATTCAACCCTATAGTTCATCAAGGGGTGAAAAAGTAATCATTTAAAGGCAAATTGGATCTATTTTGAACATATTTTAGAATCAGGCTCTTCCACATAGCCTTAAATAGGAATATAGTTGATCATTTTTAACACCTCCATTCTGTCCGTTGCTTAAAAAAATAGGAAAGCACAACCACACCATGTTTGGAAAAGGGCAAAAATGGCCACCTTGGGCAAAATCCATCCTAAGAATCTCCATTTCTCTTTCCTTTTACAAAACCTCTAATGAACAGAAATTCATCTGTGCGCTTATTCTAAGACTGTTTGAAAATAAACATTACTGAGTCTCTACTGTAATTTCTGGCTTTACATATTCTGTGTGTTGCCTACTTTAGCCACCATAGTTTAGCCTTAGAAGGGGGCCCAACCAAGGAAAGCTCTTTTTAATTACAACTCTCATATTGGCAATTGTAGCCCCCAAAGGCAAGTAGTCCTAACTCTGCCAGGGAGCTTCCCACAATCTCTGCCAACACCCTGGATCTGGTTCACTGTTAGAGGACTTGCGAGCTGCTAAGCTGAACAAAAACAGCAGCTATACACTAACACTGCTACGTTTTTTCCAGTTCCAGGCAAACAGCAAAACTATGAGGGTCACCAAGTTCCTGATAATCATCACACTGGACTAGGAAGCAGTGTCTGATGTGTGAGTGTTACTATTTGTCACTCTTGTGAATAACAGCCATTGGCATGCATAAACCAAGGAGCTTGGCAAACCAAAGAAAGTGGTGAAAATAAAGTATAGCTTTTAAAAGTACAACCATTTTTTTTTTTAAAAAAGAAGACACCAATTTTGACACTGGATTACGGTACTCCAAATAGCAAACATGCTCAAAGTGGTTAGTGGCACTGTATAAGTGGGAATAAAAATCATCTGTGTTCTCATGACATAACAGATTAAGTTGAAAAATTAGAAAAAACCAACAACCCAGAACTTTCTTCCCTTACCTATTAGAGTAAATGTTTTGCGCACACATACGGTAGAAAAGTTTTGTTTTTCCCGTAGGTAATCTGCAAATTGGCCAGAGAAAATTATACAAACCCAGCAGCCAAAATAAGGGAGTGCAGATAAAAATCCATTCTGCAAAGAACGAGACAATAAAAAGATGGAAATGAGTTATAATGGGATGGGAACAATCATTTGCCTTTGTACTGTTGCAGTAATAGATATTGGTTGAACTATAACATGAACATAGGCAACAACAACGGAAGCTGGCGTATGTATACAAGACAAGTCAAAGCAATTATTTAGTGCAAATGAGAACAGGAATACATTTGAAATTCCAAATGAGGTCCCTCCCAAACATCAACTACTTAATAACAAAGGAGCCCAGCTACTTACTAATCACAGAAGCACAATGTTTCAGGAGGAACAAGCGATCATCTGGGGACCTTGCACACTATGCAGTTACAATGTTGTGTCTATGTGCCTTCAAGTAATTTCTGAGGATTTGGGGGAATTAGCTCAAAGGAGGTTCATCCTTGCATTCCTCTGAGGCTGAGAGATTGTGACTTGCCCAAGATCATCCAATGGTTTTTCAAGGCTGAGTGTGGGTTTGAACTCTAGTATTATTCCACTTTAATTGCCATGCCTGCAGCGTCTTAAGGAGTCTTGGGATTTGTACTATGGAAAGGCATTGGGGAGCTCTCTGGTTCAGTAGTCTGAATCAGTGTTTCCCAACCAGTGTGCCGGGGCACACTAGTGTGCCATGAGCGATCATCAGGTGTGCCGTGGGAAATTGGAAGCTCCAGGAGGGGGGGGGGAGAGTCTAGTGTGTTGAAGTATAAAAACCCTAAGAAACCTACCTCGATAAAGGCACAAAATTACAAACACCCCCCCTCCCCACCCATTGTCAACTTGGTCTCTCCCTTTCCATGCATTGGGAAGGCCTGCCTCCCTTCCCCCAAGTAGAGACCTCCTCTGGCCTCTTGGGGGTTCTGTGTGGGAAGTTGGGCACAGTTCTATCATTGGTGGGGTTCAGAATGCTCTTTGATTGTAGGGGAACTATAAATCCCAGCAACTACAACTCCCAAATGTCAAGGTCTATTTCCCCTGAACTCCATCTGCATTCATATTTGGGCATATTGAGTATTCATGCCAAGTTTGGTCCTGATCCAACATTGTTTGAGTCCACAGTGCTCTCTGGATATAGGTGAACTACAACTCCAAAACTCAAGGTAAATGCCCACCAAACTCTTATAGCATTTTCTCTTGGTTATGGGAGATCTGTGTGGGAAGTTTGTGTCTTTCTGCCATTCCTGCAAGGATATCTATGTTGTGTTCATCGAAACAGGCCCAGGTTTCACACGGAGTGTATAAATACATTTACAAACATATTAACTATACGTATTACTGTGTTAGAGTGTCATTTTGTGTCATTTTGGTTGGTGGTGTGCCCCAGGATTTTGCAAATGTAAAAAGTGTGCCGCGGCTCAAAAAAGGTTGGGAAACACTGGTCTAAATGCTCCTTCCTAATCTGCAACTTGTGCATTACCAAAGGAAATTGTCACAGTGGTTAAAAGCAAAATCATAGAGCTGTGTCTGTAAAAAATGAAAAAGCTCCCAGTTTTTTAAATCTTGGAAGCAGAAGAGCCAAAGTACACACATTTGGTTCAACTGAGCATTATAATACACAGAACAAGCAAACAAAAAGCAAAATGAATAAAAACAATTTCACCTCTGAATTGATTACCGTATTTTCCGGCATACTAGATGACTTTTTAACTCTGGAAAATCTTATGAAAAGTCGGGGTTTGTCTAATACACTGGGTATAAAATTAAAATAATAATAATTAAAAGAAAAGAATAAAATCTAACTCCCTTAAGGGTGCAGCCTGAAGTGGGAGGGAGGAGGAGGGCGGAGGGAGGGAGGGCATGGGGAGGAGGAGCGACAGGCCACAATGCCACAGAGACCGGCCGGGCGTGATGGTGAGTTGGGCTTTCCCTGCGGCCCCTGCCACTCTCCCCGCTCTACTTTCAAGGCCCTCCTCCACCGCTCACCTCCTCCAAAGTCCACTGGGGCTTGCCTAGGCCCAAGGAAGCTTGGATGTGCTAGCTGAGCAGGCATGTAGCCGGGGGGAGGGGGGGGGGTCTTGAGCCATCCCCAGAATTCTCAGGGTGGTCCACGAGAAGGCCATACTGATACATTATTTAAACTGTTATGTTTATTCATATCATGATCTGATCACCATGCTCAATATATCCCATATTCATGGGAGTATTGGGATAACGATACAAAAGGTTTGGTAGGGTAGACCCTCTCTCACTCAGACTCAGCCCCCCCCCCCCGGAATCAGGGCTACGGCCCTGTCACCGAGGCATTCTGGGAGCCGTAGGAGTCAGTGAACTACGGCTTCCAGAATGCCTGTGAGCACATCCAAGGCACGTCGCCGCCCAGGACTGCTGGGAGTCGTTGTCCGGGGGCAGAGGAGGGCCTTGAAAGCAGTGGGGGTGGAGGAGGGCCTTGAAAGTAGAGCGAGGAGAGCGGTGGGGGCCACGGGTCCCTGTGGCAATGTGGCCTGCCGCTCCTCCTCCTCGTGCCCTCCCTTCTCTCCATCCTTCTCCTCCTCCCTCCCTCCCTTATCCCGCATTAACAAGGTTTGCACTTGGTATTTCTTGTAACAAGATGGACATCGTGTTGGAAGAGGGGTATTCTTAAACCGCGAGTATATCCCTAACACTGTATTTTATCTTGAAAAGTTGGGGGTCGTCTTATACAGCCAGTTGTCTTGTGTGCCAGAAAATACAGTACCTTATTTCATTGCATAATAGTCACATTTTTATCCCCCTTTTTTAACTGGAAAGGGGTGTGTGTGACTATCACATGATGAAAAACTCTGCCTTTGAATGTCTGATTTCGGGTGTGTGTGTTTGTGTTCTTACCTTCAAGTCAAGAGGAGGAGAAGGGGTGGATGATCCAACCTCAAACAAACAGCTCCATTTCTGTGTTTCAGAGAAAGGAATGGGGAGGACATATTCTTTTTTCTCCTATGGCAAGGCAGTTCATAAAATGTGAACTGGGGCCCTTTGGAGAAAGGAGGAAAGAGTGGAACTCCTGGGAACCTCATTTCATAGTTTTTAAAAACTGCCCTGCCTATGGAAGGAAGGGGGAATCATCCTGAAACGGTTCTGTGACTATTTTGCGATGAACACAAAATTACCAATTTTACCACCCCAAAAATGCAGATGCAACTATTATGTGGTGGCGACTATTATGCAATGAAATATGGTACTTTGTGGCAAAACTTGGGAAGTCAAGTACACACAGCAAGAAAATTCCTTAGGGAGGCTCCCTGTGGCTTACAGCCATTTCTTTTTGGAAAAAAGGAATACAGGAAGCAAAGAATTATTGGTGGGCAATTTTTTCCCACATGTTTCAACTCCAACAACAAATGTATTCCCATCAGCTGCACTTTTTGAATCTAAAAGTCTTTTAAAACCATTAGTTTTATCATGCACAAAAAGAAGCATTATGACAAAGAAGAGGGAAAGACATTTTCATCTACTTTCTCATTAAGCAAAGTGATAATAAAGTAAAATTACAGAATTCAAAAGCATCCAGAGATTTATGAGCTTCATTTCCAGAACAAATACTGAACACTACTGAAGGAGAAGGTGGATGAGTGCACCAGCCTTTGGCCACAAACTTTGGCTCAAATTGCTTGAATGAAGTTGGGTAAATTATTATCCTTGTAATATGGGTTATGAAACTAAAATGTGTAAAATAAAAAGACAAAGGGTATTCTTACCTCCTGCACATCAAATCTCAGAATTTCCTCCATGTATGTAGGTAATAAGGTAAGAAGGGTGTAGAAAGTCCAGTTGTAAGAAAAATGTGCTACAACAATAGCCCAGAGTGGAAGAGATGTCCACATTGCTTTCCAAGGCACAGATTTCTGGCTAGAAAGCTAAAGAGATGAAATGAAATCCACAAAGGCATTCTTTTAAAAAATATTCTAAATGCAAAACTATTTTATTAAATATGCTCAAAATTAAAGCTTTCTCCCAGACCCGCTGTATCAACTCTGCATTCATAACTACCTCTTTTTTATTTCTTTTTTCACCTTTTAATGTTTTTTTAAAATGATACATAACCATAATTACCATGCTTTTTCCCTTTTTCATTCCCTTCTTCCTCCCCATATCCATCCCTCCCCCTTCCCTGTGGACAATCCTTTTGTTTCTCATTACATGAGCCTTCTTTCCATTCTATCCATTTTTTTCTTCCAGCTTTCATCATCTGGTTTAACAACCTGTAACCATCTGTTAAATAGAGTCAAAATTTCTTTAATTTTCTTCTCTTTGTCTATTTTTTTTTGCTTCTTATAATGTCCATAATATCCAGTTGTATTTGGTCCCACACATATTCATACCATTTTCAACTGTCAGTTTCTTTTTCTTTTTCCAACCCCAAGCTATTACTGCGTGTGCTGCTCTAAACATCATCATCATTAATTCTTGGTCTTGGTCCTTAATTCTTCTAGTACCATATATCCCTATTAACATAATTTGTATATTTATATCAAATTTTATTTTAGTATGTAATTCTACCTGGTTTAGAATTTGATTCCAGAATTTTTGAATCTCTTCACACTCCCACCATAGATGATCCACAAAGATAGTCTGAAATTTTTGATTACTGTTTCTCAACGCTAAAGAATTTAGATTTTGAAGAGTATGTTCTTGTGAATCTGCATTTTAGGAAGGCCAGCTCAAACAAAATACTTGATTCCTTCTACTGGAATAATAGATTTCTTCTACTGGTGAAGAGATCAAGGACAGTCCATTCTATCAAGTTCCTCTCCAAGCACCGTGCCCTGTGCCTCTTGCATACAAATTTTGCCCATCTTTAACCATAATCTCTCACAATGGATATGCTTACATTCATGTGAATAAGGAAACATTTCTTTGAATTGTGGCCTTTTAGCAGAGCTAAAATTAATGCAATTGTCACTAATATGTTACCTGGAGAGGACTATCAGTTACAATTCAAAAATAATATAAAAAACTAAAAATGATGAAAATTTGTTTTTCTCCTTTAAAGTTATGTATTATCCATCCTGTATTTTTAATTATTTTTTTCTTTTAAGAAATGATAACAGTAAGTGGTATAATAAATAAAACCTGCTAAAATCACCATCACAATCACTCTACAATGTTAATGTAAACAATTTGTTTTGGAATGCTTTGTAAGGATTTAATCACTATTAACTTCTAAAGCTTTGCTCTTTAGAGATTCAGTTGTACGGGATTTTCCTTCCCCTTCCCCCTTCTTCTCACATGAATATGCATATATAGATTTAATGGAAAATGTATTTTTTTACAATAATTTCCCTTGTACTTTTAATATTATGAATTTAACAATTATTTTCAGCAGCAGTAAAAAAAGTATTTGCCAAAACAACTCACCTGATCAGTAAGAGAAGAGAGAATGTATTCTTTTTCTGCATGAGAAATTCTTTTGTGTGTTTCAGGTGTATCACTAACCATAAATATCCAAAAGAAGAACCACAGCACACCCAGGGCACCTTAAAAGGTGAATGGAAAAAGAGATCATGGTTAAACGGAAGGAAAGGTGGGCTATGACATTATTAACACTGATAAACAGGCCACACCTAGATTGATTATAAATTTAACATTCTAAGAACAGTGGTTCTCAACCTGTGGGTCCCCAGGTTGAGAACCATCCAGAAATCCCAGCCAGTTGACCAGCTGTTAGGATTTTTGGAAGTTGAAGGCCAAGACATCTGGGGATCCACAGGTTGAGAACCACTGTTCTAGAATCAGAGGTATAAGGGGGGTCCAAGAAATGTGCTGCATCCAATTACTCTTCATAAAGATTTAATCAATGTTCCCCAACCAGATGTCCTCCAGATGTTTTAGTTTACACTAGTTTTAGTTGCCATAATAATTACTGATTAGTTATGCTGGCTGGGGATGACGTCAAATGTAGTCCAAAACCTATGGAGGGCATCATTTTGGGGAAGGACTGGAAAACACATCTCATCCTATCATTTCTGCATGCACGTATTTGCAGGATCTCATCAGAACGAACCTGAACCTGTGCATGCAAATTACTATATGTAAACAACACTTAAACTAAGTTTTGTTAGCATACATAGTGTTAGCTACACATACACATTTGTATATCTGTAGGTATCAGTAGAGAAACAAATACAAGGAGGACATTTCAAAAGAAAATGATTAAAATGAAAGAACATAGTTGTTGGGGGGGGGGGGGAGAGATAAGACCTCCACAATAGCAGGAATTATTTCATTGGAAAATCTGTATCGATCACATTCAGAATCAATCAAAATGCAAAAAAGTATGCAGGTTTTTCACGATCTTGGAAATTTTAATTAACATGCACAACACATTATTTGCACTCTGATGTGACCTAACTGCAGATTTTGTTTCTACTTTTACTATAGCTTTTGGGTTTACTTCTTGATAAGCATGCATACATATTAGTTAGACAGGGCAATGTTGCCAAATGGAAAGCTCCTGGGTTGTGGACACAAAATACCCATTCATTAATGAGCTGTACAGTGCTTTAGAAGTACACACAAAAAGTTTTACTTAGTTGCATTTGCAATGCGAACACTTACCAAATATGTAGAATACATAAACCCAATCCATATAAAAACAGATCAAGCCAGACAATGGAAGAGACACAACAGTTCCTAGCTGTGCACCTAGAAATTAAATGTTCTTTTTAATGTTGGTAATACATAGCTTTGTAGCCACAGATTTCAAATATGGATTACGAATGAGGGATAATGGCAATCAGAAGCCATAAATACAGAGAACAATAATTATAGACAGTAACAAAATCATTATGTAGGGAGAGGAAAGTCGTATGTTTAGGGATGCATCTTTATTGGCTGGAGGCAGAAATGCATATGGTCTCTCACCTGCATATGAAATACTAAGAAGTTTGCTGCGTTCCAATGGAGGAGACCAAGAGGACCACATTGCATGCATGGCAGGAAAGGTGACACCCTGGAAAACAATGTTTATTTATAGCATAGTATTTATTTCAAGAGCCCATGATTTTTTATTTATTGAGGCGGACATTTTTACGTCCACGAAGCCTGAGAAAACACGGGTTGCATTAGCATGAAGCTATTTTCTCAACAAGTGGGCATAACTCATGGGCAAGTAAGCAGAACTAATTTCTTGCCCGCCTCAATTCTTCAGCTGAATATGCCTTGTGGACAAAGCAATTATGCTGAACTTTTGGTTTCAGCGAAGCAACAGCAACAAAAATACGGTGAATTTTGTTTAATTTGGATAGCTCAATGCCAATTTGACAATAAGGTCAGGCAGCGTGGCAGGAAAGAGGCGTCACTGTTCATCAGAAAAGGCAAATTAATTAAAAAATATACCGCTAAAGGACACATGAAACCTAACACCTAGTCTGGAATTTGAAAGATAAGAATCAGGAACAATCTGTAAAAGAAATCTAGCCTCTGCTAACCTTGCAAAAAACATAAATAACTTGAAGAGCAACTTTTCCAAAATATTACTTGCACTCATATCAACCTGTCTGAACTTTGTGATCACTTTCAAAGGCTGAAACCTTTTAGCAACAATTAGAAGGTTGATGAGTATCAAGAACAAAGTAGTCTGGGATTTATTTATGTTTCCAAGTTGAATATTCTTTATCAAAAATGTTTAGGGGGGCGTTTGGAATTTCAGATGTTTTCAGCTATTTGTGACATCTGTATTTGTTCATATGTACATCATGCAACATTTTTGGGATGGAACCAAAGACTGAATACTATTTTTGTACATTTCGTATGCAGCTTATATACATAGTCTGAAAGTAATTTTATAGAACATTTTATATAATTTTGTGTACGGTACACTAAACTACGAGTATTCACTGATGTATCTTTACACTTGAAGATCTTGTCTAGTTCATAGCTACCCTTTAAAGTCCTTAACTGCAGCCTTTATTTTGATCAAGTCACCCATGTTGACAAGTCTGGAATTCTGGATACAGGATACTCTACCCATAATACATATATAACGCTTGATGCAATAATATACTTTAAAAATGCAGATGTAATACAATATAAGATCAGCATGATGAAAATGTAAAACAATTTTACTATAATAAAGAAAAAACCAAAAACAAATCTTCTCATTGTGGGAATTAAACATGGCCCCAGTCCAAAGAGGGATATTTAGACCCATGCTTTATTTCTGTAACATTTTTGGTTTTAGTTGGGTTGTTTTAGTCCACCGAGACGGCTGTTGGGTGCTGTTACAAATTCAGCTTTTGATATGTTGCATTTTATGTTGTGATTTAATGGTGTACTATTACACTGCCCCCTGGTGGTGCAGCAGGTTAAACCGCTGAGCTGCTGAACTTGCTCACTGAAAGGCTGGCGGCTCAAATCTGGGGAGCAGGGTGAGCTCCTCATGTTAGAACCAGCTTCTGCCAACCTAGCAGTTCGAAAACATGCAAATGTGAATGGATTAATAGGTACCGCTTCTGAGGGAAGGTAATGGCGCTCCATGCAGTCATGCTGGCCACATGACCTTGGAGGCGCCTATGGATAATGCCAGCTCTTCGGCTTAGAAATGGAGATGAGCACCACCCCCCAGAGTCAAACACGACTAGACTTAATGTCAGGGGAAACCTTTACCTTTATCTTCACTATTCCACTTAAACTCTGGGAGCTATGGATAAGACTAGATGCATATGGCAAATTTACAGAAGCACCAATGTGTTGTTGGGTGTGGGATTTAGCTCGAAAGAAGACGCATCATCACCATCAGTTATCGTAATTATCATTATTCTAATTTTTCTGAATATACACACGTAATGTGTAGGTAAAATCAGCTGACATTTTCTTGTGGGTGGGAACGTTTGAAAATAATTTGTGATAGGTCTTTAGTTCCTTGGCCTCTAACTAGTAACACCTTTCTATTATGACTAGCAGAAATAGGAAAAAGACCCACATACTACAGAATACACTATATGAAAGAATAAATTATGCCAATATGCTATATTTGAATAATTTATACAGATTATAGAATGTATCTATTCTTAGATCTGAATTTAGATTACCCTGGCATTTTCAATCCCTTCTTCCCATAGGATACACAAAGCTCGGAGGTGACCATGCAGAGGAAGTGTTTCATCACTCCTAGAGCTCAGTAGCTGCCAGGTTTCCCATTCACTTCCCATTTCCTTCATTCTCCTGAAGTTGCACATTCAAGGCTGACAAACTCTTCACACAGCCTTTCATATAGCATTTCTAATTACAGTGTGTCTTTGCAATAGGCTTTCTCTAATAAACAATAACATTCCATAGTATTATTCTCATTTTCAGGGTGGCCATAAAAAGATGGCCCAAGCAACTCTCACTTCCCAGATCCAAGGCTATTTCACTCTGTTGAACAATGTTTATGATTTCTCCATGGCATGATCTGGAGACACAAGGTCCATCACAGAACACTATAGCACCATATTCCACCAGCTGCCATGGCTGCATTTGGAGTTTGGTCACAGGCACTAAAAATGTCCTCTGGCTGGGATTCCAAATCTACCAATTGCTGAATTCCATGGGATGTTGCCATGGTAGTTAAAGTGAAATATAGTGTTATTATGAGGTGTAACGGGGCTCCAGTGGGAACTCATGTGAATGTCAAGTTCCATGAATGAAGAAAAGTGGAATGGAAAACACATTACACAAGTAAAAATAATTCAGCAAAGGCAACCTCCCTCTGAACAAATTCTGACAAGAAAATCCAATGATGATTTGAATTTGTGTAATTTTAGATGAATGTTTAATAATTTAATGTTTTAATTACAGTTTTAATTGCAATTGTTATTTATGAATCTGTTTGATGTTTTTCTACTGTAAGCCTCCCTGAGTCCCCCCTCAGGGGTGAGAGGGACGGGATACAAATATGCAAAATAAATAAATAATAAATAGGTTCACCTTTGGAAATAATGTGAAGGCACCTAACAGCAACAGCAAAAGGAAAAAAAGGCAAAATTACCTCACCCAGGCCTTCCAAAGCTCTGACTGCGACGAGGAATCCAACTCCTAGGTCTGCTGCTACAGGCGTAAACAAAGTGAAAACGGCAGTGCCCAGGATGCCAAAGCCCAGCAGCAGCTTCCCCCCAATCCGGCGGGCAAGATACCCGCCAGGAATCTGAGTAATGATGTAGCCGTAGAAGAAGGAACCAAGGATCAAGCCTTGGGTATCTGCATCCCAGGCATATTTTTTGCCCTGGAAGAGAGAGAGAGGAGCAAAAGGGCTCATTTTAATATTCTGGGTCATTAAAAATAAGAACAAAGGACTATATACTTGCACCCACCAACTATGCATGGGTATCTATGTTATTTATTCTCATTGACAGAACAGGTTACAACTTATGCAGGTGCATGTCATGACAGTAGATAATTATGCCTAGAGTTTTATGAGATGTGTAGGTTCTCAACATTTTTGAAATCACATAAAAATACATAATCCCCAATTGCAATCATTATCTCATTAATTGTTTGCAAGTCTACCTTCTGAATTAAGCCAACTATGAGAGGCAATGGGGCTCCATTAGACTCCCAGGAGAATTTGGATAGCTGCACTATCTGCAAAAAAACTGACCTCCCCAAAAAGCCCTCCAGAAGGTATGGGAGCATTTGTCTTTGTTTTCACTCCCCCCAGAGCATCATAAGCATAGATGAGGCCAGTTTAAGGAATGGAAAATGACAATTCATTTTTCATAAAAAAAAATATATCTCCCAGGTCTAAAATGGCCAAGGGGTGTCAAAATGTGTTGTGGACTGTCGGTAGGCTGAGCTGCTGTAACCAATGTTGAAATATCATGGGAGTTGTAGTTTGGAAACATCTGGAGAGTCACAGTTGTCCAACCACATTAGAAAGGAACTAGTGTGTGATGAATACAGGGAGAATGGAAGACAATCATAGAGAAAACACATCACTGAAGAAATCCTGTCCTGGGATTTGCCCTCCCTCTTGTTCCCTTCAAGTTTATCAGCAACATCTTTTGAAAAAGGGGTTTGATTTGCTTATTTATTCCAATAAATATAAATAGTTACAGCTCAGTTTTTCAAAAATAAATCTGGTAGACGTTACCGTCGTATTACGAAGTACAACTGGAGTTGCAGAATGCTCTGGGCATGTTGAAGATGTATTTTTGGGTAAGCTTGCATTTGATTCCACCATGTCCACCAAGGCAACACTTAAATTCACACGGAGGGCGTATAAGAGAAAGAAGCCAAAGAAGGCCCAGATGGCTAAACTGAGACGAGCAGAGCAGCATATTGGAGCTAAAAATAAAAGAGACACACATTGTAAATGGTTAACAGCATCTCCCTAACAAATCCACTTACGAAGCCTCTGTGTGTGTGTGTGTGTGTGTGAGAGAGAGAGAGAGAGAGAGAGAGAGAGATCGATTGATTGATCAAGGGTTCAAAGTTCAATGTCCAACATACCATGAGATCTGAACACTGAGTCCATGTACCAGTCAGTTTACCAGCTGTTAGGATTTCTGGGAGTTGAAGACCCAAATATCTGGGGACCTATAGGTTGAGAACCACTGCATTATGTGTTCCCAGTCGAAAAGCAGGGCGCTAATGGAAAGGAAGCTCCCTTGGAAAGGATTATGGACTAGCTAGAATCTTGCACAGATTTCCCTCAGGCATGAGATCCTCTCTGATCTTGGACACTAAGCAGGGTCTGACCTGGTTAATACTTTGGTGGGAGACCACCAACAAATTCCAGGTGGTGTAGGCTGTATCTCAGTGGAAAGTACTGGCAAAAACACATCTGAGTGTTTCTTGTGTAAGAAAACCCTCTGAAATGCAACAGACAACTTGGAGGCACGTATACACATTCAAACACACTTGAACAATCCAAAGTGTTCTATTCTTCACATTTTTCTATGCAGAATATTTCCTCCACAACTCTTTAGGATATTGGAATACAAGGAATTTATTGTGGAAGAATATTTGGTTCAGGTCGCTGCGACATAGGTTAATAAAACCTGCATTCTTGTCGGAGCACCTAAGTTGAATATGTAAGAAGAAACTACGGTATATCACGTATAGCATAAACTCAATTTTCTCAGTGAATTGTTCTAATTTGATGACATGGGACTTGTTAAGACAATTAACTACATTAAGAAGTCCATTACCCCGATATAAGTGGTTTTTAGCAGGAAATGCATTTTCCATTTACATCACAACCATTCTTTGTTCTGAACTAACAAGATCAAATTATTTTCACAGACTAGACTTTAGAAGGGGAGGAGGTTACTTAGGCCGTAATTTAAATACTGTAAAAAGCAAACACACACAAGTAATCATGTTCTGATCACATCACAAAGAGCTGAGATCCCAAAATAACATGTTCACACAAAGAGCAAGCGGACATGTTCAAAGCAAGAAAACAACTCCATGACGTCAAAATGAGCTCGTGGCAAAGGCTAATCAAAGATTTTACAAGAAATCTGAAGTTATTCAACATCTACATGAAACCGCTGGGAGAGATCATTCGGAGTTTCAGAGTAAGGTGTTATCTGTACGCAGATGACGTCCAGATCTGTCACTCCTTCCCACCTGTCACCAAGTAGGCTGTCCAGACCTTGAACCGGTGCCTGGCCGCTGTGTCGGATTGGATGAGGGCTAGCAAATTGAAACTAAATCCAGACAAGACAGAGGTTCTCCTGGTCAGTCGCAAGGCCCGAACAGGGCATAGGGTTACAGCCTGTGTTGGATGGGGTTACACTCCCCCTGAAGACGCAGGTTCGCAGCTTGGGAGTGATCCTGGATTCATCGCTGAGCCTGGAACCCCAGGTCTCAGCGGTGGCCGGGGGAGCTTTTGCACAGTTAAGACTCGTGCGCCAGCTGCGCCCGTACCTTGGGAAGTCTGATCTGGCTACGGTCGTCCACGCTCTGGTCACATCCCGAATAGATTACTGCAACGCACTCTACGTGGGGCTGCCTTTGAAGACAGTTCGGAAATTGCAATTAGTCCAGCGGGCGGCAGCCAGATTGCTAACGGGAGCTACATACAGGGAGCATACCACCCCCCTGTTGTGTCAGCCCCACTGGCTGCCTGTCCAATTCCGGGCTCAATTCAAAGTGCTGGTTTTGACCTTTAAAGCTCTATACGGTTCTGGCCCAGCTTACTTGTCCGAACGCATCAGCCGCTACGTCCCACCTCGCAATCTAAGATCATCCGGGGAGGCCCTGCTCTCGCTCCCGCCTACGTTTCAGATGAGGCTGGTGGGGACGAGGGATAGGGCCTTCTCGGTGGTGGCTCCCCGCCTGTGGAATGCGCTTCCTATTGATGTACGATCCACCACATCCCTCCTGGCCTTCAGGAAAAATTAAAATCCTGGCTGTGGGACCAGGCATTCGTACACCAGCACAAGGCAGCATTTTAGATTGGTTTTTAATGAAAGTGGGTGATTATGGCCAATGTTGTTATGGACTGAACATTGTTTTAATCCAGAGTGAATGTGTATGGTGCTAATGTAGTTGTATTTTAATGTATTTTAATTGTTGAAGTGTTTTGGGTGTATATTGTTATTATGTGGGCATCGAATTGTGCCGTACTGTAAGCCGCTCTGAGTCCCCCCTTGGGGGTTGAGAAGAGCGGAGTAAAACCCCGAAATAAATAAATAAATAAATAACTGTATCTATTCCCAAGAGTTCAATGATTTATATTCTTTACAAGGAAAAGGGATGAAATTAATAATATCCAGCATTATCTGTTTTGTCTCCCCTGTCCCTTTGCAGACTATTACACTGAAATGAAGAATAAATAATCACCATCTTTTATGGACAGAGAACTTCTATGGATAGAAAGACAAGGTACAGGTCATTCCTTAGAGACGGAGTTCCGTTCTATACTGTCATATAATCCAGATTACTAAACAGATAATCCACATTATCTGCTTTGAACTGGATTACATAAATCTACACTGTCAGATAATCCTGTTCAACTGAGATAATCTGGATTTTATACTGCTGTGTAGAAGTGGCCTTAATCACAAGTAGGAGACCCCATGCTTACACACTGTCTTTTCTTTGCTTTCTAACTCTTTCAAGCAGAATAAAAGGGGGGAAAGGCTTTTAAAGAATTGTTAGACGGAAACTGATACAACACAGTCTGAGATACACAACCTGCCTTCTCCTGAGAAAGAATTATAATATCACAAAGGATTACCACCTCACCCCCTTCATAGAAAATCTGCTACACAACATGAGCTTCTTTGCTGAGTTCTAGGGTCACAGAAGCAGATGGTGGAAACAGAAGAACAGCTTACTCCATCAGTGTTCAACATTTACACAATTGATCAGCCACTGCCAGAAGGGACAGAGTTTCATCTATGTTGACGATCGTGCCATCATTTGCTCAAGCAGAGAGTTTTGAAATGGTTGAACAGAAGCTCTCTGAAGTGTTATGTGCTCTTACTACCTATTACAGGGAAAATCAGCTTCCAGTGTGGAAAACATCTCACCACGCTAAAACAGTGGATGTGGCTCTTAATGAGACATGCCGTATTATCACAGGATGTCTACTTCCTATACAACTGGAGAAATTATACTGTTTGGCTGGTATCATACCACCTGATATCTGCCGGGAAGTAGCCGCCAATAATGAAAGGACCAAGGCAATGACATCTCTGGACCATCCTCTGCTTGGATACCAGCCAGCACTCCACATCTCAAATCAAGAAATAGCTTTCTAAGGTCTACAGAGATACTAGCAGGAACACCTCAGTAAGCAAGAGTTCAAAAGTATCAGACTAAAACCCAGAACCACAATCAGTGGCTGATACCGCATGAGAAGCTATCCCCTGGGTACACAAAAGAATGGGCGACTTGGAAGGCGCTGAACAGATTGCACTCTGGCACCAGGAGATACAGAGCCACCCTTAAGAAATGGGGCCACAAAGTGGAGTGTACAACATGCGAGTGTGGAGAAGAGCAAATCAAAGACCACCTATTACAATGCAGTCTGTACAATGGAGGACCTCCTTACAGTGACACCAGAGGCACTCCAAGTGGCTAGCTTCTGGCCAAAGGAAATTTATCGCAATGTCAAGTTTTTAAACGTTGTTTGTGGGGTTCTTCTATACATTATAACTGTATTCTCAATTCACTTCTGACACGATAAATAAATAAATAAATAAGCCTGAGTTAGTGAATGTAGTTCTTCTATCTAACTGCAGCTTGTTTTTCTGGTTAATTCACTGACATTAAGAGAAAGTTGCCTTTTCAGATATAGTGGGTGAACTCTGGTTTAATACAAACTAAGACACACAGGAGGAGGAGGAGGCTTTCAGCCTTTATTCCTGACTTCAGAATTGTTTACATATCCCTCTATTTCAGGATCTATGTTAAAGATCACAAGTCATTTTCCCCCTGAGCCATTACAAACTAACATGCACTCTGCAAATAAACTATAGTGTGCTTAATTATCCTTTTACTTTAAATATAAATATAAATATGTATATATTAGAAAATATGACCATGTTCTAGAAGCATTCTCTCCTGACATTTCACCTGCATCTGTGGCAAGCATCCTCAGTGGCTGTGACCTCACAACCTCTGAGGATGCCTGCCATAGATGCAGGTGAAACATCAGGAGATAATGCTTCGAGAACATGGCCATACAGCCTGAAAAACCTACAACAACCCAGTGATTCCAGCCATGAAAGCCTTCGACAATACATATATTAGAAAAGCTCTCATTTTGCTTGTTTTTATGACAATTACATTTTGGAAAGCATTTTGCATCACTCATACACATAATCCTTTCCACCACCACCCCCAAACCAGACCCAGAACCCACATAATAAACACATCATTAATTTTACAGTCCACAAAACAACACAAACATTTAATTCTTTACCGTTGACACCGCCAGGATCTTCTACAATCAATCTAGCTTTCAAAGACATGTTTCCCAATCTCCTAGTAACAGTTCTGCTGGATCAACAAAACAGATGGAAAGTTGCTGTAATATTATCCATTTGAGGAAGCTGCTCTGTATGTTGCTCTTTTAAATGAAGCAAGGTCTGAAACAGACGTGGCGTGTTCGGTAGGTTTAAGACCTTGGTGTTCTAGTAAAAGACATTAAATTATCAATAACAACCTCTTCCATACTCAGTTACTGTTGATCAGAGGCAGAATAAGAATCCAACTGTTTCTTTTATCAATCTCTTCTTTGGACTTTCTTCCGGATCCACCTCTGCTTTTGTTCTATGTAGAATATCCTGTTACGCAGCTTTCCTTTTTCCACCCCCCAACCTCCTGACTGTCAGGTCACACTATGTTCCTTTCAGGAAAAAGCACCTTGCCCTGCCCACCATAAAGAGAGATTAAGTAAAACCAAGGAGAACCTATTGCTTTTATTAACCCCATGAGATTTCCTACTTAACCATATATGTCAGGGCTGTCCAACTTCTACCGGACCGGGGGCCTGAGTTCCGGTCAGTGATCACCTGGGGGGCCTAAGGGTCTGGCTCCGCCCCTGGTCTGGCCCCGCCCCCTCCCCAGCTCCACCCCCTCCCCGGGCTCCAATTCCATATATTTAATATTAACATAAGGGGGGAGGGAGGGAATACCACACATGGGGGGCATCAATAAACAATTCCATATATTTAATATTAACATAAGGGGGAGGGAGGGAATGCCACACATGGGGGGCATCAATAAACAATTCCATATATTTAATATTAACATAAGGGGGAGGGAGGGAATGCCACACATGGGGGGCATCAATAAACAATTCCATATATTTAATGTTAACATAAGGGGGGAGGGAGGGATGGATGGAACACTTCAGGGGCATAAATACACAATTAAATATTATATTATTTAAATAAGGGGAGAGGGAGGGATGGATGGAACACTTCAGGGGCATAAATATACAATTAAATATTATATTATTTAAATAAGGGGAGAGGGAGGGAGGGATGGATGGAACACTTCAGGGGCATAAATATACAATTAAATATAATAATAACATAAAGGGAGGGAGGGCGAAAGGGTGGATGGATGGATGGGTGGGAGGAAGCTGGAGAGAAGCCCAGGTTGCTGGTTCTCCCAAGCGGATGGCAAATGCAGATAGATCCCGCTGCGCCTCCCGGAAGAGTAAAAAAGCAGCGAGGATGACCTGAAACTGGGAATAATGTAAACACTGGGATTTAAAGGGAAGTAGCAAGGAGGGGTAATCCTTTCACCTTGGATTACACCCTTCCTTCCTGCTTTCCCTTTAAATCCCAGTGTTTACATTATATTCCAGGCTTCAACCTTCCTCCTCGCCGCTTTTTACTCTTCTGGGAGGCGCAGCTTGAGCGCCGCGAAAGGTAAGGCTGCAGCGGCCAGGGATGGCCGGCTGCGGCTGGGCCTGCGCGGGAGGCGGCGGCGGAGGAGGGGAGGGAGGGAAGTAGGAGGCGGAGGAGGAAGGGAGCCTGCTCCTCCTCCCCGCCCCGCCCCTCACCCCGGCCGTGAAAAATAATAATTAATAATAATAATAAAATATTCCAAAAAATGTTCAAAAAATAATGAAAAATATTTTTTTAAATCTTAAAAAGCAGGTATCTTGCAGGAGGGTAGGGGGCCGCAGGGAAGGGGCTAGGGGGCCGTATACGGCCCCCGGGCCACCAGTTGGACAGCCCTGATATATGTTATTATAATAACTGCATTAAATGCTTTTCATCAGATTCATCTCCAAATATTTTGGATTTCAACTCCCAGAATTCTAGCCAGCCTGATCAATGATGGAAGTTGTATGGGAATTGACATCTAAAACATTTAGCAGACCAAAGGTTTCCTTATCGTTGCTCTGTGTTGTTTGCTCATTTGGCTATTCTCAATACAAGAAATTGTCCTATGAAGAAGGTACATTGCTAAGCCGGTTTTTGTGCAATTCCACAAGCTTTATGTCATGAAGACAGCCAAAGAAGAAACATATTTTTACCTTTTCCACTGTGAACCAAGTAAAATAGGCAGTCAGCAATACAAAAGGGACACGAATTGCCTTGTTTGAGATTATTCTGGACTAATTGTCACCAATTTTGGCCACAAGACACCTACTAACCGAAGGAGTGACCATCACTCAAGAAAACTGATTTTGTCATTTGGGAGTTGTAGTTACTGGGATCTATACAATCAAAGACCATTCTCAACTCCACTAACAATGGAATTGAATGAAACTTGGCACACAGAACTCCCATGACCAACAGAAAACACTAGAAGGGTTTGGTGGGCGTTGACCTTGCATTTTGGAGTTGTAGTTCACCTAGATCCAAAGAGCACAGTGGACTAAAAAAAAAGATGGATCTGGACCAAACTTGGCACAAATACTCAATATGCCCAAATGTGAACACTGGTGGAGTTTGGAGAATATAGATCTTGGCATTTGCCGAGTTGTAGCTACTGGGATTTATAGTTCTTCTACAATCAAAGAGAATTCTGAACCCCACCAACAATAGAATTGGGCCAAACATCCCAAACAGAGCCCCCGTGACCAACAGAAAATACTGTGTTTTCTGATGGACTTTGGCAACCCCTCTGACACCACATCGCAACTCCACCCCCTAGAGGTTCCTACCCGCAGGTAGAGAAATGCTGCCTTAAGACCATCCAATCCAATTCCCTTCACCAGGGCAAGAAAACATAATCAATGCCCTCCTGACAAAGAGCCATCTAGCCATAGATATAGATGGATATATATGATTCACACACACATATGTAGATGACAGATAAAGTATCATAGATTTGAAAGGGACCCCTAAAGAAGTACAAATATATTTTGCATGTTCCAGAGTAGGCAAACAGACAATCTCTACATCAAAACTGCCAAAGAAACAAGAAGAAATACTGTTTACCCACAAGCATAAAGAAATTACATATATGAGAAACCAACACTTTCTCATTACTTTATTTTCCAGATCACCAGACTGGGCCACAGCAACGCGTAGTAGGGGACGGCTAGTCATGTATAAATCAGGGCAGGTTTTGGGATTAAAATTATGGATTCTGATACGATTTATGGATAAGTCAAGGCTCATTCTGTGGAGAAAGGAAAGTGCCAAAGTTGCCTCTGGTCAACCCCCATCATTTCTCCTCCAAGGCATTCAAAAAGACCAGAACCGTGGCAAAGGGAGTAGAAGGAAATCTGTCTCTTTTGGGCTTTTCCATGATGAACTAAGCTCTTGCCTTTTGTCACTCTAGTCAGAAAAGGGGGATAGTACCATTTGTGATAGATAGGAGTTAAGTTACAGTACTTACATTGATCCATGGATAAGTCAATGCAGGTTTTTTTCAGGTTGGTATTTTTTAACTACAATTTCTAGACTTATATATGATTATATGTAATCGAATGAATCAATTTATTGTTTTGCGTTTTAGTTGATAAATTTACATTTGCTCAAATGTAACTGGCCTTTTGAATCCAGATGGATATATTCCTAACACAGATTCCCTCCCTTTTTGATAACACATGTAAGTGTTATAGCACAGGTGATTTCACAGAATAAGAAATATTCATTTTGTACACGGATAGCGACAATACTAGAGAAGATGTTATGAGTTTAGTTAATCGTCCATAAAAGATCTAATTAAATGACATGAAATAAGAAGGGAAAATGACTACAGTATAACATTTCTCCTAAATTGCATTTTATGTCTAGGTTAAAAGCCAATACTAAAAGGCTTTTTTTTTTTTTGAAGAGCCATGCTGAATCGGGCCTCAGCCCATCTAGTCCAGCATTCTGTGTCACACAGTGGCCCACTAGTTGTACACAGGGATCTCTAGCAGAAAGGAGGGCAAAACCCTCACCTGCTCCCGACCCCCACAACCAGTACCCGGGGAAAATCCTGCCTGCCTCCATCAACACAGAGGTGGCACTTGGATGTCCATTTCAGTAGCTACTGACTCCCTTGGTATCCATGAATCTGTCTAATCCTGCCTTGAAGCTGTCCAGGCTGACCGCTGTCACAACCTCCTCTGGAAGTGAGTTCCATAACCCAATGACCCTCTGGGTGAAGAAATATTTCCCTTTATTAGTCCTAACTTTCCTACCTTGGAGCTTTAGGGGTGCCCCTAGTCCCTAGTGTTGTGTGACAGAGAAAATATTTTGTCTCTATTCACCCTTTCTATCCCATGCATGATTTTATACACTTCGATCAAGTCACCTCTTAAACGCCGTCTTTCAAGGCTGAAAAGACCAAGGCGTTGCAACCTGATTTCGTAAGGGAGCTGCTCCATCCCTTGGATCATTCTTGTTGCCCTTTTCTGTACCTTTACCAGTTCCGTTATATCCTTCTTGAGGTGCGGTGACCAGAATTGTACACAGTACTCCAGATGTGGCCTCACCATAGATTTGTAGAGAGGCAATACAACATTTGACGACCTATTTTCGATTCCCTTCCTGATCATGCCAAGCATAGAATTTGCTTTTTTTACTGCTGCTGCGCACTGGGTTGACATCTTCATTGAGCTGTCCACCAAAACCCCAAGATCCCTTTCCTGGTTTGTCTCGGAAAGCTTTGACCCCATCAATTGGTAGGTGTAGTTGGGGTTCTTTGCCCCGATGTGCATGACTTTACACTTGTTTAGGTTAAAATGCATTTTGCCACTTTGTTGCCCATTCACTCCAATTTCGAGAGATCTTTCTGGAGCTCTTTACAATCAGTTTCATTTTTAACTACCCTGAACAATTTAGTGTCGTCTGCAAACTTTGCTACCTCAGAATTTACTCCTACATCCAGGTCATTAATGAATAAATTAAAAGTAACGGACCCAAAACTGAACCTTGGGGTACGCCACTTCTCACCTCTTTCCACCCAGAGAAATGTCCATTTATTACCACCCTTTGTTTCCTACAGTTTAGCCAGGTTCCAATCCAGGACAAGACCTGTCCCCTGATTCCATGGCTGAAGAGCTTATTTAGGAGCCTTTGGTGAGGACTTTGTCAAAAGCCTTTTGAAAGTCAAGGTAAACAATATCGACTGGGTCCCCTTTATCTATGTGTTTATTTACACCCTCAAAGAATTCTAACAAGTTAGTAAGACATGATTTGCCTTTGCAGAAACCATGTTGATTTTCCTTCAGCAATGCCTGTTCTTCTATGTGCTTAGTAATTTTTCTTTAATAATGGTTTCCATCACTTTGCCTGGAACTGAGGTTAGACTAACTGGCCTATAATTTCCTGGATCACCCCTGGATCCTTTCTTGAAGATCGGAGTTACATTTGCCTCCCTCCAGTCCTCGGGTACAGTGCCTGATCTTAGAGAAAGGTTATATATTTTGGCTAGAATTTCAGCAATTTCACACTTGAGTTCCTTTAAGAACTCTGGGGTGGATGCCATCTGGCCCTGGTGATTTGTTGACATTTAGTCTTTATCAGAATGGAGATGGAAATGCCTTCTGTGGTTTTACTACCTCTCTTTGTTTCTCCCTCCTGAGTAGTAAAAACATTTTGATTCCATTTCGATTTTAATTATTTTTAATATGGTGTTTATTCTTCTATTTTGAGATTTTCAAGACAGTTTATGCTGCCAGTTTGGCTAAGTATCCGAATGTCCATTCATTAATTTTTCTACTCTTAAGTTTTGGCCTAAGACAAAAGTTGGGTTAAAATATTTTGATATATAAATAAAAATCCTTTTTGAGATCTTGTTTGTGACATGTAGTTTCATTTTTACATTAATGTGTATTCATATTTTATATATACTTGTATTAAAAAGAATGTACCGCATCTCTGTTAATTGGGAACAGCTCGTTAAAAACCAATGCTTCAAGAACACATCAAAATTCTTCACACTGCTATTCAATATCACTTCTCTCTGACCTGCACCAGTACACTTGGTTAAGAACAGTTTTGCCTTTTTATCAGAGCATGGAAAAGTTACTTTTGGGGGGGGGCTACAACTCCCACAACTTCACAAACCCAGTGATCATACTGTCCAAGGGATTCTGCAAGTGGTAGTCCACAAACATTACTATTTCCAAGCCTTGCTCTGAAAGAAAGGGATCATATGCCTGGGGGAGCTTGGTCCATATCAACCACTGTATCATATTAGAGCTAGAGGAGTATTTCAGGACTTTTGAACATTTTTAAGACGTATTATTAGAAACATCTTCTCTTAGGGAAGGAAGAACAAGACCTCTGTGAACAAGACATACTGTAACACTCTAAGTATTTGCGGTGAAGTTTCTGATGTTCTGATATGAGTGTCTAAACCTGATCTGTTGGCTAGAGTGAGATTGGAGAACCTGTGGCCCTTATAGATACCTTTGGAGTTCAATGTCCCATTCGTTTCAGCCAGAAGATTAAATTCTTTGAAGTAAAATTGGAATTCAACATAATCTGAGTACTGGACCTGGATCCAAAATACATTCCGGCTCATCTACAAAGTGACTTGGAAGTTTTTTCAGAATGACCTCAGAGCACTGGTCCCTCAGGAGACAGCATACTTGTTAAGCATCTTTCCACTGGTCTTTTATAGAAGATGGCCAGGTAAAAGAACAAGTTTACTTATGCAGTTGCCCTTCCACATTTGCAGTTTTGACTTTTATGGATTTGATTATTCATAGAATTGATTGAATCTGTGAATGACCAAAATGTTCCCTCTAAGAATCCGTAGGTCCTCTAATGTCTCAATGGACAACTTCCTCCAGTTATGCTGGAAGATCTAGAGATTTCTACCGAGAACACCTTTGTAACAATTTCTAGGTCCTCCAATATGATTCTATGACTAGCTTCCAATTGACTGTAGAGTTTGCTGGAAGTTGTGGAACTTCAAAGGAAGTGTGTGTGGGTTTTTTTTTCAGGTAAAAGAATAGAAATGTATTTGTTCAGAGTTTTTCACTTTCATGGGGGTCCTATGTCCCGAACAACAGTGAATGTGGAGGACTGACTGCATCTTTGGCCGAGGTGGAAGGGTTTGTTCAGAGCCATAGTTTTCACCTCTTTTAGAATCTCTAGGTCCTTTAATGCAATTGTATGCTTAGCTTCCAGTAGAGGTTGACCAGAGTCATGATGGAAGACCTCGAGAGGTGTTCTCTCAGATTAAAAAATAGCAATTTGTTATTTACTTTTCATTGTGACCCTGTGCCTTAACCACAGTGGAAGTGGAGGGCTGATTGTATATCTTTGCAATGTGGATACTAGCTTTGGCATTCCATTTAATATAATGAGACATTTCTCCCGGTCTTCCTCCAATTGCATCCCTAAAAGCTGTCATTTATTTATTTATTTATTTATTTCCAACATTTATACCCTGTCCTTCTTAACCCCTGAGGGGGAACTCAGGGCGGCTTACAACCGACAACAATTATTCTTTACATTAACAACCTTCTGAGGTGGGGAGAGGTCAAATGACAGCAACTAATCCAAGACTTCCCCAAGAATTTCATGGCTAAGCAGAGATATATCCAAATGTCCACACTCCAAATACAGCACTTGGTTCTTGACTCTACAGTACAATGTTTCTATGTTTAAGACAGTCATGTAGGACAAAGAATTTGGCTAATGTTTTGCAGTTGTTCCCTTGGTGTACAATCACCTCCCGTGCTTTTGCTAATTAAAATGCTTTCTTTGCCGAGTTGCAAAATTATCATTAAAGTCATCCCTTTTTTCAGAAAATCACTGTAACTTTTCAGAAACCATCTCCTCCCTCTTTAGATTGGGAAACCTGTCCCATCACTTGTAATAAGTTTTCCCATTCATTGTGGCTGTCATGAGCTATCAAAATAATGACTTTTTAAAATATTGCAGGCCTATAGTATTGTAGGCCTATTCATTCCAATGGACCTTACTTCCTAATCAGTAGGTACGGAGTCTGATTTCTTATACCTGTTCCTAGGGAGCAAACTATTTAAATCAATTGGACCGATTTCTGAATAAACACATATTGCATTGTGCTATCAATAGAATTTTTAAAGGACAAGAGAGATCCTCTTTTGGGATCCTGTGGAGGTGGGATCCTTTCGCCTTTGCAGGAGTCTATCATATACCATGCAGCTGTGGACAAGTCTATATAAAGACCGCCAAACGCAGCATTGGAATAAAGCTACATGAAAGGCATTACAGACTACCTTAACCAGAGAAGTCAGCCATAACAGAGCACCTGATGGACTAAGCTGGAAACAGCATATTATTTGAGAACACAGAAATGCTGGACCACTTTAACAACTACCATGTGAGACTACACAGCGAAGCCATTGAAATCCACAAGCATGTGGACAATTTCAACAGAAAGGAGGAAACCATGAAAATGAACAAAATTTGGCTACCAATATTTAAAAACTCTAAAATCAGGACAGTATATAAAGAGCAACACTAAAAAATAGGGGAATTCCAGACATGAATCAATCAAAGCCACCTAACACCTCCCAACAAAGGATCCTTCCAGGCAGTAACCAGCCAGGCTTTGAAGCTGCAAGGCCATTAAATGCTAATCAAGGTGGTGATTTGTAACATTCACTCCTGCCCCAAGCAGACAAGGGTTCTTTCTCCCTCCCTGGACATTCCACAGATATATAAACACCACTCGCCTAGTTTCCAACAGACCTCACAACCTCTGAGGATGCCTGGCATGGATGTGGGCAAAACGTCAGGAGAGAATGTTCCTGAAACATGGCCATACAGCCCAAAAAACTCACGGCAACCCAGACTTTTTAATTATTTGGAACTGTTTATTTCTTCCATAATTAAACAATTGCTAAAGTTTTTTTTAGATTTTTCTTTTTTACTGGTTTGTGTTTGGAACACAGGTTTGGATCAGGATTTAAGAATGTCAAACTTGACTGATAGAAAGTGACTTCATCAGCTCCTTCTTTGCATGGCAAAGGGTTCACAGAGGCACATGACACTCTGCTGAGTGAAGTGAAATGTGGAGCAGGAAAGAGACGAAAACACAGGATTAGGAATAAAATCAGGTAGAAGAAACTTTTTTGAGTCCTTTTGCATGTGGAAGGAAGATCTTTGATCCAGCCAAGAGTACTTCATCTGACAATGAATTGTTTCCATCCATTAAATTACATTTGGTTAGACCAAATATTTGCATTTCCCTACACACAGTAAGTGGCATAATGTATATTTCTAGGTTACAGATTTTACTTAAAACTAGACTTAGAAATACAACAGCAGTGCAATCAAACAACTCTCTGCTGGCTTTTACTTTTTACTCTTTTTTAATTAAAAAAAGCTAATCCTTGCCATGACTGATCTTGACATGTGAAACCTTTCAGGTTCAAAAGAAGCCAGTTATAAGGCCAAAAAAAATGTTGGTGTGCAAGAAAAAAGCTGAGCGAAACTGTCAGAACTGGTCATATAGATGTTTTAATCCTGTCCATTCCATATGGCTCTGAGGTCTACAACTGACCATTGTTTCAAAGCAGGCATGGGCAAACTTCTGCTCCCCAGGTGTTTTGGACTTCAATTCCCACAGCCGGTAGGCTGTTAGGAATTGTGGGAGTTGAAGTCCAAAACACTTGGAGGGCCCAAGTTTTCCCATGCCTGCTTGAAAGCATCAGATATTCCCAAATATCCTGCATTGGTGACAATCCAACATAGCATCTTGATTAAAACAAAAGCTTTTAAAATGTGGGACTAATCACAGGACAAATGGTGGTCTAAGCCAGCTCTCCACTCAACAAGATGCCTAACAGGATAGGTGTGCACATCCACAGCAATTATCTTGGAAACAATTATATATGTGCATATTGTTTTGAATTTATATCTGTGTTTTTTAAAAATCATTTATTTTATCAAGCATACCTGCTGCCTTTTGGGGAGCGTCTAAGAACAAATAAGCCACAGTCAGCCAGAGCTACCCAAAATACTACATGCTGAGAAATATGTGGGAACATTGTATGTCTTGATTGACATTTCCATGGAATATAAAATAGAGAAGTGATTTCGAATTGGAAAATCTGTAACATAACCTTTAAACATGTTTGCCCAGAACACAATGGGACACTATTTCCATGTTCACTTATTGAGGAAGAAATCTTCCAGCAACACCAAGACATGGATTTGTTGGAAGACATAAACTTTTCTGAAGACCTTTAGGAACAAGGGCTATAGCTCAATAGGAGAGCATACACAGTATATGTTACATGCAAGGCCTTTAACCTCTGGGCCTAACATCAGAGGGTATTTCTATGCAAACCACATAGTGCTCAACTGTTAGATGACAAGGGCCGGAGAGATAGCACAGTGGTAACAACAGCTGTGTTGCAATCTGAAGGTTGCAAGTTCGATTCCCAGGCTGGTTTGGACACCCAGCTGTGAGCCCTGTCCACTGTTTACCTAACAGATCAAAAACAAAGCCAGCTGTAAGTAGGTAAAATAGGTACCGCACGGCGGGGAAGGATTTTTAAGGACTTATAACAAATAACAACAAATAAGGAAGATTGGCTGCCGAAGTGGAATGCGGAACCAGGCTCTCATCTGAGGATGAATCAACAGCACCCCCTTGTGACATAATGGAGCGACTGCACCCTTCAGAATGTAGCCAGATGGAAAGATCCTTCTAATTGTACAAGTGTCTGCACCTGTTTGTCTGCACAACTGTATTGTAATTGTATGTCAATCTGGCAGGGACTGTCTGCCGTATGTGTAATGTAATCCGCACTGAGTCCCCTTCGGGGTGAGAAGAGCGGAATATAAATAAAGTGTATTATTATTATTCCTTCACCTTTTATAGACTTACTGTCCAACATGATCATGCTATCAATATCATACTGTGTCTTTCCAGTGGTTTGTCCGTCATCAGACTCCAAAAAGTCTGTCCTTTCCCTTGAAAACAGGAAGAACGTGAACCTCCAGACAGAGATGTTTCTGTTTTTTCTCAGACTGTTGAGGTTTTCATGTGGTTCAATCATGTCAATAAACAGCAGTTCACTACAGCCTTTGTACTGAGTTTAAAATTGAATTTACAACTGTTTAGTCTCACATAATAATATAACATAGTGTGATATATACAAATAGATCTTTCTAATCACTGTGATAACCACGATGCCACACCACATAGATCCATATGGTGTAGTGGGATGGAAACATAGGAGGAAATGTAATTTCCCTAGTAATGTTGGAAATTTGCTGCACTTCTACCTACAGTGGAAGAACACATAGTGTACTATAAGGCCACATACGTATATCTCAGTGGTTATTCTTAGTTGGCACAGAGACAATAGCATTGAGGTAAAACAAAAGAACGTGGCATGAAAAAAGAAAGATACAGCCTGTATCATCTGCAAAACTAACGTACGCAATGGTTAGTTTCGGCACAGTGGTTGTGTAAGCATACGCAATAATTGACTGTGTCTAGATAAGATGAGGAACAACAGATAAGATAAATGTCTTGATAACACTCCTTTGAAAACATTTAGTGTTACTTGGAGTGTTTAATTTGGTTTCTAGTTGCTCACTGAATGTATGAAAAGTGCTGTAAACCAACATAACCACTTCAGGGGTCTAGGCGGGCTGAGAGGTGATCAATAAATGCCATAAATATTGCTAGAACTGTATAGCCTTTTGGCTCCCCTGGTCAGTCTTCCTTCTTATCTCTATAGCTGAGCCAATCCTCTTGCATCTTTAATAAAGTTGGTGGTTGTCCATGAAAAAGATATGCTTCAAGAATTGTGCATTTGCATTGTTGTAGGTATTTTCAGGCTATATGGCCATGTTCTAGAGCAGTGGTTCTCAACCTGTGGGTCCCCAGATGTTTTGGCCTTCAACTCCCAGAAATCCTATCAGCTGGTAAACTGGCTGAGATGTCTGGGAGTTGTAGGCCAAAACATCTGGGGGCCCAAAGGTTGAGAACCACTGTTCTAGAGGCATTCTTGCCTGGCCAGCATTCTCAAAGGCTGTGAGGATGCGTGAGGAAACAACCTCTGGAGATGCTTGCCATAGGTGCAGGCAAAACGTCAGGAGAGAATGCCTCTAGAACATGGCTATATAGCCCAAGAAAACCTACAACAACGTAATGTTTCCAGCCATGAAAGCCTTCGACAATAAATTGTGTATTTGTTGCATTTACTGCCATAGATGTCTCTTAAAAAATCCTTTTATGGGACCCTGCATACACCGATTTCCCCAAATAACTGCTGAGGAAGCATCCAAGCACATGGCCTGGAATACCAGTTTGCAAAGGGATCTTGATGCACCTTTGAGATTGATTGGTGGCATCAGCTTTTGCAAACTAACAAGATTTAAGCCATGCATCTGAGAAGCCGGCTTAAGTCTATAAAAACATATGCTACCCAGTTTCTATATTAGTTTCAAAGTGCTCTTGGTGTTTTGGGGTTAATCTACAGGAGGCATGGGCAAACTTTGGCCCTCCAGGTGTTTTGGACTGCAATTCCAACTCCAATTGTGGGAGTTGGGAGTCCAAAACACCTGGAGGGCTGAAGTTTGCCCATGCATGATCTGCAATGTAGAATGTATGTAGCTTGACATCACTCAAACTGCTATAGCACAATCCTATGGGATTCTGGGATTTGCTGTTTAGTGGGAAACCATCATTCCTGGGCAGAGAAGGCTAGGTTTTCATGAAACTGCAACTCCCAGGATTTCGTACCGTTGAGCCATGGCAGCTAAAGTGGTGTTAAACTGCATTCATTCTGAAGGGTACACCAGAGGTTCCCAACCTGTGATCTGTGGACCACCAGTGGTCCCCAAGAACAAAAATATGGTCCGCGGTCTCACCATTACTACATCGTTGCCCCGAAACCAAGCAGCAACGAGTGTGACTGGTCTCGCGAAACCCTCTTATAGTGCCGAGGCAACGGGGATGTCGGGATGGGAGAGGCTGACTATCCACGAAAGATTACTACTACCACATCAGCTCTAGATTATTAAATATGGTTTTCTGTGGATGAGCAGATGGCGACTACTGGATGGCATATGTTCTGTATCAGAACTGAGCTGATGTGGTCTATCCAATGCATCAGACAGAGCAGATGTGGTCTAGCCAATGCAATTTTCGGACTCAGCATCCCAAATAACCAGACTGAATCTGAAGTTGACCAAAACCTGATTCGTAACCCTTTGGTACTGATGTCGGGAAGTGGTCCCTGGTCAAAGTCGTCCCTGGTCAGGGTGGTCTCTGATCAAGAGGTCCCTGGTCAAGAGGAAACACTGATGTAGACCTACCGGTTGTTAGGAATTGTGGGAGTTGAAGTCCAAAACACCTGGAGGGCTGAAGTTTGCCCATGCCTGGTGTAGTTGCACTCTTGGACTTCAGCTCCCAGTATTTATTTATTTATTTACTTCATTTATATACCGCTCTTCTTACCCAGAAGGGGACTCAGAGCGGATTACAGGTACACATACTTAGCAGACAATCCTTGCCATTTCCACATACACACATATAGACGAACAGAGGCAAACTCTGGCCACCAGTGGGAGCTGACACACTCCTCATCTCTCAGTTCCTTCCGCATTCCTCAGCGTTCCCTTGTTGTTCCCCCTTAATTTGGTACCTTTACTGTCAGGGATTATGTGTTAGATTGTCTCAGCGTTCCTGGAGTTCTTTAATGGCATAAAAGTCATACTTACTTTAATTCAGTCCATTCAAAATTTTCCTCCCCACTTAATGTACAAAGCCTCAGAAGGGGTACAAAGAGCATTTAAACACATAACAATCAGACCCCACCTTTCCCAGTACTTGACTCAAGATGCATTAACATGATAGCTTAAAGTCTTTTGGGCTGCAAAAGGTCTTGACAGATGCAGGCTACACTTAAAGGTCGAGCACCCACCTCGACCTGGGCAGGCCTCGAACTCATGACCTACTGGTCAGAGAGATCTTATGCATCTGACACTTAGCCAGCTGCGCCACATTCCTGGTATTCCTACATTTTGTCCAAACTGGCCGTGGCTTCTGGGAGCTGGAGTCCAAAACACCTGGAAGGCTGAAGTTTGGGAAGCCCTGTGCTTCAAGATCCCTTTGCAGCCCACGTTTATTTATTTATTATTATTTGGACTTAGTTAAACACACTCAAGGAGAGGGAGAAAATCTGCAGACCCAGGAGCCAGGGGTGCAGCTGCACTGTGGATGCAATCCAGTTTGACACCCCTGGCCCAATGCTCTGGAATGCTGGACCCAAGGCCTTTCTTTAGCCTTGCCTGCCAAGGAGGGCTGGTGTGCCTCTCCAAGCTCAGAAGCCATGCTGGGGATGGGTCTCCTCACCCGCCTTGGCGATGAACGGCGACGCCCGCAAGAGGAGCGGAGTGCGGTCTTCCTCCTCCTCCTCTTCCTCTCCTCCTCCTCCTCCGTCCCCTTCTCCAAGCCCCGGAACCTGCATCTCAGCCTTCCTTCGGGGATTGCAAACTCTAAAGGCAAGAAGCCAGCCGGCGCCCCAGGCTTCCTTCGCTCAAGAGAGAGAATGGAGCGTCTGCAAGGGAGGCCGTCACGTGACTGCCAACCGGGCGGAAGTGCGCCTTCCCCCGTTCTTTATCCCGGCGCTCTCCTTTCGGCCATCTTTGGTACTGGCACACCTTTATTGTTCAATGGAAAAGGAAGATTAAGGATCACGCACCCCACTCCAACTTCAGTCTTCTCCTAGTAACACTCTTACAGCACTAGGATGTCCCTTGGCGGCATCCTATCATAATCTGGGGTTTGCAATTTGCTGGTTCCCTCACTTTGCTCCAGCAGAGCTTGAAGACTTCATTTCCCAGAATTCCCAACCGAGGCTTCTGGGAGTTGAAGTCCGAAACCACTTGTCGGGCCAGGGCTTGTCAACCACTGTTCCAAGGGCCCTTCCACACAGCCCTATATCCCAGTGTGGAAAGGCTGTGTGTGGAAGCGCTTTAGGGCCCTTCCACACTGACCTATATCCCAGAATATCAAGGCAGAAAATCCCACAATACCTGCTTTGAGCTGGGTTATCTTGAGTCCAGACTTACCTTACTTTATTTACTTTATTTATATTCTGCTCTTCTCACCCTGAAGGGGACTCAGAGCGGATTACAGGTACACATACTTAGCAGACAATCCCTGCCATTTCCACACACAACATATAGACGAACAGAGGCAAACTCTGGCCACCAGGGGGAGCTGACGCACTCCTCATCTCTCAGCGTTCCCAGCGTCCCTTGTTGTTCCTTCCGCATTCCTCAGGATTCCTGGAGTTCTTTAATGGCCTCATAATTCAGTCAAAATTTGCCTCCCCACTTAATGGGGTACCTTTATCTCCTACTTGGCAGATGCAACTGTCTTTCGGGCTGCAAAGGTCGACAGCAGGCTACACTTAAAGGTTGAGCACCCACCTCGACCCGAGCAGGCCTTGAACTCATGACCTACTGGTTAGAGAGATCTTATGCAGCTGACACTTAGCCAGCTGCACCACATTCCCGGTGCTTAGATAATGTGGGATTTTTCTGCCTTGATATTCTGGGATATAGAGCTGTGTGGAAGGGCCTTAAAGCGCTTCTACACTGGCCCTTTATCCCAGGATCTGATCCCGGATTATCTATCCCAGGTAATCTGGCAGTGGGGACTCATATATTCCAGTTTAAAGCAGATAATCTGAGATCAGATCCTGGGTTAAGAAATAGCGTGGAAGAGCCCCCAGAATATCAAGGTAGATCATCCACAATATCTGCTTTGAACTGGATTATCCAAGTCCACGCTGCCATATAATCCAGTTCAAAGTGGATTTTGTACAGCGGTGTGGAAGGGGCCTCAATAACCCCCAGGATTCCATTGCAGTGAGCCACGGCCATGAAAGTGGTGTCACACTGTGTTAAGTCTACAGTACGGATACACCCTTCAGCCCAGATGTATGCGGTTACTAGGGCCCCTTCTACACAGTTGAATATAATCTCACATGTTCTGCTTTGAACTGGAATATATGGCAGTGTGGACTCAAATAACCCAGTTCAAAGCAGATATTGTGGGATTTTCTCCCCTGATATTCTGGGTTATATGGCTGTGTGGAAGGGCCCAAAGAGTCATGTCAAATCACAAACTGCATGCTTTATACCTTTCTGTGGCTAATGATAATATAAATAATACAATCTCCCTCCCCCCCCTCTCTATACACACACACACACACAGAGGCATATAAACAACACAGACACAAACAGTATGTATTTATAAACATAACTTCAATAAAAAGCAACAGATGCATGGTTGACCCACTCCAGAAAATTTCCATCACAGTAAACTTCCTATTCTGAACTGATATCAGATTTCTTCAGTAATTGTTATACAATATGCAATTATTACTCATTTTGAAGCGGATCAAATAGGGATTACTTCACTGAAATAGGAAAGGACACTGCGAACCCTTGTTGAAAGGTCAAAAGCAATCCCTTTTCATTTGAGGAGAAAATAATATATAAATTAATGACATGGAGAGATTCCACCACGTACCTTCATCTGAAAAAGGATGCAGCACATCCATCGCCAAGAGTCAAGCAAATAGTTATGGTGGCAATTAATAATTCTTTTAGAAAGGATTGTTCTGCTGATATGCACCAAGAGAAAGATAAGAGAAAGCACACAACTATTGCAAGGCCCCATCTGTACTGACAATGTAATGCAGTTCAGAGCTGGAAAACCACAAAAGAAAACCCTCAATTTCCCTCCGTGCTCTGTGGTTTGTACGTATCATCACCATCCAGTTAGGCCTCAAATTGGTTCCAGGATTTCCTAAGTAAGTAATCTTCCGCAAGGTTAAGCCACTTTCTTTAATACCTGTTTGAAAATGCAATAAATGGTCAATGTATATGGGGCCTAAGGCTGGATCTACAATGACATATAATGCCATAATGTTGGAACTGAACTACTATTATTATTATATCCTGCTTTCCTCTCTTAAAGGAATAAAGAATATAGTTTAAAGAATACAGTTTACAATTTAAAGCCTATAATGCATATAAATACGAGAATGGTATTCGAATGAGGACCGTTCTGCCAACAGAATCGCGTCTCCTGCGTCACGGCCCGTCTTTCCAATGACGCCAAATCACGTCGGGGTCACCAGAAATGTAGCAGATGTACAGCAGGAATAATCCTGTATAACAATACCCTTTTCCCTCTCAGGCTGCTTTTCGTGCAGGCGCAGGAACGAGGAGACGAGACAACTTGGTTACTTTTCTTGAAACACAGTTTATTCCATATCTACAGCTGTAGGGGTCTGCCCTTATGGCATAACAAGATGCAAGGAACAGAACCCCCCTCCCTTCAGTCATTCAGTTTTTATACAAACAATGGAGTCAGTTTAAGCAATGCCTCCTTCATTCATTTTAACTGGCTATCACTTTTGATGTGCATTAATTCTAACCAATTAACAATGCATTATGTAATCTAATGATTCATTGGCTAACAATCACTGCGCAGTTTATTTTCTGACCAATTGTTAAGGCTATCTCTATGTGCGTAGCTTGTCCCTATTTTGTTACTCTCTCTGATAAGCTTTCCCATGGAACAAGCCAAGTGAGTGTTTCATTAAGCCAACACATGCGAAGTCTCCTAAACCAATCTCTGCCTGGTAAACAAAGTGCACATGGTGTTTCTCTGAGCCAATTGTAATGCATCCAGGACAACCAATGAGGTGGCTTCTCTTCTAAGCCAATCCCTGCTGTTCTCTATCGTGCTTGCTAACTTTTGCCTCCTTCCCTATGCCTAGCCTATGCTTGGGTAGCATTCTCTCCTGACGTTTCTTCTGCAACTCAATGAGTCTCCTTCAGATTTAAAAACAAAACTATTACAAATAAATAGGGGTCTGGACTGAAAAGCTGGGGGAAGGGGAGCTAAAGACACACACACAATGTAGACCAGTGGTTCCCAACCTGTGGTCCGTGGATCACCAGTGGTTCCCAAGAATGAAAATATGGTCGGTGGCCTCACCATTACTACACTAGTGCCTCGAAACCACATTGCAATGAGAGCAACTGGTCTGCAACACCCCCCCCCCCCTTTAAACTGCCAAGGCAACGGGGATGTTGGGAGGGGAGAGGCTAACTACCCAAGAAAGATTACTACGACCACATCAGCTCTAGATGATTAAACATGGTTTTCTGTGGGCAAGCAGATGTCGACTACTGGATAGCATATGTTCTGTATCAGAAACTAGAGATGATGTGGTCTATCCAATACAATTTTCTGAATCAGCACCCCAAATAACCAAACTGAATCTAAAGTTGACCAAAAACTAATATGTAACCATTTTGGTACTAATGTTGGAGAGTGGTCCCTGGTCAAAATGGTCCCTGGTCAAAAAGAAGTTGGAAATTACTGATGTAGACCCATACAATGCAGTTAAACTACATTGCCTGGCTATGAACTGATCATATAATGCAGTTTCAAAGAGCATTATATGGCAGTGTGAATAGGGCCCCTGGTAGGTTTAATTCATAGAATGGAGGATCCAAGAAGGAAGCTTATGGCTGCATTTATTTATTTATTTATTTATTCTTTTACTGTATTTGTATACCACCATTCTCAGTCCGAGGGTGACCCAGGGCAGTTTACAAAACGGCATGATTCGATGCCCACAATAATATAAAAACAGTTAAAAACATATAACATACATAACATACATAAAATTCAATACACAATACACAATAAAAACAATAAAAACATAGATCCTACACATCTCATTACCAAAATCATTATCTGATTGCATTGTCCAGTTGTTCCGAGGTCAGGAATTATCTGCTACACTGCATTTGAGAAAGCCTGCCCAAAAAGCCATTTTTAACGAAATGTTAAGAGGGTGCGGGCTGATCTAATGTCCCTAGTGAGGGCGTTCCACAGCTGAGGGGCCACTGCTGAGAAGACCCTGTCTCTCATCCCTGCCAACCAAACCTGTGAAGAAGGTGGGGCCGAGAGCAGGGCCTTCCCAGAATATCTTAAATTCCTGGATGGTTCATAAGGAAATATACGTTCGGACAGATAAGCAGGGCCAGAACTGTTTATGGCTTTATAGGCTAAATTGTGCTCGGTAGCAGACTGGCAGCCAGTGGAGCTGGCACAACAGAGGAGTTGCTGCTCCACTCCTGTTAACAACCTGGCTGCTGTCCATTGGACCATTTGAAGCTTCTGAACAGTCTTCAGAGGCAACCCCACATAGAGAGCATTGCAGTAGTCTATACTGGATGAAACCAGAGCGTGGACTACTGTGGCGAAGTCAGACTTCCCAAGGTACGGACGCAGCTGGCGCACAAGTTTTAATGGTGCGAATGCTCTCCCGGTCACTGCCAAGACCTGGGTTTCCAGGCCCAGCAATGAATCCAGGATCACACCCAAGCTGCAAACCCTTGTCTTATTTATTATTTTATTTATTTATTTATTATTTCGGCTTAGTAGACCGCCCTATCCGAAGCTCAGGGCGGTTTACAGCACATAAAACATCTCAAGTAAAACCATAAAAACACTTAAAAATACATCATAAAACTGGTTAAAAATCCCACCCCTTACACTAAAACCATAACACATTGAGCACGTAACATTGACGGTAGCAGCACGGCAGGGTAATAAGGCATAGTAGGCAATAATCAGGCTCCGAATGCCTGCCTAAAGAGCCAGGTCTTACAGGACCTGCGGAAAGTCATTAAGTCCCGCAGGGCTCGTGTCTCCGCTGGCAACGAGTTCCATAAGGCTGGCGCGGCCACTGAGAATGCCCTCTGCTGCGTGCTGGATAGTCTGCAAGTCCTCATGCTAGGGACCTCCAACATGTTAAGCCCCTCTGAACACAGTGATCTACTGTGCACATATGGGGTAAACTGCTCCCTCAGGGGGAGTGTAACTCCATCCAACACAGGGTGTAACCCTATGCCCTGTTTGGCCTTACGACTGACCAGGAGTACCTCTGTCTTGTCTGGATTCAGTTTAAATTTGTTCGCCCTCATCCAGACCGTCTCAGCTGCCAAGTGTAGGGTTAATGTAGTCTGGCATTGTTTTATTACCATTAATAATAATCATAATAATTTTATTTCTTACGCTTGAGGCAGGTTACAACATTGCTAAAACACACAATCAAAACATTCATTTAAAAACACTTCGTAAAATACACATATTAAAACATATTTCCATATAATACATATTAAAATACACAAAACAAAAAAGTAGACGTGCAGTTTAGAAATCATCATTAAAACTGTTTGAGTAGGCCTGCCAGAAGACATAGGTCTTCAATTATGTCTCAAATTGCAACAGCTGATTTGGAGCTCTCCCAGACGCCCCCCAAGAAGACTGAATTGTGTGGAATGGATTGTACAAGAGAAGGCAATCCTGTAGGTAACCTGGATCCAAACCACGTAGGGCTTTGACAGCCAAAACTTTGTACTTTGCCCGGAAACCAACTGGCCACCAGTAGACTGACTTTAGGATACATGTGATATTTTCACATAACCAATCTGGCTGCCACATTCCTCTCTTAAGGAGCACAAAGATAGCTTAATGTAAAGCACATTGCAGAAGTTCAACCTTGAGGTTACCAGTGTGTGCACTACCATCTTAAGGTCCTCCAAATCTAGGAAGGGCACAGTTGGTGTATCAGCCGAAGGCGATAGTAAGCACGTCTGACCCTCGTGCTTGGGCTGATATTTGGAGGAACTGATACAGGAGTACTCACAAGTTGAGAACACAGTCTTTCAGGGGGAGTGTAACCCTGTAAAGAACTGGTTGACACATCTCTGTCTCTAGATTAGGACCCTTGATGGCAAGCACCTTTGTTTTGTCTGGATTCAGTTTCAATTTGTTTTTCCTCATCCAGTCTCCTCCAGAGGAGACACACTATCCTTAGCAGAGGCTGTTTTTGAAGGCATAGATAAATATATTTGGGTGTCTTCAGCCTATGGATGATCTCTCCTAGCGGCTTCATGTAAATATTAAAGAACACTGGGGATAGAATGGCACCTTGTGGAACACCACACAATAGCTCCTTTTTGGAGTAGCAGCTATCCCCGAGTGCCACCATCTGGAACTTGCCTGAGAGGTATGAAACTACAAACTTCAAGATTCCATACATGGCAGTTAAAGCGGGGTCAAACTGCATTCCTTCTACAGTGTAGAACCTAGAAAAGGAAACATGCCTCTCCTCCTCCTCCTCATTGCACACTGGTGCCTCTCCTCACTTGATGCTGGCAAGTGCAATTCCCAGTTCCCAGGCCTTGCCTAACTATCTAGTTTGCATTTATAGTAACTCAGTCCCGGATTTAGTAATTTTTCAGTGACACAGCAGTCTCCAGGATTAGATTCCACACTTCAATGTCTAAATCAGGGGTGCTCACACTTTTTCAGCATGGGAGCTACTGATTAAAAAACCAAGTCCCAAAGATCACCTACCCAGAAATGTAAAACGTATAACTATTTTCTTATTTATTTACAGTATTTATATTTATTATTCATTTTTATGTACCGCTCCTTCCAGCAGGCTCGGGGCAGTTTACATAAAATGAAGTTATAAAACATCAACATTTCAATTTAATAACAACAATATAAAACAGAGCATAAAAATACATCCAACCACCCCATTTCTCCCACACTGCCATATTACCACACATATTATCAGCCAGAAAGTAAGAAGAGAGGCTTTTGAACTGCAAGGCCATTTAATACTCAGCAAGGTAAACAAAGGGGCATGCAAAAATACATCCAACTACCCCATTTCTCCCACATTTCCATATTCCCCAACATATATTTCTCAAGGAACAAAGCAAGCAGAGAGGCTTTGGAGCTAAAAAGCCATTTTTTAGCTCCAAACATTAAAAATACACAAACAGAACAATCAAGCACCCACCCCAAAGTAAAAAAGACCGACCTTTGAGATGCGGTAAGGAAATGACCCCAAAGCGTCCTTCTTCTCCTCCTCCATCGTTGCTCCTATTTCCACGCCGCCAGCATGCGTGCCGTCTCCAAGAGCTCACGAGAAGTCTGAGAGGCAGAATGGGGCGCTTCTGCGCATCTTGTGAGGCCAGCCATGCATCGCGTCATCCAGGCCCGCTCCCTTTGGTCTGCTACGACACTGAGTGGCTGAAGAAGGACGGAGGGAGGAGGAGGAATCCAAAAGAGGGGGCCCATTCTGCCTCTTGGACTCTGGAGCTTTTGGAGGCGGTGCGCGAGCAGGGAGCGGGGAGGAACAACGACAGAGGACTTCTTTGCAGCGTGCAGGGGCACGTGAAGAGGATCAACAGCAAAAAAAACTGGTCAGGGGCCTGAAGATCACCAGGATGAGGCCTGAAGATCACCCTGGTGATCCCGATCACCATTCTGAGCACCCCTGGTCTAAATAATCCCCTCCTCTCCCCTGATAGATTAGCCTGTCATATTCTGTTTCAGTTTAAATTCAAGCTATGTTTCAGGACTAATTATACGCTTCAAGTATGATTAAAACCACAACTCCAAGGAAACAGAGGGGCAGGAGAATATGGGGTAAGGAACTTAAGAGGGCTAGCAATTGTTCAGTATGATCAATAAATGTATGTCTAAGCATCAGTACTTTCAGTTTAAATGGTTTAGTAAAAATAGCTACTCATAAAATGGACAAAAGTTTGAAGTAACTGAAAGTACAGTCATCAAAGGAACACACAAAATATTGCTAAAACATGTATACGTTAAAGCCAGCTTGGTCAAAATCTGTTTATGATGATGTTGTTTCCAGATGCCTGGGATTATGAAGTCTGTTCCAGGGAACTTAGAACAGGTTGTTATCTCAGTCCTCACATTCCCTCAATCATAGATAAGAAGGAAGCAGTCACATAGATTAACTGTTCTGCCATTCCTTCATCTATTTTTTCATTTATTTTGGGATAGTAACATGAAATAGTCTTCCTACTCAAAACCTCAAATGTAATGGATGGTGTGAACTTGTAACCATTTTAGCAAAGGGATAGGTTAACCTCAGTATTGTATGATCATTGATGCTATGTCTATTTGACTTTAATAGAATTGTTTATAAACCAAAAGAATGTACTCAGAATCCCTAAACAATTCTACTACAACTAATCTTGAGTTTATACCATTGTTCAAGGATATAATAAATGGATTACGCTGTTGAACAATGCACCCCCACCCTGGAGATTTATAGTTCTCCAAGGGTATAGAAAATCATGATAACAATATATAAGAAACTAGAGCTGATGTGCTTTATCCAATGCAGTGGTCTGAATCAGCGCCCCAAATAATCTCAGGAACCAGCCTAGAAACCAAGACACCAAGAATTTGTTGGTCTGTTCTGTTTTGGTGTGTGATCAGCTTCCTCCTGGACTTCAACATCCTTTCATTTCCTCCTATGCCTTTGTAGTTGGAGCATAAACTTGGATTATTGTTACACTGATCGGTTTTCTCTGAAGTCTAATTGATATTGTTAGGTAAACCTTCCATTCATTTGTCTACTTTTACCCCATCTCTCTTCATTATTAATGTCCCTCTGTATCCTTTTATATTTCCTTTCCTGTGTAAAACAGTTATCTGTCTCAAAATATCCCTTTAGCTTGCTCCCATAAAGTATTGCAATATTTATACATCCTATTTCTTGTTTTACTACGGTATGTCTAATGTCCCTTGTTTCATTCATCTCAGTCCATGCTTCTATAATATACGTTGTGCAGCTTTGGACTTCCTTTCACCTCTGAGCAGGTCAATAGCTGAACATCCTTTCACCTTGGATCTAGTTGCCTCAGCAGCCACAGTACTACTTGTAGTTCATTGAGTGCCTTCTAATATGGGAATCTCATCTGCTGCTACTATCTCTGGATTCTCTTTGAATTGTCTCACCATAGGGTTTCAATGGAAAAAGACATTCAAAAGTAGTTTACTGTGCCTTGTTCTGCAGAGTACTAACAAGTGTTAACTATGGTGCCACTGACATTTTTTCACCAATGTCATCCTACACTGTTGCTGCCCAGTAGCTAACATGGAAAGGTAGTGTCATGGGTAACCTCCAGAAAAAAATGTGTGAGATATTGAATTCAGATCACCCAAAGTCACATCTAGTAGTTTGAGTAGCTTTCTTTACCTGCAGACATTACCTGAGCTATTTGTAGGCCTGATTCTTCCCAGTAGAGGGCTGTAGTACCTAAGAAGACAAACAAAATATCTGAGGGACAATGCTTCCAGGAAAGAAAATGAATGTATCATCTCCCTATATCAGAAATAAAATTTTACCAGGACTTGGGATGACTTCATGTTCAGTTCATAAACCTCCAGTGTATCACCATTCCTTTTCGCCTCTTCTTGCTTACTGAAACCATCCATTAAGAAGAAATAGATGGAACAGATACACAACTTCTCTGATGGGTAGTGTCAGAGGTCTTCTGTCCAGAAGTACTCCAACTCATGTATGATGTTTATAATGGTATTTTAATGATTATGGGCACCTATATTCACCTACCTGGAAATTAGGCACTTTTAGCTTCCAAATAGGCATGCCTATGATCATACTGTTAGCCTACTCTCTCAAAGACAAAAGGACAGCATTTAATTTTGGAAAAGAAAAGTGGTTGTGTGTGAAAATCCACAAGAGTTCATTTATGTTGGTATAACCCCCCCCCCCCCCCAATTTGGGGAAAAGGTGGGATATAATAATTAAAGTTAATAATAAATCTTTCTAAATATTAAAATCTCAGGGAAAATAATAGAGACTTAATAGCCATGTTTTACATAATATGTTTTTAATTTGATTATTCAACTAAATTGGGTGTGGGTGGGGATAGGATAGGATTGCAATTCAAAATGATGTAGGCAGATTGGAAAGAAGGGCCAAAACTAACAAAATTAATTTTCACAATGTGAGATACTATATCTAGGCCAGAAAATAAATGATAGAATTATAGGATGGGTGACACCTGACTTGAAAACAGGTGTCAACCAGATAAACACAAGTCAACAATGCAATGCAACAAAAAGAAAGCCAACTCAAAGCTATTCTAGGGTGCATCAACAGGAGAATAGTGTCCAGATCAAGGGAATTAGTAGTGCCACTGTTTTGGTCAAATCTCTGATCTGTTTTGGTCAGATCTCTGCTAAAATACTAAATCCTGTTCTGGGCACCACAGTTCAAGAGATATCACCATGCTGAAACATTTTGGAGAAGTGCAATCAAGATTATTAAAGATCTGGCAACCAAGCCTTATGAGAAACCACTGGGAGAACAGAATATGTTCAGCTTAGAGAGGATAAAACTGATAGGTGATATAAAACCCATATTTCTGAAGGGATGCCATATAGAAGATGGAGCCAGCTTATTTTGTGCTGTTCCATAAATCAAGCAGTGAATCCAAATGTGACAAAAAAGAGATCCTACCTAAACATTAGTTAGACCTCCTTCACTGTTGCTTGACAGTGGATTAGGCAGCTTCAGCAGGTAGTGGACTCTTCTTCCTTGGAGGTAGTTAAACAAATGAATGGACATCATTCAGGAGCACTTTATTGTGTATTTCTGCATGTCTGGGTTTGGCAGGAGGTTTGGACTGGATGGCCCATAAGGTCTCTTCCAACTCTATGATTCTATAATTCTATGGTATCCCCATCCAGCTGTTAAGATTCTGTGATTGCATAGTCAACCCATGCTGCCTTGATGAAAAGCATTTATTGGCCTCTTTCTTAGCCAGAGGACTGAAAAACGCTGCAAAATTTTCACTCAGAGCATGGAAAAATTATTGTGACTTTCAGAAGTCCCCCCTCCCACTATCATGTGAGAAGGTAAATCCCTTCATTTCCACTAAATTAACCTTGTGGCTTGTGCCAAAGAAAGGCCTTGGGCATTCAGAAATAGAGATGAATGCTCAAATATTAAAGACATAAATCTTGTTTGAGAAAGAGGAAAGCTTCATCTAGCAGCAGGCTTTTACATCCAGCTTCACCATGCATTTGAGAGTTACATGTGTAGGATGGGAATAAATATTTATCTATAAAATAGCTTTCCACTGCATTTGTCATTCAAATTGAAAAGTATGGATGGGAATTCACATTTGCAGCTGTCTTAACAATGCTCATGGGGAGGAGCTTTCTTGTCTGTTCTGTCACCTAAGTGTGAAAGCTATAAATGCATTTTCAAAGTGCATTTATCAAACAAGTAGTTGTCCAGAGTCCTGTTTTTATGGATCACAGCGGGAAGAGGAATGATACTTGCTGCCAAATGGCACCAATCCTGTGTTTATATAGCAGAAACTGGGAACATGTCATGCATATGATTGACTAATGTGCACAGTACAGTTTGCTTTCATAGAGTTCTGATCATGTCAGAGTTTCTAACAGTATGCAAGGGACGAAACATATGTACGCTTGTTTATTAGAAGAATTTATAACATTTTAGGAGTAGGTGGCCTACTGTGACTTTTATCTGCTGTTTTATTGTGGTTTTAACTTTTTAGCTGTGTTTTTTTATTGTTGCCTATGAACATGTGAGCTGCCCCGACCCATTGGGAAAGGTGGCAAACAAATACGAATAAATAAATAAATAAATAATAGAATTCTGCTCAGCTGAGTATCCAGACTTTGCCAACTTAGGCCAATGTTTACCCCTTCTTGTTAGTTGGGGGGCGGGGGTTGAGCCCTAATGGTATCTGATCTTGGAAACTAAGTAAGGTCAACTCAGATCAGTACTTGGGAGATCACCAATGAATACGGGATGCTGTGTAGGTCTTTTTTCAGAGGAAGGAACTGGCAAAACCACTTCTGAGTTTTCCTTAGTTAAGAAAACCATATGAAAAATTCATAGGGTTGTCATGAATCAAGTGGTGACTTGAAGGTACATACACCCACACATTTTGGGAATATCAATCAAGACACAAGACATCCAATTAAAACGCACAGTGCAATCATACACACAGCTCAGAGTACCATTTACGTAATGAAGTTTAGAACAAAAAAATAAAATTTTAATAACTATAATGATGCAAGCAGCAGTAGTAATGTTATTGCTGTGCATAGGGAGAACACATTCCTGTCCTCACTCCAAGGGGTTTGTTTGCCACCTGTGCAAGTGCACTCAAGAGTTCAGACACTTGCAATATATTACAGCACCTATCTGAGATAATGGTGTGTTAGAGTGGAGAGGGTCATGATTCCAATTCAAGGCAAAACCCAACACAATTCATTTTAACAAAAGTAAAAGATTTTTTGAAGATCTAGAGTCAGATCTTCTGTGTTGTCTGTAGTTTGTCAACTAGGATATTACAAGCAGCCTATTGTCTCATTGTGATCATACTGTTTGGCATGTGTTCCTAAACTCTGGTCTTTCAGGAGTGTTGGTCTTCGGCTCCAAGAACCCCTGATAATTGGTCAAAGCACCTGAAGCTTCCTAGAGTTGAGGTCAAAAACCCTGGATGACTGGGGTTTGGGAATCACAGGTTTAAGCAAATAGAAACCAAATATTACTGGAACAATCCTTTACACACCTCATTACAATTTTGCCATACTGGCACTTTGTTGATGTGAATTCTTATGCTCAGCTTTCCACAAAGCTCTGCATCTTAGCAGTGTTTGCCCTACCCAACGCACATACACTGTGTTTTTTCTATTTCCTCTTCCCCATATTTTGTTGCAACTGTGTAATGGGCCTCCTCTCTTTGTCCACTTGTTTGTAATTAACTCTTATCCAATAAACATACCCTGAGGAGACTGACTTAACCCTACTACTTCTGTAATGCTTTTCTTGGTCTGATTATTTGTATGATGAATTCCAGCATTCTTATTTATTTATTTGTTTATTTATTATGGTATTCGTACCCCATAGCTTCTCACCCCCGCAGGGGGACTCAGCACAGCTTACATTTGCAGCACTACAGGCCACACCAACACAATACAACATAAAAATACACCATATAATCAAAATCATTAAAAAGCATTAAAAACATTAGATTAAAAACCACTACATACAACCATAATTAATTAAAGCCATCAAGCGGAACACATTGTCAGTCCAGTCAAATCCAAAGGTACATTCCTGTGAGACTTTCCTCTGCTTTGCAATATCAGAACAGCATTGGTAGGACATTATCACGCAAGAAAGAATGGTAGAAGAAAAGCAATGCTAGATTCATTGATGGGTTTTTAATGTCAATGAAAACAAATTATTCAAGTACAATGTAACTATGGTAGAGACATGACAACATATGGTAAGCCCACCTAATGGCGCAGCTGGCTAAGTGTCAGCTGCATAAGATCTCTCTGACCAATAGGTCATGGGTTTGAGGCCTGCCCAGGTCGAAGTGGGTGCTCGACCTTAAGTGTAGCCTGCTGTTGACTTTTGCAGCCCGAAAGACAGTTGCATCTGTCAAGTAGGTGATAAAGGTACCACATTAAGTGGGGAGGCAAATTTTGACTGAATTATGAGGCCATTAAAAGAATTCCATTAAACGCTAAGGAATGCAGAAGGAACAACAAGGGGCGCTGAGAGATGAGGAGTGCGTCAGCTCCCCCTGGTGGCCAGAGTTTGCCTCTGTTCGTTTATATGTGTGTACTGTGTTACTGTGTACAGTGTGTACTGTGTTTGTGGAAACGGCAGGGATTGTCTGCTAAGTATGCGTACCTGTCATCCGCTCTGAGTCCCCTTCGGGGTTAGAAGAGCGGAATATAAATAAAAGTAAATAAACAATAAATAAAATAAACATCTCACCATAATTACAATTTATCAGCCTCTGAAGGACCTCAACATATTCAGAGATAGAAACTTCTCCCCTTGGAGCCCATCACATGACATAGGGCTACTTCCGGCAGAACTCCTTACCAGCGATGTTGCAACAGCAGAGTCCAGAGGAGTCTGATGTACATCAAGTCCTCATACAACGTCAGAGGAGGCAAAGAGGAAGCGGGAACAAACTGGGAAACATAGGGGGAAGGGATACTACGGACCCTGACAGTAGGGAACATGGCATCACAGCTCCCTCCGCTGCCCCACAATTCCCTCCACTGTCCCTTCTTTACAATTGGTCATCTGATCCGATCCGAAGATAAAGTCTAAGAGGTTGCCATTTAAAACTAAGTTATGCTGTTATTTAAATAGTGGTTATCCTATGGGATTCAAATATAATTTCTATGTGAATCTTTGCCCTGTAAGTAGCTGATGATATTCTGTTAGTTTGAGACCATGGACCGCCATTTGCAGTCTCTTTGCCCACTTGTTTATATTTAACCCTCTTACAAAATAAACATACACTGAGGGGAATGTCTTAACCCTACTACCTCTATAGAGGCTTTTCTTTATTTGTAGGATGGATTTCTGAAGAGGAGAATTTCCTTCCTTCCTGTTTGTCGGCTCTTGGTATGGTTGTGAACACTGGATGGTTTGTTTCGTAATGCCTGAATAGAGGTACAACTCTAAAGAAACTTGGTTCGTAAGCTTCTGCTTTAAAGGAAGGTTAGGGACAAAGCATGCTTTCCACTAGGCCTGGTTAGGTTCTTCGGATCGCTCCAAAAGTCGGATTAAATTTGGATTTAAATAACTTTTGAAGCAATTTTGAAGAGATTTAAGCATCCTGGAAGCAGAATCGTCATTTTGAAGCCACCATCATTTTTGGAAAGGGCTTGGAACGCATTTCCGCCCTTCTCTAGGTGCCTTCCCTCATTGGCTGGTCACAAGCAGGTGGTTTGCATGCAGCCACCTGATTTCCTCCAGCCAATGAGTCGAAGGCAAATCAGGAGGGTCAGGGTTAGGGATAGGCACGGCAGCCATTGGCCTTTAAAAAGGCCAGCGCGTGCTTCGTGGTCGCATCCGTTTGTGGGATGCGGAGGGAGAAGGGAGGAAAAGGGAAGGCTGTGGAAGGGAAGGCTGTGGAAAAGGGGCTACAAAAGGCTGCATCTTTGGCAGTGAGCACAGCAGTTCTGGGGCTTGGAAGAAAGGCCATTTCAAGCACCCAGGCACTGTTTTGGTCGAGGGACAAGGGAAGGGCTGGGTGGGCATAATTCCTCTAGCAGAAAACGGTTTGAAAGCCCTTTCCCAGTTATTTCGTGGTGCCTTACTGCATTTTGCATACCAGACTCCCTGTTATCCAGCACAAAAGGCTCTGAAAAGCCTCTTTCCGGTTATTTTGTGGTGCTTTATTGCACTTGGCATACCAGACTCCCTGTTATCCAGCACAAAAGGCTCTGAAAAGCCTTTTCCTGTGATTTTGTGGTGCCTTATTGCATTTGGCATAGCAGACTCCCTGTAATCCAGTACCAAAGGCTCTTTTGCTCACCTCCAGCAGCTCTTGGCCACTTTGAGCGGACAGATTCCGCCCCGTTCAGCCCTTAGAAGACAGTAGTTTGTAATTCAAAATCCTAATAAAAATTGTAACCATAAAGAGGGTCTTTATGTGTAATGTTTTAAATGTTTTGTACCAGTTTTGAATGTTTTGTACCAGTGTGTAGCGGTCTAAAAGTGAGGGAAAGGGAATCCCCCAAGTTTTGCCTGTCCCGTCTGCAGTTTTACGCGCATTCCGCAATTGCGGATGCCATTAACGAAGCCATTCCAAATTTTGGAATATTTCCGAATCAATTTCTAAATTTTCTTATAAAAATGCGGAAGTCAATCAGATTCGAAACACTTGTGCTCCCTATATCCGAAATGATATGGCCTTGCGGCTAATGCAATAAACTATATACTATACTATATCCAAAACGAGTTTTGAACCATTTTTTTTGGGACCAAACAGGCCTACTTTCTACATACATTCTAACTTTTTCTGCTACACGGCAGTGATAATAACTTCTTCTGCCAAAATTCCCTGCGAGAGCTACATGCCTTGTAACCTTACTTTCGGAATTACCCTCATAATAGAAGATAAAGTCAGTAAGGATAAAAACAAAGGAAAGCAAAAAAGAAATGAATTAAAAGAGAGCAGATGACTATGAACATTACAACCATTCTTACAATATCCGTGAGCAGTTTTTAAAAAATGGTTTATCAAATGTACTAAACATGCTATAATATGGGTACAAAGCAAGCCTTTGAGGGAGGTGTTGCATAAACAGTTTTCACCTCTTCAAAGTCTCTTTTTGCCTTCCTTGCCTTACTGGGGAGAGACTTAGGAGATGACCTCACAGTCTAGGTAGCTAAATATGATAGGAGATGCTTCTTCTGGTAACTTGTCCCCAATTAATTCAGGACATTGGAAGTTAAAACTGGCCAGCATTTTGAACTGATATTCAGTGTGTAGATGACAAAGCTCTATCATAATATGATAATCTCACACAGTCATGTAGCAATGTAGCTATCTGATTGTTCATTTCAGCTTGAAAGCTAATCTTTGCAAACGAGTTTATCACACAAGGACAGATTGTCAAGAACTAGATGGGGACGAGAAGCAGAACAATGCTCACTAGCAGTCTTCTAATCGGTTTTCAAACCCAAGAGTCATGCTGTATTACAAAATCAAGATAGGAGGTTATTAGAATGTGAAACTATTTCTTTCCAGGGGTGCAGCTAGAATTAATGCTGTTGGACATCTTGAAACCTGGGAGTTGTAGTTTTACAGGGGCACTGGCCTTCTCTGCCAAAGAGTGGTGGTGCCACATCAAACTACAAATTATATTTAAAGATATCAAGGATCAACAGAGTTATGGTCCTGTTTCTCTCTCAGTGCAGGTCTTTCCACAGATCAAACAAGACAACTTCTGTTCTGAATTTAAGCCTGAAACCAAACTAACAGAGATCCACAAAGCTAATTTTATCAATTGCTTGAATTTGATAAAAAGAACCCACTTAATACAGTATCTTGTTGCATTAAGCAGTTGTTGGCAATCATTCAGTCCTTTGATTCAAGTGAGGTTTTAACAGTAATAGACCGATTGTCATCTATTCTAAGAAGACTGCTGTCATCCCCCTTTTGAAAGAAGAATTTGCTACTTTTTGGATTGGAACAGGCAATCCCCAGTTTATTAGGTGCATTAAGTGAGGAAAGGTAAGAATTTGGTGTGAGCAGGACTAAGTATCGACATATCATATCTTTATGCATCAGGCCCTCAAACTCATCAAACACAGCTGCACTATCTGTGGAATATAACTCGTGATAGATACAAAAAAGACTTTCTGTCAGCTTGCTCTAATCCTATGATATTTGGGGGAGAGGTTTCTCTTCAATTCCATCTACACTGCCATATAATCTAGTTCTTGGATTCAGATTATTTGCTTTGGACTGGATTAAACAGGCCTTTAAACTTGTTTACCAGGGTGAAGTGATGCACAAGTAAGCTTGCCAATTTTTTTGTATATAATGTGTATTTTAAGTGTGTTAATAATTTTCATTTTAATATTTTAAACATAGTGTTTTAATTGAATGCCTGTTTTAATGGCTTTCTAATTTTTTATGTTCCATATTTATGATTGTTTGATTTTAATTTATACTGTACGGCGCTTTGAGTCCTATTCAAGAGAAAAGTGGACTATGAATCAAATCAATCAATACACGCTGTGCATTGTCGAAGGCTTTCATGACTGGAATCACTAGTTTGTTGTAGGTTTTTTCGGGCTATATGGCCATGTTCTAGACTGCAGTGGTTCTCAACCTGTGGGTCCCCAGATGTTTTGACCTTCAACTCTCAGAAATCCTAACAGCTGGTTAACTGGCTGGGATTTCTGGGAGTTGTAGGCCAAAACACCTGGGGACCCACAGGCTGAGAATCACTGTTCTAGAGGCATTCTCTCCTGCATCTATGGCAGGCATCCTCAGAGGTTGAGAGACTTCACAACCTCTGAGGATCCTGAAACATCTTCTGCAGAGCCCACTGTAAACACTGCACAACAGATTTGTGTAACAGATAAGTGGCATTCAGAAAAAAATGGGACCCCAACATTGAGCTAAGGGTACCCCATTCGGGGCCAGGACCTACAGTTTAGGAAGCAGTGATTTAGAGAATCTTAAAAACATTTCACAGTCAGTGATGAAGAGTACAGTGGATCCTTGGAATCCCCTAGGGTTTGGTTTCAGGCCACTTCTTGGATACTAAAATATGTGGCTGCTCAAGTCCCATTATATACAATGGTATAGTAAAGTAGTATCCCTTATGTTACTGAAACCAGCTATCTGCCACAAGGGCCATACTATTTTGAAAGTCAGGAAAAACATGACTGAGTTTGAAAGCAGTAACAGAAGTTTCATTCATCTGGCCAGATGGATGTCAGAACAGCGTAATTGCTCCAAAGACTTAATATATTTAATATATAATACAGTGCAAAGCATTTTATCTCCTTTGGCAGCCATTTAGAAGACTGCCCCTCCCCTCATTGGCTCAGGAATTGTCGAGCTAGGATCTGAGCTGGGGATTACCTGTGATGTCAGAGGTGGATGGAGTCTCTCTTGTGGTGGGAAAAATGGAGAGCTGCTATTTGTCCATTTGAAGCTGGAGCCATTTGGAAGATCCTCCCAGGAGAAAAAGGGCAAGATTTGGAAAATGGTGTGAAATAGTACAGGATGGGATTTTGGGTTTACAATAGGAGCCAGCCCCAGATAAAAAAGACAAGAGTTTATGTAAATACCTTGATTATATCTCTAAGGAGGCCTTGCTTCCTCGAGGGGATTCCCTCTTAGTTGGATATCAGGCTGGCTTCCTGGATGTTCAAATCCACTACCACCCCTCAACAGTTTCACAAACTTATTTATTATATCAAGTTTCTTTGGGTGACTGGAAATATGTCTATGGCTGGCTTTAGCACAGCAGCTTAATCACCAGTTGACAGTTCAAAGCTGGGTCAGGGTGAGCTCCTGACTTTCAGCCCAGCACCCCACCCACCTAGTGGATCGAAAACAGCAATGTGAGTAGATTAATAGGAACCGCATTAAGTGGGGAGGTATTTTAGGCATAGAATTCAGAGGAAAGTTTATGAACAAAGAAAACTCTTTGGCAAGGAGATGGAGCGACAGCAACCCACATGGCTGGAACCGAGCACAGCTTCTAAAAATGCCGAATGATGAGAAAAAGCCTATATATACGTTGTCTGTCTTGTCATTGTATAATCAGCATTGAATGTTTAGATTAATCCTCCCAGGAATGTTTGGGGCTGGGTTTTGAAACCCAGCTAAGATCTGTAAAAAATGTTATAAATTTATAATAATTATAGTTATTATTAGAGGAGGGGTCAATTTTTCGATCACACTTATATAAAATTAAAAAATCAAGGGGTGTTTGGGGGAATATTGACCTTGTCATCCATTTGTTAGACCTTTGCACTAAGCATATATCTACCAGCATATAACTGAATAATATTAGCATCACAATAATCTGAAATACCAAAAAATGATACCTTTGCACTAAACATATGACACAGCATATAACTCTAAATAATGCTAGCTTCACAGTAATATGAAACAGTAAAATGATCCGGAACATGTCGTTACCTTGATGCAGTCAACCAAAGAACAATGCGCATAGGCTACATTTCCCAGCAGAGGGAGCAGCTGGTACTAATTTAGAAATGACCTTTATAATTGCTTTAAATTTATATCTGGGAAATATTACATAATTTCATGAGGGCAGGGAAGGTATTCTGAGAAAGACAGTATGACGGATATTGGAAAGCCTTAAATTCAAAGAGGCTGGATTGACATCTTTGCAATGAGGAAAATGCTTTATGGAATGGTCTATGCAGTCTAAAGTTACAAAAGTGAAGTCACAACTAATAACAACAACATTATATGAATACCAATTTAGAAAGGGAATCATGGGTAGAGGGGCAATCCATTCCCCACAAAAATCTATGCTTCCGACACACATACAACTTTACAATGTACAGAACCACAAAACCATTGAACACTCATGTTAAAAATGCATTTAGAATAATGAAGTTTTTGAGAGAAAACGATGGGGAAAGCTTCCTTCAGCCCAATTAATCTAACTCATACCATATTTACATGCTTCTCATATCCTCCAAAGTTTGTTGTATTCCATGTGTGATGTTCTGTTTAAATACACTTAATATAATTTTTTTAATACAGCAGAAAATTTGAGTCACAAATTGCCCAGGTTGCTTTACGTAAACATTCACATGGATATTTGTGTGAGTAGCAAGGCTTGCTCAAAAGCAAATGCTCCATAGATATACTTTAGTTAACAAAGTAGATATGATACTGGGCTTTATGTCCTTAACTTTAATACCGGAAGTAGAAATAAAATGGAGAAAATAGGAAGAGGTTTCTGTTCTGCAAGAAAGAAAAGCAAACCAACATCTTCAGCAAACTTTATTCATAACTAACTTTATACATACATGAAATTAAATAATTGGGTTAGATGAGACATATATAAATACAGTGTTTTCTAAAACATGTGAAGATCTCTGGAAAGTTTCTAAAATAGATCCTGGGATAATTTTTTCCTTTCAAAAATAATTCTATCTATGTATTGTTGAAGGCTGGAACATGGACATACAGCCTGGAAACCACACAACACCTCAATTCTATTCATGTTTCTTGATTTCCATTTTAATGGCCAATTTTTTTCAACATGCCAGGTTAACTACTGAGACAGGTTAAATCTGTTCTCCCCTTTTCTATTTATGTTGCTTTTTAATACATGCTCTGGAAGCAAATGCTTACTTTGTCTGTTTATTTTATTTATTTATGCTTCAAACTTATATACCGCCACTCCCCGAAGGCTCGGAGCGGTTTACAGAGTTTGGAGCATAATAGGAAAACACAAATAGAGTAAAGGGTGATTACATTGACAAAGGAAGGGAGAAAATAGAGGGAAAACGACATATAAGAAAATACAACATTTAAAAGAAATTAGTGAAGCTCAGGTCCCGCACAAGCTGGCGTGCTGCAAGGGGGGCGTCTCACAGTAAAGTCTGTAAGATGGGGCTGGCATAAAGTTGGCCTCCGGGTGTCTCCGCAATTGTCCGCGCGGCAGGTCCTCCCATCCCTCCTGCCGGAATGGAGTTGGGCCGCTCATTGATGGACCCGGCCCAATGTTCTCATTGGTTGGGTGCTCAGCCTCCATAGCTGTTGTACGTAAGAATACATACAACTGTAACAGAATTACATATAACAGAATACAATATTCTCACAGCTCAAGCATTATCACATTGTTTACTGTAGTCATGCTGCTACAACTCAACACTGAAAACCTGTCTTGCTTCAACCCTCTTCCACCCTCTTTCATATGCCAATTCTGGGGGAAAAATACCTCAAGCTAAATCACATTTTCAGGCCACACAGCAGAATAAAAAAAAATTCAAAATCTACAAAAGAGAACTTTACTTGCCAACCAAAATGCAAAAAACACATTGTGCAAGTTTTCAAAGCTTAATGACTTCTTCAGCTGGCAGAATATGTTAAAAATAATACAGGGGGAGATAAGAGTGATGGTGCTGGAGCAGGGGCGGTCTAAGGTAATTTTAAATGGTAGGTGAACATTATTTTGGTGCCCCCCCAAAAAAAACATTATTTTGCCACCCCCCATGTAAAACAAAAATACAATTATAATATCACAATACCATTAGCAGTATTATATTGTATCAATGTACAGTATATACAATATATTATATCATACTCATACTATATTATATCATAATTATATTATACTACATTACAATATAATTATATTATAATATATTGACATTATAATATAATGTAACATTCTATTATATTATTATTATAAAATAATAAAATTATTTATTTAAATAAAATTATCCTCTACTAAATATTTTCATTACTCCTATAAAACTCAAATAACCCAAAATAAAGTAAAATAAAATATTATATACTACTATTTTGTACAATACCACTATACTGCAATATTGTTTGTAATATTACATGTAATATAGAATATATCATTCTATTGTTATATTGTATTTGTATTATATTGTATGGCAATATTAAGCAGAACTGTATAATAATCAACAAGAACTGCAATGTAAATGCATCAAAATCAGAATATATTACCTATCACCCGACTCATAATTCATAGGAGTCTCCCATAAGTCCAAAATTAGGATCCCAATGTAAATGTAAATAGAAAAACAGCCAAAATGCTCAAATGAGGTCGAATACAGGCAGCTCGGCCTGGGCAAACTTGGGCCCGCCCTCCCTCCTTCTAAATGTTTTGGCCTCCAACTCCCACAACTCCTCATAGCCTCAAGCCCCTCAGGTCTAGACAGAAATAGAGCCGAAGAAAGGAAGGAGGGAGAGAAGAGGTCACAGAGGAGGAGGAGGAAAGCCCTTCATTCATTCCTTCACTTACACTTCCTTCACTGATTCTTTTCTCCTTCCCTGCAAACACGCGCGCGCGGCGGAGACAAAGGGAGAGGGGAAGCACTCCCTGTCTGCCCAATAGGGAGTGCTTTGCTTACAGGCTTCTGCGCAAGGGAGCTACTGGGCATGCGTGGAGGTTTTCACACATGTGCAGTTGCTCCTGTGCTCAACTTCAGCTCCGGAGCAACTGCGCCTGCGTGAAAACCTCCGTGCATGCCCAGAAGCGGCGTCGGAGCGCACAAGGCCGGGGTCAAAAAGCAGGGAGCTGCAGCACTGTCTGAGGAACATCGGCAGGGCCAGGATGGCGGCCCATGCGGCCAGGATGGCGCCCCCTTCCCAGATGGCGCCCTAGGCGGCCGCCTACTTCGCCTATCTTGTAGGACCGCCCCTGTGCTGGAGTCAAAAGTCTACATTTTGTATCAGTCGGTATTTCTGTTGTTCAGGTGATCTAGGGCTCTCAATGCCAACAGAGTCTGTTCCCTCTTGACCACGAGGGCCCTAACTTTTCTTCTTAAAATAGACCCAAGGCAAGGGGGGAAGTGTGTGTGTGTGTGAGTGTCAGAGTGCATCCCAACAGGCCCAAAACACCGGACCTGTCTGGATTTTTACTTTTTGCCCAAACGATGCTCCCTGTAAAAATGAAATAATTCGGAATAACTTGAGTTATTCTGAATTAATTAAACACCCTAATGGGGCCTGTGGGGGACTCACTTCCGTGTAGTCCTGGGAAGTCCAATTGGCTATTCCAAAGTTTTTGAGTTTCTGGAGGAGCTCCCCCCCCCCCCCTTCTTCGTCTCCTGGCGCATCATTTCTTCATGCCAGGGAGGGTATGAGGAGGATTGTAATGGTAGCCGGGTAAGTTTTAAAAACTTTTTGGGGGTACTTTGGGGGGCACCTACAGATTCCAACATCTATGGCTTGAAAATACTAGCCAAAAATCTAAAAAGCAAACCCTGATTTTTACATTAAATAAAGGGGATACTACTTTACATCACTGTATGTACAGAGAGTTCCCAGGTTACAAACATCTAACTTACATATGACTCCTAGTTAAGAACAGGGGTAGACAATAGGAAATGAGGGATATCTATCCCTAGAAAGGGAAATTAAATCCTGAAAGAGTTGTCATGGGGAAAAGGTGTCTCCACTGAAGCTTTATCATCAACCCTTGTTTCGACATGAAGCCACCATTTTCAAAATCCAATTGTCACAAGAACAGAAACTGAGGGGAAATCTTCTGAACAAGGGCATAGACAGCAGAACAAATTCCACGGGGGGATTAACCCTTTCCTATGCTATCCAAAGCTTAAAAATGGTTGGAGTTCCACTTTAAAAATGCTTACATACAAATTCAGCTTAAGAACAAGCCTACTGAACCTATCTTGTTCATATCTTGGGGACTGTCTGTACTGGAAAAATGATAATAAAGAACAAAACAATTTTACAACACTAGTTAGTATTAAATGTACACGCATCTTGTTCCTAACTTGGGGACTGCCTACAATGGGGCTTGAGTACCCATGGATTTTGTTATCCACTGAATCCTGAAACAAAACACTAGTGGGTACCAAAGGCCCACTGTAACTACTTACACATTCTTTTCCACCAATAATGAAAATGGCTTTTTTTCTGAAACTACATTGCATAACAATTGTAACTTGACAATGTCACTCTTGAAATACAGCTGTATAATTTGAAATTGCTTTTATAACTAACTTTGCAAACTCTTGTTGTACAGAGACTGCACCTTAGAAAGCACGAGGAAATTCAATTTGGTTGCAGCAGCTGGTCTGTGGAGGAGAATACTTGACATTGCTTTTTCCAGCTTGCTCCAACTGAAAGTGAATTAACAATGGGTGTGTCTGCCTGTATGTTGTGTGGCAGAGGATAATTTGTTCCCTACCACTTCAATATTGGTAGCATCTATGTGGGAGGCCCCAGTTCCCACAGCTTTAAGCCAATATCTGAGGACTGTTTTGCTGCATGGGAGATGGGACAACCCTCTCCACAAATGAGCCCATTATTTCCATCCCTGTAAACATATACTGTAATTTCCATCTCTTTAAACCTGTATGAATGTACAGAGGAGCATGTACCAAAATGTGTTGGAATGGCCTAGTTTCATGACATGTGAAGCAATTGCAGTTGCTTTGAATTTCTGAAAAGATAAGTTAACAACAAAAAGCTCAATTCTAATTCATTTGTATTGTTACACCAGAATTCTGATTCTGCCTTCAATATCTATGGATTCTATTGGCCCTCCATATCTACAGATTCCACATCCAATGATTCAATCAACCATAGCTCAAAACTATTTTTAAAACTGGCAAAACCCAAACCTTGATTTTGCCATTTTATATATGGGACACTATTTTATTATTCCATTATGCTGTTGTATAGAGTGGAGTTTGATAATCCAAGTTTGATAATTTGGTATCCACACAGGGTCCTGGAACCAAACCCCAATGACTATCAAGGGCACACTGTAGGCCTTTTCCCCATTAGTTCCCATCTGAAATGAGATTTGGCTTGACAACATCTAAACTTGATAACTTTATCTAGCTTTACAATGAGTAACTTTAAGACAAGTGATCCAAACAGGTGGACTACTAGGACTACTAGGCTAAATTTTGAATCAATCAATGAACCAGCCGGAGGGAGTGATTAGTCACTTCCAACTGCCTAAATGTCATAGGAATAAAATGCTTGTGGCCAGGCCCATTGCCAGGATTTTGATTTGGGGTGCTGATTCAGAAAATTGCATTGGGTAGACCACATCAGCTCTAGTTTCTGATGCAGAACATATGCCATCCAGTAGTTGACATCTGCTCACCCACATACAACCATATTTAATCATCTGGAGCTGATGTGGTAGTAGTAATCTTTCGTGGGTAGTCAGCCTCTCCCCTTCCGACATCCCTATTGCCTTGGCACTATAAAAAAGGGTTTCGCAAGACGAGTTGCTCTTGTTGTTGCATGGTTTCAAGGCAACAGTGTAGTAATTGTGAGGCCACGGACCACATTTTCATTCTTGGGGACCACTGGTGGCCCATTGACCACTGGTTGGGAACTACTGGTCTAGAGCGAGAGAAGTAAATAGTAGCATTCTATCTGCTTTGGTCAAATCTCACCTGGAAGACTGTGTCCAGTTATGTTGCATTGGCTAAAAAGGGACTCTGTTATAGAGAGGTGGCTGTGGAGCCTACCTTTGCCCATCCTTCTTTGGCACATTCGGTCTCTACATACACTAGAGCTGGTTGCAAAACAATCGAGACACCGCCCTTCTGTTTATATTTTTCTCTTCTGACTCAATGGAGACAGTGATCAGATTTCTTTCCATTTAGCAGCCCAACATCTCTCAAGCCTGGACTTTTTTTTTCTTAAAGAAGGGTGTGGTGGTGGACCTGTTTAAAACAGCAGCCCTCTTCACGGGGTGCCAAAACTGTTGCTAGATAGAAAGAATGAGACAGTAAATCTACACTGCAGAATTAACACCACTTGGCATCACTTTCACTGCTATGGCTCAGTGCTGTGGGATCACGGGAGTTGTGGTTTTGCAAGCCATCTCTGCCAAAGAGGACTGGTGCTTCACAAACTGAAATCCCTATGATCCCATAGCACTGAGCCATGGCAGTCAAAGAGATGCCAAACTGCATTATGTAATGCCATAGTGTAGAGCAGGCATGTGCAAACTTGGGTCCTCCAGGTGTTTTGGACTTCAACTCCCACAATTGCTAACAGCCGGTAGGTTGTTAGGAACTGTGGGAGTTGAAGTCCAAAACACCTGGAAGGCCGATGTTTGCTCATGCCCGATATAGAGTATATATTTCAAAGATATAGATGTGTTAGTCTGGAATATCAGTGCCAGGAGAACAAAATTAACAAAGATATTTTCATGTAAACACCTTCCATAATTTCTATTTTAATATATGAACCAGAAATCTGTAATAATATTTGGAAATATAAACATGTAACATGTCTAATGATTTTTTTCCAAATATACATGAATATCATATGTAATTATTGCAGATATATTGCGTGTTATTTTTTAAATGTGAACTCATGGAATCCCAACTTTTAAAAATATAGGAATTGTGGGAGTTGAAGTCCAAAACACCTGGAGGGCCAAAGTTTGCCCATTCATGGTGTAGAGGCACCTACAGAAAGAGAGAGAGAAAGAGAAAGAGAGAAAGAGAGAGAATATCTGCATGGTTGAATTAAGGCAGTTGATCCCCCAGTGGTGCAATGGGTTAAACCCTTGTGCTGGCAGGACTATTGACCGAAAGGTTGATGGTTTGAATCTGGGGAGCGGGGTGAGCACCCGTCTGTCAGCTCCAGCTTCCCATGCAGGGTCATGAGATAAGCCTCCCACAGGATGGTAAAACATCTGGGCTAACTAACTGTCCTTGCAGACAGTTCGTTAACAACAACAACTACCACTTAATTTTTGTACCTTGCCTCCATCTCCCTGAAGGGACTCGGGGCGGGTTACATATGGCACAATGTGCCTAAAACAATGCATAATAAACACACAATACAATACAAAATAAAGCCAATAACATAGAAAACAAAATTTAAGCTCAAAACAGCGCCCAATAACCTATGAAGAGAACTGTTGTAAAAACATAGCCAACTGCAAACGGGAGCAGGGAATAGGAAAGTGCCAATTTTTGCTAATGACCTAGGACATGAGGCGAAAGTGCTGTGCTGTGGCATTAACTGCGGACCATTGAGATTAGACATCCTCAAAGGCTTGTCCAAATATCCAAATCTTCAATTTAATTCTCACACCACACGCAACTTGTAGTTTCTCAAGTCATTCCTGACACACACACACGCACGCACACGCACACACACAAATTAAGGGAGTTGGACACACATTATTTGACAACCTCAATGCTAGGGGATCCTGGGAGTTGTAGTTTGGTGGTGGCACCTATCCCTCTTTGGCTGAGAAAGCTGAAGGCCTTGCAAGCCTCCAATGATTCCTCGGCATGGATCCATAGCAGTGAAAGCAGCATCAAACTGCATTACAGTGTTCCCTCACTTATTGCTGCGGTTACGTTCCAGGACCTCCCGCAATAAGTGAAAAACTGTGATGTGGGGATGCACTATTTATTTTCATATTTATACCTTATTTTAGTAATTATACACTATTTTAAGTCTTTATAAACTTAAAATAAAGTGAAGGAAAGGCCCTTCAAGGCTGGAGGGAGGGAGAGACGACTGAGGAGGGAAAGCACCTTGGAGAGCGGCGGCGGCAAAACCCTACAAAACAGCAAAAATACCATGATATATGGTTACATCCCGTATAGACTACTGCAACACTCTCTACGTGGAGTTACCTTTGAAGACTGTCCGGAAGCTTCAATTGGTCCAACAGACAGCAGCCAGGTTACTAACAGGAGTGGCGCTCAGGGAGCATACAACTCCTCTGTTGCACCAGCTGCCAGTCTGCTACCGGGCACAATTCAAAGTGATGGCTTTAGCCTATAAAGCCCTAAACGGTTCTGGCCCAACTTACCTGTGCGAATGCATCTCCCCTTATGAACCTCCTAGGGCGTTAAGATCATCTGGGGAGGCCCTGCTCTCGATTCCGCCTTTGTCTCAAGCATGGTTGGCGGGGATGAGAGACAGGGCCTTCTCGGTGGTGGCCCCTTGGTTATGGAATGCCCTCCTTAGGGATACTAGATTGACCCCCTCCCTTTTAATATTTCGGAAGAAAGTTAAGACGTGGCTCTTTGAGCAAGCATTTTAAATACAGCGTAACGGACATAGGAAAATGGACTACTGTTCAAATGAAATTGGACAATGGTTTTAACAAAGAGACTTGGATTATATATGTTTTTATTGATTTTATCATGTTTTCATATTATCTTAATATGTGTTTATGCTTGATGTTTGACTGTAAACCGCCCGAGTTGCCTACGGGCTGAGAAGGGCGGTATATAAATATAGCAAATAAATAAAAATTAAATAGATTGCAAATTAATATTTTTTGAAATCCGCGAAACAGCGAGTTCAACAGTGTAGCTGCACCCAATGGTTAGATTATTTCCTCCCCCCACCCACTTGGCAAAACCACCTTTTTCCAAGCCTGAACTTCTTTTTATTTCCTTGGAAAGGTGTTGATGGAAGACTTGCTTGAAACAACCACCCTCTTCTTAAGCTGCCAGAGAGAGAGAGAGAGAGAGGGGGAAGAAAGCATGCCCCACAACAACCATTGAAAGGAAGCAAATAAAAAGGGGAGGGGAGGGCGGGGTGATGGCTGTAGCTGTGGGAAAATGCCACCCCACCACATGCCTTTTCCCTCCGCCTTTCCTCCCAATCGGGTTGTGGGCGGGAAGGAGAGCCACCAAATCCTAGGGGCTGGGGTGGGGGGAGTTGGAGGATTGAAAAAAAGCAGCAATCCGTGGAATAACATCCCCGGGAGGGAGGGAGAGAGACAGAGAGACAGAAAGAGACAGACAGAGAGAAAGGGGCGGAGGAAAAGTTTCTTTGGGGCGACGCCGCCCGAGCGAGCAGCAGCCTCCTCTTGACAAGGAGCGCCTTTCATCGCCGCTCAGGAGAGAAAAGGAGGAGAAGGAGCGAGAGAACAGAGGCATCCCTGCCAAGAGAAGATGAGGACGCTGCTCTTCGCCTCCCGGAGGGTCTCCCCGCTTTTCCGCCTCCTTTGGTGCCTCCTGAGCGCATCGTGGGCCTCTGCTGCCGGGTAGGGAAGGGGAAGATGACGGGGAAAGGGGAAGGGACAGGTCAGGCAGGGTCTGGACGCCTTTCCCTGGCCCGACACAGGAGGGGAGCCTAGGGGACATCCCTCCACCCACAGTAGGACCAATGCAGCTTGGCAGTGGCCCCGCTCTCACTCACTGCCATGCCTCAATGCTATGATGGAATTTAGGGAGTAGTCACTCTTCGCCATAGACTGAGCTTCATCACACTAGGGAGAAAAAAGCCCCCCCCCCCTGAAATTCTCAGGGTGGTCCACGAGAAGGCCTTACTGGTACATTATTTAAACTGTTATCTCTATTCATATCATGATCTGATCACCATTCTCAATATATCCCATATGCATGGAGGTATTGGGATAACAATACAAAAAGTTTGCTAGGGTAGATCCTCTCTCACTCAGACTCAGCCCCCACCCCCAAATCAAACTCAGCCCCCTCCAGGAATCAAAATACAGTACTGGCTGAGCAGTAGCAATTCAAGCGGTGTCAAACTGCATTGGTATCCATCAGGCATGGGCAAACTTGGGGGAACCATCCAGGAATTTAAGATCTTCTGGAGAGGCCCTGCTCTCAGTCTCGCCTTCTTCACAGGTTCGGTTGGCGGGGACGAGAGACAGGGCCTTCTCTGTGGTGGCCCCTCCCCAGGGACATTAGATCGGCCCCCCACCCTCTTAATAGACTTTTTCAAATGCAGTGTAACAGATAATTTCTTGACCTTGGAACGGCTGGACAATTGCAATCGGATAATGATTCTGGAAATGAGATACGGAGGATTTATGTTTTATTGATTTTATTGTTCATGGACTTTTATAAATGCTATATATTTTTAAATCTGTTTTTATATTACCGTGGCATTGAATTATGCCGTTTTGTAAACCGCCCTGAGTCGCCCTAGGGCTGAGAAGGGTGGTATAGAAATATAGTAAATAAATAAATAAGTAAATGGTGGGCCAGAGTGGGGTGGGCAGGCCATGATAGGGGGTTGTCCCCAAGTCCCCTCGCTGCCCTTTCCTCCCCTTCCTCTTGTCTTTTGGAGGCCGAAAGTGAAAGAAAGACTGGAAATGTTTGGCTCCAAAAGGGTTGGTCTTGGTCAGGATGAGATGGTGAGCGGGAGAGAAAAAGTGTCTCCATTGGACCCCATAATGCCTACTCCTCATATAGAATCCTAGAGCTGGAAGAGACCCCCAAGCCAAGGCCCACTCAGTCCAACCCACTGCCATGCAGGAAGGCACAATCAATGCACTCCTGATAGACAGCCTCTGTGGAAAAGCCTCCTGAGAAGGAGACTCCACCACAATCCCAGGCAGCCTAGGCCACTCTCCAGGAAATTCTTCCTAATCTTTTCAGTCAAATCTCTTTTCTCTGCCATTTCAAACCATTGCTCCCTCGTGCCCTGGTCTCTAGAGCAGCGGAAAGTCAGTTTTACTCCCTCCTCCTCAATTGGACACTCTGCTAAATCTTGAAACATGGTCCTCATGTTCCCTCTCTACCTTCTCTTCTCCCAGCTATACATCCCTCAGGAGAAAAGGAGGAAGGAAAAAAAGAAAGAAGAAAGGAAGGAAGATGGAAGGGTGGAAGGGAATGGAGGGAGGGAGGAAAGAAAGGAAAGGCAAAAGGGAAGGAAGGAAGGAGAAAGAGAGAGAGGGAAAGAGGGAAGGAATGAGGGGCAATAGGGTGGAAGAGAAGGTGGGAGGGAGAAAAAGGGAGGGAAGGAGGAAGGAAAGAGAGAAGGAAAGATAGGGAGAGAGGAGGGCCTGAGAAAAGAGCCCAAGGGGCTGCATCTGGCCCATGGGCCTGGGTTTACCCATACATACCTTATGTAGATGTTCTCTTAAGTCCCAATATCCCCATGTATTTGGGATATATTGAGCATGGTGATCAGATCATGATAGGAATAAACATAATAGTTTAAATAATAAATGTTATTTATTTACTTTCATTAACAAAATGTTTAGAATACTTTTGGACTTATTTTTGACTTTACAGTCACAGTCTTCTTTTCTTCTCCCTGGCCATTTTGTCAATTACTTTTTCTGGTTTGATAGTGATGTCCCGATGGATGGAAATCATTGCTAGTCCACTAAGTCTCTGGTCTGTCATTAAACTTCTAGATACACTTTTTACTCTCTTCATGGTTGAAAATGATCTTTCCACACTGCATAAACTGAACAGAAATCCTCAACTAACCGTCATTCTAATTGTCATTCCCAGAGTTCTAAAGCTAGGGCCCCTTACCCCTCCCCTACTCTTAAAGATACAGTCTCTAAATTAAATATTCTGCCTTTGGAGACAGCATATTAGTAGCATAACCAACTTCATTTTAATGTAGAACTGTTTAATATAATAATAATTAAAAAAACCAGGGGCACCGAAAAGGAAAGAGAGTGCACCGAGGGCCCAGGCGTGGACAAGGACGCCGCCATGCCACATACCAGTAAGGCCTTCTTGTGGACTACCCTGAGAATTTGGGGGGGGGTGAAGCCCGTCAACCTCCCCCGCTACATGCCTGGGTCCTGGTAGGCCATTTTTCAAGAGGAAATTGGGGGGGGGGGAGAGGGAAGGTGGTTTCTCTGTAGTAGGGGAAACCATGGCAATTCTTGTGGTGTCTTCAAAACTAACAAGTTTCATTTGTCACCAGCCACCATCGACTTCCTGAAGTGTCCTATCAAAGCTTGTGCCAATCAAAGCGTGTTGGTTTTTATGGTGCCCCCAGGCCCAATATTGTTTTTGCTCACAGAGTCCTTTACTTTTCCAGCTGCCCATCAGTTAGTGTTATTTTTTGCTACAGAAGGCTAACAAGATAATGTGTGTTTGCTTTCAAGGGTGCAGCTACACCAGTCCTAGGCAAACTTGGGCCATCTAGGTTCTTTGGACTTCAGCTCCCAAATTCCTAACAGCCTCATGCCCCTTCCTTTCCCCCCTCAGCCACTTAAGCGGCTGAGGGAGGAAAAAGGCTGTTAAAGGACCTCAACCACATTGCCCGGCTGTTAGGTTTTTAGTCCCCCAGCCTTTGCTGAGGGTTGTGGTTTTAATCTGTTGTGATGTGTAATATGTTTTTAACTGCTTAATTGTTTTATTTCTCGGTGTTTTTGCTTCTTTGTAAACCGCTCTGAGCTCCGGAGTGAGCGGTATACTAAATCGAAGTTAATAAATAAATAATAAAATAAATAAATAAAGAATGGTGGGAGCTGAAGTCCAATACACCTATATGGCCCAAGTTTGCTCAGGCCTGATCTACTGTAGAATGAGTGCAGTTTGGCACCACTTGAACTGCCATGGCTCAGTGCTGTAAAGTTTTACATGATCTTTAGAGTTCTCTGCTAAAGCAAGCAAGTACCTTGCCAAAACTACAATTCCCAGAATTCCCTATAATTAAGCCATGGCAGTTCAAGTGCTGTCAACCTTCATTAATTCATTCTACAGTTAGATGCACCCCAAGTTGCTGTGGAACTATGTCAATTCCATGAGTTTTACAGGTTTTCATAGCCAAAGGTTTAGAAATAATCCTGACAGTTCCTTTGTCTGCTCACAGCATCTGGGATTTATTGACTGCCCCCCATCTGAGTACTATCCAGGACTGACTTTGCTTAGCTTCCAAAATCAGCCAGAAACCTTTCTGTTCTGGAAATTACAGAATATTAGGCAGCCAACTGCAGACCCACCTAGAAACATTTGAGCTTCCCTCATATTTCAAGGTTTCCTACCTCCTTGGAATTGTCACAAAACTGGTCTTACTGTTTGAGATTTATGGTAGCCACTTTAGACAACTTTTAGGAGTGTCATAAAACAGAAGGATATTGTCTGTCATTTACTTCACATTTTATTTTTACTGCTGGGTGTGAAGCTTATAAGATTTTCTGCCTCAGGTACCAAAATAACTTGGTTGGTTTTCAGTCCTCCATGCCTTGATTTTGGGTGGGTGCGGGATGCCAATGCTGTTCTACCTCAGGCAGCTCAAGTTATTTGGCAGACCCTGGGCTCATGCTTTGTGGGTGGAGGATGAAAATCAAACGCATTCTTGCCATTGCTGTCAGTGCCGTTCTATGCATCTTTCCTTAGAAAGTGTGACTCAGTGAGGTCAAGTCAGCACAAGATTCAAGAAGATTACGGTTTTTCCAGATTCAGTACAACTTACAAGGATGTGTTTATGTGTTGGGCCAGGAGGAGATGATTATGGGTACATTTCTTCTGCCAGCAACTGAGGGGGACTACAGTAAAAGTTGGAGATAATTTCAACACTTTTTAACCTTAAATCAGTGGCTCCCAATCTTTTTTTATCAGGGTCCTCTTGACCAGGGCTCACTTGACCAGGGCTCACTTGACCAGAGACCACTTGACCAGGAATCACATTGACCAGGGACCACTCTCCAACATTAGTACCAAAAGGGTTACAAATCAGTCTTGGTCAACTTTAGATTCGGTTTAGTTATTTGGGGTGCTGATTCGGAAAATTGCATTGGATAGACCACATCAGCTCTAGTTTCTGGTACAGAACATATGCCATCCAGTAGTTGCCATCTCCTCGCCCACAGAAAACCATATTTAATAAGTCTTGGCACTATAAGAGGGTTTCGTGAGGCCAGCTGCTCTCGTTGCAACGGTGCAGTAACAGTGAGGCTGTGGACCACATTTTAGTTCTTGCGGACTACTGATGGTCCACAGACCACAGTTTGGGAACCACTGTGTTAAATTTTTATGCCCATAGCTTTTAATTTACCTAGGCCCATTTTTGAAATTTTTCCCCTAACAGTAATTTTTGCACAAAGAATTGGGTGGGATTGTTTTTAATGTATTTGTGTTGCTTTGATAATTCTATATGTTGGTGTTTTGCTATATGGAAACTGCTCTGAGTCCCCTAGGGGAGATAGAGCGGTACATAAATAAAGTTATTATTATTATTATTTCCATCTTTCCATCTCAGATCTTGACTTTTACCTTTCCCATTATATTCTTAATTATGTCATGCATTATTCTGTTTCAGGAATATTCTGTTTAATTATTCTGAATCAGGAAGATATAACATTTTGGGTTACAGCTCCCAAAATCCCTCCATGGCTGTTCTGGCGGGAGGGATTCGGAAAACTCTAGGCCAAAATGTGACTTTTCCAAGCTTTGCTGTCTCCAGTTGTACCTGTTTATGAACTAGAGCTATGTAAGGAAAGGATGCATCCAAAGGCAAAGAATCATAGAGTAGGAAGAGACCACAAGGGCAATCCAGTCCAACCCAATCCTGCCATGCAGGAACACATAAACAAGGCACACCCGACAGCTGGACTCTATGTCCTAGTCTCCAGAGCACCAGAAAACAGTTTTGCCCTTTCCTCAAGGTGACCTCCTTTCAAATATTTAAACATGGCTACCATGTCCCCTCTCGGCCTTCTCTAAGCTGAACATACCCATAACTTTTAATTTGTCTTGTCCCATTTTGTCCTTGTTAGGCCCACATACCTGCTAGCAGCTCCTGAGATCATCAGGCCTGGAGCAAACTTGACTGTTGGAGTCGCTCTGCTGAAGGCAAGCCCACCACGAGTTACAATCAAAGCAGAAGTGCTTTCTGGGAACAATTCAGTGCTTCACGGAGAAGGCGTATTTCAAAGAGGTGAGATGGATATCTTGGCTTTTAAAAAAATCATCAATGTATTCTCTTTCCTTGCTAATTAGCTTCCATGATTACAACACGTTCTATGCATGTTTATTCGAGAGCAAATCACACAGTATTCAGTGGAGTGTGTATGTGCCTTCCAGTCGCCTGTGCTGTGACCTGATTTCATAAGATTTTATTAGGCAGGGGGTCCTCAAAGGCAGTTGTGCTGGTTCCTTACTTTGAACTGTAGCACGTGCTATTCTTTGGAAGTCTTTCTAGGCTTGGAGAAAGTTCTTCTTTTTGGGCTGTCACTACCAGAATCACCCAGCTAGCTGTTGTATGCTAATCATTATGTGTCTTGCTCTGCTGGCTGCAGGATTCTGGGAGTGACAGTACCCCCCCCCAGGCACTTTCCCCCACCTTCTGAAAGTTCTAGTTTGCAGTATTTGGGGAAGAGGGACCAGGGTCAGTTTTGTCTGTGTATGCCTGTTCAAGTAGCCTGTCGACTTGTGCCAACCCCAGTGGTGCAATGGGTTAAACCCTTGTGCCGGCAGGACTGAAGACCGACAGGTCAGAGGTTCGAATCTGGGGAGAGCACAGATGAACTTCCTCTGTCAGCTCCTGCTCCCCATGCGGGGACATGAGAGAAGCCTCCCACAAGGATGGTAAAAACATCAAAACATCCGGGCGTCCCCTGGGCAATGCCCTTGCAGACGGCCAATTCTCTCAAACCAGAAGTGATTTGCAGTCTCTTAAGTCGCTCCTGACATGAAAACAAAACAAAACCCATGATAATAAAAGGGTTTTTTTAGGCAATGAAAAGTCAGAGGTGCTTTCTTTCCTCTGAAATGTAGCTTCTAGATTTAGTATTCATTGTTTCGGTTCAATCCAAGTAGTAAGTGCTAATGTGGCTTAGTTTCCAAGATCAGACAGGATTTAGTACCTTTACGGTATCTCTGTAATAAATATGTTTAGCATTGCTGTTCAAATGGGGGTGAATATTAGGATTGTTGACATATTTAAGCTTGGAGATAGTTTCAAAATGCTCATTATATGTTCCATATGTGTTGGCTATGTAGGATTAAAGATAAAATTTACCTGGTGAATTGTTTTAATAATTTGCACATATATCTGGCTTGAGTTTTTGGGGAGAAAGAAAACCAGCAAGGCTTAGACTGCATACTTCTTCCTTAACTTCACTCTTTATTCCTTGAATTTGTATATCACTGACTCATAACTCCTCTTTTAAATGTAACCCTGTGTGAGGTCACTTCTTCTCTATTTCTGTTTGGGAGAGGCAGATGTGCTCAGGAAGTTGGTGTGTTTCTTTTTACTGGTATGTGGGTGAGAGAAGCTGAAAGCAGCTCTAGCAGTCCTGCAAGCATGTTTGAAAAAGAGAAACAACAACAACAACAACGAAAACCAGAAACTAAACTTCAGGAATGGGATCAGATGAGGGGAATTCCATATGGATTCTGTTGGTTCTAAGTCAGTTGCCAGAACTAAAGCTAGGTTTATGAGAAGTGAAAATACCTGTTGTATGTTGAAATAATATCAGAACACAGATATACTTTTGGCTCTAAGGGCCCACCCTTATTACAAATCATCCAAAACATTGTCAAAGCATGCATTTCCATGGCACTTCCCTTCACCATTTCCCAGAAAGTGTTTTCAAGAAATTCCAAACAAATGACAGACATCTTTTTACCAAGTCCCCCCCGCCCTCCGGTGATACAGTAGGTTAAACCTGCTGAACTTGCAGACTGAAAGGTTGGCAGTTCAAATCTGGGGAATGGGGTGAGCTTCCGCTATTAGCCCCATCTTCTGCCAACCTAGCAGTTCAAAAACATGCAAATGTGAGTAGAACAATACGTACCGCTTCTGCGGGAAGGTAACGGCACTCCATGCAGTCATGCCAGCCACATGAACTTGGAGGTGTCTATGGACAACGCTGGCTCTTTGGCTTAGAAATGGAGATGAGCACCCCCCGAGTCAAACATGACTAGACAATGTCAAGGGGAATTTTTTACCTTTACTATGCCAGTAAAGGTATGAATAGAAAATGAATGAATAGAAAAATAAATGAATATTACTAGATTTAATGTAAGGGAAAACCTTCAGTTTTACCCTTTTGTGTCCAGCCCACTTTCCTTCTCATCCCATGACTACTGTCATTATTAGCCTCATTGACATTGATAAGATCATGAAGCAGGGCCTTTTGGTGTTGATTTGTGGCAGTAGGCAGTAAAATGCATTAAAACTTGAGGTGGAAAACAATCAAATTCCTATTATTTTAATAAGCTGCCTGTGTCTGACTACCACAGATAAAGTAAACAATAGCTAACTTGAGTATTCCTTAGTCAATCTATATGAGGAACAAAGGAAAAGGTAAAGGTGAAAGGAGGTAAGCTTGCCTCACTATTCTGAGGATGTTGGAAAGCATAAATTGGCCATGGTAGAAGCTAGAGAAAAAGGAAAACAAAAACTGATGTATTTTGTAATAGGCTTTCAAGCAGTGTTTTTATTTAATTATACAAGCTGGGCAACCTTCCCAAGTCATACTCTCTCAGCTTTGGAGGAAGGCAATGGAAAACCTCTTCTGAAGAAATCTTGCCAAGAAAATCCAGTGGTAGATTCACCTAAAGTTTGCCTTATGTTGGAAATAACTTGAAGGCACCCAACAACAATAAGATTTACCAGATATGATTGTTTCATTTCACATGTGCACATTGTTAGTTTTGGATAAAAGGTTTACTGAAAATACCATTTTTTTTGTGATATTGGAACCTATCCTTCTTTTTTCCATGCTATTCCTGCATCTGCTACCAATTTTTTGTTAAGTCATCTCCAGGAGTTATTATTATTATTATTATTATTATTATTATTATTGTCTATTGCTTTAGCCGCAAGGCCATATCAAGCAGAACAAACCATGCAAAAGAAATACATGTATCAAGCATTGAACAGTGGTTCCATAATGTGCAACAGTACATTAAACAATCGTTCCGTAATAAAATAACAAATACTCTCCTGGCACCTCTGCCTTTCTGTTTCATAGCCTATTTAACAACCTATTTGTTCCTCAAGTATCCTCATCCCCTCTGCAATCAATTCCAATTGAGGCAATATATCGTTGCCTACTTTTACTAGCTTTGTAGAAGAATGTTGCTACTTTGGTAATTAATAACTGGTTGGGATTAGAGAGGAGGAATCTAGTTCTATTTGTCAGAGTCCAGTGGGATTTATTAAGTAAGAAAACTTCAAGTAGAATTTTTCTTTCTTTTTTATATATTACACACTGGTGGAGGATATGATTTAGATCTTCCACCTCCTGGGCCCCACAGACACTTGTTCTCTCTGTGTAAGGGATGGAATGGTATCTACCATATCTAACCATTGATTCATTCTGTTCAAACCTTGCCCTTGTCAGAGCCACTCTTAGGTGTCTTGGTAGATTGGCCGTCAGATAGGGGACATGACTGTAGATGGGATTCAGTGCCACTAGCCATTTCAAAGAGCCTGCACTAGCGAGGCACGCAAGGTCCTCTTGGGCTTGAATGTCTAAAATTCTCTGTTTCACCTCTGCTCTAACTTTGATGGTATTATTGCTCAAGGAGTCTGGGGGTAGCCCACATGATCTTAGTGAGTGGAATAATTTATTGGCCCAAGTAGATTGGGCAGTGTTTTTAAGTTGGTCTTCTAGACAGCAGCAGGGGAGTCTGTGAACTTCAAGGTTTTTGATTTTGCTACCGTAGTTAAAGGCCCTGGCCAAAGCAAGGCTTTCTATTCGGTGCATCTCCGTCTCAACTCTGACTGCTGCTGCTGGTGTGCTTTTATTAACTCCCAACACCTGTCTTAAAATGTGTTTGGTTCTGATCAAACATGGGCATTTTAAAAGGTCAACAACACAATAGAGCAAGGGTGTATATAACGTACTACAATTCGGCTCCATATAGCAGTAAAGGGATGATTTTGGCTGAGTACACTTTGAGAATGGGGCCAAGAGATCCGGAATGACTGTGATTTCCCAACCATAGCAATTGGTTGGAATGGGCACTCGCTTTTATTGTGCAGGAGTGGCATTGGTCTAGCCATTTGCCTGTCTCTGAGAAGGTGAGGCCTAGATAGGTGTAGGTTGCTACCTGTTCTATGCCTGCTCCATCTAAGAACCATCTGTGCTTCTCCAGGAGATATATCTGTATAGTGCAGTCCTGTATATGTTTATGCAGAAATAATGTTCACTGCATATATTGAAGCTTACTCTCTACTTAGTGTGGCTAGGATTGGATCCAAACCTTCACAGATATTTCAAAAGACTTATTGCTAGACATAGTAGACAAACCTGTTGAAACAGTACTGTGGTTGATGTACGTGGGTTGGCGAATGGGAATACTCATTGTTCAAAGAACTGAATGCAATAAAAGCCAAAGCTGCTGCTTTCATCATCTTCTCAAAAGATAGCTGTTTTATTAATGGAAAACACTGATGTATTTCAGCCTGTGTGTACTCTCAAGGGCTTCTTAAGGGCTATTTAGAATCAAAGTTCAAAAATGTCTGTACCAGACACAATCAAACCATTTACTGGACAATTCTCATGTTGCATTTCAGGTTGTATTGCAAGTGGGTTGAGAGTTCCTGATACAGAAATGTACTCAGAAGCTTTTGTTCTGAGTACAGGCTGAAATTTGTTGGACTTAAAAAAACCCCTCAAAAACTAGAATATTTTGAGCATCTTGAGACATATTTTCACTTTATTTATGGATTCCATTGGATGCTCCCCAGTTTCTGTTTCATTTACTTGCAATCAGAACTGCTGTTTTCAATAGTCCTGCTATATGAAATGGAAAATGTAGAGGAAGGGCTATTTATTATGCCCTGAATCATTCTGGCATAGTAGAAGAGCAGGTGCATCCCCCTCTTCCATTATGTACGATAGGCATCTATTCTGTAGAGAGAGCCATCCATGCATGTGCCTAATGCATGCAGCATTCCCATACAATTTTGCAGAACATGAATAGTGGGAATTGGGACTTGATGCAGATGCTAGGCTCACATTTGTCATTAGCAGAACACATTACATTTGTATTGTGTTCTGCTATGACAAAGAGGAGGAAATTGACAATTAAGTGTGCAAAGCTGCCAATACACTTATTGCAATCCCAGAATTAATTAGAATGATGTATAGATTCAAGTTTTTTGTTTAATTTTTCAGCAACATGGTATTAATTTGCTTCTCTGCAGCAATATTGCTCCTCATCAGGAAAGCTGATCAGCACATTTACTCCAGAAAAGAATTATATTCAGTATTTGATATTTGGGTTTCTTGTCCTGGTACAAATCTATAACAGTGTCAGAAAGGATAAAGCTATGGGTTGCTGTGAGTTTTCTGGGCTGTATGGCCATGTTCCAGAAGCATTCTCTCCTGATGTTTTGCCCACATCTATGGGCACATCTATACAGCTCCTTTAATGTGAGAGTTACCGCAATAAAAAGGGGGCCATCCAGATGACATCCTCGAAAAAACCCGAAGTAATTTGCCAGTAAAACCTTGGTTTGTGGCGAATTAATTTGTTAGTGGTTTATCCCACACCTTCTTGGAAGGTGTGGGATAAACTCAGTCCAGACTGCAGTCCAGACAGTAGTCTCACAGTTTTCCGGGCTAAATCCCAATCAATGTAAACCTAAACCTATTTGCTTTGTAGACATATTTGGAAAAACCTACCCATATAGAAAATATATTGAGAAATGCCCAAGTAAAATGACCACTTAATTTTGTCAAGTTGTTGGTCCCAGAAAATGAGGCCTAATTATGAATAAGTAAATGTAAAGGTTTCCACTTGACATTAAGTCTAGTCATTTCCAACTCTGGCGGTGGTACTCATCTCTATTTCTAAGCTGAAGAGCCGGCATTTTCCATAGGCACCTCCAAGGGCATGTGGCCGGCATGACTACATGGAGCATCTTTACGTTCCCACTGAAGCAGGTACCTATTGATCTACTCACATTTGCATGTTTTTGGACTGCTAGGTTGGCAGAAGCTGGGGCTAATAGCGGGAGCTCACTCCGCTCTCTGGATTCAAATCACCTAACCTTTCAGTTAGCAAGTTCAGCACTTCAGCAGTTTAACCCGTTGTACCACCGGGGGCTCCAAATTATGAATATTGGCAGATTAATTTTATTACTGTGTAAAGAGTCAGCAGCACAGGTCATGAGTGGCATCACTTCTCCCCTGCCCCCATTGCTTAATTGTAGGGATGTAAACCTTGATTATTTCATCCTTGCTTGTGAGAAGAAATAGTTATGGAAGATTCTTTTTCACTGTGGGAGAAAGCAAACATTGCTCCCCAGTATTCCTGTATTTCAATGGTCAGAAGTGATGTAGAGAAATTTTTCTGCAAAATATATTTTTTTCACAGAAGGAAACTATGTTTCTGTGCAGAAAACGGGGTGGATTTTTTTGGCTCACCTTTTTCCTATGTAACATTGGGGTTTTTAAATAGAGAGGGGAAATGTGAAAGATGCATCCTGGTCTTTTATCTTCCTGACAGAGCACCCTGACTTTCAGGAACCCTATGTTTTGACCTGGATGGTGCAAGGAAATAATAATGAATATTGTTTCCAACTTAAAAGGAGTTTGCTCAAATAAGAGACAGTAGTCTGCAACGGAGCTCTAACTTATTTCTGTGGAAAACCTCTATTTCCCAAAATTCTGGGCCTGTGGAAAGGAAAGGAAATATCTTTCAAAACTACAACAATGGTAGGCATCTTGAGAAGCATAATGTACACCAACATTTTCAACAGGAGAAGGTTCTTAAATGCTCAGGCTGTGGATAATCTGGAAGGGAAACCTTGTTTTATTTACTCCTCCCTCTTTTACAGGCATCTTTTGGGTGTTCTTTAAGAGACACCCATTGTTAATAGTATACCAGGCAATATATAATGCTGAAACAAAAATCAGTGTAAATTTTTTTTGGTGAATGAATGATTGCAACATCCACCCTGTGGGCACGAGAAATGTAAGGTTTGCAGAGAGATTTCTCAAAAGGGATATTTCTGAAAGTACTGCAGTGGTTATTATTGCCCAAGGATTTGCTGTATAACTGTAATATGAACAAGGGCTGTAATGAACCCTTACGAAGAGAGTCAGGTTTATTTCCTAAGCTATGTCAAATAAAATAGTTTTGCTGGAACTATGTTCTGGCATGGCATGTGTTAAATATACAGAGTATTTCTTTTAATGCTTTTGTCAAGTCTTCATGAAGGAGCTACCGTATATACTCGAGTATAAGCCAACCTGAATATAAGCCAAGACATCTAATTTTACCAAAAAAACCCTGGGAAAATGTATTGAATCGAGTATAAGACTAGGGTGGGAAATGCAGCAGCTACTGGTAAATTTTAAATAAAAACAGATACCACTAAAATTAGATGGATGGATGGTATCCTTGAAGTGACTGGCTTGCCCTTGAAGGAGCAGGGGGTGGTGATGGCTGACAGGGAGCTCTGGCATGGGGTGGTCCATGAGGTCATGAAGTGTCGGAAGCAACTGAACGAATAAATAACAACAAATAATAAAAATAGAGTAAAATAATAAATGTAATAATTATGTAATAATAATAATAATAATAACAGCAGCAGCAGCAACAACAACAGAGTCAAATAATAAATAACTTTGACTTGACTATATGCCGAAAGGGAATTTTTCAGCCTAAAAAAGGGTCTGAAAAAACTTACCTTATTCTCGAGTATATACTGTATTTTGATTTTTGTTTGTTTTTCTTTCTTTTAAAGCAGCCATATTTTGTATTGAGATCCAAGACTGCATTTCTTTTTGACTTGTACACTGGCGAAATAGCAGAGCCCATACTTCAGTTTTTTAAAAATCGAAGAACACTGTTTTTTCTCTAATTAGAACCTCCCCCCCTGTTAAATCAATGTCTAAGCTTCCAGCTTCACCAGGACATTTACAGTCCTTTAACAATGTGCCCCAGAGCCAGTCTAACAGAATGAAACCTGGCCTTCGTTCTACAGTTAACGAAAGCAGCTCTCATGATGGGAGGGTGGCACCCTTGTCTTATTGGTGGCTGCTTTGGAATGTGGATTAAAAAATGAAGTATGGCAATAGGTTGGCAAGATGAACCATAGAGCTGGAAAAGTCTCTAAAGAATCAACTAGTCCAGCTCCTTTGCGTGTCTTGCCAAAAGGCAAACGTTCTTTGTAAGGGTAGTCTATGGACCAGTGCCAGTCCCTGAGCCACGTGCTGCTGGTCTCTGGCTTCCAGGAAAGAAAGAAACAATTGTATCCAGTGGGTACAACCATGGTACAGGTCCCTGGCATGTTGGAAGAAAAATAACTGCTGGTTACCCAATTCAGACACCTTAAGAAACACTTATTTCGAGGATTTGGAGGCAATTAAGCACACAAGAGAAGTGAAAGATTTTACTATGTGGTGGGAAAAGATACAAAGAAATAGAACCAAATTTCTGAAGCATGATAAGCTTTCCCAGTCCAGTGTCAGGGATTCCAAGTGAATTGAGACAGAAATGCTAAACTGGTGGTTCAGGAATATTTTGAAGTCTAAACAGGATACTTATATGTCTGAGAGCCATTGATACTACATCCAGTTTCAGAAACAGTCTAATTAATCACACCTTTTCTGGTGACCACATGCTTGGGCCCTGTCAATGATTTTTTCCACCACCCAGAGATAAACTTAGTGGGTGGCAAACAGCCAGTACAGGCAAGTCTGAGATCTTTTTCTCTTCCAAAGTTGCACCATCCTGATTCCAAGTTAAATAAAGAATTAAACTCAAATGAAGAGACTCCTTGCAGATTCTTAAAGACATGCAGGCATAAAGGAAATACAATCTCTTCAGTATACAGTGGGTACTGGTTGAATTTTCTACATTCAGGCAATACATGAAATCCCCAAAAGGTCAGAAAGCTAGGTTTTTCCACTGATGAAAATGGGAGGAATATGAAAATGGGAGGAATACTTAACATAGATCTTTTAAATATTTTGTTGTTTTAAGTTCAGCAAAGGCATGCATGAGAAAAAAACCCCCAGCAACAAACCTGTCTCTCATACAGATATGCTTGTACTGGATTATCTTGAGCTCCGTAATGAATGTGACAAATGTGAGGTTGTTGTTGCCCAGATATAGTCTCTTTAATTTGGTCTTAAGTAGTGAAGATGACAGATATACAAATGGAGGATGGCTCACTGTTCATTTTGCACCACTTTTAGTTCTTGGAAGTTGGTTAAATCAAGAAGATGAGATAACGATAAAGAACACGAGGCTTAATGTTACACATGTTTTTAATTTTATAGTCAGCTTAACATTATTTGAATCTTCTTGTGTATTTTTAGCTGCATGTAGCCTTACTAGTATCTCCTTTTCCTAATTTCCCTTGTGCCTCATTGTAGGGTTATAAATAAAATGATTGAAAGGTTTACATTGTGGCCAAAGAGGCAAAACTTCTTTGTTTCCAAACTCTAGAGAGTTGCTCTCATAAATATATGTAATATATTCTTAATTTGTAATCAGAAACTTACGTGTGTGTGTGGTAGTATTACAGCATTGGCTTGCACCAGTCACAGCAACTCAGCAGTTGTATAATTGCTACTTACCACAGTGAAAGCAAGAGTTTGACTCTGAAAAAGGGAGCTAGGGAAAAAAATCCTGAGCAGACGTTATTAATCATATAGAGATTTTGGAAATCACTAACAAGTTAGGGCAAGCAAGGAGCATATACACACTTGGAAAATATGTCTGTTCTAGCAGTTGTTCCCTACTTGCTTAAAAAATAAAAATGCAGCCAGATTTATAGGCCAAGTTAGGAAACACTGCTGAATGCTAAGTTGTTAATAGAGCCAAGCAACAAGCATGGGATTTTACAGTTTGAATCCCGTATTATAATATAAACATGCCAGCGAGCCTCACTTCCCTTTTGCCAAGTGACTCATCAGGCATTGCTGGTTTCTAGGGCTAGTCTTGGAACAGTTGAAAGCATAATGCTTAGCTAATGTAACTCTCGAAATACTTCATGTGTAATTCATAAGTATCAATTTAGGAACATTTTCCTTCTTTTTAGAGTTGCTTACTTTTAATCAAATGATACATCTGCCAAAAGATGATATCTCAGCAATGTTACTGACATTGTTTGCTTAGTTTTATTTTCTATTTGTTGAGATGTAGGAGTAAAATGCCTGAGTCACAGCTGAAACATTATTTTTTGGGAGAATTTAGACCTATTATCTGTTTGTCTGGTGCGTTCTGAGGGATTGGATGATCTCTAGTAATTGTCTAGATATGGCCTCAAGAACAAAGCGGTTATTTATATGTTTGGAAAAACTGAATGGGGGAAGAGCAGATAATAGTGTATCACTTGTTGTAAAGATTAGCAAATAATGTAACTTCCTCAGCTGTTTTTCAAATTTGAAATATAACTCACATTGTAAATCATGCCCATTAAAAGGTATGTTTCCTTACTTCTTCTTTTACCCACCTTTAGATGTATATAACTTAGGCCCCATCTACACATGTTGTAAATTCCAGAATGGTGTGGCTAGAGAATGTATAGCACTAATGTGTGTTGCAAAGCACATCCACATGAAAAGCGCATGTTTTTAAAAAATCAGGAAAAAGTCCAAAATCGGGGATAAAATGCACTGCGGTTGATCAGTATATCGATGCTGCAGAGCGGAAATTTGGGAGGAACATGCACAGCACAAGTGTAAACCGTTGGAAAATTTGGTCAAAGGAATCAGATATGGTGCTCTCGGGAAAGTAAACAAACACTTTTCCCTGTTCCCTCCCTAAGGAAATCGCTTTCTCCCTTTTGTTTTGAGTTGGAAGGTTAGTACCATTGCTGATTCTCATCCGATGGGCTGCTCCGGTTCAAGACATATCTCCCAACAACAACAAATGTCATTCTATTGGATCAATAGAATGAGGGGAGGCATGATGGGAGTTTTGTGGACCCCGCGGGAGCTTTTTTTTTTTTGCAGTTCCCACAGTGTGTGTGGAGACTCTCTGGAGTGGGACTGGATTTCTGGAATCCACATTCTGATCCAGATAATGTGGCTGTGTAGAAGCAGCCTCAGGGTCCTTTCATACAGCCATATAACCCAGCATATCAAGGCAGAAGATTCCACAATATCTGTTTTGAACTAGGTTATCTGAATCCACACTGCCATATATTCCAATTCAAAACAGATAATGTGAGATTTTATTCACCTGTGTGGAACGGGCCTAGGTTAATCACAGGTACTACTTACACAGGTCTGTTTTGCAGCTGTATTTATGATAAAGTCATTACATTAATTAAGTATGAAATTATTTTCTTTCTTTGTATATTAGAATGAAATTATTATTATTATTATTATTTTAAACATGATATTTAAGTAATAGCTTTAAATATACAAGGAGCTCCCAAGTTTTGGGAGGGCTTGTTGGCAGTCCTTATTTTGAGCAGCAAAGGGACATAACTTTTTTGTTCCTTACATCTGTATTTACAAGGAAAGTAGAGAGCACTGAAGCACACAAAACTCATTATATTCACTGCTGTTGTGCCATTGCTTGGCATCATTTTGGAAGAGGCACTGCTTTCCCTCTTTATACTGCTTATAACTTTTTGAAGAAGTATGGTTTGATGGAATATCCTAGAGGCCATTCATACTGGTTGCCAAAATTAAATATTTGGTTACCACTGCCAATCTGGTGCTGCATTTCTGGAACTGTGTTAAATTCAGTACCCAAACTGCAGTTTTTAACTGAGTAGGGTTAAAAGAAGTTTTTAACTGTATAAACTAAGAATAATTATGTCTGTAGCCTTAAACCTATTTACTAAGAATTTCAAAGATAATTTCTTGGCTACATATCAAAAGTTGGGTCATTAAGCATTTGAACTTTGCTTAGAAATGTCCATATGTGCCTTCAAGTCACTGTCAATGTATGATGACCTGTCCTGCATGAGAAAATCTTGCTGCTCCCTTTTGCTTGGGAATTATTAAATACTATTGTTGTATTAGCTCCCCTTGCATTTTTATCTATTCTTTTAAAAAATGGACTACAAGCCCCCTCACCTCTACTGTCAAGTTGAATCAATGAACATATAATCCATAAGTGAGGAAAAGAGGGATAGCAACAAGAGGGGATATAATGATAGTTTTATGTGTTGGAGTGGAAGAATTGACACACTGTTCACCTCTTTCCTTGTAGTGTATAAGGAACAAGAAAGCTACGTCCCCTTGCTGCTCAAAATAAGGACTGCCACCAAGCTTTTCCAAAACTTGGGAATCCTTGCATTTTCAGAACCATGTCTGAACACCCTCCCTCCCTCCCTCCCACACACACAAAATAAACATTCTATGTACAAAGATGTCCATTAAATAATTTCAAGGCCTTGGTCAATATCATTCTTTAATTTGATTAAACATCCCACACTGCAGTTGAGTCAGAAATGCAGCTGCAAAACAGAACCAGGAAAGTGAGTAGTGATATTCATCTGAAGGTGGTGAAAAAGATTAGAAAGGAAACATCCACCAGTAAAAATCTGATAGTGGAAGAAGATCAAAGAAGCAGCTAGGTTAGCCTCCCTTGGAAGAGTACTCCAGAGCCTGGAAAAAGGCACCAAGTAGTCCTTTTCTTGTGTTTCTGAGTGCACCTATATTGTAGAATTAATTCAGTTCAACACCACTAATTGCCATGTCTTGATGTGAGGGAATCCTGGCACTAGCAGATAATGTTATGGGATGCTGGTATGTGAAGTGATTTATAGTTTCTAAATCATTACCTCCCCAACCTCAGCCAGCTTGATAGCAATTGTCTCAGAAGCAAGCAAAAATATAGCAGAGTCCTTTCACAGCAAACACATTTATTTCAATTATTTATAACCCGTCCTTCTCTACCCCCGAAGGGGGACTCAGGGCGGCTAACAAAGGCAACAATTTGATGCTGCATATAAAGACAATAACATCAAAACATCATAAATATATTACAATAGATTAGCAATTAAAATCAATAATTAAACAAGTTTTTTCCTATTTCCGTATTCAGAGGTTGTCCAAGCCAATTCGCAGTTCGTTTTCACAATCTTGTCATCATTTTATTGTCCACCTGCTGCCCAATATCAACCAAATGCCTGGTCCCAAAGCCACGTCTTTACCTTTTTTCTAAAGGAAAGAAGGGAAGAAGTTGATCTAATTTCACTGGGTAGCGAGTTCCACAGGCGAGGGGCCACTGCCGAGAAGGCTCCGTCCCTCGTCCCCACCAAACGTCTTTGCGACAAAGGTGGGATTGAGAGCAGGGCCTCCCCGGAAGATCGTAAATTTCGAGGTGGGACATAAGGGGAGATACTTTCGGACAAGTAAGCTGGGCCAGAACCTTCAGCAGAGTTCAATGCTAGCATCTGACCTTATCTTACACCCTGTTTTAGTAAACTCACAGATTCAGATTTTCAACCAAAATATTCAGAGGCTTTCATCTTCCTGTTGCAATATTTATAAAATGTACAAACAGGATACGCAGATCCACTTTCCTTGTACTTGCAAGCATTTAGAGTATTCAGATAGTCACATAAAACACATAGGCAGATACTTACAACTGAGTCACACAGAAGAGAGAAAGATGGATTATTTCATCCTTTTTATATAACCACCTGCTGATAGGTAATCAGAAAGGGAAAATGGGCGATACCCCTTAAGTATTGCATTTTGATATTTACAGTCATACCCAGGTACTAGCAATATACTACATGTTCATCAGTATTTTCTCTGTGATTGGAAATGCTGTACTATATCTAACACAGAAGGCTAAAGACCTTGTGAAGCTATCTATCCCATAATTCCATACCACTAAGCTTTGGCAGTTAAAGTGGTGTCAAACTGAATTAATTCTACAGTGTAGATAGACTCCGTCAGACATATATATGTTCGTGGTAGAGCTAAGAGAAAAACCTTTCCAGAAGAACTTTAAAGTTTGTGAAGAATTATATTGGGAGAATGTGTTGTTTCAAACAACTTAGCCCCAAGTCATGTAAGAATCCCTAGGAGTATAGGTAATAAACAACACTCCAAATTGTGCTTGAAAATAATCAACTACTAAGCTATTGTAATGAAAGAATCATAAGTTCTGGACAACCGGCCCCAGTCAATAGTCTGGCTTCAGCATTCTGGACCAGTAGAGATTTCTGGATAGTATTCAAGGCAACATCACACAAAGCACAAAAACAATAGCTCGGACAGGATTTGTCTGAAGCACACAGCTGAATAAAATCACACTTTATCTGCTTTGAACTGGAATATATGTCAGTGTGGACTCAGATATCTCAGTTCAAATCCGATATTATGGGATTTTCTGCCTTGATATTCTGGTTTATATGGCTATGTGGAAGAGCCCTGAGACTAATGTGATACACCCTAGGTGGGATTGCCTCTGAAAAGGGCTTCAATGCTGTATCTGAGAAAATACAGACTCAGTTTATAAACATTTATAGGTCTGTGATAAACTTTGTATATGTAGACATCAAGATGTTATGTTAAGCACACATCATCTGCAATTTAGTAAATTGTAAAATATGTCTCTGCAGCCAAATGTCAGCAAGGTTTTGGAGGAAAAGAATAATTATTCATTAGTAATGTATTAGGTAATTTTGAATGAAGGCTTGATTGCGCTTGTTAAGATTTATTATTAAGCATTTGTATTTCATTTGCAGTACATTTTTATAACTGCTCCTTTAATACTGTATATTAAAGTAATCCAAACCAAAAAAAAGAAGATTTATTATTAAGCAGAATAGTGAGAAAATGGAGGAAAACTCACTTGGGAACAATATTATTTTTCCACTTCACCAGCAAGGTTTTACTAAAGCTTAAGAAATAAAGTCTCAGACTTGGCCAACCTTAGAGATTCTTAATGTCTTAACATATTATGCTTTTAATCAGTTCAAAATCCAATTGCATTAATTTTTGTAATCCCCCCCCCCCCCAGCTCCTCTCAAAAGATACAGGAAAAAGAAGGAAATTCTTCTTTTTGCACAAGTTATACCAGGAAGAGGTAGTGGTTAGCACCAACTTTAATGATTCTAAAACAGTGTTGCATTTGAAGCCATTTAGCATCTCAAAGCCTAAGAGCCCTTCCATGCAGCCATATAACCCAGAATTTTAAGGCAGATAATCCACAATACCTGCTTTGAACTGGATTATCTGAGTCCACACTTCCAGTTCAATTTGGATTTTATACAGCTGTGTGGAAGGGGGCTGGGTCTTCTCCATTTAATTTTTTTAATCACAAGTTTTGATAGATTTTCAGCCTCAAAATGTACCCAAATTACATGCATTCATTGTGGTTTGCCTTTCTCCACCCCCAAAACTCCAAAACTCTTCCACCAGCCTTTTTTGTGCTGGGTGTGGCTGAAAATGTCAATAATTAGTCACTGCACAGTTGCCTAGCCTTGCTTTCAAAAGAGATTAGATGAGATCATGAAGGACAAGGCTGCCAATGGCTCTCAGTTGGGATGACTGTACGGCACCCATAATGTTAGAGACATAATGCCAGCTATTGGGGAAGATGAGCAATTGTCATGCATGTCCTGCTAGTGGGCTTCCTCATGAGCCTTTGATGTGAACACAACACTGGACTAGATATACCTTTCGTGTTATCCGTTTCCATTCCCCAAAACAGAACTAACATTTGAAGTAAGATATATGTTGGCTAATGTTCTATGAACATGGATAGAATGTGTATTTAAGATTGCATCCTAAACAAATTAAATCTAGTTTATGTGTGGATTGTATAGGGCTGGATTGCTATTTCAAATTAAATGCCATTTTGCTTATTTCTCTGTTAAATCTTTTGAAAGAGAGATGCTGGGCGAATCAGTTTCAGCTGGCATGACTTTGGAAAAGAGCTGGGTGTTTTGGGTGTCAGCATATGCATGTTTTCTATCAGAAAGGCAATGGAAAATATATTCAGCTACAGCGGGCACATAGGAACCTTTCATCACAGTATGTGAAGATAATATTTGATGTTTATCACTCTGCCTAAATGTAGTTTGAGTCAGATGGTTGAACAGATTTGTTTAAACTGACATGGTAGTTAAAAGCAAGGTGAGATTTTCCCTTCCTGACTCAGATCAAAAGATTTCTTTCATTAAAATGAACTGCTTGTCAGAATCAGTGACTGACTGTTACATTTGGTTTTAAATAATTTTAAATAATAATGCTCAGTTAAGTTATTATCCACAATCTTCTTAAATTGCTGTTTTTGTTGGCTTCATTTTTGTGTTTTAATTATTTATTTTATTTATTAAAAGTATTTTTACCCCGCCCTTCTCAACCCCCGGAGTGGGGGGGGGGCACTCAGAGTGGCTGCAAAGGCAGCAATTCAATGCCACGATATATAATATAAACCATAAAACATATGACATTTAATAGTTACAGTTAAAAAATTACAACACCTAATTAACATTCAATTAAGTTAAAACCGTATTTTGTCCACAAAACCTAGATTAATAAACAGTAAGCCATATCCTCATCTGTCAACTTGCCAGTCCAATTCCAGTCCAAGGTGCTGCATTATGCTATTGTGCAAAGGCCTGGTCCTATAGATTTTACTTTTTTCCTGAATGCTAGGAGGGATGGGGTTGATCATATTTCGCTTGGAAGCGCATTCCACAGGCGAGGAGCCACAGCTGAGAAGGCCGAGAAGAGTATCCCAATGCTGTTAGTCACCCCACTTCATCACATGGGGCTTTTTTTAAAGCATCCTAGGACACTTCCCAGCTAGTCCAGTGACAGATGGGCATGCTGCCCATCAAACGATGTTGCTGGACTTTTGACGGAGGCCCTGCCCACAGCCGGAGTAGAAGTGTCCTAGGAAACTTCCCTTCAAACACGGGAGCTTGTCTGTGTTGTGCTAGTTCCAATGGAGCCGACATGGGTCTGCAGCGGTTTGGTAATGCTTCCCCTATGTGATGTTTTGAACTGGTTTATCTGAATCTACACTGCCATATAATCCAGTTCAAAGCAGAGAATCTGAATCTGCCTGGGCCCCGAGATCTTCAGGAGAGGCCCTTCGCTCGGTCTCACCTCCATCTCAAGCTCGGTTGGTGGGAACGAGAGCGGGCCTTCCTTCTCGGTAGCTGCCCCTTGACTCTGGAATTCCCTGCCCGGGGAAGCCAGAACTGTCCCTTCCCTGTTCTCTTTCCGGTGGCAGGCTAAAACCTTTTTATTCAGGGAGGCTTTTAAAAATGAAGATGTTTAAGATCAATTAAGGGGACACTGTGGTTCTGAACTTTGAATTTGTTTTAATAGTTTTAAACTGGGAATTTTTAATACTGTATATTTAATCCTGTTTTAATGTTCATATATATATTAATATATTTTAAATAGTTATGCTAATGCTTTTACGTTAAGCCACTTTGAGTCCCCTTCGGGGGATATAAAACAGGATATAAATGTAATAATTATAATTATAATTTTATATGACAGTGTAGACCGATTTTTGTTTCTGTGCACCTGCAGGCCAGTTTGCTTCAAGGGCTTGCATATGTTCTGCTTAAAAGACCTTTCATCTGCTCCCTTGCCCCAAACAAAACAAACGTTCAGGTCTGGATAGAATTGCATGTATTACATATATTCACATAACAGATATAATCTGGTAATTTGGATTTCACTGTTGCCTTTGAATTAGCTTTTATATTGTTAAGGATATAAAAGATATTGAGAGGTTATTCATTTTGGCTCTCATCCCCACTTTATTTAACGAAAGTAATCTAATTACTTGTTTAAGGCTGGTTGATTTATTTGTATTTGTTTCTTCCAACTGTGCTTATTTATTCAAATAGGTTTTAGACTCTATACATATGCCTTCAAGTTGCCTGTTGAGTTATAGCAACCCATACATTTAATGGAGTTTTCTTAGGCAAGCAATACTCATTGGTGGTTTTACTAGTTCCTTCCTCTGAAATAGAGTCTATAGGATCTGATACTCACCAGATCTGGCGCTGTGTAGCATCCAAGATAAGACAAGCTCTATATAGAACCATATGCCCATTGTAGTTTGCTGTATGGTCCCCTTTTACCCTTCAGAAATTCAAATTACTGTAGTCTTGCTTTTTTCCCCTGAGTACAGACATCATAAACGCAAGAACTCCTAAGCTCATTCTCATGATTTCTGGTTGTACTGCCAACTTTCCCTCAATTAGTATGATGTTGTGACCAAATGCCAGATTATCCCAGAGTGATATTACTCCAATCTGTGATTTAATTGTGATTTTTTTGGTAGTGGTGGTGGGAGACTAATCCCATCCTAGATGGATGAACCATGGAGAGTTAGACACAGCTAGTTGGGCCCTTTTGAATATTTGTGGGATGCAGAAGAGGAACTGCTGTGATTTCTAGGTTAGCTTTCCCTTCCCAGGTTTCCTGCCCACCTGCACGCCAGATTTCAAGGCTTGTGTTAGTATTGGATGTTTGGACATAATGTTGCTTCTGCTGCTGTGCTTTCCCTTCAGCTGCCTAACAGTTTTCATGTCTGAGTTGAGGTTACGTATCTCTGACTTGATGGTGAAGAAACCTAAGATGATTGTCAGTTCATAGCAGAGATTTCTAATCTAGTACATTGCAGGATTTGGTTTTGTTGGAAGAGGGATAGGCACAATGCTCAGATTTTCAGATGTTTGGTTTAACGTGTTAGAAAGCTTTGTGCATATTACAGGCCAGTCTACAGTGGGACCTTGGTATCTGGTGGGATTTGGTTCCAGACCTCCCTGCCCTGTCCATAGTTACCAAAATTCAGGGATGCTAAAATACTATTATATGCATTGGCATAGTAAAGTAGGGTTCCTTATATAAAATGGTAACATCAAGGTTCACTTTCTGGAATTATTTTTGTAGAGAAGCGGGGATATTTTCAAGCCATGGATGTTGAATCTGTGGATACAGCATCTGTGGATATGGTGGGTGGACTGCATATTAATTTGGTCTCCCTGTTGTTTAAAAAAGCAAATTTATTTTGTAATAAATGTGTATCCCTTTTTGTTGATTAGGGACAAGCAAGAAATAACCAAGGGTGGGTCCATAAGCCCAATAACTCCATTGTCAGTTAACCAAAGAAATACTCTGGGCTGGCCTTGGAGGTAGCACATGCACAGTGCTGAACCTGCTGTGATAGTGGATTGGTATCCACATGGTCCAGCCGGGCCACGACTGCATTGGCCCAGACTCATCTTATGCATTGCTGTAATTGTACTCAGCTGGCCACAGAGCTCTGTTTGAACTCCTGACTATTTCAGGTGCCCTGTTGTGATATAGGCATAACCACAACATAACCTGCATAACCAGAAATTAAGGAGGGGGGCCATTTTCTCACCATCTGCCTGGATGGGTGGGTGCCTCTGTTGATGTCATAACAAGACACCTATGACTGCCAGGAGCTCACACAGAGTTCTGTGGCTGGCTAGGAGTGGTGACAGTGGTGACATGGCTATCATCCATTCTCTTTTCCCTGCACTCATCAGTGCAGGAAAAGGATGATGGCTGTGAAGACGCGCCTGGGGTCTTTGGCTTAGAATAGGAACAAGGACGTGACATCTCTTCCCAGGGGACTTCTTCTTGCCTTCCCATAGAGAACTGGAACTCCCAAGGACCAAACCAGTCACTTTAGATAACTCAAATAGGCTTTATTGTTCACAAAAGGAGTTATCTTATAGCGGTTCTAAACTTGGTTCTCCAAACAGGGGTAAAATAAAATATACATTACAGTTCTTTAGTTGTTTGAGTCCAGGAAGCTTTCAGCCGGATGGCTTTCCAAATTCTCTCTCTCTCAATGGCTTTGAGGTGAGAACTCTCTTAGCCCCAGTCAAATGGCCTATATTGAAGGCACAGAGCCTTCCTCTTGGTGCCAAATGACTAGTTGAAGGCGCTTGAGATTCCACAGTCCATCCAGGTGTGCTGGATATGCAGAATGAATCCAAGATATGAAGAGTTGGTGCTAGAGAATGCCTGACTGAGGCCTGGCTGGCAAACCCTCTAACACGTCCTCTTCTGTAGAGATGCAGGCAAAATCTAAAGAGAAAGCTAGATTTCCAAAGTCTCAAGGGGGAGGAAAAACAAACTTAACGATGATTGACAGCTCTAAAGAACCAATCAATGCAACCAAAACTTAACAACACTAAACAGACTAGCTGAAACATAATCCAATAGTTTAAACCTTGCAACTTAAAGTCTTATACACAGGTGGCATCAGCCACGCCTTCACAATGGCACTGGTTTCCTATCTGGACAGTGGACCGGTCCAATTTGGACCCAGTCCAACTGTCCACACTGTCCTGAAGACATATGATACCCCAGAGTTTCCATCAAACTCCTGAGCACCACAGAACTTTGCTTGAAGAGGGACAAAGCTGGTTTAACCCAGGCTAAACCATGACACTCATCGGAAGTACTGGAACATCTTGGGAATAGTCAATTCAGGATGAGTCTAAGTTTTCATGTTCAAATAGACTGGCCCTGAGGTTGGAAAATGCTTGAGGGGGTTAATGTCTATCTGCTCTGCTGCTTTTCAGAAAGTAATTAGAATTTATTTCAGTCCACAATTTCTAGCATTCCAGAAACATAAAATGTTACATTTCGCTACAGTTTACACATCCAAAGAAAAGGTGTCAGGCAGATTTTTCTAGGGCATGGGAACATACCAAATATAGCAGTTCAAAGTATGAACAATTCTCAATGGACACACTGACCCATTATGGTATATCAATAAGCTCAATGACAGCTGCACAATGCAGTTCAGGTTAACTGGGCAAAGACCAATGCTTTACATGATATTTTTGGCACACAAGTTAAACAGATAGTAGGGTAATAAAATGCAGCCTTTGTCAATTGGAAACCATTTCTTTTTTCTGTATTCTGTCCTAAGAGTAGCCTCTTGTTGCGAGTATAGTTATGCATCAAGATGATCAAGATCCTAGGGTATCAATAACTTTTAAACAATTTAAATGTATTTGCTTCCAAATGAGACATAAGCTGAAATGTGATGATGGTTTCTGCAGATGGATGGCATGATAGCAAATATGGAATCTGTTTACATAAGAGTTGGCAAAAAAATGAAATTACACCATAGTGTGATTTAATTTTATAAATTACAATAAAAATCTGATGTCTCATTCCATTAGATAATTGCTGTCTCGGTAAGATTTTGGTTTTAAATGTACTTAGTCCTGCCAAAGCTGTTGTGTAACAATTAAAAGGAAATTTAAGATCAGCCTTTCAAAGTGAAACAAGGACTAAATCCATTAGACATCTATGGTTATTAAGATTCAATTAGTCCACGAAAATGTAGATTTAGAAACCAGTTTTCTTTTTGAATTTTTCCTAAGTGCTTTTTATCTTTCAAAGGCCAGAAGAATATCATTTCGTGTTGCAGTCTTCTCTGGGGTCCCTTCCCCACATCCATATAACACAGAATATCAAGCCAGAAAATCCCACAGTATCTGCTTTGAACTGGGGCTCCTTCCACATAGCGGAATAAAATCCCACATTTCCTGCTTTGAACTGGAATCAATCACCCCGAATCACCTTCTCACCCTGAAGGAGACTCAGAGTGGCTTACAGGTTATTTGTGCAAGTTATTAGATTGCTAGTATATAAAAATAAGTGCAAGCTGAAAGCACCCTCCCACTCCCAAAGAAGCCTAGGTCCATAGACCAGTCTTCCTAAGTTGTCATCAAAGATGGTGGGTGTTGAGTGAGCTAATGGAGGACAGTTCCGAATGCAGCCGGTGGTGATGGTACAGCCAAGAGGTAGGTATAAAGTGGCTATAGAGCAGTCATTGTCAACCGGTGTGACTCGGCACACCAGTGTGCCGTGGGGGATCATCAGGTGTGCCGTTGGAAAGCCTCTTCCCCCCTCCTCTCTTCCCCCCTCCTCCTCAGGGTGCCACGAGGCCAAGGGCACATATGCCGCAGCCGCCAGGATCATGCCCAGCGGCCAACCGAGGAGAAGGGAGGGAGGAGAAGAGGAGGAGGCCAGGGAGGGAGGCCACGCCTCTTTCCCGAGCATGCCTCCCCGGCAGCAAGCAAGGGGCGTAGCTCCCTTCCTCCTCCAATCAGGAGCGCTCGTGATTGGAGGAGGAAGGCAGCGGCGTGTGCGTGCCTCCCCCTCCTTGCGCCAGGCCTGGAAGCGCGAAAAGTCTCCCCTGAGCTTCCTTGCCGCTTCTCCAGCTGGCGAGAGCAAGAGAAGCAAGGAGCAGGGCCGCAGCAAGGAGAAGGGAGTGGGGGAGGGGCGTGGCCAGAGGCAGCTCCAACTGCGGCTGCTGTACCAGCATGGGCACGCTTTTCTCCCTCCCTATCCATCCCCCTCTCTCTCTTTGCTTCATCCCTTTCTTCCTTTCTTCCTTCCCTACTTCCCATCTTTCTTCCCTTCCCTTCTTTCCCTCCCCTCCTTCTCTTCTTCCTTCCTCTCCTCCCTCCCTCCCTTGCTTCCTAATCTCCTTTCTCCCCTCCTTCCTGCCTGCCTTGCCTTCCTTCCGTTCTTCCTTCCCCCTCCCCTCCCTGCCTGCCTTGCCTTCCTTCCGTTCTTCCTTTCCCCCCTCCCTCCCGCTCTCTTCCTTCCCCCCTCCCTCTTTCCTTCCTTCCTTCCATCCATCCCTCCCTTCTTCATCTCCTCCTTACTTCCCTTTCCTTTCTGGCAAGCAGCGCACGAACGGAGCAGGGCTAGCTTTCCTCCCTCCCTCTTCATCATTGCTGGGTTTTATTTGCTGTTGCTTGTGGGGTTTCTGTGTGGTAAGTTTGCCCCAATTCTGTTGTTGGTGGGATTCAGAATGCTCTTTGATTGTAGGTGAACTATAAATCCCAGCAACTACAACTCCCAAACGTCAAGGTCTATTTCCCCCAAACTCCATCTGTGTTCACATTTGGGCATACTGAGTATTCATGCCAACTTTGATCCAGATCCATCATTGTTAGAATCCACAGTGCTGTCTGGATGTAGGTGAACTACAATTCCCAATTCTGCTTTGAACTGGATTATCTGAATCCACACTGCCAGATAATCCACTTCAATGTGGATTTTATGCAGCTGTGTGGACACAGGGCCCTTCCACACAGCCATATAACCCAGAATATCAAGGCAGGTCATCCACATCTGCTTTGAACTGGATTATCTCAATCCACACTGCCAGATAATCCACTTCAAAATCCCATGTTTTCCGCTTTAAAATTTCCCCCTCTAGAGCAGTGGTTCCCAACCTTTTTTTGGCCACGCCACACCTAAGCATCTCCAAAATCCTGACCCCCACCCCCACCCCATGACATATAATTCTTATTTTTCAAAAAGTAAAGTTGCATTGTTTTTAGCTGATATTTTAACTGTAAGCATTTTCTTTTGTTTTAATTGTCTTTGGGCTTGCCCCTTGCAAGCCACCCCAAGTCCTAATGGGGAGATGGTTGCGAGGTATAAAAATAAAGTTGTTGTTATTATTATTATTATTGTGAGTATTATTACAACATTATTTAAAAGAATAAATTCAGAGGCTTATTATACTCACATATATAGACAAGGTCTATTTTCCCCAAACTCCATCTGTGTTCATATTTGGGCATATGGAATATTCATGCCAAGTTTGGTCCAAATCCATTATTGTTTGAGTCCACCGTGCTCTCTGGATATAGGTGAACTACAAATCCCAAACTGAAAGTCAATGCCCACCAAACCCTTCTAGTGTTTTTTGTTGGTCATGGAAGTCCTGTGTGCCATGTTTGGTTTAGTTCTATCATTGGTGGAGGACAGAATGCTCTTTGCGAGTGAACTACAACTCCCAAATGACAAAATCAATTTTTTGACTGATGGTCCCTCCTTGGGTTAGTATTAGTATGTTTTGTGGCCAAATTTGGCAGCAATTTGTCCAGTGGTTTTTGATTCATGTTGTTCAGCAGTGGAACTCTCTGCCGCAGAATGTGTTTCCGTCTGGCTGCTCTCTTTCCAGCCGGCTTCCCTGAGGACCAGGTACGTTTTCCATGAGGAAAGGGTGACTGCAATAAAAACTAAACACAGAGTAAGTCTGACAGCTGTTAAGCAAGACCTCCGTGTGTGTCTTTCTACCATTCCTGCCAAGATATCCATGTTGTGTTCATCGAAACAGGCCCAGGTTTCACACTGAGTGTATAAATACTGTGTTAGAGTGTCATTTTGTGTCATTTTGGTTGGTGGTGTGCCCCAGGATTTTTTAAATGTGAAAAGTGTGCCTCGGCTCAAAAAAGGTTGAGAAACACTGAGAACCCAGCAGCAATGGTAGACGTTGATAAGCCTCTGAAAGAATCAGCCTCCGCACACCATGATGGAGATTCATAAGAGCAGCAAGAGGGCATCTGAGCAAACAGGCACTGCGGCAATGGAGCAGACAGGAGCAATCACAGCTGAGATAAGGAACAGCAATAGCAGATGGTGGCCTTGTTAGCTGAGGCATGCGGGAGGCCTTCAGTAATAAAGAAGTCTATAATAATAGCGGCAGTGGTGGCGATCTCCAAGGTGGTGGCAGCAATGATGTGACTCCCCCAGGGATCGGAAAAAAACAACAACCTGGAGTCACCAGTGCCAATATATGGCAGCGTGGATTCAGATAACCCAGTTCAAAGTTGATATTGTGGGATTTTCTGCCTTGATATTCTGGAGGCCCTTCCACACAGCCATATAACACATAATATCAAGGCAGAAAATCCCACAATATCTGCTTTGAACTGGGTTATCTGAGTCCATACTGCTATATAATCCTGTTTGAAGCAGATAATGTGGGAGTTTATTCAGCTGTGTGGAAGATGCCTGAGAGGTGGGGATTTGAGTACTTTGGGGTAGAAATTAAATCAGGGATTCAGTTTTTTTGGATAGCTTCATCTGGCAAATGGGGTATAGCACTTATTGATTTTAGACTGGAATCATACTCTGAAATGGATGACAAGAAAGAAACTCCTTACTTGAGAAACAACTACTGTATATGCTCATATATAAGTCTAGAAGTTAGGCCCCTTCTACACAACCATATAACCAAGAATATAAAGGCAGATAATCCACAATATCTGCTTTGAACTGGGTTATCTGAGTCCACACTGCCATATAACCCAGTTCAAAGCAGATAATGTGGGATTTTATACAGTTGTGTGGAAGGGGCCTCATTCATAATTTAATCCAGAAAACCTGGATCAGTTCACCCATGGATCAATATAAGAGTACCTTGTCTCTTACCAAATAAGGAACCACTCCCCTTTCAGATAGAGTGACAAAAGGCAAAAGTTTTGTCCATCCCACAAAAACCTGAAAAGCACTAAACTCCCCCCACCAGGGCCATAGCCAGGATTTTGATTTGGGAGGGGCTGAGTTTGACTCGGGAGGGGCTGAGTCTGAGTGAGGGAGGGTCTACCCTAACAAATCTTTTGTATCATTATCCCAATACCCCCATGCATATGGGATATACTGAGCATGGTGATCAGATCATGATATGAATACACATAACAGTTTAAATAATGTACCAGTAAGGCCTTCTCGTGGACCACCCTGAGAATTTCGGGAGGGGCTAAAGCCCCTCAAGCCCCCCCCGGCTACATGCCTACCCACCACCCCAATCTCTGCTATGGTGTTGTATCTAACTTTTTTATTAGAAGCAGCACCATCACAGAATTAAAAGCTGGAAGCACACTTTCATGGGTATAACACAGGGCTGTCCAACTTCTACGGGCCCAAGGGCCGGAATTCCGGTCACTGATCACCTGGGGGGCCGAAGGGTCTGTCTCCGCCCCCAGCTCTGCCCGCTCCCCGCCTCCGCCCCCTCCCCGGCTCCAATTTACTTACAATTGACCTTGAGTTGTGGAGTTGTAGTTCACCTCCATCCAGAGAGCACTGTGGACTCAAATAATGATGGATCTGGACCAAACTTGGCATGAATACTCAATATACCCAAATGGGAACACTGGTGGATTTGGGGGAATGTTTCCTAATACCTTTGAGTTATTTGAGTCCACACTCAAATTGGGACACACCAAAAAAAACCAAACACCTCAATGCCGTTGCAGGGCTTGATGGGGCCTCCTTTCCCAGAGGCGGGTGGAGGAGGCCCAAAGAGCTCCCTCCCTCCCTGAAGGGAAAACAAGCTGCGGGGCAGGCGCAAAGGAAGCCACGTTGCGCCCTGCACGCGGGGGAAGGCAGCACAACAAGGGGGAGGGGGCGCGGAGGAGGGGAAGGAAGCATCGCCAAGGAAACCACCGCTGAGGGACCCCTCCCCCCCCTCCCCCAATGTCCCACTGTTTTTAGATTGATTGATTCGAGCCAGGCCCTTCCTTACACATACTGCGGGAGCCCCGCCACAGGGCCGAAGTGCCAATGCCGCCGCCGTCCCCGAAGAGCCCCGCTGGAGCTGAGGCCAAGCTCAGGCCGGGCGCGGCGGCTCTCCCATCCGCGGGGCGGGAAGCGAGGGCCCTCCACAGGAAGAGGACGGAGCCAGGAGGGGCTTTCCCTGCCTCATTCCCCTCCTCCTCTCTCTGAGGGAATGGGGGCTGACCTGGAGCAGCCGCGAGGGGGAGGAGGAGGCGCGCACCCAGGTCGGCCGCAAATCCCGCGGGACCCGAGATTTTGGCAGCTATCACGAGACTACGCAGCCACAGATGGGATTTCGACCTCCCTCGAAATCCCGTCTGTGGCTGGCGTAGTCTCGCGATGCTTGCCTAAACCCGGAAGTAGGTCTTTTTATTTATTTATTATTTTTAATTTGTATTTTATTAAAACAAGTTAGGGGGCCAGAGGGAAGGGGCTCAGGGGCCGCATACGGCCCCAGGGTCGCCTGTTGGACAGCCCTGGTATAACACATTGATTTGGCATCAGATGTGGCCATTCTCTTTCTGCAGCCTGGGCAAAAGGCACTGTACCTCCTACCTCACTTCAGGGCTGAATCTACCAGTGGCCAGAATGAGGACATTCATTGTGTCCCCCAATAAGAATAGTTTCCCTGATGAAACTTTCCTTCCTGAAATCTTTAACAGAGGGAGACAATGAAAATAATCCACGCTTAGAACTATTGGATTTGCTGTGTTCACATTTCCCTGATAACTTTAGCAGACCATTCTTTTTATGCCTAAACTGTATTTCTAAATGTTCAACTGAAGTTTCGAATTATTTATTGTGTGTCTTGATGTCATTTCTGACCTCATCATGATTTGTACAAAAGGTGATTGTTTTTGCTCCGTAAGTTGCTCCAAGTCCCTTTTGGGAGATGGTGGCAGGATATAAATTAAAATTAGTAGATTTGGATTTGAATGGTTGAGCGTGGATTTGAATCCTTATCTCTAGGGTCTTTGTCCAGTGCTGAAAATCACACTGACTCATTACTGCAATGCTAGGCATATTGGGATTGAATATAGGCTTAACTAGAGGCGGTGACACTTACTGTTTGAGAAGACAATGACACAATTTGCCCCCACAAGTTATTCTTCTGGCTCACATCATGTTGATGGGTAATCATCTTATAGGGAAACATGGTATTAAAGTATCTCCCCACTTCTCTAGTTTGTTGCTGTTTTAGGCCTCACCTACATGGCTACATAATACATTTTGAAACCAAATTATATGGTCCGTGTGATTCCAAACTGCATAATATGACAGTGTAGATGGGGCTCTTGAATGCAAAATACTGAAATTTGATTTAAAAAAAGATTGCTGACACATTCACTAGAGTCTTGCTGGAATGCTAGTTTCAAATAAGTACATTGCAAAGATGGATTTGATGGACTGAGGGATATGTAGAATAAAGTAAAGGGAAATAAGATTAATTGTTTTACCTTTCTTTTTTAAAATATAGATTCTCTTGGGACACTTGTTCTTCCAGCTGTAAGTATATTTTCCTCTAAAGCATTATACATCAATGCGAAGTGTTTTCTGAATGTATGCTGTCCTTTTGTCTGCTTATGGTTGATGACCCGTATATGTATGCTCTGAACTATTGTATAGTAAGCTGAAATAAAAATGTCTACATATACAGTTTAAAAAGCTTAGGAACAACTTTGTCTGGAATTTAAAGGAAGCTGAAAGGATGATTTAAAAGAGTGTCTGCAGCATGTGTGAAAATAATATTTATTTTTATTATTTATGTATATTTTACAATATTTATATTCTGCCCTTCTCACCCTGCAGGGGACTCAGGGCAGATTATAATGTACACATACATGGCAAACATTCAATGCCATAGACACACAACACATCTAGACAGTCAGAGGCTATTTAACATTCCAACTTCTGGCCACCAGGGGAGCTGTTGCTCACCGTCCATCTGTGACACTGACGAAGTACTTTCCACATTCCCCGCATGCTTTTGCTGGAGATTTTTTATGGCCTCGTAAATTTTGTTAAATTAGCCTCCCCACACATAGGTGGTACCTAAATTTCCTACTTGACAGATGCAACTGTCTTTCGGGTTGCAAAGGTCGACAACAAGCTACACAATTGGCTGGAAGCTCACTCCAATCTGGGCTGGCTTCGAACTCATGACCTTTCGGTCAGTAGTGATCTTTATTGCAGCTGATACCCAGCCAGCTGCGCCACAGTCCTGGTGATCATATTCCTATTGATAATGGAGATTAATAGGAATGTTGAAATAATATTGCTTCTATGATTATGATTTTCTGTTCTGATCACAAAGTGGTATGTAAGAGTGTATATTAATAATGAATTTTAATAATCACTTGTTTCATTGTTGTATACAGCTGTCCCTCCACATTTGCCGTTTTGACTTTTCAGATTTGCCCAAAGTGATAAAAAGAACAAAAAACACACAGACCAATATTATCTCTTCCATAGGAAGCTTTTCTGTGTAGTAAAATAATTTCTTCTTCGAGGGCTCTGTGAATGCACACTTATGAAGTTTGCGCGCCAGCGCGGGCTTCCAACGGAAACTTTCCCAGTTTGAAAAGTTTTGGCGGTAGCTTCGCCCAGCCGGCCCGGAGGGCATAAAAGGCGCCTCCATGCGCGCCCACCCCATTCCTTTGTTTTCCGCCACTTGGGCAACATCGGAAATACGGCTGGTTGTGTGAGCATAGTATGTCCACAACCAGCTTCAAAAAGTGTTTATCCTGCGGTGGCAAGATCCCGGACTGCGACGGTCACTCGAAGTGCCTTCGGTGTCTCGGAGAGGGACACGTTGTTCCTGTCTGTCGACACTGCCAGGCCTTCTCGTCGCACACCAGAAGAGCGAGAGCCCGAAGGCTTCAGGCCTACCTGACGGAGCGTGCTCTCTGCCCTCCAGAGATGGCGACGGCTGTCCCATCTACCTCCTTGGGGACTGGGGCGGCTGCTCCGGCCCCCACCGTGTCGACCGCTCACCCGGCTGGGAAGAAGCGTCCACGGAAGGAGAAGGGCACGAAGTCTGTCTCATCGAAGACTTCGGCGCCAAAGAGGCCCTGCACCGTGACGACAGAGACGGTTCAGCTGCCTCCACCTCGCCGGTCGTCGACCAGCTCCATGGCGTCGGGCCTCTCCCAGAGGTTGGCCATCTTGAAGACTCCCTCCAACAGAGCTATGGAGATAGCGTTCCGGAGGTCGAGTGAGGAAGCCCGTAGAGCCCAGACCAGAGGCCTGGTTCCTGTGACTCCGGGCAAGTCTCTGGAGGCCGGAGCCTCGAGACCCCCGTCTCCGAAGAGACGCAGGACTCTGACGTCATCATCATCGGCGTCGTGCCCTGATTCTCCACCTGCCCCTGTTCTCGCTGTGGAGACAGGGGTAGAGCAGCAGACCATCTCACCGGGAGACTCGGTTCAGACCGTCGTCAGAGTCCCCCTGGCTCAGCCCTCGGTCCGACAACTGTTCGTGACGTCACCCGAGAAGGGCAGGCAGACAACAAGGCTCGCCATGGCCCCTGCTGCAAAGAAGCCTCCCCCTCCATCGACGGTGGTGACCGCGGTCCCATCCACGTCGGGAGCACCACCAGCGTCCCCACTTCCGGTGCGGCCGGAAGTGGTTCGACCGCTGTCGGAGGACGAGGTCGAGGAAGGCGAGGCCCCTCGATCGGTGATGTCGGGGTCCATTTTGTCGGTCGCCATGGACCGAACACCTTCCCACAGAGGCTGTGAGTTGGAGCCATCCTCGTCACCGACAGACTCCGCAAGAGCCTTCGGCGACCAAGTGGGTCGAATGGCAAGAGTTCTGGGCATAGAAACATATGTGCCCAGAAGATCCAGCGCCTGCCCCGTCTTCAGCAGAGTCCAGGTCGAGGACGCTGCCCAGCCACATCTTCCCATGCTGGAACTCCTGGAAGAGGTGGTGAAAGCGTCGTGGAAGACCCCGTCGTCCATCCCACCCACGTCCGGGCGTATCGAGGCGTGGTACAAGATCGACGAGAGGGAGAAGGAATGGCTGCACGATCATCCGACACCCAACTCGATGATCGTCACCTCCTCCCAGTCTTCAGGCAGAGAGTCCACAGCCCCCTCTGACCAAGAAGGGAAGAGATTCGACACGGTCGGTAGAAAGATTTACCGAGCCGGGCTCCTGCTAACAAAGATGGCGAATTACGGGGCATGCATGGGAGCCTATCATCAGATCCTGTGGGAAAGGGCTCAACCTTTTTACAGGATCTCTCCCAAGAGCAACAGACTGCACTGGCCTCCATCTCGCAGGAGGCGCAGGCGCTGGCACACCACCAGATCCTGATGTCCCGCCACACGGGGGACACCTCAGGAAAGCTGCTGGCCCACGGTGTCGCCATCCGCAGACACGCGTGGCTGAAGTCATTGGGGTTGTCCTCCAACTCTAAGAAGACCATCGAAGACTTGCCGTTCGATGCCCAGGGACTCTTCTTTGCGGGCACGGACGACAAGCTGAAGGCCAATCACGACTTCAAGGTCCTGACGGCCAAGTTGGATCGACCACCGGCGCAGCCCAGGACCCGGTACTACCAACGGGAAGTTCCAGCCCAGGTCGCAGTACCGCCAGTCCCCACGGCCATACTCGGCCCAGCAGCAACAACAACAGCAGCCGAGACAGCAGCAGCAGCAGCAGAACAACCGGCCCCGCCAAGGCAACAAGTCGAGGCCACGTCAAAACAACGGCAATGGACAATCGAAACGCCGTGTTTGACGGGGCGACGGACGACACCGCCCTCGCTAGGTACCGCTGCCACCATCATGCCTCCTCCCAGCCCTCGACCTCCACCATCTCACCCGCCGGTCGGAGACCGCCTGACCCGCTTCATCGGTGCTTGGCGACGCATCACCTCAGATGCATGGGTTCTCCGGATTGTCGAAGACGGCTATGCCTTGGAATTCGACGAGCTCCCACCAACGGGGTTCATCGTCGAGACGGAGCCGTCCGAGGTGATCTTGAAGGAGGTCGACAGCTTGCTTCAAAAGGGAGCAGTATCACCGCTTCCGCAGAGCAAGGAAAGAGGGGCATTCTTCTCACGGTACTTCACCGCATCGGCCAGACGGTTCCCTGCGACCCATCCTGGACCTCAGAGACTTAAACGCGTACGTTTCGCCGAGGAAATTCAGGATGGTGTCAGTGTCGTCCATCCTCCCTCTTCTCCGGGCAGGCGACCACTTCGCCTCGATCGACCTCCGGGACGCTGCATTTCCACGCCTCGATCAGACCTGCCCATCGACGGTTCCTGAGCTTCAAGGTGGCCGGAAGGGTGTACCATTTCAACATCCTTCCTTCGGCCTCGGACGGCTCTCGAACATTCTCCAAGTGCATGTCGGTTGTGGCTGCACACTTGAGAAGGGAGAAAATCCGGATTTTCCCTTACCTAGAAGACTGGCTGCTGGCGGCTCAGTCCCCGGAACTGCTGCAACAACAGGTCACAGCAACACTTCAACTACTCTTATCGTTAGGCCTACGCCTCAACGAGGAGAAGTTGCAGCTGGTCCCATGCACGACCATAAAGTTCATCGGGACAATGTTCGACTCCGTCGATCAGCTCGCCTATCTGCCAGAGGTCAGATTTCAGGCGCTTCGGCACGAGGTCAACAGCTGCACCCGGCCCTACATCACGGCAAAGCAGGTCCAAGTCACACTGGGCCACATGGCTTCCACGGTAGTCGTCACCCCACTGGCGAGACTACACTTCAGACTGCTGCAACGTTGGTTTCTCGACCACTTCGACCCAGTCAGGGAGCACCACTCAAAGCGGCTCTCCCTCCTGGAAAGGGTCAAGGACTCCCTCCGGTGGTGGACTTCCAGCGCCAACGTTTGCCTAGGGGTACCATTCCACATCGTGACCCCATCCATCACGCTAACGACCGATGCGTCGCTGCTTGCCTGGGAGGCCACACAGAGAGCCTGTCAATCAACGGCCAATGGTCGGCGATGGAGAGGCTCCACCACATCAATTCCCTCGAGCTCCTGGCTATAGCCAAGACTCTTCAGGCCTTTGCCCCCCTCGTCAGGGGACGCGTAATACTGGTCAGGACAGACAACATAGTGGCCATGTACTACGTCAACAAGCAAGGCAGAACAGGCTCGAGAAGGCTCCTGGCCCTAGCCCAGAACTTGTGGGAGTGGTGTATTCATCACCAAGTGAACCCCAAGGCCGTCCATCTCCGGGAGTCGAGAACTTGGAGGCGGACTCTCTCAGCAGAACCAGCTGGTCGTCCCACGAATGGATGCTGCATCCGGAGGAACTCCACCGTGTCTTCCAGCGATGGGGATTCCCAGACGCAGATCTATTCGCATCGCCGGAAAACAGCCAACTGCCAGTTTTCGGTGCCCGGCTTGCCCCGGATGCTCACCGGGATGCCTCGGGACGCACTCCTGTTCGATTGGACGACGGGTTTCTTCTACCTCTTCCCGCCGTTCCCGCTTCTTCTCCGCATCATCGAGAAGATCCAACTATCGGGACCGACAGCCTCCTCATCGCTCCCTACTGGCCGAGACAAGTCGGGTTCCCGACCCTGCTACACCTGGCCGAGGGGAATTACATCCATCTCCCTCGCCGACCAGATCTTCTGACTCGGGAGAAGGGGTTGCTTCTACATCCGGACCTTCCATCCCTGCACTTGACGGCATGGAGGATCTCCCGGCGCCGGACGTCTCACCGGCCGTAGCGGCGATCCTGGCTGCAGCCCACAAACCGGCGACGTCAAAGGCGTACTCGGCTTGCATCGCCCGCTTCACCAAGTTCCAGACCGCCCGTTCCAGCGCCGTCTTCCCGCTCTCGATTCCGGCGGTCCCTGACTTCCTGGCCGGACTGGTCGACAGAGGGCTGTCCACGCCTTCGGTGAAAACCCACCTGGCGGCGCCACCTGGCACAATCAGCAGAGGGGTGGTCCTTCGCTGTTCCAGTACCCGATGGTCAAGAGATTCCTGAGAGGGGTAAACAACACCCGCCTCCCGTGCATCCACCGACGCCCGGCTGGAACCTTGACCTGGTGCTGTCCTGCCTTGCGGCCCCACCGCTCGAGCCATTGTCGCCCATCGACCGACGCCTCCTTTCCTGGAAGGTGGCATTCCTGGTCGCCATTGCTTCGGCGCGTCGACCCTCCGAACTGGCGGGGCTGCGTGTGGACGAGCCCTACCTGCTGTTCCTGGCGGACAGGGGCCATTGCGGACGGACATCACCTTCCTTCCTAAGGTGGTGTCCCCGTTTCATTTAAACACTGACATCGTACTTCCAGACCTGGTGTCCTCTCTTTCCGGGGAGAACGAGTCGACCCTCAGAGCCCTTGATGTCAGGAGAGCCCTCTGGGTCTACAAGAACAGGTCTGCAGACTACCGACGGTCGACTAGACTCTTCGTCTCTTACGCCACCGACCCTCCACCTTCACATCCCATTACCGGGTAGACACCCTATTTGGAAGGGAGGCGGCGTTTGGTCGAGCGATCCTCACTCCCAAAGGCCTACAGGGATAGGGTCTAACAGACGACCCTGTTGTGTTGCTCCCTCTGGTGTTTAGATCGACAGTTCTTGCTCGATCTGACCTCTCGCCCATTGTAGAGAGGCTGGCAGTTACCGTGCCCCGGACCCCGGGCACAGTCTACCTGTTAAAGCCGCTTTACCTAGAATTCTATGGTTCTATGTTGCACCGGTTGTGCACTGATACTGTGAGGGCTCTGCCTGACATGAATGGTGCTTGTTGCACTTACTGTTGTGAGGCCTGGGTGCCTGGCATGAATGGTGCTTGTTGCACTTTATACTGTGAGGCCTGTGTGCCTGACATGAATGGTGCTTGTTGCACTATGTTTACAAGCTGGGAGCATGTCTTCCACTCTTATTTATTACAGTGTTGATAATGTTATTTATACTTATTGCTGGTTGCAATAAACCTGTTCAGTTTTTCAAAAATTGGCTGGTTTGTTCCCACCTCCTATACCTTAGCTCAGTAAGTCTTCATAAGTGTGCATTCACAGAGCCCTCGAAGAAGAATGGTAGGTTACATACCTGTGACCATCTTTCTTCGAGTGGAGCTCTGTGAATCCACACGAACCCGCCCGGCCGCCCCCCTCTATCTCAAACCACCCTTTCCTAGTTGCAATTGTGGCGTAGGAATGGGGTGGGCGCGCATGGAGGCGCCTTTTATGCCCTCCGGGCCGGCTGGGCGGAGCTACCGCCAAAACTTTTCAAACTGGGAAAGTTTCCGTTGGAAGCTCGCGCTGGCGCTCAAACTTCATAAGTGTGGATTCACAGAGCTCCACTCGAAGAAAGATGGTCACAGGTATGTAACCTACCAATAGTTGCACTATTTACAATAACAAGGTTTCCATGACACAAATGAAGTTCAACCTTCATACTGGATCTTCACACACGAGGCCTTCTCATACCAAGGCTTACCTTCTCACAGACCTCATGAGACCTTTCTCCCACGGAGGCAAACTAACACAGAGGCCTTCTAAGCTACAGGCCCACCTGCTTATATAGAACTGCAGCTTTTGTGGAGTCATTGCATCCATTTAATCCTTTCAGTGCTTGACTCACATTTTTGTAATTAAAAATATCTACTTGATTTTTAATATTTCTGGCAGACGTTGACCATAGAATTGTGCTGGAAGACCCGGAAATTACTAAAGAGGTGTTCTCTCAAGTAAAAAAAATAGCAATTTCTTTTATTCACATTTTTATTTCACTTCAATGATGGTCATGTGCCCTTAATCTCAGTGGCAAGGGTGACCAACTGTAATTCTAGTTCCATTTAGAAATAACAGTAAGAATTCTGAGCTTGTTGTGTTTTTTCCTCCCCAGCTTCCGTTAGACAGTTCTCCTGGTAGTTACAACTTACTCGTCAAAGGCTATTCAGGAAGCCTGCTCTTGTTTTCCAATCGCACTACCATTTCGTTTGAACACAAGAGCTTCTCAGTCTTCCTACAGACAGATAAATCTGTGTACAAACCAGGGCAAGATGTGAAAATACGGATTGTTACTCTGCATCCTGACCTTAAGCCTTTCAACACTCCTGTAAATATATACATTCGAGTAAGTATGATGTAGAAGTTATTTGGTGAAACAGGGACCTCCTTCAGAGTATAGAGCCGCCCTTTGTGATGTTTTGCACACCAGGAAAGAAAAGGTTTATTGTAAAATACAACCTAAATTAGGGTTGGGGAAAGTACAGCTTCTTAGCCACATGTGGCCCTCTGAAGATCACTTTTATAGTCTCTGAAGCCCCAATATCCTTGGAAATTGATTGCTGGCTGAACCAGGAATTGGAAGTGATGTGATGTCAGTTCTGGTTCATTGCAAATTGGTTCAATGTGGTTTGCAGAGGAGTGTGAGAGCGAAAATTGGCCCCAGTTGTCTTCTAAATAAGACAGTTGCCCACTTGTCTTCTAAATAAATAAGGCAAGGACATGCTTAGTGTAGACTGTTGTATATTTGTCTAACTCCTCAGTTAATTTGTTGTATTTAGAGTGCTTCCAAATGGGTAATTCCTAGTGCTTAAATGACTTGCTTCAAAAAGGGAACTTCATTTGTATCTGCTACATGAATTTCAATACACATTTGTGAATTGTTTACTTTGTTAATAAAATTGACAAGTCCATGCTTAAGTGATTAATATTATCAGTAATTTGAAAGTATCTGTTTCAAGAACCAAAAAGGGCAACACTATTGAGGATTATGTTTTAGTACGGATCCCCCCCCCAAAACAATCACCATTTTATTGTAGTCACTCTGCAAGTAATACTGTATTGCTATATATACCTGGATTTGTTACTGTAATTTTATTATACATGTAGTTTAACAATTAATATTGACACTCACTTATTTATGTGCTAGGATCCTCGACGCAATTTGATTCAGCAGTGGCTGACACAGAATGGAAAGCTGGGCAAGATAGCCAAGCAATTTAAACTATCTAAACATCCTATGTTGGGTGACTGGAGTCTACATGTTGAAGTAAATGTAAGTATTAATAAAACCTGTGGTTCAGTAGACATATAGTATTAGTGAAACTAATAATAAAACAGCAGTTAAATTTTAATGGAGCTGCATTGCATTCTAGAAATAGTTCATTTTAAGAGATGATATCTTACAAAGAATGGCCACAATGTAATGGGAAGGAAAATGTTGTTTTTCATAATATGATGGAGTGGTGGCCTACTTTGGACCCCCCACAGGATTTTTGTGGGTTTTCAGGTGGCCATTTTTGGGGGAAATGTGATTGGTCAGGAGCTATGAGATTTTAATGTTGGTCTGATTGAAGAGGCTAAAATGCTTCCTTTGACATGGAGACTGCACTTGAGCTTCAACCTTCATCCCATCCACTCTCATTTTAGGTAGTGCATGGATTTATAATATTGTTTTGAAACTAGGTTTTATGTGGGTATTTCTATCTGGCAGTGTATCCTGGTTTTTTTTGGGGCAGACAAGGCCTGTAGAGTGTATGTGGTTGTAACAGTTTTTAACACAGTTTAGATATTTGAACCACAGGGGGGGGGGGGGGGTGAGAAAAGAACAATCACAAACAGTGATAGAGAGCAACCTGGGACATCAATAATTGTTGAATGCGAGCAAGTTAAGGAGCAAACAAGAATGGAGCACCCAAGAATAACTTTGCATAAATTTTACAGCTTGGCAATTTGGCAGGCTCATGCATTCCCTGTTATAATCTAGTAGATTGTTTATGTTTAAATGGCTGCTGTCTTTGAACACAAGACAAGCCATTAGGAAAAAAACTCCTTCACATACTATTTATATAATGGGTGAACATATACGAGAGTCCTTACATTGTGCAAGAATGATCTCTTGGTGCTACTGTAATAGTTTGGCTTTGGGTTCCTACTCTTCCTCCTTCCCTTACTCCCTCCCTATATCTTAACTTTGTTAATTCAGCTGTTTATTTTTCAAAGCTTTAGTGGGCTGGCATGAGACCAGGCCCAATTCTAGGGAAGACAGGATCTGTACAATACAATACAAAACTTTATTACGGTCACTGACCAGCACAAAGCGGGCACAAGCACCCTGAGAGGGGAAGGACAACTCCCCAGTTAGCAGTTATTTAAAATTTGTTTAGAAATCAGTATAAAAATATATTTTAAAAGACAGGATATTGTTACAGGTATGGAACCGAAGGGGTTGGGGAGAGATCGATGGGGATCTGTATGCTTCCCTTTGTTTTTACTTTATGGGGGTACCGGTAAGGAACCATTGGGTTTTGACCAACAGAGCCAGGCTCAGTTTGGGACCTATATCAATGCCTCACTTCCAGATGACATAGAAAACACATGGTGGATCCATCCATATGGCTTCTACAGTGCCACCTCAGGATTGATTCTCAGCATAATGAGGATGTTTGCTGATTCCAGAATCCATTATGTTATGAGGAGCCAGGTTTAATGAATAAAGATGTGACCTTGTTTTCTCTAATTGTATTCTGGTCATGTTTTTGCATCCTTGCCTTTCAAGATGGGTGTACTACTATCTATTACTGAATATATATGTATAAGTTGACCTCGTGTATAAGTTAAGAGGATATTTTGGGGTTACAATGATGGATTTTGATATGATCCATGAATAAGTCAAGGGTCATTCCATGAGGTGGGAAAAACACCAGTGTCACTTCAGATGGCCAGCCGACCCTGGCTGCCACCACAATTTAATTTATTTACTATTCATTTATTTACACTATTTATATCCCGCTCTCTCACACCCCAAGGGGAACGCAGAGTGGCTTACAACATGGCAATATTCTATGCTGCATATACAATTAAATAAAAACAAATAATCATGTGTACAATTAAAAATGAAAACATATAAACACTGTAAACTGTTAAAACCATAATACCAAATCCGGGAGTCATCATTTGTGTTGATACAGGTATGCTAATCTTATTTTGCACCTATACAAATGCCTGATCCCATAACCAGGTTTTCACTCTTCTTGAAAATCAAGAGGGAGTTGGTTAGTCTGATATCACTAGGGAGGGAGTTCTATAGCCAAGGGACCACCACTGAGAAGGCTCTGTCTCTCATCCCCACCAGTCGTGCTTGCGATGGGGATGGGACCAAGAGTAGGGCCTCCCCCGCAGATATTACATATCTAACCAGTTCATAGAGAGAGATACATTCAGACAGGTAAGTTGGACCAGAGCCGTTTTCCCACACAGGCATTCAAAAAAGCGGAAGTGGCACCATGGCAGAGAGCATAGAGGAGATCAGTGCTTCTTTTACATTTTCTTGGGATGGACTAAGCTCTTGCTTTCCCCCACTTTTCTCAGAGAATGATATTATTCCTTTCTTGATAAGAGTTAAGCTACAGTACTTACTTTCACTTGTGGCTAAATTGACCCAGGCCTTTTGGATTGATTTTTTATTAAACTTTCTTGACATACATGAATATATAGGGTAAATATGCAGTTGCATATGTACATCCACCAGCAGAGTCTATACATTGGAGACACTATCTGGACCTGGGGGAGTATATTGTTGGCAACAGTGCTTGTTTCAAGTATTCAACCCTGTCATTTCATGAGATCAAGAGCTTCTGATACCACATGATTCTCATTGGTGCTAAAGAATGGCTTTTCATATCACTTGCATGTGGCAGTAATGGCCTTACATCAGGATCAGGGATGCTTTAGCAGGTATGCCTAACCTGGAGTTCATTCACACAACATAATTATAGTGTTGTTATTCCACTTTAACTGCCATGGTACCATCCTATGGACTTCTGAGGTTTGTAGTTTGGTGAGGGAATAGAAAGCTCTGGATGAAAATTTGACGCATCAGAAGCTTTCTCCAAGGGGCCAGAAGATGCAGCCTGAGGGACCTCTGGTCGACCTGGGATGGCATGTATCCACCACTCCAGCAAAATCCCAGCGTTTGGAGCTGGTGTGGGGCCTCAATCCTCTCAGGACCTCAGGCACTACTGAAAGATGTCCATATATCCTTTGTTTCCTTCCAAGACAAAGGAAGAAACTATTCCCCAGAATGATCTGTTTCACTGTTAAATAGCTCTTATAGTAAAATAGTTATTCTTACTATTTCAATGAAATTATTTTTTTTCTAAATAATTTTTATTGGTGACAAACCAAATATTTATTTATTTATTTAATTAATTATTTCGATTTGTATACCGTCCTTTCCAATAGGCTCAGGACGGTTTACGGCATAGTTTAAAATAGTTTACAATACAATAAAAACCAAGAAAAGAAAAAGAAAGAGAAAGAAAAAAGAGGAAAAGAAAGAGAGAGAGAGAAAGAAAGAAGGAGATATAAATATTCGACTTCCGACTTATCCTCGGTGGGTGTTCCAGTCCTTTTAGTAATTAAAAAAAGAAAAAGACAAAAAATAGTCTCTCTTGTCTTCCGTCGTACTCTTTTTGTGCTTCCCCTATCTTCCCCAATCACTTCTAAATTACAAAATCCATCTTTGACCGGGTCCCAGTCCATTTGTTTCTTCGGTAGACTTTTGTTTTTCATGTAATATGTATCCATTGGTTCATCCCTGGATCAGCAGAAAAATACCCTGCTCCATTTTCGACATCATTTCCTTTCAGATATTTAAAGCTAGATATGAACCCTGGTTAGTACTTGTATGGAAGACCACCAACTAATACCTGTATGCTGTAGGCTATATTTCAGAGGAAGAAATTGGCAAACTATCTCTGAGTATTCCTTGCCTAATAAAACTTTGTGAAATTCCACGGGGTCATCATAAGTCAACATATAACATGATCGCGTCATTTCTAAGTTGTCCCTCAAAGGACTTGGTTTCCAAACTGCTGAATATCCCAGTTGTCCTTTTCTGCATACGTGTCAGCTCGTCGATACCCTTCTTGAACTGTTGGAGAAAGCCAAGTGTTTCATTCTTTATTACTTAGCAAAATAGCTGTGCATCATGCTCATGTAAACAAGCCTATAATTTAGGCTTGTTTATTTAGCTCTCAAGGGGCCCGTCCACACAGCTTTGAACTGAGTCCACACTCAGATAATGCGGATTTTCCTGCCTTAATATTCTGTGTGGAAGGGCCCATATTATCAAAGCAAATGATTAAAGCATTGTCCTGTAATGCTTATGGGATGCTTCGGCATTCTTTTAAAATGTTCATTTGATGCCTACGGGAAGCCCACAAGCAGGATAGGATTCTAATAGAACCGCCGATTTGTGTTTACCAGCAACTGTTGTTGAGAGGCATACTTCCCATGAAGATTGGCATTGCAAAAGGTTTCTACACATGAATCCACAAGTTACATTTAGTGCAAAAAACACACATTTTTCCAGATAGCCAAAGTATTTTCTATAGCTTTTTTAACATTAGTCACAACACCTTCAGTTTATTTTGTTTAGTGCTTTCCTTCTGTGAGGGATGCATTCTCTTGAATGCCTTACATCATCTTTTCATGCCAGAAACAATACAATGGATTGAATAAAGACAATTTAAGCTTAGCAAGTGGGAATATTTTGTTTAGTTTTTTGCCTGTTTTCAAGAGTGTGTTTTCAGAAGCTGGACGCCAGGGTGGAAGTTATTCCCAGTCTGAGCTCTCTTAGAAAAAACCCAGACACTGTCTGAGTCTTTGTGTAGTCAGCACTTCTTTTTACTCCACTAGACAAGTTGTATAACAAAACATTTTTTAGTCTTATAAACTGCAGAATGTGATCAATTTTGGGCATGTGTTTAGTATTGTTGCCCCGAGCTGGATGGGAGTGGCGACGGACAAATCCAAATAAATAAATAAAAAAATATTGGGGAAAATATGTAGGGAAAGGAGTAGGATATTTGCAAGGGAACCCTTGTGCTGCTGATTCCCCCTTCTTTTTGTGGCTTCTTGTGCACTCTTTCTCATCTAAGTAAAGTGTCAGCAAAATGCCCCACCTCTATTTTTTAAATATATATATTTTTTTATTTGAAAAAGGCCCATTGTGCTCTCTAAGAGGCAATAAGCAATTTTGACATATTTTCCCAAGCTGTTTTTGGCCAGGGTGTTTCTTCCCCCAAACTGGAAGTTTGCTGTTCACTTCTGGTTTTGAAAAAAGGACTCTTAGACCTAAAATAGCTCAGCCACTCCAAAATTGTAAAACTGTTCAGCATGGCCACAGAGGGTCTGAAGAGGCATTTTTTGTTTGTTGTTTATTTGTTCAGTCGCTTCCGACTCTTCGTGACCTCATGGACCATCCCACGCCAGAGCTCTCTGTCGGCTGTCACCTCCCCCAGCTCCTTCTGCGTCAAGCTAGTCACTTCGAGGATACCATCCATCCATTTTGCCCTTTTCTGCCCCTTTTCCCTTTTCCTTTCATTTTCCCCCAGCTTCATTGTCTTCTCTGAGCTTTCCTGCCTTCTCATTATGCGTCCAAAGTACTTCAACTTTCCCTCTAATATCCTTCCCTCCAATGAGCAGTCGGGCTTTATTTCCTGAAGTATGGACTGGCTGGATCTCTCAGAATTTTCCTCCAACATTGCAATTTTTAGGTAAAGGCATTTTGTAGTTAAAGGGAATTTCAGAAAAATGGAAGTAGAGGGTAGGAATAGGCAAATCCCCTTGAGGTTCAGTTTGGGGTGCATGTGTGCTTATAAGATTTCAGAAAGTCCACCAACCCTGAACTAACCTCAATTGACTATTTCTAAAGATTGGAAGTAATTAGTTGCAAGTAACACATTTACCTATACCTAATTACTTTGCAGGGGAAGGGTTAATGAGGATGTCACAAAGTTACATTTCAAAAGTGGGGCAATGGATAAGAGCAGAGATATTTGATTTGTGTAATTCTTTACACACACACACCATATAACATTGGGGGCATTTTGTCAGAAATCATTTTATGCCTTAGATAAAAATAAATAACACAATTTACGCTTGTGTTTCATGCATTTTGTTTGTTTTTATTTCCATAGGACCAAGTACACCATCAGACATTTACAGTCATGGAATATGGTAAGTGACACCTGCATGCATATGAAAAGCACATACTGTAGTGACAACTCTCTCTCTCTCTCTCTCTCTCTCTCTCTCTCTCTCTCTCTCTGTATAGTAGACTACTCAATGGCAGGGTTAAATTTCAAGAAGGAAGAAGTCTTCAAGGGGGGATGGTGTTGACAAAATATGTCTTTTGTCGGCACTGTACCCGAGGACTGGAGGGAGGCAAATGTAACACCGATCTTCAAGAAAGGATCCAGAGGTGATCCAGGAAATTATAGACCAGTCAGTTTAACCTCAGTTCCAGGCAAAGTGATGGAAACCATTATTAAAGAAAATATTACTAGGCACATAGAAGACTGACTGACTGACTGACTTTATTATTTCTGAGTCGCCCTCCACGTTAGTGCTCCGGGCGACTTACACACAACAAATTCCACAATTAAAATAGAGTATTTAAAACTAGATTAAAATATTCAGTGGTTAAATGCAGGCATTGCTGAAAGAAAATCAATGGTTTCTGCAAAGGCAAATCATGTCTTACTAACTTGTTAGAATTCTTTGAGGGTGTAAATAAACACATAGATAAAGGGGACCCAATTGATATTGTTTACCTTGACTTTCAAAAGGCTTTTGACAAAGTCCCTCACCAAAGGCTCCTAAATAAGCTCTTCAGCCATGGAATCAGAGGACAGGTCTTGTCCTGGATTGGAACCTGGCTAAACTGTAGGAAACAAAGGGTGGTAATAAACGGACATTTCTCTGGGTGGAAAGAGGTGAGAAGTGACGTACCCCAAAGTTCAGTTTTGGGTCCGTTACTTTTTAATTTATTCATTAATGACCTGGATGTAGGAGTAAATTCTGAGGTAGCAAAGTTTGCAGACGACACTAAATTGTTCAGGGTAGTTAAAAATGAAACTGATTGTAAAGAGCTCCAGAAAGATCTCTCGAAATTGAGTGAATGGGCAACAAAGTGGCAAATGCATTTTAACCTAAACAAGTGTAAAGTCATGCACATCGGGGCAAAGAACCCCAACTACACCTACAAATTGATGGGATCAAAGCTTTCCGAGACAAACCAGGAAAGGGATCTTGGGGTCTTGGTGGACAGCTCAATGAAGATGTCAACCCAGTGCGCAGCAGCAGTGAAAAAAGCAAATTCTATGCTAGGCATGATCAGAAAGGGAATCGAAAATAGGTCAGCAAATGTTGTATTACCTCTCTACAAATCGATGGTAAGGCCACATTTGGAGTACTGTGTACAATTCTGGTCTCCGCACCTTAAGAAGGATATAACGGAACTGGAAAAGGTACAGAAAAGGGCAACAAGAATGATCCAAGGGATGGAGCGGCTCCCTTATGAAACCAGGTTGCAATGCCTTGGTCTTTTCAGCCTTGAAAGACGGCGTTTAAGAGGTGACTTGATCGAAGTGTATAAAATCATGCATGGGATAGAAAAGGTGAATAAAGAAAAATTATTTTCTTTGTCACAAAACACTAGGACTAGAGGGCACTCCCTGAAGCTCCAAGGTAGGAAAATTAGGACTAATAAAGGGAAATATTTCTTCACCCAGAGGGCCATTGGGTTATGGAACTCACTTCCAGAAGAGGTTGTGACAGCTGTCAGCCTGAAGAACTTCAAGGCAGGATTAGACAGATTCATGGATACCAAGTGTATCGGTAGTTACTGAAAAGGACATTCAAGTGCCACCTCGGAGTTGGTTGAGGTAGGCAGGATTTCCCTGGGTACTGGTTGTGGGGGGTCGGGAGCAGGTCAGGGTTTTGCCCTCCCTTCTGCTCGAGATCCCCGTGTACAACTGGTGGACCACTGTGTGATACAGAATGCTGGACTAGATGGGCTGAGGTCCGATTCAGCATGGCTCTTCTTATGTTCTTATGTTCTTATGTCTTATTAATTAAATGGCTTTTGATCAGAGAAAGCTGATAAAGGAAAGCTTCCTTTATGATAATTTTTTTATTCATCTTTCTTTAACATTCCAAATGTGTATGTAAACTCTCTAGGAATTTTCCGAGTCCTCCAATGTGACTATGTTAATTTCTGGTGGAGGTATACCATAGAACCACTGGATGACCTAGAAAATTCCCAGAGAAGACCTATTTTGTCAGATATGGACAGGTGAAAATGGGATATGTAGGCTGTACTATAATATCCTGCATCCCCATTCTTCAGTTAACATGCTCCCATTCTGCCACCCGATCACTTACATCTTAATTCAATCAATACATTTATTAATACTCCAAACAATGGTCATATTCATTTACACCAACAGAAACAACATCTAACAAGCATCTATACAAAACACTGTAAAATCCAACAGTTAAAAGCAGGATGCAAACGGGTTATCAATTAGTAACGGGTTGGCATGCCTATCTATGGTATGACCAGGAGAAAAAAGAAAAGAATTTCAATAACCACTTTATAAGAGCATCCCTCCTAAAAATATGGCAAAAATATAAAGAAAAACTGTATATGAAACCCCCGTGGTTATCACCCCTGGAAGCTAGACAAAGAAGGCTACTGGGCTGGTCCCAGTGGCCAACATATAAGGACTTACTGAATAGGAACAAACAAGAAACTAGCTTAAAACGAAGGAGGAGATATTACAACAATTCAAATCCCTCTCTTGGCTACAATACCTACAAATCAAAGAAGATTGGAGGAAAGATAAAATGATGGGTTTTGCCGATAAAGACAGCTTCTACGAGAAAGTGGTGAAAACGGAAAGGAAAAATATAACTAATATCTATAATTGTTTACTAGTCTGGGCAACGGAAAAAGAAACTGTCAAAGAGTGTATGATATCATGGGCAAAAAATATTGGCAGAACAATAAAAATGGAGGAGTGGGAATTAATTTGGCAGAAAAAATTAAAATATACATACTCAACAGACATAAAGGAGAATTGGTACAAAATGTTCCACAGGTGGTACACAACCCGACACAAATTATGTTTAATGTACAAAACAGCAAATAATAAATGCTGGAAATGCGAAAAGGAAGTGGGTACTTTTTATCATACATGGTGGACTTGCCCTAAAGTAAATAAGTTTTGGAAGGAAATCCAAGAATCTTGCGAGAAAATATTAAAAAAGAAAATACCAATGAAACCGGAATACTTCTCATTGGGAATCACGGATGAAGAATTGGATCTAGATCAAAATCAAGACATTTTATTTACTTATTTGACAACTGCGGCAAGAATGGTACACGCGAGAAAATGGAAACTGAAGGAACTATCAACCATTGAAGAATGGTTGAACAAGGTGGAGGAAATAAAAGACATGGACAAATTGACCTATCCCTAAAGATATCATATGGAAGACCTATCAAAAATACAGACTGGAAACTTTACGAAGAATTCAGGAAAGATAAAAAAATAACTAATTAAAGAATCCAAGAAGTACTGCCAAAAAGGTTCCAGCGAAACAGAAGAGAAGAAAAAGAAAACTAGAAGGAGAATCCCAAGAGGAAAGAAATTGAAAGAACCATATAAATGACTGTATTAACGCCAGAATGATAATTTGGAAGTCAACAAACCCCCTACCCAACCCCCTAAACCCTTTCTTACCCTGACCACTACCACTACCCCTTTACCTTCCCCCCCCCCCAAGATCTTACCCCCTCCCGGTCACTTAGTTAGATTGTATTTTATGTATGTTCAAAAACCAATAAATATTATTAAAAAAATAGTAATTTCAGATGATTATTCTGGGGCTCATTGGCATTGTGGCTGAGCTCTTCACACGTATCTTGTACAGCTTGGCCCTGGTTTTGAAAAATTAATCAGGCAATTTATTTCTACATTGTATTTTCTCACAATATATTATGTGCAGAGCATTTGACACAAACAAATATATATAGTAATCATAACTGGAATATATGACAGTATGGACTCAGATAACCAAGCTCAAAGCCGATATTGTGGGTTATTCTGCCTTGATATTCTGGGTTATATGGCTGTGTAGAAGGGCCCTTTGTTTATTGAACATGGCTGCTTAGGAACAACAGTTCATTTTAGCACTCTCAATGGCATATTTATTAAAGGATTCATATCCCTATCAAAAAGTTACAATTCCTATAATTCTCTGAGAAAATGAAAATGGTATAAACCAGAACTCATATATGAAGGCAATACAGACCAGGCCATAACATATGTTGATACTGAACCATTATGTATATGACCACCTTTGTGTAATTTTAATTATACTGTTTCTTGTTGCAGTGTTACCAAAGTTTGAGGTCTTTCTAACAACGCCTCTATATTACTCTCCAAAAGCTATGAATTTCAATGGTACTGTCACAGCAAAGTAGGTAAAATAAATGTTATGTCATTTGACATTATATGTACTTGTAATATACATGTAGACCTGTATCAACTATCGGTTTTGTCCATTTTCTTTTAGTGGAGGGAATGATATAGAGATATGTTGAAAAAATAGCATTATTTTGAGATTATTTTGGCTCCCATGCCAGACAGGTCACAACCGAAGGGTCTGACAAAGAGCTTCAATGGGCATGATGGGCTCTCTAGACTTTTGGCAACCATCCTAAGAGAAGGAAAACTCTAAACTCAAACCCTGGCAGGTGGTGCTCGTTTAACCCTGTAAGGTCAACCATCTAAGAGAAGGCAACTCTAATCAAACCTACGACCTGAGGAACTCGCTGCCACCATCCAAACTTGCTAGGCCCTGGCAGATGAACCTTTGGTTTAAAAGGTGAGGCCAGTTCTGTGCACGCTGCGCTCCACCAGAAAAATCCATTGCACATGCTCAAAGGACACATCCAACTTAATGCGTTTGTAGAAAGCATGGGATGTGTCCTTCCTGAATCTTCGTTCACGAAGAAAAGCCAAGAGAGATTTTGAGATAGTTGACAAAAAAAAAGAAGTCAAGATGAGAATTTAGTTTACCATTTTGGAGATCTTTAGGAAAATGGCATTCATAACCTTTGGGTTGTGGTATACAACCAGATATAATTATGCTAGGCAATGATTTCAGTTGTTAGACTGAATAACCTGTTATCTTTGATCTGTTAGGAAAACCGATTTTGCCAGTGCATAAAAAACAGCAGTGCTTCTGAAGCATTTTTCAGTTGCCCCAAAATATATATACTCTTCCATAAACAACTTGTTTTATAGTAACTTCGATAAAAATAGCATATTTGGTTTACTTACAACTTTCATATGTTCAGCATACACAGGTACAAAACGTATTGGTCCAGCTACAGATATGTTTGAGATAATTCTCTGTGCCATCTGGCATGGGCATCTCTTTTATAAGAAAACGGCTATCAACAGGTTACATAGTTCAAAGGGGAGAGGGAGAGGGAGAGGGGGAGGGAGAGAGGGAGGGAGAGAGAGCATGTGGTCTCCAGTGGTTTGTCTGTCTGACCATGTGGTCTGCAGCCCCTTTTATAACTTCTCAGGAACCATAGAGTAAAGGTAGCTGCACACCTAGAACGTAACAAAACAGCTATCAACAGGTCACAGAGTCAAAAGGAGGGAGGGAGGGAGAGGGAGAGAGAATGTGGTCTCCAGTGGTTGGTCTGTCTGACCATGTGGTCTGCAGCCCCTTTTATAGCTTCTCGGGAACCATAGAGTAAAGGAAGCTGCATACCCAGAACATGCATACAAACAATAAGCAACAGGATCATAGATAAACAGATTACTAGAGAAGGCTTGAAGAAGGTTGTCATTTCCAACAAAGATAGGGAGGCAAAGGTATTCAAGAAATCTGTACTGAGGGTGCATCCACACTGTAGAATTAATGCAGTTTGACACCACTGTAACTGCTATGGATCACTGCTATGGAATCCTGGAATTTATAGTTTGTTGAGGCACCAGCACTCTTTGTCAGTGAAGGCTAAAGACATAAAACTGCAATTTCCATGATTCCACAGCATTGAACTATGGTGGTGTCAAACTTCATGAATTCTGCAGTGAAGATGCACCCCAGATGTGAGGGCAGTCTCTGTGTACACTAGAATATAGCAAGGGGCACTGCTGGTAAAAAAGTGTTTGCTACCATTTGTGATCTTTGTAAGAAAAATAAGTGATTTTCCCCCCTGCTGGATATTTATTTCAGTGAACTTGCATGGTTTGAATTTGCTTCCACGTTCTCTTTCACAAAGAGAATGGCCCTTTCTGTTTTCCAGAGTTAAAATGTATTGTCAGTATGTTCAAATGTAATATTGTTTTCAGAAACTGAAAGTGGATTTTTGTGGCCATTTCAGGTACACGTATGGAAAGCCAGTGAAAGGGAAACTGACTGTTACTTGCTTCTCAGTGTTCTATGGGAAGAAGAGAAATATCACTAAAATGCTGGAGGTAGGTGAGCGATGACCAGTGTATGATAGTCAAAGCAATAGAGAAACTGAGTAGGAAGAAACAGTATTTCTCCACATTCTTGCTGTCAAGAGGGATATGGACAGAAGTCATGCTTATGTATGCTTGTCACGAGCAGATCTCAGAGTTCAGTGTTTCTCAGAACATGTCTACATTGACTACAAACTCTGAATCAGGCCCAGCCTACCTGCGGGACCGCATCACCTCCTATTAGGGATGGGTTGGTTCTCATCTTGAATTGGTCCTGCTGTATTATAGTATTACACACAGGCTAGTGCTGCTACACAAGAAAAAGAGGATGGCGCTTACTTTTTGCTTCCTTTGTTGGAGCAGGGGTGATCATGGAGCTCCAGAGAGCTTCTAGCTATTGCTAGGCACCTTTATTGACCCCAGCAAAGGTGTCCGATAGGACTTGCTTATTTATTCATTCATTTATTTATTTACTGTGTTTATATACTTTTTTCTCACCCCTGGGGTGACTCAAAGTGGTGTATCTCAAGTAATTACCTGAAGCTCTTTGGAGCTCCATGACCATGATGACAAACGATCCAATAAGGCAGAACTGGGCCTCAACTGGACAATCAGGGCTCCATTTCCACTGCCATAATTTAGAAGCAGAGAGGTGTGAACACCTCAGAAGAATCTGGAGCCTGCCTAAGGCAGCAATGCCTTGATTTATGTGTTCATGTAGATGGATCCTTAACTTCTGATTATCCAGATGTTTTGGACTCCCAACTATTTGAATTTCAGGATGTATGTTGACTAAGGCTTCTTGGAGTTGAACCGTCTGGAGTACAGAAGAATTGCTGTCCTACTTGCTTAGGCTAGTGTGCAGGCTTCATGTGGAAATATTTATGGGTTTGGGAAGTTCTCCTTGGTCTGTTATTGTGTAAGCACTGCAGTCTCCTGTGATTGGTGCGATTAATATCACTGCAATTTCTTCTGTTGACTGGGATTTAAGCTGAATAGCAATGTGACACCTGATATCAACAATATTTGCTGAGGCCTGCAATTTTGACAGAATGCTCTTGACACCACATTTGTGAAATGTATTGACAAAAACAAATGCACACTGTGCTGATCACTGATCATTAATTAATGAACAATATTTGTATCCTACCCCATGTCAGCTTACAATAAAATCATCGGGAAGAATTTAAAATGTTAGCATGATTTCATAATTTTTTTTCAAAAAATATTTTAAAAGAGAACTGATTAAACTTTTCTTGATTTCAGTTTAGTGGATCTATGAACTTTACAATTGACAGTCTGGAGATGAGGAACATAACATATGAAGATTGGGATCCACATGCGTTCCACCAGATGCCCATCGAGATCACAGCTGTGGTTACAGAAACACTTACAGGTTATGTTGCTTCATTTTTTCTTTCTTTTGAGGAAAAAAGCAGGGAGCATTGGGAAATTGAGAACTGGTTGCATGGAAAGTAAAACATTTTTACGTGAGTTAGGCTCTGTGGATCATTATATAGACCATTTCTCCTGATAGGAATATTTAAAAATTGCTCTTTTTGCTCATAGTTATTATTGTTCATCTATAAAATCAGTTCACAACAGTGTTCACAAATGTAAATAATTCTTTGTGTCAAATGGTGAACATCTGGAATACCTGAGAAAACTGATTAGTCTGATGAATGAGTACATATTTAGTGCTATCAGTTTCAAAATAGCAACAATGTTTTTAAAGAGTTGGTAGCTAAATTTCGATAATTATGAATTGTTCAAGAATTATTGGAAACAAATGACTATGCACTTTACAAAAATACTTTTAAATGTTCTAACAGGAATCAGCCAAAATGCAAGTGCTACTGCATTTCCAAAACATCGTGATTACTCCTTAGAGTTTTTTGACTTTCCAAAAGTTCTCAAGCCTTCTCTAACTTTCATAGCTATGGTGAGTTATTTTACTTTGTGTAAACAGTATTTTCTAGAACACAGGGTGAATGAAGTAGGAAAAAAGTTAATTTTTTTAAAAAAGCCTGAAGCTATCTTACAGCAAACTTTGATCATTGTAAGATATAAAAATGTGTAAAGCTGGCATTTCAGTTTCAGAACCAAAACATAAATATTACTGTGTGTTTTTTAAAAAAAAATTCACGGTGGTTTGGGAAGTTTGGGTTGATTGATCACCATGCCTTTGAATGATTTTCAGCTGAAAATAACAAGATTTGATAACAATCCACTTACACACGATGAAAGAAAGAATAATGTAATGGTCTCTGTTGAACCTTCAAAAAAAGTTGGATTTTTCCAAAGAATTTACTACATGTATGATGACGACGACAATGAATCACAGACAAATGAAACAGCGCAGAACCTGAGTTATCCTGTTCCAGAAGATGGGATTATTCAAATTGAATTTCCAATTCAGGAAAATACAACAAGATTGACCATTAAGGTATATTTTTCTGGTTGTTTCAAACCATACCACTGTCTACCCTGCTGCTATATATACACCGTAGTATATCTGAAGGGCAACATATTGGAGACACTTGCCTTAAGTGGCAGATAAAAAGAACCTTAGTATGGAAACTGTCTTATTGTTTGAGAAGCAGCAGCATCATCATCATGCGGGAAGGCTTGCTGGGCCGGGCCGGAGCCGTGACTAGGCCATCCGGATACGCCTCGGGCACAATGGATGCAGTGGCAGGAATTGAAGTTGGAGCTGAAATTGAAGTGACAGAAGATGGAATGCTGGAGGAGTTGCCTTTACATTTGGAAAATGCCAAAAATTACCTTTCCTGGGAATCTTTGTCTTATTGTTTTCATGTTAAACAGTCTTAATGTTCAGAGTGCTTAAAATTCATCTTAGCAATTATTTCAAGTACTCTGCACAGCAAGTTTCTGTTAGTATTAGAACAGATGAGGAAGAGATCAGAAGTTTCCAACTCCTCCTCACCTCATCTCATATTAACAGTTTTCTGTTAAATACAAGGTCAAGGAACTGTGGTTTATCGTGTCCAGTTAGATAAATTAAATATAATTATAGTTTGATATTTTGGTTTTTAAGCTAATGAGTTAGAATAAATCACAGCTCCTTATATCAGTGTTGTTGTTTATTTGTTCAGTCACTTCCGACTCTTCGAGACTTCATGGACCAGCCCATGCCAGAGCTCCTGTTGGCCGTTGCCACCTCCGGCTCCTTTAAAGTCAAGCCAGTTACTTCAAGGATACCATCCATTTATCTTGCCTTTGGTCGGCCCCTCTTCCTTTTTCCTTCCATTTCCCCCAGCATCATTGTCTTCTCTCTAACCTTATATCAGTGCATGATGCAAAAGTTGTTCTGTGCAAAAGAAGAGATGATTGGAGGAAGAGTAGTCAAGGCTTGTGATAGTAATCTATCCCCCTGCTTCTTAAGCCATGGGTCCCAACCCCAAATGAGGTCCCCTTTGTTCAATGTTGGGGCCCCAAAAATTGGCAACAGTAAAGGTTTTCTGAACCTCACCTAGTGACTGTTTTAGACATTTACAAGAATCTATTGCGTAGTGTGTACAGTGGACTTTGCAGAAGATGCTTGAACTGTACTTCATAAAAAGGTAAACCCGTCTGTTTGGCAGGCTTTGCAAATGCCGGTTTATCAGTAAATGTTTGACATTTTATAATTATTTCAAATACCTATATATTTGGGTTACGTAAAAATTTCTTGGGCAGAAAAGGGTGGTAAATGGAAAAGATTAAGAAGCCCTTGTGTAGACCATAGTTTGAGTGATTGTGTGAATAAAGCTAATGTTTCCACTTGTAATGTTAGCAATTGTAAAAAGGGAAAAAATCAACTTACTTTAAGTTTGATTTCTGTCTGAGAGGAGAAAAAAAATTAACAGCACTGTAATTCTGTTTGAAGGAACGACTAGAGAACAACTTGAAATTAATTACAGTATTTCAGGAACACAGCACTTCCTACCCAACTCCCTTTTTTCTGTTCTAATATAGTGTGACTTTTTTTTGGCTCAAATGCCACATTTCAGCTTTATATCTTCTAAAATGAATTTGTCTTTTGATGGAAAGTCAAACATTATACTGCAAGCAGTCCCCGAGTTACAAACATCCGATTTTCAAATGACTCATAGTTAAGAACAAGGTTGAGACAACAGGAAGTGAGATAACACTACCCCTCAGAAGGGAAATTCACTCCTGGAAGAATTATTATGGCAAAAAGGTGTCTCTGTTGAACCTTTATCCTCAGTCTTTGATTCCACAACAAGCCAAATATTCCAAAATCAAATTCTCATGTGAATGGAAAGTGAGGTGAAATATTCTGAACAAGGGCACGGACAACAAAACAAACACCACAGGGATGTTAACCCTTCCCTATGCTATCCAAAGTAAGTGTGTGTGTGTGTATGTGTGGGGCTAGAGTTACATTTAAAAATGTACCTATTTTGACTTACATACAAATTCAACTTAAGAATAAACCTACAGAACCTATCTTGTTCATAACTTGAGGACTGCTTGTAATGTTCTAGAATAATTTTCACTTTACTCATGATTTATTTGGATTCTTTTTCATTTCATTTCTGCTTTCTTTTTACAGGCCAAATTTCTGGAAAGCCAAACTTCTATAGCCATACATGATACCTTTTACTCTGCCAGCATGACTTACCTTCAGATTAAAAAAGCAAGTCAAGATGTAAAGGTAACTTGCATTTTTCATAATTGTTCCAGCCTTAAAGACATAAGCAATACTCTATATTATCATGATGGGCATGCTGATTGACTTCATGTTCTTTTTCCTAGGCTGGAGCACCTTTGGAATTGAATGTTCAGAGCAACAAACCCTTAAAAGAGATCAGCTATATGGTAATTACGTGTTTTAATGTCATTCGTTTCAGTTCTAACAAACACAGAGAAAATGGCAAAATCAGTAACACTGAAAGTATTTGATATTGAACACACACACGCACGCACGCACGCGCACACACACACTTTATAAACTGGTGGAGCTTGTGTGGTTTAGAGCAGTGTTTCCCAACCTTTTTTGAGCCGCGGCACACTTTTAACATTAAAAAAATCCGGGGGCACACCACCAACCAAAATGACACAAAATGACACTCTAACACAGTAAAGAACGGCTGGGGGATGGTGGCCTGCTGGGAGCAGCTGCTGGGAGTGCCGAAGCCAGGGGAGGGGGCAGAGCCAGGCCATGCCATGCCCCGCCCCTCCCCCATCTTCACCTCTCCCAGTAGCTGCTCCAGCCTTGAGGGGGCAGTGCCAAGCCAGCGGTGCCAGAGCCAGGACAATGGTGGCTTCGCACTGTCCCCACAAGGCTGGAGCAGCTGCTGGGAGTGCCAAAGCCGGGGAGGGGGCGGAGCCAGGCCGCACCATGCCACGCCCCTCCCCCCAGCTTCAGCTCTCCCATGGAGGAGCATGAGCAGTGGATGGGCTTCAGTGGGCGAGGCTCTTCCACGCGGCTTCAGCGAGCGAGGGGTGGGAGTTATGGCGGATTGGAGGCTGGCTGGAAAAACGGCCGAAGGAGGCGGCACCCTGGCCCCTTTTTTTTCTTCGCCACCGCCCAGCCCTTCCTCCTCCTCCTCCCCTAAGCAGCAGGAGTTCGGCAGGAGGAGGGGGGAAGGAAGGGAGGCAGAGAGCTTTTCTCGCGGCACAGCAGGAGGTCCGTCATGGCACACTAGTGTGCCACGGCACCCTGGTTGATAAACACTGGTTTAGAGGATCTAACAAATTTCAAAGTGTAAATATAAATTTATTAAATTTGTTGGCATTTGAAAAAATCTTGTAAACTTAATTTTTTTCTTTATTTGCATTTCAGTCCTTTCTTAAATATGTATTTGTTTTATTTTTCATTTAAAGAAGATGATACAAGCCTTGAGCAAGGCCATGTCATGTTAAATCAGTACAGTCTCCATTATATTTTAGCTACTTAACCTAGAGTGTATTCTGCGATATAACATTTTTGACCATATTATCTCAACAGCTGAAAGTAATCTATAGCACTAGAATTTTCCTTAAATAGCCACAGGCTGTACCCTGTCGAACTCTGGAGTTTTCAGTTTGTTCTGTAGCCGAGAAACAATCAATCGATATATTTATACTGCTAGCAAGAGGCTGAGATTTCTAATGCTTGCCCCTAAAATGCCATTTCCAGGTGGAACCATGAGAGTTAAAGTGGATTCAAACAATATAATTATGAAGCATGTGTTTTCTTGCTCTGGGTGGAATATCATGTACTGTATATACTTATGTATACGTTGACCATATATAAGCTGTGGAGAGGTTTTGAGGCCATGATCCCTGGATAAGTCAAGAGTCACTCATCAGAGAGGTGTCATCACAGGAGTCAATTGCTCTTGGCCATCACCACTGCCATTTTCCTGCCCACGCATTTAGAAAGGTCAGAAACAAGACTATGTTGGAAAGAATGGAAGTGGTTGTTGCTTCTTTTAGGTTCTGTTGGTATGGACTAATCTCTAATATGTCACTTCTCTACTGAGGCAAGGAGATGTTTCCTTTTTGATAAGAGTTATGGTGCAGTACTTACATTGGCCTGTTGATAAGTCAACTCAGGTTTTGGGGATCAACATTTTAACTAAAATTTCTAGAGTTATACATAAGTACATAAGACATTCAGCACTCTGTAGACAGAGGGTATTTTTATAGTCTATAATAATCATTCAGATACGATTAAGACACTGAATATAAGAGTTTTAAAAATACTTATTGATGGAGGTTAAGAAAAAGTAAAATTTTGTGATTTATGATATTTTTAGCTGTTGCTGTCATTTATTAATTTATTTATTTACTTCAGTAGTATACCGCTTTTCTCACCCCAGTGGGGGACTCAAAGCGGTTTCCAACATATTTATGGCAAAATGTAATGCCTCACATACATATAAAACTTAACAAAAAGCAACCATAATAAATATCTATCAATTAGATCATAAAAACATAACAACATTTAGACAATAAAACGTGGAGTTAAAAACTTACTAATATAAATGTTAAAAATCACATAATCTAACTTACTTATTTTCCATCTACTCAGGTGGTATCTAAAGAACAAATTGTGGCTGCGGGTAAAAAGAAGTCTACAACATTTACTTTAACCCCAGAAAATTCCTGGGCTCCCTCAGCATGCATAATTGCCTACCATGTGGATGACAATGGAGAAGTAATAAATGATGTCCTCAGGTTTCCTGTTCAGCCAGATTTCAAAAATAAGGTAAGTGTGTTTTTGAATTGAATCCAAAGGTGAAAATTTATAAACTGGTGAAGCCGGTGTGGTTTAGAGGTTTTAGTTTTGGACTAAAACTTTACAGTGGGGATAGGAGACGGATGGTAAGGGCCATCCCACGTCCCTGGGCTAACCGAGCTTGGGGAATATTTAATAGCCATATAAATAGAATTTGGAGCAGCCAGCGACTTTTGTTAATGCAGTTTGAGGTTGTGCTAAGCTAAGCAATCTTGGCCTATGTGAACCTGAATAAGCTCTGCATCATGTAGCCACCATGGAGCAAATTTGTCCCCTTCCACTTTAGCATAAGCGGTCAATGTACTCTTAACATTGGCAATGACAAATCCCTTCTGAACAAATCTTTCCAAGCAAACCCCAGGGTAGGGTTACAGAAATTGGAAACAATCTGAAGGCACAAAACAATGAAATAAGTTATGCTTTTAGATTTCCATGTTCAGCTGGTTCTTTAAAATCAGGTAAATTTATAACACTTAAATTTGCACTGAAATCAACTGAGGTCTGTTTAAGTGCTAGTTGGTAGTATCTTTGTGCATGTAGCAGCAAAGGATGTTGAAGACAAGGTGGATTTATTGCTGGTGTTTGACAGGTCAAGAAATCAAGGATTATTTATGTGGTGGCAGAAAATAGAACTTTGGTATTTTAGGGAGAAGCAATTGTTTTATTTATGTTTGAAGGAATATGTAAGACATGTGGTGGCCTAAATCCATACGCCCGTCATCTTTAGTAAAGAGCCTAGGGGCCCAATTGGACCCGCTGCTGACAATGGAGGCCCAGGTCTCGGTTGTCATCAGATCCACTTTTTTCCACCTGCGGCAGGCTAGGTGGTTGGCTCCCTACCTTACCGGAAGCGACCTAGCCATGGTAATCCAGTCAACGGTCATCTCAAGGCTAGACTACTGTAACGCCCTTTACATTGGTCCCTTTGTCGGTCATCCGGAAACTTAAACTGGTGCAGAACGCTGCAGCGAGACTCGTGGCTGGAGCACCAGCCAGGGCTCATATCACTCCAACCCTGCAGCAGCTGCACTGGATGCCAATTGAGCACCGGATCACCTTCAAAGTGTTGGTTTTGACCTTCAAGGCCTTGTATGGTCTGGGGTGGTGTACTTGAGGGACCGTCTACTCCCATATGTTCCCCAGAGATCTCTTCGATCTGAGGATCATAACCTCTTACAGATCCCTTCCTTACGGACTATCCATTTGTCCTCAACCAGACAGAGGGCTTTCTCTGTTGTTGCTCCGAGCCTATGGAACAGCTTGCCACCTGAAGTCTGAGCAATCACAGAACTGCCGGCATTTCGGAAAGCCTGCAAAACAGTTCTCTTCCGTCAGGCATTTAATGTCTAGTCATTCCTTGGTTGTGGCTAACTTTGTTATTCTGTTTCAATTGTTATTGTTGTTCTTCTGGTTATGTTTTAATACCTTCGTCGATATACTGTAAACCGTCCTGAGCCAAATTGGAAGGACGGTATACAAACAAATAAATAACTAAATAATAAATAAATATAACTAGAGAATGTATATTAGGTATTGATTTACTAAGTTCTCATTGAGTCTACTCTAGTCAAGACTAACATTTGGATTTAGCAAATTTTATATATGAGATATATTTCATTAGATATAAATAAGGATATGAATTACATTTTATTTGGGATGCCAAAGTCCCTATTCCTGCATTTCTGAGATACTGCCATGATCTATCAAGCTGTATGCATCAGCAATAGATTCCATTTTATTTAGAGGTCTACTTTAGTGAGATTAATTGGCTTTTTCATCAGTGCTGCAATTTATAAGGTGTTCCATAAGCAATAATTCCACAGGTTGTATATGGACTAAAACAATAATATTTAAAACATTACACCATATAAGGTTTATATATAGCAAACAATAACTACAAAGTAAACATATTACTTTAAAACAAGAGCAAAAGAATTAAATATAGTTGCAACACAAGAATTTGAACTGGGAACAAAACTGGGAGTTAAAATCATGTCAACACACAGCATAATAAAGGTTTTTAAGCCTTTAAAAAGTAACATCTTTTCAGCTGCATCAAACAAATACAAGGATAAATATTTGAATGAAAATAATGATTTATTTTAAATCAAGAAATTTATAATCGAAACAAATATGTTTTAACTTTGTAGATTAGAATGCACTGGAGTAAAAATAAAGCTAGACCTTCAGAGGATGTCACTCTTAAAATCAGTGTGACTGAACCCAAAACAACCATTGGACTTCTAGTTGTGGACAAAAGTACAAAGCTCCTGGGGAAAAGAAGTGATATCACAGAGGATGCTGTAAGCTATTATTAAGTTTTATTTTTGTCAATGTTGTTAAGTGATTTTTCAAAACTGGGTAAGTTTAGAAATCAACTGCCAGATTTGCTTGTAGTCTTGTTGTTAAAATTTTGCAAACCTCAAACTCAACCATTGGATTGCTAATGTTCTAGACTAGAACTTTGGGTGTTTTGAACTTCAATTCCCAGAAGTTTCAGCCAGTTTGATCAATAGTTGTGAATTCTTGGAGCTGAAGTTCAAAACACTTGGAGGGTCAACATTTGGGAACCTGTACTAAGCTGTTTGTAGCAGAATTAGAATCTCCTGCTCTCAGTTTTACAACCTAATAGAAAAGGAAGATATTGGAGGGGCTGGGGAAAAAACACTTGGCTATTACTTCAGAATTACAAATTTCGCATAATGTTGTAGGCTGTATTTCAGAAGAAGGAATGGGCAAAATCCCCTCTTGAGTAGTCCTTGCTTAAGAAAACTGTATAAAATTCATAGGATCACCAAAAGGTGACATTGACTTGAAGTCACACATATATAAATACATAATAGGCAGCGAGAGTGCAAGCACTTCAAAGCAAAGAGGAGCCAAAAGGTAATTCAGACCTAATAGTACAGTTCTACCTCTCTACCTCTTCTGAAGCCTAATGGGATGGCTGCTGTCAGATGATAGTTGCAGGAGTTGTGATAGTAGTCCTCCCTTGCCTCCATGTACCCTTTATGTTATAGGCTGACAGATTGGCTGCTTCTATAATAGTAATAATAATAATCATCATCATCATTTTTATATGTACCCCGCCCAAAGGGACTCGGGACAGCTCACAGAAGCACTCATAGTGCCACAAGCAGACCACAATACATAAGTATAAATACAATGACATAAGTATAATCAACCGCACATACAAATCTCATTAATAAAATTATAAAAAACTGAAAATTATAAAATTCCTAAAACACAGTGTAACCTGCCGGTGACAGTTCTAGGCAACAGTTAATGGAGTGGGGAGCCTGATGTGCATAAATAATATTTTCTTCAGAGAAAATACTAATGAATTTTGTGCAGAATAAGTCCCAAATTGTGAATAATACCATATATACTCATGTACATGTCAACCTCATGTATCAATTAAGGGCGTGGGGGGGGGGGGATTATGAATTTTGATATGATCATTCCTCTGAGAGGGGAATGTACCAATGCTGCTTCAAGCGGTCAGCTGCCCCTACCACTTCCCCACATATGCACTCAAAATGCCAGAAACAATGCCATGGGAGAGAGTAAATGGGTTTGAGTGCTTCTTTTAGATTCTTTTGGGACGAGTTAACCTCTTCCACTATTCAGAGACTAGGATGATCCCTCTTTTTGATCAGATTTAAGGTACAGTACTCACAGTGACCCATGGATAAATCAAACCAGATATGTGAGGTTGTTTTTTAAAACTAAAATTTCTAGACTTATACATGAGTATACCAAGTTACAAACGACTCATAGTTAAGAATGTAGGTGAGACAACAGGAAGTGAAATAAATCTCCCCCTCAGAGGGAAATTCACTCCTGGAAGAGTTATCATGGAGAAAAGGTGTCACCTCTGAAGATTTATCACCAATTCTAGTTTTTACAACAAGCCATTTTTTTCAAAATCTAATTATCGCACAGACAGAAAGTGGGGTGAGATCTTCTGAACAGGGGCAGAGACAGCAAAACAAATACCACGGGGGTGGTAATTCTTCCCTGTGCTATCTAAAGCAAATATATATGGCTGGAGTTACATTTAAACATGTCCCTGTTCCAACTTACATAACTCAACTTAAGAACAAACTTACAGAACTTATCTTGTTCGTAACTTGGGGACTGTATGTATAAGGTATTTGAAAATGACACCGTTTTTGAAAACTTAAACTGCAGGAGAATTTGGCTACATTTCCTGTTGCTTCCTTTAAGGATTAACTTAGTGAACATTTACAATCATATGGTGCCCTCACTCTCCTTATCTTACTCTGCTGCAGTATGCTTGCTAAATTTAAAGATAGATAGATAAACGTTTGCTGATCTCGTGATGTTTAAACTTCATGAGGTTTCTATATTTTGATTTTCTTGACTGTAAATAATCACTTTGCTATTCTCACAAATGAAGAATTTACTGAGAAGTATATGTTTTGTTAAAGTGAGATCTGTGGAACTACGTTTATTCTGATTCCTGGAGCTTTCCCAATTCAAAATATTTATTTTAATCAATTTTAGATCCTCCATGAGCTGAGTTTATATAATACAGCACTCCATTATGGGGAAGCCAGAAATGCCTACAGTGTCTTTCAGGTAATATTTTAAAATAGGAATATCAATTTTCTCTTCCTAAGTTTAGTATTTGAATGAAAACAAATGTTGTAGGAGATATTAAGCTTAAAATGATAATCACTTAGTCAATTGATGCCATATTCGCATGTGTAATTATTAGATATTGGAGAAGAGGAAATCCATTTCTGTTAGCAATGGAGTCATTAGCAAAACTTTTCTTTTGTTTATGAATGTATTTTAAAACAGTAAAGTGTTTTCCTGTGTTGTGTGTGATATTTTGAAATTTAAAGATTTTTTTCATACATTTTTTTTCAGAAATGCAATCTCTGGGTATTGACAGATGCCAGCCTTCCAGAACATATTGGAGACTATGATTTCTGTAAGTACAAATGAGTCAAGTTATCAATACCTAAGTTGTGTATGAGATATATATATAGACATGCCATAATAAAAATGTTAGAGACTGATATAATTAATGCTGCAGTATATTAATATAATTGTGCAAATAATAGAATCATAGAGTTGGAAGAGACCTCGTGGGCCATCCAGTCCAATCCCCTGCCAAGAATTATAGATCCTAAATGCTTACAGCCATATCCGTTTTTAGAAGTTGAATTTGGGATTCAGTTTTATATATTGTATTTCTTCAATTCTAAGATTCATTTTTCCTATATAAGCATCACTAAACGTGGGATCCATCTTAGAATCACAGGTGTATCTTACGTATTTCTGTTGTTGTTGCTATTCAAATTAGGGTGCATTTTACAATCGATGGTGCCTTACAGTGGAACAAAAATAGTATATATTTTGAAAAACCTCATAATACCTTTTTCTTCCAGTAGATAGTGAAGGTATAGATTATGCTCTTTATGATGATGTTCACCACCATTTGGAGAACTCAGCTATGCCTGTTGATTTTGGTAATCCCTATGTAAGGACAAATTTTCCAGAGACATGGATTTGGCGTGAAATCATGACAAGGTAAAACCTAATAAAAAAATGGAAGCATTGTCTTTAATCTTCCTTACAAGATAATCACTATTATATCTTTTTTGCAATTGTATTAATCATTTTATACAGTAAAGATTTTTCATAATAATGACTGTCATGGATAGCTTACTGTACATTATAGTACAGTCTGAGAAATGAACTAAGACACTTCTGCACAGACATTTAATCCACAGTATAAAGAGGGTTTAAAGGCTCATTATCTTCCAGAGTGTCTCCACCTGGCTCTGCTGTCCCAGAGTAACCCTCCTAGAGAGTGCGCATTAATCCAGATCAGCCTAGAACAGCGGAACATCCACTGGAAGTTTTCTGCTTCTTCCTCCCCATGTAGTTGTGGAGATGTGCTATAGTGCATGCGCCAAGTGCAGAAATGCCCCGGGTTTTAAAATGCAGTTATGCACTGGTCCCATAAACACCAGTGCACTGCATGGAAATCTCTCAAAGTCTCATGTTTTCTGCATGCCTGGGATATAATGGGCTCAATTGAAGCTCATTTCTCAGCCGAACTCTAATTTTCTCTTGACTTAAAAAAACCATTTTTTGTGTTTAATGTGGTTCCCTTCAGATTGTGGGCATGCATTGTTTGAACCCCCCAATAATCCACTTCAATGTGGATGATAAGGCCTGTGTAGATGTGGCCTTAGTAGTATATGAACAATTATTTACATGTAAAATCAATATGCACCATCCTTCAGATTGGTGTGGGGATAAGGCAGTTTTCCAAATGTGCTATAGGCAAGGCCATTCCTTTCTTCACTTATTATTTGGCTGTCAAATGTTGGCAATGTATTGATTTTTTAAAAAAATATGGAGAGTACTGGGAGGTGTAAAACAAAGGCCATGGGACCACAGCTTGCACATCCTTACTTCTGCACTAAACAAACCTAAGGGCCCTGTCTATGTTTTACTGGAGGCACCTAATGACACCTCCATTGAAACCGAATTAATTCGGAACAAACCAATGTTTCCCTGGTTTGTTCGGAATTAATTAGATACCCTATTAGATCTGGGCCCTCCTGAAAGGTCTAATGGGGTATTAGACCTGTGGGGACTCACCTGGTCTAATGGGGTATTAGTCCTGTGGGGACTCACTACCAGGTAATCCCGAGATTACCCCAGGGTGAGTCCCCATTGTTATATTACAACTTTTGAGCTCCTTAGAGCCCAAAGGTGTGGGATGGCGCCCACCACCTCCCCTCAAGCTCAAAACTCACTCCTAAAAATAAAGTTAAAAGTACCTGGCTGCAATAAGTTCCCTCCTCGTGCCCTCAAGGGGCGAGGAAATGATGCATGATTCGGCGGTGAGGAGAGATTTTCCACCTCCCCTCACCTCCTGGCGCATCATTTCATTGTGCTAGGAGGGTACAGGGAGGGAATTTATGGAGGCCAGGCACTTTTTACTTTGCTTTTAGTGGTAAATTGGGTTTTTTTGAGGTGGCTGCATGCCATTCCAATTAAAATTGGGATGGCATGTAGCTATATAACCCCCCTTTGCAGGAAAGCCCGGCTTTTTTGAGCAGTGTGGGGACTGAAATCCACACCAATGCAAGTTTTTAAAATCTGCCCTTGTGCTGATTTTAGCTCTGTCTGGAAGCACCCTAAGATGGAAGGTTTGTAACTGGTTTAGGCATTCCTGTTTCCACTGAGAGTCTGTACAAAAGCTGAAAGCTTCAAATGTCTTTGTACTTTTGTAAATCTTCTTGCAGGCTATTCACACATTTTAACAAAACCCATTGTCCAACCAGAAAAAATTTGCCTAGACTGGTGAGCCTCATCAATGTTTAATTAAGAAAAACACTTTCTGTCTCCATTCCAACTTTAGATCTACTGAAACAACTGTGAATGTGACTGTTCCTGATACCATTACTTCCTGGGTAGCCAGTGCATTTGTAATATCAGAAAACCTTGGATTTGGTGTGATTAAAATGCCCATTGAGGTAAGATGTCACTAGTTCAATCTCATTCCAGCATTATGATTTGTTTTCAGAATTGTAGAAATTTAGCAATTTATAGTGACTACGGTACTCAGAACAAACCTTATCTGCAAATCCATAGTATTCTTATGTCATTGCTATTCTCCGCCTCTCACTTATTTTCATTTAAAGATGCTACCTTTCATTAAAATTTGATTTCCAAGCAATTCACAATAGAATAGAATAATTTAAAATATAAATAGACTGTATCTTTTGGTCAAGTTAAGAGCTTTCAATAGTCCAATAGGTGGTCAAAATTATATATTTCAGTAATAAACTGGGATAAATATATTTCAGGGACCTTCTAGACAAAATGTGTGGTGGGATCTGGATTATTCTGAGGCACCCAAATTAGGCCGCAGACTAATCCAGATTAATCCAAAGTAAACTCGGATTTCCATGTTTACTCCAGATTAAGAAAACACATGGAAAGATCTATAGACCTTTCAATAAGGTCTGGAACTTTTCAGGTGTTGGGCCTGTGTGGAATGACTCTCAGGATGACCTTCCCGATCCCGAGGGTCAATTCCCATTGCGATCCTGATTCCAGGATAGCTCTGCCACCCTCCCTTTCCAGCCCCCCATTTCCCCCTTAAACTTCTGAAGATGCTTGGCTCTGTCTTCAGGCCTCTAGAACAATGTGCCTGAAACGTCATTTTGAGAACATTTTGAACTTTGGAGAGAGGAGGGGGAGAATCATTTTGATATGACAGGAGCATCATCCGAGAGGCCTGAGGACAGAGCCAGCCCTCTTTGGTATGTTTTAATGTTAATTTAATTGATTGTTGGATAATTTGTTTTTAATTAATTGCTACTCTTTTAATTATGTTTTATGGATTATATTGTGTACTAGCTGTACCCGGCACGCGTTGCTGTGCCCTTTTTAGGAGATGCGAGAAAGTCCAATCATCCACGGTGTGCCCTCCTCTGAACTGCAGTTGGTTGGAGTGTGGGTCATGGGGGGCATGGTGTGGCAAGTTGGGTCTTTATGGGTCTTGGTTCTGGGCCACAGTGGTCTGTGGGGAATGATGGGTTTTGAAGTACTACAAATACCATTTTCCATGGTGGTACTGCAAGTCCCATCATGCATGGTCGGGGTTCTGTGTGCCATGTCTCTTTCTCTCTCTGTGTGTCTCCCAGTCTATCTCAGTCTATCTCTCTCTGTGTCTCTCTTTCTCTCTCCTTATCTACCTATCTCTCTCTCTATAACTTCCTGTGTCTGTCTCTCTCTCTATCCCTATCCTTATCTATTACTGTCTGTCTGTCTGTATATTATTCTCCATCACACACTCTATCACTTGCTTTCTCTGTGTCTATCTCTCTGTACTCAGTCTGTATCACTCAATCTTTCTCTATCTATCACTCACTCTCTCTATCCCTATCTATCAATCCCTTCCTCCCTCTATATTTCCCCCCTCTCTCTCTCTCCCTTCTCTCTCTGTCTTAGTCTCTAATTCCCCCTCTCTCATACCCTCTCTCTCTCTCTCTCTCTCTCTCTCTCTCATTTCCCCCTCTTTATATTCCTCTCTCTTCTCTCTCAGTCTTTAAACCCCCCCTGTCTTTCTCTCTCTCTCTATCACTCACCTTCTCTCTCTCCGCCCGGGTGGTGTGGCCTGTGTCGTGGCCCCCTCCTCCTCTGCTGCCTCGGCCTCCTCGCCCGTCTCCCTGCCGTTCCCGGCCCTGGCCAGCTCGGGCGCCAGCGGGCTCCGCGGCCGGAAGTAGCCCAGCGTGGCCTACTTCCGGCCGCGGAGGTTTCTGGGAACTGTAGTTCGGCACCCCGGGGCTGTTCCGAGATGGGGGACGTGCGGGCGCCGCCGTTCCTGGCTCCTGTGGTGCCTCTTAAGCGTCCTGCAGCGTTGTCGGCTGCCAGCCCGGGGCCGCGGCTGGACTCAGGAGGTGTGGGGCGGTGTTGTGGCCGGCTCTTCCGGCCTCCTCGCTAGCTTCCCAGGTGGTTCTGGGGAGGGCGGTGCGGCGATCTCCGGGCCTGCCTCCCGCCCTGGCGCGCATGGGCAGCGTCGGAGGCGGGCCGCCCCTTTCTGTGTCTCCTGCGGGAAGTGCGGCGTTTTGGACTACACTTCCCAGAAACCCCGGCATGGCCACTTCCAGTGCTTGTGGAGGTTTCTGGGAAGCGTAGTTTTGCGGCCTTGAGCTGCTCTAGGACCGGGGACGTGTGTTCCATGGCGAGGAGGTGGTTTTTTGTGTTGCCGGGCTGCGAGGTGAGGGGATGTGTTGGTGGGTTTGGGGAGTGGGGGTGCCTTGTGCGCCTGCGCGGTTCTCCCTGTCTCCAGCGCCGCGGGCAGCGCATACTGGGAGTCTATGGGCGGTTTTTGGAGGCTGTTTTTGGGGGGTTGCATTTTAGGTAGGTGGGTTTTTTGGGTTATGTCTGTACCTCGTGGTCTGGGGGAATGTGTGTCGTGGGATTTGTGTTTGGGGGGGTTATGGTTTGGCCGTGCATATCCATCTTTGCACGACCACGTCTCCTTTATATATATAGATTATTCTGGCATCGAATTGCTGCCTTTGTGAGCTGCTCTGAGTCCCTCTCCGGGGGGTTGAGAAGGGCGGGGTAAAAATGCTTCAAATAAAATTAAGGGGGAAATTTTAAATCCCGGTTCCTCTCAGGATTCTGTCCGGAAGGCACCTTTGCGATGAAATACACTGCTGTTTTTGGTTTCAAGGACCTACCTTCATGTGTCGTTTGGAAAAAGTCTGCAAGAGTGAAAGATTAAATAATATGTAGATAAAGTACCATATTTATTCAAGTCTAGTGTGTCATTGAATGTAATGCACACCTTCAGAAAAAAGGATTTGCTGAAGAAGGAAGGAGAAGTAACACCCTTCCGCCAGGCAAAAGACAAAGAAGAAAGGGCTTGGAGTGGAAAGGGGCACCTTTTCTCCTTCGTCTCTCAGCTGAGAGACGGAGAAAGGGCATGAAGAGGGGAGGGGTGCCATTTCTCTGTATCTCAGCTCGGGGAGGGAAGCCATTGAGGCTGGTGAGTTTGCTAGGCTTAGCCTGACAGAGGGTGTGCGATTGTAATGCACATCTCAATTTTGGTTAAACAATTAAGCTAAAAAAGATATGCATTACGTTCAAGTAAATATGAGTATTTTTTTGCAAGATTATTATAGGGAACTAGTTTGACTAGTATGGAGATTGATAAAGTTACCAGTGTCTGAACAGTCAATTTGAGGTGTTGGAAAGGGATCGGTGGCTATGGTAGGAGTACGTACCAATGCAGAGAGGCACTGAAGTCAATCCTTGATTGCTAAAGAGTAAATTGAAATCCAGAGTCTCTAAGGTTGGGTGAAGTTGAGAGGCATTGACATAAAAGCCATTCCAAATAAGGATGGAGGAAGAGTAATTGTAGTAAAACCACACATGGGGACAGTTTTTGCACTCTCCCCTCATGTTGCCATTTTAAATCTCTGACTCTGAAAGCTGCATTCCTAAATTGCTGACACTGAAAGCTACTTTTCTTAGGAGACAGAGCCATACATGATTTTATGAATGAGCATGGGGAGCCAGCAATGTATGGGGATCACATCTGCACTGTGCTGGGCAGAACTAGACATAAACACAATCACGCAGAAGCAATGGGTTGTTGAGATGGCCAATGTTACACTCTTTTTGAGTCGCAGAAGTTGCTAAGTGCTGAAAGTCAGGACTGAATTCAGGAAGCCCATCATTGCTTTCATTTATATTGTATGGAAGCTGCCTGCTAGATGGGACAGACACTGGTCACATGGCAGGCCTTTCAACTAGCACAGCTGTACAAAGTATATGTGGACTTTCAAGAAAGGAGGTAGTGCAGTAAATTGTTTCTCTGGTCTTCCCTTGACTTTGCCTTTGGAGAAACCCTTTGTTTCTCCAGCCTGAGAGGGCATCAGGCATCACTGATGTTTGCCAAAGGAGACTTTGGCACCTTCCACATAGCTGAATAAAATCCCATATTATCGGCTTTGAACTGGAATATATGGCAGTGTGGACTTAGATAACCCAGTTCAAATCAGATATTGTGGAATTTTCTGTATTGATATTCTCGGGTATGTGACTGTGTGGAAGGGCGCTTAGGCCTCTTGTACACTGCATATAAAATCCAGATTATCTGCATTGAACTGGATTATATGGCAGTGTAGACTCATATAGTTCAGTTCAAAGCAGATCATGTGGATGATCTGCTTTGATAATATGGATTATCTAGTGCAGAAGGGGACCAAGAGGGACCTGGTGAAGCACAAAGAGCAGCTAGAATATTGCAGGAGATGTTTACAAACTCTAGAGGGCACTGTGGTCTAGGAAATGTGGTGAAAGATTTTGAAAAAAACAAAACCCCTGATTTTAAAGGAAATATGTTTGTAGTCTTACTTCACAGTCAGGGTTTCAATTCCACAAATTGATATGATAGATTCAGCAACCCTCCGACAAAGGCAACTCTTTGTGTGTGTGTGTGTGAAACTCAACTGTCTTTCATCCTGCCTGCATCTGACTGTAAGAATTTTTGGTGCACCAAATACTACAATCTCTCCCTTTTCAGATGGCCATTTATGGCACAAAAATAGTTTAACCAATCAAATATATTGTATCTGGAAAAATTATTTTGTGTGACAAAAATATTTTGTGTGTGTGTGCAAGACACAGTTTTTCAAGCAAAAACTCTGTTTCCAAATAATCACGTTGTTTACTAGCCCCCCCTTGCACAAATGGAGTCATCTTGCATAAAAAAGTAGGTGATATTCCTTAACAAGAAGCCACGTGTATTTCTATACACAATATTTTCACAAAGCACTATTTCATCATTTTAAAGTTAAAACACAATCTGGAACAGCTGATAAAACATTTAGGCCTAAATCCAATTGCCAAGCATCTCAAACTAGTGAGATATACACAAGTATTGGTTTATGTCCAGCAATTGATTTTACAAGTCTCTTTGAAATTAGCTATTGGCTCATGGTCTTAGAACAAAAACAAAAGATGATGGAATAATAATTGAGGAAAAGCAGCCATACTGGGTGCTGGAAAACCATTTGAGTGGAAGCCAAATGGGTATCCCAGGACAAGCAATGCTGTCATTTGGACACTGTGATAGAGAAGGGGGCTTTTGGTGTCTATTGCAACTATGCTTTGGATGCTATATTGCAGATCAGGGAGTCTTTAGTAAACCTGAGTGACAAGAGGCAGTGGCTGGATCGTGCTGGCTGATGTTACTGCCATTCTTGTTGAGACAAGGCATAAGAGTCTAAAAATAAACATTAGTAAATTAATACACTATGCATAGTATAAAGTCTGCAGTTACAGTCAGTTAACACATAGGATGAGGTTGGTGTTGAGATTTTACATCAGGCAGTTAAACATATAATTAATGATTTAATTATGAATGTCATCTTAGGAATTTGGAATTGGGTCTTACATTTTATTTCAGGTTGAAATGAGATTAACATCAATATTATTTCTTCTCTTTTCTTGAATGTAGTTTGGCAATGATTGATTAAAACTGGAAGCTGGACACTTGGCTGCAGTTGAATAGTCCTTAATAGACCCAAAGCCAAGATTCCCTTTCAATCCTCACAATGACTTCATCCCCCCCTGCACATTGTTGGAGCTCTCCGTTTCTATTTCTATTTCAAGTTCCATATGTTGAAAATGTGTTATATATTATCACACACAAGTAAAGATTTTATAGAAATATCTAACTAAACATTACAAAGACTTTATACAAATACTGTTTAAAAGTAATGATATTTAAGAATGAATTGCATCTGATATTAGTTATTTTTTTGGCTCTTTATTGTTTTTTCATACAATAACTGTTTACATTGGATGTTTCTTGTGAACATAACAACAACAACAACACTTTATTTATTCTCTCAATAATATACCAACCATTATGGTTTTATGATGAATCAAATTTTATATAAGGCATGTTTACCTAAAGCAGTGGTTCTCAACCTTTGGCCCTCCAGGTATTTTGGACTTCAGCTCCCACAATTCATAACAGCTGGAAACATGGCTGGGAGATTTCTGGGAGTTGAAGTCCAAAACATCTGGAGGAACAAAGATTGAGAACCACTGCCCTAAAGTAACAAATGGAGATGTCAATTTCATTGTATAATGGAAAATGTCTAATTTTAAAATGTTGGTGTCCTGAGAAACATTAGAATAGAGTGGATAAATGAATGTAGCCAGAAGAGAAACTAGTGAATAATGAGGAACCCAGTATAATCTGATGTAGCCTTGTTTCAATTGCCAAGATCCAGGCATCACTGCCATTTTCGATACCATCTGGATTTACCATTAGGTAGAATGAGATGGTTGCCTGAGGCAGCTAATTTGAAGCGTTAATGACAGAGCAGTAAATTCTTTCATGTATTTGTAACCAAAGAGAGTTGTGCTAGACTAGACCACTATTTTGTTCCAAGTGCTGACATAACTTGGTCATTCTTGGTTAATCTTTGCATTTTGACTTCTTTAAGGACAAGAAATGAGGAATCTTTCATTATTTTGTTCCTGGTATGTCTTGGACTCACATTCCATTTGTTGCCTGAAATAGTTTTCTTGATCAGATCAAGAAAATAATGTTACTTTGGAAAAATATAATTGCGTTGTCATAATATGAAATGGATGTAATAAAAATATGCTTTCAATATGGGTCTTTTTCTTCTAAACAAGTGTTTTTAATTCTTATGTTACAGTCAGTAGTGTATTAGTTTAATAATGGCATGTGGCATGCATATTTCATCAGGACCATAAACAATGCTTCAGACTGCATCCAGGCAAAGATGGGGAACCAAAGATAGCTAAATGTAAAACTTGGCTTCTAGCATATATTCAGAATTTCTATATGAACATTACCTCCCTCTATATCTTAGGCCCCATCTGTACTGCTATACAATTCAGTTCCAGAATGCAGATTAACTGCATTGATCTGGATTATATGGCAATGTAGATTCATATGATCAGTTCAATGTGGTTCAATCTGTTTTATATGAGTCTCCACTGAATATTATAATGCAGCTCAAACTGAATTATATGGTAGTGTAGATGGGGCCTTAGATGATAACAACAACAACAACTTTATTTTTATACTCCCACCGCTATCTCCCCGAAGGGACTCGAGGTGGCCCACATATGGCACAATAAAATAAACACAATACATTACAAGATAAAACCCGTAGCATATAAAAAATAATCGAAGCTCAAAAACAGAGCCCAATAACCTATGGTGAGAACTGTCATAAAACAAGATACTTACGCTGCACAGTATTCTGATACCAGTTTCCCCCCTCTTGATTTTCAACTAAATCCTAAATGACAAGTATGACCTGGGTTGTTCTCTCCAGTGAAAAACAGTATGGATGATATTTCCTATCTAACAGTGTGACTGATATTCTCCAACAGTGTGAACAATGTTTTCTAAATTACATACCTCTAGGAGTCATTATTGTATAAATTTTGTTTTACAGTTAGAAGTCTTCCAGAAGTTTTTTATGTCTCTAAACCTCCCTCATACTGTGACCAGAGGAGAGCATTTTATGTTGGAAGTAAATGTATTCAATTACATGAAAGAAAACACTGAGGTAATAAAATTTAAACCTTTGTCTTCAAAAATCTGTTTTATGATTTCCACATTTGCTATGGATGAAGATGAAATTAATAAAGAGTTCTGGGGCATCTTGAATTTTCCAGTCTTTAAGATGACACAGATCTCTTTGCAGATGTTTTTCTGACACAAGCTAAGACCTCTTATACACTGCCAAAAAAATGCAGATTATTTTCTTTGAACAGGATTGTATGACAGTGTAGACTCATACAATCCACTTCAAAGCAGATAATCTGGATTATATGGCAGAGTAGAAGAGGCCTAAGACCGCTACCTAGCCTGTAGAAATTGCTCAGGGTTTGTCTACAGCAGCCCCCAAATCTGAAGAGGATCAGAAGTTGCTCATGAATGTCCAGACAACTTTCAGGGGTGAATAAATTTAGCTCTGCATTAATTAAAGCCGGGGACTGCTCCAGGGTCAGGGAGGGCTCCAGGCAGGGTGTGGACAGTGAATTGGCTCCAGTGCAAACTATCTGCTATCCATATGGACTAGTGTTCCTATTCCCTTTTCCTTATACTTCTCATTTCAGAGACAAGGGGACAAATCGGGGTTATGTGGCCAGAGGGCTCTTGGCCTCCACCAGGCACCTTTGGTAACATCAGCAAATATACCTGCTACCATCCTCTTTTCCTTGTGCTCATTAGTGCAGGGAAAGGGGCATGGTTTAGGGCCATGTTGGCTCCATTGCCATGGCAGATGGCCATGACAATACTACTGTGGCACAGATGGATGCAGGGGTAAATGGGGAAAGAGCTTGTTGTATGAATTAAAGTCTTCTGGCATGGCTCTGGGTGGTGCTCATTGTTTTGACTTATGTAGGATAAAAAACTGTACAAAATCTCATGGTACACCTGGCTTATTAGTCATGGGCCTCTTATCTTTGTTTTGAACATTTTAAACACCCACTGTCCTCAGATTGCAGATGCTATACTCTGCATTTTTAATGAAAGGAGATACTTTTTCTGGGTGTTATTTTGCTTTGTTGTTTTCTAAATAAATATTTCCTCTCATAATTTGTTTTGACTCCTGAATATTCTTTTCAGTAATTTTAGGTCACAGTAACTCTTGTAATACTGCAAAAAACAAGTGACACCTTTGAAATCCTTATAATTTCTAATGATATAAATGCCATGGGAAACCAACGGTCAGTGTGGGTCCCAAGTGAAGATGGGAGGACGGTCATTTTCCCAATCAAACCAAAGCAAATTGGAGAGATTCCCATCAGAGTGACAGCAATATCTCCCATTGCTTCTGATGCTCTTTTCCAGAAAGTGTTAGTGAAGGTAAATTTAACCCTAAACAACAATTTAATGCATGATCTACAACAGGGCTGTCCAACTGGCGGCCCCGTAGCCTGTTGGACATGGCCCCACCTATGCCCTGCCATTTTTAAATTTAAAAAAATCGATTTTTAAAAAAAGGCGGCCGGGGGAGGGGAGGCGGGGCAGGGAGGAGGAAGAAGCTCCTCCTTTTCGGCGCCCCCTTCCTACCTAGTGAAGCGTCACAGGCCAGGCCTGTGACGCTGCTTTGGCGCCGCCTACTCCTCCTTTTCGGCAGCTTAAACAGGTCATCAGTGACCTCTTATCCGGCCCTAATGGACAGCACTGATCTACAACAAAATTGTCATCATAGCAATTTGCCGCTTTCATATTCTCAACTCAAATAGGAAATTAACTTGGTTTACTAACCAGGAACATAAGCCATGAGCTTCTTAAACTATGGTTAGAATGCCAGTATCATTTAACAACTCAAAAAAAATGATTAGCTCAGTAGAAGATGTATAGTGCATACAATTTTGTGTATAGTAGTGAAGTCTGAAAGCAGTATTTGGCTGCTGAAGACCCAACTCTGTTTTGGAAAGTTTTGCCAACTCAATGTAGTTATTTGTGGGTATATGCTATAGAGTAGACATGGGCAAAGTTTGGCCCTCCAGGTGTTTTGGACCCACAATTCCTAAAAGCTGGTAGGTTGTTAGGAATTGTGGGAGTTGGAAGTCCAAAACGCCTGGAGGGCCAATGTTTGTCCATGCCTGATATAGAGTGTATATTTCAAAGATATAGATGTGTTAATCTGAAATATCAGTGCCAGGAAAACAAAATTAACAAAGATATTTACTATATCAAATTATGATCATAGATACATCCACCCTTTTTTCATGTAAACACCTTCTATAATCTATATTTTAATATAGGCACCAGAAATCTGTAATAATATTTGGAAATATAAACATGTAACATATCTAATGATTATTTTTCAAATATACATGCACACTATATGTAATTATTGAAGATATAATGCATGTTATTTTTTTAACTCATAGAATCCCAACTTTTAAAAAATATACATATATATTATGTCTGATGTTTATGGGAGATATATCTAATCTGTATTCTGTTTCAATAGGCTGAGGGACTGGAACAGTTTCATTCACAGGCACTTCTTTTGGATCTGGCAAAAAGAAGTAGTCTTACAGAAAATTTGAATTTCACTTTCCCCTCTAATGTTGTACCTGGCAGTGAAAGAGTTCAAATTACAATTATTGGTAAGCATTTCATCTCTTTTTCTAGTACCATTTCAATGTTCTTTGACAAATGAAAATAAAATAAAATAAGTTGTGATTAAGAAGTGGGAAGAAGTGCCATAGACACTGCCTTAAGCTTGTTGAGACGTATATGTAACAAAGACTCAATTAATTTTGGAAAATGGCATTCATAACCTTTTGGAAAAACACCTTTTGGAGATCATAACTTTTTAGAAAAGCCTGACCTTTCAGAAAAGAGCCAAAAACCTGTTAGAGTTGAATCTTCTCTTGTGGTATACAACCAGATATAATAGTGCTGGGCAATGGTTTCAGTTGTTAGATTGAATAAGCTGTTATCTCTGATCTGTAAGGAAAATAGAGATTTTGCTAGTTCATAAAAACAGCTTTATAAGTGTTTTTCAGTGCCCAAAAATATGTATTCTCCCATAAAACAACTTATTTTATACACAGGTACAAAACTTATCAGTCCAGTTTCAAATATGTTTGAGACGGTTCTCTGTGCCATTCGGCCAGGACAACTCTCTTACAACAAAACAGCTATCAACGAGTCACATAGTCAGAAGGAGAGAGAGGAGAGCATGTGGTCTGCAGCCCCTTTTATAGCTTCTCAGGAACCATAGAGTAAAGGAAGCTGCATAACAGAACATACATAAGGAAACAGTAAGCAACAGGATCATAGATAAACATTACTAGAGAAGTCTTGAAGAAGATTGTCATTTCCAACAATTAATACATATTTTGTGCTGTGAACTGTGTCTTTCAGGTGACATGCTGGGTCCTTCTATCAATGGTCTTGAGTCCCTGATAAAAATGCCTTATGGATGTGGGGAACAAAACATGATCAATTTTGCACCTAATATTTATGTCTTGGACTATCTGACTAAAACAGGTGACCTCCAGTCTAATCTGAAATCGAAAGCTGTGTCCTATATGAGAGAAGGTAGAGTATTTATGTGGAGAGAAGCCTGTTATTTAAATGTGAATTTCTTTAGCAGTTTCTTGTACACTTACCCTAGTTTTTTTGTGATCATAGAATTGGGAGCATAGGCATTTCTTCTCTGAGAGGTCATAATGTTGCAAACAAGCTATAACCACCTACATACACTGCATTGACTTTCTTTATGCTTCATTCATAACTCATATGGTGTGGGTCAGAAGGGCAGAATGAATGAAAATATCAGATCCAATTCAGAATGTAATGATCATGTTTTCTAAATACTGAAACTCTTTTGTGACTTTTGGCCCATCCTGTGCAATGCTGTGTGTGCCAGACATTATTTGACATGTGACCCTCACAGCAGCTTCACAGATGTGCCTTTAGTAAAGAGATGGAGAAATTGTAGCCCATCAGCTGATGTTTGACTCCAGCTCAAATTAGCTAGGACAATATAGCTCGTGGGGTAGGAATGATGGGAATTGTAGTTCAACGGCACAAGGAAGCCTATGGATTCCCCACTCTTGCTTAGGCCTCATCTACACAGCTTCAACTGCTTAATATAGACTGAACTGTAGATGAGTCTACAATGCCATATAATCCAGTTCAATGCAGTTAATCTGCATTCTGAAACTGCATGATATGCAGTGTAGATGGAGCCTTAGTAGTTTGCATCTCTCCTGTTCAACCTGGCAGTTTTTTTTATCGTGTCAGAAACGAATTGAGAATATATTGCAAGCCGCTTCTAGTGTGAGGGAATTGGCCGTCTACATAGACGATGCCCAGGGGACACCTGGATGTTTTATCATCCTGTGGGAGGCTTCTCTCATGTCACTTCATGGGAAGCTGGGGCTGACAAATGGGATCTCACCCCACCCCGAATATTCGAATTGCTGACTTTCAGGTCTTCAGGACAGCAGTTCAGCCGGCACAAGTTCATCTCATGGATTCTACAATGCAATTTAATTATGTTAATCTACTACTTGTTTTCTGGACAAAACTAATACTATCAACTATATTTTGGGAATTTTATGTAAATTATATTCTTTTCCCCAGCTATAGCAGAAATGAAAGTCTTGCTTGAATTGTGTTATACTGCTAACGATCTTTCAAAGCCTAGAACTTTTAAAATCTTCCTAGAAGACTTTCCCAATAAGAAATGATCAGAGCTATAAGTAACATCATTCTCCCTCAGTATAAAGCAGTAGAAACGAAAATATGGATGGCCCACACAATTGAAGTATACTTTCAGAATCACAATAATTGGAAACTTGAATGCAAGCAGACAGAAAATCTCAGAAATATGTGTGTTTTTTTTAAAGTGATACTAAATTATCTATCTTAATTGTAGTTGTGTGCAGTCACAGTCTGAATTTCCGGGCTGTTCTTAAATGTGCAGGTGCATCATTTTAAAACACAAATGGCCAAATGTAATCTCTGGCAGAAGTTTCTTTGCTTTAGTACTGTCATATTACAACTAATATGACTCAAATCCTGGATCAGACTCCCACAAAGAAAGGGAACAAAGGCCATCACCAGCAGAAACTGTTTTGTTTGCTTTGTTAAACTCTGTGGGTTATACTTGGCCTGACAACTGGACATAGGCCACCCTAAAGTTACACAGTTAGTTTGAAAAATAATGAACATCTGTTTTCAAAGCAACTTCTTTGAAGTTTTCAAGCAATCTGTCACTCCCTGTAGACTGATTTATACTACCATAATGTTTTTTTAAGTTCTTTAAACATTAGTCTTATTAAAGCTATTTTTAAATGAGTCATAACTGAATTGTTAACGTTCAGTGATGCATTTGTTTGCTTAAATCATTCTTGGATTTGCGATTAGAAATGATGTCCTTATTACCATTAGTAAGAGCTATCTTGGTCTTATTATTATTAGTAAGATCTATATTGGTCATGATATATCATTATTCTAAAATAAGTCTGCATCCTTGGTTTTTTTTTATCCTAATGGTGGTGTTGGGTAATGTCTGCTCGACTTCACGGCTGTTGTCCTGTGGGGTCCTGCAGGGTTCAGCACTTTCCCCTATGTTGTTTAACATCTACATGAAAGCTGCTGGGAGATATTATCCAGAGTTTTGGAGTTTGGTGTCATATGTACACAGATGATACTTAACTCTACTACTAATTTCCACCAAAAGCCAAGGAAGCAGTCCAAACTCTGAACTGATACCTGTCAGCTGTTGTGGACTAGATGAGGACAAACAAATAGAAATTGAATCAAGACAAGATGGTGGTCCTTCTGGTCAGTCATAAGGCAGATCAGGGTATAGGGTGGCAACCTGTGCTGGATGAGGTCACATTCCCCCTGAAGACACATGTCTGCAGTTTGGGACTCCTGGACTCATTGCTAAGCCTGGAGGTAGAGGTGTCATTGTTGTCAGGAGGACTTTCACACAATTAAAACTTGTGTGCCAGTTGTGACTGTACATTGAGAAGCTGGACTAGGCTATTGTGGTCCATGCCTTGGTTATATTCCATTGAGACTACTGTAATGGGCTCTATGCGAGGTGCCCCTGAAGAGTGTTTGGAAACTTCAATTAGTTCAGTGATCTGCAGCGAGGTTAATGACAGGTACTGGACCCAGGGAGCGTACCACCCCCCTGCTACAGCACCTGTACTGGCTGCCAACATGTTTCCGGGCCCAATTCAAGATGCTGGCTTTGACCTTTAAAGTCCTAAACAGTTCAGGTCCTACTTATTTATCTGACCACATGTCCTCATACCAATCCATCTGTACGTTAAGATCTTCTAGAGATACCTTTCTCTTGCTTCCACCACCATCACAAATGCGGTTCTCAGAAATGAGAGAGAGAGGGGGGGGGGGGGGCTTCTGGGTGACCACCCCAACCCTTTGGAACTCCCTCCCCCTTTAAAAAGCAGCTAAAAACCTTCAAGTTCTTGCAAGTTTTTGATGAAGATACATAATTTAGAATGACAGGAAGGCTAACTTTCAGTGAGTTGTTCTAAGTTACCATCTGTATTGACGGGTTTCCCACAACTATATTTGTTAAATGTTTTTAAAAATGTTTATTTATACCTTATTGTAAAGTTAGTTTTGTAAGTTATTGTTATATGTATGCTGACCTGTGTTCTTTTTAAAATGTTGTGAGCCGCTTTAAGTCCTGTTTAGGGAGAAAAGCGGGATATAAATAAATATTTATCATTATTATTATTCTTTGTAACAGTACAAAGTAGGAAGACTTTGATATGTTGTAACCTAAAAATGAAGTGAGCAGACATAGCGTAGGAATTTAAGTATTGGGCCAGCACTTGGAGACTGAGATTTGAATCTCTGTGAACTTAGGGATATCACACTCTCAGAGTCTTAGGTGAAGACATTGGATAACTTCCTCTGAATAAATTTTGCCAAGAAAACCTTTGGATAGGGTCTCCATAACTTAGGACAATTTGAAGGTGTATAAAAAATAGAGCCAGTGCGGCATAGTAGTTTGACAATTAGTCTAGGACTCTGGAGAACAGGGTTTGAATCTCCTCTGAGCCACAGAAACCCTCTGGCTGTCCTTGTTATATGCTCTCCGCCTCAGAGGAAGGCAAAGCAACCCCATCTCTGAATTAATCTTGCCAGGACGACCCATGGTAGGTTTCCCTTAAGAGCATCTTAAGTCAGAAATAATTTGAAGACACACAAAATGTTCAGTACCAATCCAACAAAAATAGGAACCACAGGTGCATCCATCAGGAATGTTGTTAGCAGTACTTTCCTGATAGGTGTGTGATTGAGTTTTGCCTCTTTGTATTTGAAATTTATGAAGCACTTTGACTTGAAATACTTTCTAGAACTGTTGTCATTCTACCTGCCAAAAAAAATTGTATTGCAGAAGGTACAGAAAAACAAAATGATCAAAGGGGCTAATTCTTCTGTGAAGAAAGTTTGCAGTATCTGAAGCTGTTTGGGTTTTTCCAAAAGGTAGATAAGAAACATGATAGGGGTGTATAAAATTATGCATGGTGTGGAAAAAGTGAACAGGGAGATGGTTTCTCCTCATCATAATATTAGAGGCTAGAGTCATCCATCAAAGCAGGGCAGAATAAAAGGAAATTATTTCCCAATAAACCCATAAAATTTGCAAACACAAGGTGTAATGATGCCCTGCTGGATGGTTAGTTCTTATGTTTCCTTTATTCAGGCTACCAAAGGGAGCTTCTTTACCAAAGAGATGATGGTTCTTTTAGTGCTTTTGGAAACAGCGACCATTCTGGAAGTACATGGTAAGTTACTTGTCAGTAAATGATGTAATGTTAATACAGGGTGTTACAGAATGATGGGGCCAATTTCCAAACATTATATTTCATAATGGCAATACAGTTACACAAAAAGTTACAAGTGGTTTAATGAGTTCTCAAGTTATCATGGTTTACTAATCATTTTGAGCCAGAAACAAGTCTAAAAAATAACTCCATAGATGGAAAACATCTCCTTATGCTCTGGGGTTGCCACCTTATGAATGGCTGAGGCTAGGGGCTGTTTCTGCACTAAGAAAGGCATCTAGTGGAAATCACTTGATACTCTGTGCCCCACCCTTTCAAGGGGTAAGTGTTTCATACATAGACTTTGTGCAGAGATTTTAAATCAGGTCCATCTTTTGAAACACCATGAAGTTTTGAAGTATTGAGACTATTGAAGGCTTGGTTGAGAAGCTAACTAACAGTGCCAAATTTCAGGTATGTCACATGCAGAAATCTTAAACAGCTGTAGCTTTCAGAACTGGGAATATGTAATTTTCCTGCAGACAGCTTGTGTTAGTCTTCCGGAGTCTTTTTTGGATATTTATGTCACACAAGTAAGTGCATAGGATACTGCTATAAGTTGCCTTTCTGCATTCCAGGTCTCACAGAAGAAACGAGAGAGGGAGGGAGGAAGGGAGGCAAGAAGGTATTAAAATAAACCTGATATTTTTTCCCCAAATAGAGTCTAGTTGTATATTCACACTTATTCTTGGTGTTTCAAGAAAAAAATGTCATGAGTCTCCTTTTGGTCTCTCATCCAGATAGTTTAGAGGTCCAGACACAAATCTTATATTCATTTTCAAGATTTAGATTTAAGTGCATCATGCACAATTAGCATCTTCAGGTTCTGCTTCAGCCTTCCAGTGCACTCATTTTTAACACTTCCCGATGCAACTTACATAAACACCAGTCTGTGTGTTAACAAACAGAAAAAAATGGACCACTAAAAATATTTAACTGTATGTTTCAAATGAACTTTCCATCCTAGGTTATCAGCTTTTGTGTTACGAAGTTTCACACAGGCTCAGCCTTTCATTGACATTGATCCATTCATACTGGAAAAAACGGCAACTTGGATTTCCAGTCATCAGAAACCGAGTGGAGAATTCCAGGAACCTGGAAGAGTGTTACATACTGAACTCCAAGGAGGCACTAACAGCTCTATCTCGCTTACAGCTTATATTATGGCTGCCTTATTTGAGTACCAGATGGATAAGGTAGTAGCAGCACTAATGCTGTGATTTTAATTGTTGTTTTAATGTTATGTTTTAATCGGATGGTTTTAATATTTTATTTATCCATTGATGTATGTATACATGTGACATTGAATTGTTGCCTTTGTAAGGCCACCACGAGTCCCCTTCGGATTTGAGAAAGGCGGGATACAAGTATGGTAAATAATAATAATAATAATAATAATAATTAATGCTCGCATGCCTGAAGCATTAAAGCAAGCACAATACTTTAAATCAAACTATCATCAAAAGGGTCCATGCACATGTGCAGCTTGACTTTGGTTTATTTACCTTATTCATTGCCTGCAGGGTTGATTCTCTACACTGGTTTTTGTGTCTGTCACATCCTCATATTCTCAGTCAGCAGTTTTCTGCCACACCCTTTTTTGCACAACATTGTCACTTTTTGGGTTATGCTGGCAGATGGATTCTATGAGTTGTAGTTCAAAAAGTAATCCCACCAAACTCTGAATTCTACCCTGAATTGTGTACACTCACTGTATGTTTTTTCCTGGAAAATTTCAGAGAGGTGATTTTAGTGCTTCCTCTTTGGGAGAGCCATCATTTTACTTGATTGATTGATGGCCACAGAATTTAACATATAAATCTAAATTCATTTTAGCAATAACCTTAATGTTTTCTTTCAAAATTGGGCTGAGGCCAGAAGAGCTTTAACGAGATATATTGACTCTGTTATAATTGGCCACGCTTCTACCAAAACCGATTGTCAATAAAAGGAAGGCCTTCAAGTGGTGGAGTAATGTTTGTCCTGTGTGTAGATATATGCATGTATATAATATGTAATATAACCCTGCTATCCCAAATTGATGAGATTAGTACAGGAGTGGGGGTTTTTTGGAATTGTATGAGGCTTTTGGGTCCCCTGGTGGAAAAGCAGGTTAAAATGCTGAGCTGCTGAACTTGCTGACTGAAAAGTCAGCAGTTCGAATCCCGGGAGCAAGGTGAGCTCCTGCTGTTAGCCCCAGCTTCTGCCAACCTAGCAGTTCGAAAACATGCAAGTGTGAGTAGATAAATAGGTACTGCTTCTACGGGAAGGTAACAGTGCTCCATGTAGTCATGCTGGCCACATGGCCTTGGAGGCGTCTACTGACAACGTAGGCTCTTCGACTTTGTAATGGAGATGAGCACCAACCCACAGAGTTGGACATGACTAGACTTAATGTCAGGGGAAACCTTTACCTTTACTAAAGTGTAGAGATATGGGGCTCTTAAGCTAGATTGTTTAGGTCAGGGCTGTCCAACTGGCGGCCCTGGGGCCGGATCCGGCCCCCCAGCCTGTTGGGCACGGCCCCAGCTATGCCCCCAGCCGCCATTTTTAATTTTTTTAAAAAAAATCTAATTTTTTTAAAAATGGCGGCGGGGGAGGGGAGGCGGGGCAGGGAGGAGGAAGAAAGCTAGCTCCTCCTCCCTGCACCGCCCCTCCGTCCCTCTCCGCGCGAAAAAGGTAAGCAGCGCCAAGGGCAGCGCGTCACAGGCCTGGCGTGACGCGCTGCCCCTGGCGCCACCTACTCCTTTTCCGCGGCTCCCTCCCTAGGAAGGGCGGGGAGCCGCGAAAAAGGAAGGAGTAGGCGGCGCCAAGGGCAGCGCGTCACGCCAGGCCTGACGCGCTGCTGCCCTTGGCGCCGCCTTCTGCTCTCCCTCCTCCTCCTCTTTCCCGGGTGCCGTGCCTTTCCCTGGCGCGGTGCCTGGGAAAGAGGAGGAGGGAGAAATTCCTTCTCCACAGCGCCAAACCAGGCAAGAGGCATGGCGAAATCGCCGTGCCTCTTGCCCAGTTTGACGCTGCAGAAGGAAGAGAGGCGCAAAGGGAGCCCCTCTCTGCGCCTCCCTTCCTTCTCCACAGCGTCATGCCGGGCAAGAGGCATGGCGAAATCGCCGTGCCTCTGCTCAGTTTGACGCTGCAGTAGGAAGAGAGGCACACAGGGGAGCCCCTCTCTGCGCCTCTCTTCCTTCTGCAGCGTCAAACCGGGCAAGAGGCATGGCGACATCGCCGTGCCTCTTGCCCAGTTTGACGCTGTAGAAGGGAGGGAGGAGCAAAGGGAAACCCCTTTTTGCTCCGCCCTCCCTCCTACAGCGTCACTCCAGGGATTGGCCCCGCCCCTGCAATTGGCCCCGCCCCCGCTCCGGCCCGCCAGGTGGTCAGCCACCAGACGTCCGGCCCTTGGGCCTATAGAAGTTGGACAGCACTGGTTTAGGTCTTCAGCATGTACATGAAATGATTGATGGATACCAACTGTTCTCTGTGTAAAGCAACAAAATGAATTGCATGGGAGCTGTTCTTATAATTTTCAGTTGTGGAATCTTGATCAATTACACAATTATCTCTCTAACTCTTTCTGTTTTCTTATGGAATTACATAACCCTGACATTATCATATTTCATTTATACTCTGGAAGTACAGTTTATTATTTTTCTAGAGTTAATACAGTATATGCTTGCTAAACAGCAAACATAGTTTAGATTATTAAAATGTATCTTATTTTCTTACTTTTTCCCTACAGTACGATAATAATATAAGAAGAGCTTTGAACTTCCTGGAATTTAAATTAAGTGAAGGCATATCTGATAATCATACTCTAGCTCTTGTGACTTATGCTTTATCAATAGCAAGGAGTACAGATGCAAAGAAAGCTCTGGATTCACTGAACGAGAGAGCAGAACAACAAGGTAGCATACCATTACCTATTCATGCATTTCTCTTTCTCGTTTAAAGCTGGGCCCAGCAAAAACAAAAACAAAAAACTCTGAGATTGGAATTTGTTTTTGAAGAGATTCTGTGTTACTGTCTGAAAATGCCACATTTCTACGTCTTGTAAATTTTTGGGAGGAGGTGCACCCTGTAGCAAGTCCTCATGGGTTAAATCCTACACAGTTTGCCCATTAATTTCCTAGGATTTTTTAAAAAAGCCAAGATATATTCAGATATGCCTTTGTCAGTTCTTTCATCTATAATATGGCCCATAGCACCTGGTATTTATTGATGGCCTTCCATCCAAGTGCTAACAATGGCTGATCCTGCTTCACTCCCAAAATCAGACAGGATCTTGTGCATTTAGGGTATACTCTACTCCATTGCCAATCTTGGTTCCTTTCCATGTCATTTCTGCAAAGCTGTGTGTTCTGATCAATAAATTTGTCATAAAATTAGGGAGAAAAGAACCACACACAATAGATTATTGAAGTGATCTTTAATGTTCTGGTTTTTGTATGGAGATTACACATTTTCTGAACTTACATCTTTTGTTTTATTGTATGAATGTTTTCCTCCCTCCTTTCCAGGAGACCACAGGTTCTGGGTCTCACCAGCTTCTGAACTTTCTGATTCTTGGCAGCCACGTTCTGTAGATATTGAGGCTGCTGGCTATGCACTATTATCTCATGCTAAACAACAAAGATTGTTAGAGGGGATCCCTATTATGAAATGGCTGAGCCAGCAAAGAAACCACCTGGGAGGTTATTCTTCTACACAGGTTAGAATTTCATCCTTGCAAACTGTATTAGCATCTCTCCAGAATTAGTGGCTTTGGCCATCCAGGATTTCATTCTAAATGCTATGGGATCTTGGGAGTTTTAGTTTGGTGAGACACCAGCACTCTTGGGCAAAGAAGACTAAATACATTGTAAAACTGCAGCTTCCAAGATCACGTGGCATTGGGCCAAGGCAGTTAAAGTGCTATCAAATTGTATTAATTCTACAGCAGTGGCTCTAACCTGTGGGACCCCAGGTGTTTTGCCCTACAACTCCCAGAAATCCCAGCCAGTTTACTAGCTGTTAGGATTTCTGGGAGTTGAAGGCCAAAACATCTAGGTATCCACAGGTTGAGAAGCACTGGTCTACAGTATTGACTGCTTGGACAGGCTTCTGAAGTTTCCCTTTCCTGCAGTTACCTTGCTCCTCATTTCTGTCACTGAGGAGGGTGAGCATGCGACTATTTAAAGGTGGCGGCGATATTACTAAGAAGACTCAAATGCAACTCTCTGATGGGCTGTACTTATGGAGAAGGGCTTGTAAGATGGACTCTCCAGAATGATCCCTAAGAGAATGCTCTTGTAAGAGAGACTGATCTCACACAGTCAATCATTTCTTCTGTCCTCTTTAAACAGGACACGGTGGTGGCTCTGCAGGCTTTGAGTGCCTGTGCAATGTTGACTACTGGCATTGAAACAGAAATGGATGTGACAGTCACTTCATCCAGTGAAGAAATGCCAGTAACATACAAAATCAAGAAAGAAAACCGCTTTCTTCTCAAGACCAAAGAGGTACTGTAATAAAGGAGCAGTACTGTTTCTCAGTAGCACTTCCAGTTCATTACATTTACTTAGAGTACTAACATTTTGATTTCTTTTAGATTGCAGCTACACAGCCATTGGGAATTACCGTTTCTGCAAATGGTCGTGGTTTTGGAATATTTCAGGTATGTCATAGTAAGGACTAAGAATTTTTTGAGGTTTCCTTTCAGCATTTCGCAGCACTTCAGGAAGACACTCCTTTTGCAAGGATCACAATTGCTTTGTTGTGATGATAGGCCACCCAAAATCTCAAAATTCAACATGTTATAGGAAAATATAGTCCGTCAGATAATCCCAAACTTGGTGTTACAATTTGAATCACAACAATGCTTCGTTCACTCACATGCCTCATTATTATAATGTTGCACTAGATCAGGGGTGCTCACACTTTTTCAGCATGCGAGCTACTTAGAAAACAACCAAGTCAAAATGATCTACCTACCCACTACAAAAATGTGAAACATATAACACAATATCTGCTTTGAACTGAGTTTTCTGAGTCCACACTGCCATATAATCTGATTCAAAGCAGATAACATGGGATTTTATTCAACTGTGTGGAAAGGACCTCAGATCTTATTTTACAGTTGAAACAAACTAATTTCTTACTACTGGACAAATTGACTGAGCCTTCCTCCCGCCCTGCCTGTGATCTACCGGGACGCCCTACGTGATCTATCGGTAGATGGTGGAACTAGACTTCTGCATTGCCAGCATACTAACTAGTGTTGATTACTATCTTATTTCTAGTATATTTATACCTATCTTTAGCCAAAAACAAGAAAAGAACCTAGGGTGTTTGCAAAAGTGAAATTCAATATAGCCTGTTCTCAGTCTAACAGTTTAAAAGGCATAGCATGTAAATTAAAAAGATAAGGAAGGGGATGAGGAAATAAACAATTCCAGGCCCAAGTCTTGAAGTCATATTTCTTATATGGTTTGATGGGATTAGGGTTGCCATGCTGGATATGGAATGGACCTCTAGTAATTTTAATCCCTGTTAAGCAGGATGAAGTTATATATCCTCCTTTACCCTCCAAAACCCAATTTTCAGCCACAGCTGTCTCAACATGGCTATTGCCTCCTTGGTGAAGAATGTATGGCTGTAGAGATACTGGCAAAGTGAACTGAGGGTGCATCCAGACACTACCTAAAGTGCGTACCCTCTCGCGGTTTCCCCTGGGGCGTCCAGATGATGTCTCAGGTAAACACGACTGCATTTGGCACAAAGCAGGAAAACCCTGCTTTGTGCCGAGGTAATTGATAGTGGATCAGTTCTACACCTTCTTGAAAGATGCAAATTTTAGGAGAGGTGTTGCAGCATATATGGGATCCACTTCTAAACACAAAATTCATTTAGGTTTCATATGCACTTTATACACATAGGTAGAGAAGGCAATTCTATCCAATATTTGTAATATTTTTTTGCTTTCTGATTGTTCAGTGCACAAAAACTTTATTTCATGCATAACGTTATTAACATTATTAAAAGCATTGCATCAAATTTCATTCTATAAAGTGTATATGAAACATAAATTAATTTTGTCCCATCTCCAAAATAACTCATTATGTACTTATTTGTAAATACAGGTATTCTGAAATCAAAAACACTTCTGGTGCCCAGCATTTCAGATAAGGGATACTTAACCTGTATTGATATATACAAAGTTGAATGTGACAAATAGAGTACTGTCTGGGAAATGCAGCAAAACAAACCATGAGAGTAATTGTGTGGCAACATCTGTGTTTCAGATCTGCCTGTTTTTGTGGACAGTCAGGAGAAACAGTATTGTTTGTAGATCAAAGTGATGGTAATACTACAGAATCTACTTTGACAAGGAAGCTCCAAGTCAATTTTGCATACTTTTTATCTTCCATCCTCCTGGAAAGCAATTGAACAAAGTGTGTAACATCCACAGGCCACATTCCATGCTGATCCGAATCTTGTACAAATAAACAGCAAAATGCATTATATCACCAAGGGACAAATTATGATTATTTATGGACAGGCGTTTCAGATAAGCAATTCATTCTTGTTGTAAAGTATCAGTGAGACACCGGAGCATTACAGATTGCTGTGTGCATTTTTATAAGTAATGTTTCTGATTATAACAGATTTCAGATGAAAGATAATTTCAGGTCTGGTGATGGAGGCCAAAATTTGAATCGGCATCACAACAGGGAATTATTTGCTCATCCATTATATCAGACAGCGGTGGACCTAACAGTGCTTCTTTCCAACAGGAATGAAAGAACTAAATATCAACTCCATATGTAAAATTTGCACATTCACATTTTTAAAAAAAAATAGAGTGAGCAACACTGATTTGAAATCTTAAACTTAACAGAAACATTGTGGATTTGAAGAATTTATTGTGCTATGGATTTAAATGTCTTACTACAGTGAAGGAACCTCAGCTTCAAAGTATACCATTAATTTTCTCCCCTCATTTTCTGTGTTCATCAGTAGGGCCGTATGCTATTTTAGCAAAGCAGTTTGTAGATCTGCTTCTAACATCAAGTGGGGAGCTGCTTGAGTCAGAACTGTAGTCCAGAGTTACTGTCCTACTGAAGGAAGAGCTTTGTAAAAGGTCTTTCTATACACAACTCTAGATCTGTTCTCATTTATTTATCATGTTAGAAGTTAATTGGATACAGTTATAATGTATTTAAAAACAAACAAAGCTAAAAACTTGGCATTATGCTAAATGTCCTTTGACTAGAAACTGGGCACTTGGAATGCCTCTGGTGTCACTGTGAGAAGGTCCTCCATGTGCATGTGGCAGGGCTCAGGTTGCATTGTAATAGGTGGTCTGTGGTTTGCTGTTCTCCACACTCGCATGTCGTGGACTCCACTTTGTAACCCCATTTCTTAAGGTTGGCTCTGCATCTCATGGGGCCAGAGCACAGTCTGTTCAGCACCTTCCAAGTTGCCCAGTCTTCTGTGTGCCTAGGAGGGAGTTTCTCATCTGGTCTCAGCCACTGATTGAGGTTCTGGGTTTTCATTGAAGGAGGAAGAATCCTGGTGCAGCTAGGATAATGGGGTAGAGCTTGAAAGTGCATTGCGTTTAACTGTACTATCTATACCTTGTCTCTTTCTGTAACATAGGCACAATGATGTTTCGTTTGCAAATAACAACTGATAGCATACTGCATATAATTTACTCACCCCCCTTTTCTCAATTTTATTTTATTTTATTTCTTTTAAAATTATTTTTCAAGAGAAGAAGAAATAGTGTAACAAATAATGCAAAATATACATTTTTTCTAACTACAGCAGTGTACTCAATCTCCTTAATCTTGTAATGATTTTACACACCAAATTATAGTTAAAGCAATGGTATTCTCCATAGTAACCTATGGTTGTAAGAGCTGGGCCATAAGGAAGGCTGAGTGAAGGAAGATAGATGCTTTTGGACTGTGGTGGTGGAGAAAAATTCTGAGAGGGCCGTGGACCACGAGAAGATCCAACCAGTCCATACTGCAGGAAAAAAAGCTCATTGGAGGGAAGGATATTAGAGGCAAAGATGAAGTACTTTGGCCACATAATGAGAAGACAAGAAAGCTTAGAGAAGACAAAGATGCTGGGGAAAATGGAAGGAAAAAGAAAGAGGGGTCGACCAAGGGCAAGATGGATGGATGGTATCCTTGACGTGACTTGCTTGACTCTGAAGGAGCTTGGGGGTGGTGACGGCTGACAGGGAGCTCTGTTGTGGGCTGGTCCATGAGGTCATGAAGAGCCGGAAGTGACTGAAGAAATAAACAACAACAACAAATCTTGGAAGTTCTTGGATGAAGTCTGTGTCTCCTTTCAGTAGGTGGAACCGGACAAATGTCATAAAATTAAGCCCTGCCTAACCCTGCCTAATCCCTTCCTCCCACACACAAATTGTTATACTGGAAATATAGTGGTACAGATACAAAGCAATTTCTCTCTGTAGTTTGACAAAGCAAAAGAAAAAAAAACTTAGAAGTAATTTCATTTAGTGCAGTTATTGATTTGCTGGAACAGCCTTTCATTCCTTTCACTTGAGAGGATTCTTCGTAAAGGAAAGATAATTCTAATTGCCTCCAAGTGTTATTTTTGTCCCATTGCACCGTAGGCCAGGTCTGCATCTTATTTGCTAAGAGGAACAACAAGTGATTATTATGGTCTTTTATTTCACCTCATTAATGGCCTTTTCCTTTAGCCACTGAGTTAAGGCCAATCGCTTGTATGTTCTGGCACCCTCAGCCCGCCCCTGGTGTGTGACAGAACAAATTGTCCCTTCGGGCTAATATAGAGGTCTAAACTCAGGCCAGGTGCTACCACAATTCCAACTGTGCCAGCACATTGCTGTTTCCCTCACACAGCACAGCTGTTTGGCATAAGGCACTTCTTTTATGGCTGGAGAGGCGTTCGTGGTAGTGACTTTTCTAGTCCGATCCTTCATCTTGCTTCTCAGCCCTGGTTTAGAGCTTTGTGTTGTGGCACAGCTTTAAAAAAAGATATTGCTAGCTTGGACATCACTGAATGCTACTTGTTCCGTACAGCAAATGTACTCAAGATCGACTGGAAGCTTTTGTTTATATTGCAATAAGTAAGATTGTGGTGAACAACTAGGGGTGCGTCTAAACAACCGGTGCCCAGTGTTTGGTTCTCCAGGTATTTGAGACTCTCAACCCCCAGAAGCCATGGTCAGCTTGTCCGATGGTCAGGAATTCAGGGAAGTGAAGTCCAAAACACCCTGGAGGCCCAAAGATTGGGTACCACTGATAAACCAGAATTAATACCATTTGACTCAATTTTCATGCCTCAATTCTATGATATCCTAGGAGTTGTAGTTTGATGAGGCACCAGCACTCTTTGGCATAGAAGGCTAAAGACCTTATAAAACCACAGTTCCCATGCTTCTATTGCAATGAGACATAGCAGTTAAAAGTGGTGTCAACTGCATTAATCATATTGTGTAGATGCCCCCTTGATTGAAAGCAAACAAGGAAAAGCACTGGAGAATTTGCTATGTTAGGACTTGGCTCCAGGGATGCTGTCAGTATTTCTTCACAAGTTCCCATCCTAAAATCTAAATGCATTTTACCAGCCATTAGCTCTCCAGAGGGAGCAATAATCCTGAAGGGTTGGCAGGCATTTTTGAGGCCCCATTACATGCTGTGTGGGCCTCGATGCAGCTTTGTGGCCCACTCTGGGTGGTTGGTTACCTTATTGTAAATAATACAGGACAAACAGGCGCATATCTGTGCAGGTCTAACATTTCCTTTAAAAAAAACCTGTTTCCCCTCTCCGAGCTCCTAAATGCCTTGCATCTTTCTAAACATCTTTCCCTAGCTGATATTGAATTTCTTTCTTGCCTTGACCCCAGCCTGTTTGAAATTTTATTTATCTTGGATAAAAAGAGTACAGAGGCAAAATTGTTGTGCTCTTTGTGTCTACTGTTGATACATTTACAAGCTGTTCTCCTGGCTGGAAGGAAAGCATCCTCAATTCAACTCTTCTAGTGAAGTATACTGAACTGTAGTTTTGGTAACGGCACATGATTTCCAGAAAAACCCTCCCTCCCTGTGTGTGTGTGTGTATCTGTATATGAATATATAGGAGCCCTCCGTGGCGCAGTGGGTTAAATCACTGAGCTGCTAAACTTGTGACCGAAAGGTCGCAGGTTCGAATCCAGGGAGTGGCGTGAGCTTCCACTGTCAGCCCCAGCTTCTGTCAACTTAGCAGTTTGAAAACATGTAAATGTGAGTAGATCAATAGGGGGGGGGAATGGCACTCCATGCAGTCATGCCGGCCATATGACTTTAGAGGTGTCTACGGACAACACCGGCTCTTCAGCTTAGAAATGGAGATGAGCACCAACCCCCAGAGTCGGACACGACTGGACTTAATGTCAGGGGAAAACCTTTACCTTTACCCTATGTATATGGATATATATGGTTATATAAGTAAATTATAATATCATCACAGTCATCTTTACCAAAAAAATCCCATATATTCTAATAACATTCTGATGATCCTTTACATTTCTATACTTATCTGCTTGGCTTGCTGCTAACATTTCTGTTTCTGATGCTAACATCTGCTCAATCATGGATATACATATGGCTAAGCAATACGTCCACATTCCATTTTCTTAATATTTAGTCAATAGTGGGCATTAAATTGAAGGATTATTTTTACTTATCAAGATGAAACAGTAACATGACTTTTGGGGGGGAAAAAGGAAGACATCTCAGCTCTTTTGTTGGTGAATATACATATGGCTGCTCCCTTGAGACAATACTCATCTGATGTTGTGATTTATTTGTGCATCTCCCCACCTGATTCCACAGGTGCTGGGGTTTGTTCTTGTAGTGCAAGCTGGTTAGCATTCTCTTTTCTTCCCAAAAGCCTAATTTACCTGCAACCCCCCCTTCCCACCTCACCAAGAAGAATCTCTTGCTGAAGATAACCCTATAGCTTATACCTTCATCCAGACATCTGTTTTCTATGATCCCAGCTTAAGGATAAACATGGGAGAGCAAAGGAATCTTGGACTTTTGGGAGACTCTCCAACTACTTGACACATTTCAGATGGAATATTGCAGACATTACCGCCAAAAAAGTTTTTTCTTTAGCGCTTGATGGAGCTGCCAGTAGCTGGCCTTGGAGGATGCTTCTTTGCTTTCCATAGTGAACTGGGAAGGAGCTGGCCAGGATGCACAACTTGTCCCACCACTTCATCAGTATAATGGGAATTGCTGAAACTGCTGAATGTCTCTATCCTACATGTTTTTAAAAGGCACAGGAGCTTCTTTTAGTTTTTCAGAAATAGTCATACTGTCCAAATGCTTTGCACTATATTTCAAATACCCGTTGTGTCGACACAGCAAGTTCCTATTCATTTGGTGATGTTGTCTTCCAAGGCTGGGAGTGAACTAAACTTGAACTGTGGGTAGAGGGAAACATCTGGTGTCTCAAAATATCAAGTGCTTGGTTGACACAGAACTAAATTACTAGGTTGATTAAGCAGAGTGCCAGCAAGCTCCCACCTTATTCAGTTGGTGCAACTTCCCATCTGTACATAAAAACCCACTTGGACAAGTCAGTCTCTAGCCTCACAGGAAGGCAAAAGAAACCCCCTCTGTACAAACCTTGCCAAGAAAACCCAGTCTTAGGTTATTCTTGGTCACCATGAATCAGAAAAGACTTGAAAGAACACCGCAACTAGAGCAATATACAGCTGGTTTTACACAATAGAAGTTAAGCCCACAGCATCCATTTCATGTTCAGACTTGGGTCTTATCTCCAATATACTTCCAATACGTACATAAACACAGGAATTCCAAAGATTTGAAAAGGTTTAAACACTTCTTGTCCCAAACATTTTGAATTGCAGTTTAACAGACAATGATAAGCACTGTAACTAACCACAAAGTATGATACCGGCAGGGTTTTTTTGTAAATGTAAAAGAAACTTCACTATACAAAAAGGAATAGGATCTGAATTTGCAGTCTGCACAGTGTTGGAAAGTCCAAGTATCAACCTGATCAAAAACCAATGAGTGTGAGCTGTGTTGAAATGATTGTATACTGATGCATTTCTCATTTCCACCACAAATATCTATCCTACAACACTGCTTCTCAAATTGTGAGGTGTACTGGAATGGGAGTCCTGTGTTGAGTAGCGCTACTCTACAACATAAATTGGTACAATGTCTACTGCCTGTAATACTTAATCTTTCCCTGTACTGTTTGCAGCAGAGTAAAAAGAAAAAATTACTAAGCACATAGAAGAACAGGCATTGCTGAAGGAAAATCAACATGGTTTCTGCAAAGGCAAATCATGTCTTACTAACTTGATAGAATTCTTTGAGGGTGTAAATAAACACATAGATAAAGGGGACCCAGTCGATATTGTTTACCTTGACTTTCAAAAGGCTTTTGACAAAGTCCCTCACCAAAGGCTCCTAAATAAGCTCTTCAGCCATGGAATCAGGGGACAGGTCTTGTCCTGGATTGGAACCTGGCTAAACTGTAGGAAACAAAGGGTGGTAATAAACGGACATTTCTCTGGGTGGAAAGAGGTGAGAAGTGGCGTACCCCAAGGTTCAGTTTTGGGTCCGTTACTTTTTAATTTATTCATTAATGATCTGGATGTAGGAGTGAATTCTGAGGTAGCAAAGTTTGCAGACGACACTAAATTGTTCAGGGTAGTTAAAAATGAAACTGATTGTAAAGAGCTCCAGAAAGATCTCTTGAAATTGAGTGAATGGGCAACAAAGTGGCAAATGCATTTTAACCTAAACAAGTGTAAAGTCATGCACATCGGGGCAAAGAACCCCAACTACACCTACAAATTGATGGGGTCAAACCTTTCCGAGACAAACCAGGAAAGGGATCTTGGGGTTTTGGTGGACAGCTCAATGAAGATGTCAACCCAGTGCGCTGCTGCAGTGAAAAAAGCAAATTCTATGCTTGGCATGATCAGGAAGGGAATCGAAAATAGGTCGGCAAATGTTGTATTGCCTCTCTACAAATCGATGGTAAGGCCACATTTGGAGTACTGTGTACAATTCTGGTCTCCGCACCTTAAGAAGGATATAACGGAACTGGAAAAGGTACAAAGAAGGGCGACAAAAATGATCCAAGGGATGGAGCAGCTCCCTTATGAAATCAGGTTGCAACGCCTTGGTCTTTTCAGCCTTGAAAGATGGCGTTTAAGAGGTGACTTGATCGAAGTGTATAAAATCATGCATGGGATAGAAAAGGTGAATAAAGAAAAATATTTTCTCTGTCACACAACACTAGGACTAGGGGGCACTCCCTAAAGCTCCAAGGTAGGAAAGTTAGGACTAATAAAGGGAAATATTTCTTCACCCAGAGGGTCATTGGGTTATGGAACTCACTTCCAGAGGAGGTTGTGACAGCTGTCAGCCTGGACAGCTTCAAGGCAGGATTAGACAGATTCATGGATACCAAGGGAATCAGTAGCTACTGAAATGGACATCCAAGTGCCACCTCTGTGTTGATGGAGGCAGGCAGGATTTTCCCCGGGTACTGGTTGTGGGGGGTCAGGAGCAGGTGAGGGTTCTGCCCTCCTTTCTGCTAGAGATCCCTGTGTACAACTAGTGGGCTACTGTGTGACACAGAATGCTGGACTAGATGGGCTGAGGCCCGATTCAGCATGGCTCTTCTTATGTTCTTATGTTCTTAAAATATTCGAATACTGAATTGATAGTGGAGCTAGGAAAGACTCTGTGCTCACCCCATTGTGACCATTTGCCACATAGACCTTTTTTTTGAGCAGGACATGGAAGAATGGGAAACTAAACATAAAGCATCTTCCAGTAAATGCTGGTTTAAGGGGTCATTCAGCATGTTGCTTCAGATGTTCTTCTGTTGCTGGTAAATTCTTTACCCCTTTGCTTTTCTTGGCAAATAGTAAATCAACAGTCTTGGGGTGATGACAAATTACTGTTTTACTTCCAGCTTAATTTGACCAAATTCACAGCGTGTCTCCATTAGAGCAAAGGCATGTTTGACTAACTGTATTCTTTGGGGATCTTGATGAGGCCTCATACTGCAAGGTTTTCAGCATTTTGCTATTTTGAATTTGGGTTGTGTATCACAGTATCACTTTTATTTATTTACTTCATTAAATTTTAGGATAAGTTAATAAAGCACAAAACTAGACGTGATGTTAAATCTTGTCCAAGTTTTTTGAAAATTATTTTATTGTGTGATTGATAATTAATCAAATTAGTTTGGCTTGAAGGATTAGATCCAATATTATCCTCATTTAGACAGAAATTAACTACTTAAAAATCAATTTATTAGTTAAATTGAAGTTTTTCTAATGTAAAGGGATAATTTAATATTTTTTAATTACAGTAATTGAATTACTGTATGTAGTCGAGTATAGGTCAACTTCATCTATAAGTCAAGGGGCCTGTCCACACACCCATATAACCCAGAATATCAAGGCAGATAATTCATAATATCTGCTTTGAACTGGGTTATGTGAGCCCACACTGCTATATAGTTCAGTTCAATGTGGATTTTATACAGCTGTGTGGAAGGGGCCAAGGACAGGTATTGGGATCAAAATTATGGCTTTGATAAGACGCATGGATAAGTTGAGGGCCATCTTGTAGAATGGAGAAAGCTAGCACCACTTCAGGGCAACAGCTGTTCCTGCTCAGGCATTCAAAAAAGCCCGAAGTGGCACTACGGAAGAGAAAGTAAAAGGGGCCACTACTTCTTTTAGGTTCTTCTGGGACAGACTAAGCTCTTGTCCTTTGCCACTGTACTCAATAGAAGGAGATGGTTCTTTATTCAATAAGTGTTAATGTATAGTATTTACAGTGACCCATGGATAAGTTAACCCAGTTAATTGTTTGACAAAAATGTATAGACATAAACATATATAGTAAATTGGAGTTTTAGCATTAATTTAATTCCAAAGGTAAGATATTACTTTAAATATATATGTGTGTGTGTTTGTGTGTGTGTGTTACAAGTCGTCTGTCTCCTTGTCCATTGCTATGAAACTGATCAAAATCGCATCTGAACTGGAAGCAATTGCTATACAGTGATGCAAAGCAAGCAAACCCAAGACAACCTATCTTTGCATGTGGAGTGATAACTACATTTTATTGCCAGGTCAGTAAAATGTTTTGTCAGCATTGCTAGTGTATGTGTGTGTGTGTGTGTGTGTGTGTTTGTGTGTACACACACACACAAGCAATGCTGACAAAACGTTTTACTGACCTGGCAATAAAATGTAGTTATCACTCCACATGCAAAGATAGGTTGTCTTGGGTTTGCTTGCTTTGCATCACTGCATAGCAATTGCTTCCAGTTCAGATGCGATTTTGATCAGTTTCATAGCAATGGACAAGGAGACAGGCGACTTGTAAATCTCTCTGTATTTCTTCTGTCTTTTCTGGTGGCTTGAGTTTCTAATGACCTCTGTCCAAAAGTGTAGATTTGTGACTTTGGAAAAACCTTATTATGAAGTGCAAAGTGGTCTTTCTGACCACGTTGCACTTCAGGAGCTTTGAGTAACTTTTTTGAGCAAGTAAGGAGGATGAACTTAAAGAGAGAAACCAAAAGAGAATGAATATTTGTAAGTTTGCCATAACTTTGTTTGCTTCTTCTTTTTGAATATTTTTTTTGTTAAGAAAGATATTATTTACAAGTATGTGTTTAAAAGAAAGAGAAAAAAAATGTAATTGGGATGTCTGGGTATAGAAAGATTAATGGTCTAGGAGTGCCCTACGCTATAGGTGGTAAGAAAGAGAAAGAGGAACTGGGCTAACAAGTAAAGTAGGAGAAGAGGGGGGAAAAAGATAGAAAAGGGAAAAAGAAAACCCTTATCTAAACTTTGTTTGCTTCTAATTGATATTCCACTTTGCAGAAGGTCCCTTGAATTGAATTGGGTAAAGAGTGCTTTGTAATGTAACACATCTCCCAGTGTTTCCCAGATGAGATATACAGAAAAGCCACTTTGGGAATATTGACGTTTCTTCTGAAAGAATGTATTAAGTTTTAGTAACATTAATTACTACTTTTTATATTTGAGACAATTTTAGACATATAGAACAATTATTTTTAACTTTCAAAAAAGATTTTGGGACCTAATCACACTAGGTCAGTGGTTCTCAACCTGTGAGTCCCCAGGTGTTTTGGCCTACAACTCCCCGAAATCCCAGCCAGTTTACCAGCTGTTAGGATTTCTGGGAATTGAAGGTCAAAACGGGTTGAAAATCACTGCACTAGGGCATCTGTCCACTTTAAATTCAATTGCTGCATTCTGCGAAATTTTGGGGGTTTGTAATTTAGGGAGAGGTTTTAAATTGCTCAGCCAGACAGGTTCTGGGTCCCACAAAACTACAAACCCCTGAATTCTGCCAGAGCAGCAACTAGATTTCAAGTGGATAGATGCTCTAGTACAGGCATGGGTAAACATCAGCCCAGCTGTTAGGAATTGTAGGAGGTGAAGTCAAAAATACATGGAGGGCTGAAGTTTGCCCATGCCTTCTCTAGTGTGATGAAGTCCTTTGGCATATATTTAGCAAATAAGTCTTTTCAGTCATTTTTAGTTATTCAGAGATCAGATATTTTAAGTGGGCAAGAAGTATCAGTATTATTCCTGAGGGTTCATCACCTGGACCCTTCTTAAATAGTATCCCAGCTTCTCTTTTAATGCATTGAATGAGTGAGAGAATAAGCTTTCCCCCCTTTACTGCCCTGTGACTGTCTAATATTGCATTTGAATTTGTACGGCAGTTTTAGCTCATAATCCTTATATGATTCTAAGGCAAATGTGATCAGCTTTCAAAGATTACTCTAGTAATTCTGCTATTCTTGAAATGGATTTCACTGCTGATTTCCTTTACAATGTAAGAGCATTATGGCAGTATTTAGGTGGTGATGGTGGTACCCCTTCTATGGCCCTAATCAGGTACAAGATCATATTTTAAAAGCATATCGCTGCCCTTCACTGGGTAAAAAGCTATGTCAATTTGTTTGTTTATCTGCCAAAATAATGCAATCTCTGTTATTTTTCATGTGTTATGTGTCCTGGGATATGTTTCAAATAGTTGGTGCAGTATGTACACTTGGGTGGTCTTTCTAACAAAGGCTCCACATATGAATTTGGTGGGCTTTAAAAAAAAAACATATGAGCTTCATATATCCCAACTTCATTAGATGGGGCTACCTTTCTGTCAGTGTCTCTTATGATTGTCTGGAAAGTGAAGTCAACATTGGGCAGACCTCTTGAAATGAAAATCTAAGGACATCTGTCTGCACTTATATGGCTATGTTTTGGCGCCTCTTCCTTTATTCACTTCTCACTACATACCAGTGATGATGTCTTATATTCATATTACTATTTTGCACTACATTTTCCAGAATTCCCTGTGACCATGCTGGCTGGGAGATTCCCAAGAGCTCTGAAGCATATAAATGTTTTCTAAACATTTCATGTTGATGACACATTTTTTAGATATGCGTCATTTCGCGACACAATACTTCAGTTTTATTAGCACACTGGAGGTTAAACCAACTTACATACGATGTAAAGACACACACATACATTATAATAATGAAAGTGCTGGTCTAAAGCAACATTTCCTAGCACTGCATGTCTGTATGTGTGGCCTCTGAACATGTGAAAAAGTAACATAAGAACACATGAATCAGTGAGAGACACAAAGAAGAACCAATTAAATCGTAAAAGAAAAATATGCTGCAGCGAAATTTTGGTGTGAGATCCAAAAGGGAAAACTTTAGACCACCATAGATAATTGGCAGAGGTTGAAAGGTCACATTGGCTCACTTTTAGGGAGGACAGAGCCAATTTGCTATGTTTTATCCACCTCCTGGGTAGTTTTGGACCCAAGAAGACCTTTTTCTATAAGGCAGTGAACAGAAATTGACGCAGATATATAGGCTGAAAAAGGACTCTGGGAGAGAATTACTGAGAAGTTTCCTTTCTATATGTCTTGGAGTATGTGAGGAATCCTTTTGGGGAAAAATACATAATTTCCCCCTCAACCCCCCCCCTCCTGATATTTGCAGTATTTCTATATTCCCAGGAACAGAATTAGCTTTTCTTTTAACCTTCAAAATACATTGAAAAGTTGGTGGAAGAAAATGCTATAATAATCAAGCAAATAGTGTTTTGTACTGAAATCTCTTCAGATTTATAGAAAAAATTAGTGTGACTTCTGTAGAATTAGATATTTTGCCAAATTTGCCTGACATGATGTGACATTAATTTTATCCCACATATTAGACTGTTTTAAAATGTTATATGATGATATGATACTAAATATGTACAAGAGCTATAACATTTTCCCCTATTTGTGGAGCTCTGCTGAAATTTTTATGATTTCAGTTTCTTGCTTTATGCTAGAGGTGTCAAACTCATTTTCATTGAGGGCCACATCAGCCTTATGGTTGCCTTCAAAAGATCACGGAATCTATTGACAGAGAATCTGTGGATACAGAAAGTCAACTATATATTTTTTTACATAGTGGTTGGTGTTCATTAGTTTTAATCAATTTGGGCCCCCACATGTTATTGAACAACTCCCATCACTTTTGATTATCCAACATGTGGACTGAGTATAATGGGAATTGCAGCCTAGTGACACTTGTGACACTGAGGTTGGGGAAAGGTTAAAGGACATTTTAAAGTCAGAAATCATATGCACAAGCCTTGTATTCAGAGCCCAGTAATCTGATTAAACAGAACAAACTGGAGTCTTCCAGATGGTATAACCCCCATCAACTCTAGACATTATGTCTAATGATGAGAAATACATGAGTTGTAGTTCAGCATCTGGAGGGCCACATAAAATGATTTGGAGGACTGGATTCGGCCCGCAGGCCTTGGGTTTGACACATGCACTTTATGTTGTTCATATTTAGCTCCACTAATATCACAATTTTAATGCTTTTGCTTTTATAGCTCAATATTATGTACAATGTAGACAACTCACATACCAGCCGGAGACGTAGATCAGCACAAGATCAAGAAGCCTTTGACTTGGATGTCACTGTGAAGGATGACAAAAAAGATATTAATCATTTAACACTGAATGTCTGCACTAGGTGAGTAATTATGTGAAACCACACTACTTCCTCTTTTGTATGTGCGAGTTTATTTGTAACATCTGAGTGGGACAAGTTTGGGTGTTTTTGTTTTTGTTTTGGATACTTATGTATAAATTAATGGCGCCATTTCAGAGGGATCAAAGGTTGGCTGTAAAACAACACTTGGAATGACATTTGAACAGCTGATTAAAAGAAAGCATGTTATCTTATAGTGAATGACACCATCTCCATAAATCAATAAATTCGGTGTGTCTTGGTTTTTAAGCCCATTCCTGGGGTTATTTGGGGCATTGATTCAGAAAATTACATTGGATAGTCTGCATCAGCTCTAGGTACTTAGATATGGATACAATGATTTCTTATAGACGAGCAGATGAAGACTGGTATATAACACATGTTCTGTATCTGAAAAACTAGAGCTGAATGGGGAATCAGCACTTCAAATATATCTAGATGTGTGTGTTAGCCAGTGAATTCAGGCAAATGCAACAATCCTATTGTTCCATCTCATGCCTTTGCCTCACTTAACATACATAAAGTAACTATTATAGATACTTTATCTCTAATTTGGAAATGAATTGATTGACCCAACTGTTGAGCTTGGGAAACTAAATTTCATTTATTTATTTATGTATTTATTTATGGTATTTCTACCCCGTTGCTTCTTACCCCCGAAGGGGAACTCAGCACGGCTTACACTGCAGCACTACAGGCTGCTACACCATAATACAGAAATATAATCCATACAACAATATAATCCATATCGCATATAAACATTAAAACCATTACATAGTCATTAAAATCAGTATACATCAGTAGTTAAAGCCATAAAACAAAACACAGTGTTATCTACCGCTATGCCAATCCAGTCAATATCCAAAAGTGCAAGTTACATCTGCTGCCCAAAGACCTGGTCCCCGAACCACGACTTTAGCTTTTTTTTTTAAAGCCAGGAGAGATGGACAAGATGTTATATTGCAGAAGGATGAGATGAGAAGTGCAAAGTAATTTATACAAGTTTGCCTCTATATATGTGGATCCTTATCAGACATAACAGAGCCCTAACCTGCGCACTCTTTAGACATCCAGGCGAAGTGTAAAGTTATTGTAGGGGGCCCAAGGTCTGCATATCCTCCCATATCCCTCTGTAGCCCATCTTCAGCTATGAAACTTGAGGTAGAAGGGAAACTCCTTCTGTTATGCTCTGCTGGGTTTTCCACTAAGAAGTCATGTCCATAGTAGACTAAATTGGATTGTTGTTGCTGGTCCTACTAAATATTTATACTGGTCTTACTAAATATTTATTCTGTCCACTCCCCAAGAAAATTAGATGCACTGCATTCTCATTTTATCCCCAAATAATGCTGAAAACTACATTAGGTTGACAAACTGTATCCTATCAACTTGATGGCTAAGAAGAACTGTCTGGGGTGCTATCCAGCTAGAGGTGCCAGCCAGCCACCTTTTCCATTTTCTGTCCTTTTGTTTTTAACCAAGTGACATTTGTTATTCCATGACTACTGAATATGTTCAAATCACATTGGGCCCTTATATGTGTGTGTTTTAAAGCTTCCACTTATGTGGACTATGTAACTTCCCAAGTATTCTGATACACCCCTCCTCTTTTGTCTCTTAATCACTATGTTGGCTCTCTCTTTCTATGTTTCTTTTTCTAGAAAAGTATTATTCTTTTTGGTAATGACCAGAGCTCTTTTCTCATCTGCAATTAGAGTGCAGACATAATTATATCCACTTCCAATTCAGTTATTTGTTTTCAATAGAAGCTACTTTGGCCCGGCAATTCATCCCACAGATGGTTTTGTTTCCTTTTAATCTTATGAGCCAGCAGTTATACAGATTTTTTTTCAAAGCCATATCTGTATTTAATCAGCCAGGCTGCCAGGCTGAAGAGCATTGATTGAAAAAAGAGTTCTCCTCACTTGAAGATTGTACACATATAAAAAGAAATATAGTTTTATTGAATTACTTTTGCACTCAAAATACAGATTAGAGACACATTTTATTTCACGATAGCAGCTGTGGTTTGCTGTCCTTGCCAACCAAAATCCTTTTTGCCACCTCTCTGAAAAGTTCACTTTCATAAAAGGATGTTCATATGTTACTTCATGTAAGGTTAAATCCACAAACATGTTTTCGTAACCTAGCTGTGTGTTTCTATTATGAAATAAGTTGCAGGCATCTACTGTACCGTGCATGAAAGGTTTTTTATACTGAGAACTTATCAAATAATGCTTATGTATATATGTTCCCTTTAAAAACATATTCTTCTCTCTCCCTTTTTCAGATATTTGGGTACTGGCTCATCTTCAAGGAGTGGCATGGCTCTTTTAGAAGTGGGATTGTTGAGTGGTTTTTCTTTGTCACCCAGTTTCATGTGTGTAGACGATCCAATTAAGAAGGTGGAGACAGATGAAGGCAAAGTTCATTTATATTTGGATTCTGTAAGTCAAGACACAAGGAAAATAGTCTTGTGAATTAACATCTTAGTTTGACTCCAAAAAATTTAACATCCTGATATCTGTTTAAAAGCTATTATTTATTATTTAGAATAGAAATTTAAAGTTTGGCAAAAGATAATGTAAATCCATGTTGGAACCTTCACAAATAACAGAAAGAATGGAATAAAATAATGGAATATGAGCAACTAGATGAAATGATTATCCAGATCTATTTCAGTCTCCTTTCATGCCTGGTTATGGGACAGAGATAGCTTTGGTCACCTTGGTGGGTGACCTACTCAGAGAACTGGACAGGGAGAGTGTGCCCCTGTTGGTTCTCCTGGACCTTTAAGTGACTTTCAATACCCTCAACCATGATATCATTCTGAGTTAAGTTTCTGGGATAGGGCTTGGAGGTAATCTTTTTCAGTGACTGTTCCTTCCTGAGAAGGTGGTGCTGGGGGATTCCTGTTTGATTCTCTGGCCACTGGGGTCCCACAGGGCTTTGTGGTGTCCTCCATGCTGTTCAACATATACATGAAACCGTTGAGAGAGGTCACCCAGAGCTTTGGAGTGCAGTGCCAACTCTTCTACTCCTTTCCATCTAATTCCAAGGTAGCGGTTCCTGTGCTAAACCAGTGCTTGTCTACCATAATGTACTGGGTGAGGGAAAACAAATTAAGGCTTAATACAGACTGATCTGAGAATAAGAATTCAGCCTGTGTTAGATGGGGTTACACTCCCACTGAAAATGCAGCTTTGCAGTTAGGGAGTACCTGATTCAGCTCTGAATCTGGAGGCCCAGGTATCAGCAGTGACCAGGAGTGCTTTTGCACAGTCAAAGCTAGGGCTCCAACTGTGCCTGTTCCTGGAGAAGTCAGATTTGGCCATGGTGGTACATGCCCAGTTGGACTACCATAATGAGCTCTATGTGGGGCTGCCTTTGAAAAGTGCTCAGGAACTCAGTTGCTTCAAAGAGCAGGAGCCAGACTGCTAATAATAAATATAATAAAAAACCACCTTTATACCCTGCTGCATCTCCCTGAATGAACTCGAAGTGGCTCACAAAAGCACTCAGGGTGCCACACAGAATAAAATTACATAGGTAACTGGGGCTGCCTACAGGGAGTGTACAACTCATCTGTTGCAACAGCTCCACTGGCCTACAAAGCCAGTCTGAAGGACCATTTCTCCTTGTATGGACCTACAGACATTTACAATCAATTGGGGAGGGCCTTCTCTCTGCCCTGCCTCCTGCTCAAGTGCATTTAGTGGGAACATGAGAGAGGGTCCTTTCAGTGACTGCTCCCAAACTGTGGAACTTCTTCCCAAGACAGACCAGGGTGACCTCATTCCTTCTGGCCTTCCGCAAGCAGGAAAATACATTCCTCTGTCAGCAGGCATTTGTGGAAGGACGAGGGATGAGGTTGCTGGGGAGATTGTGAGTAGGCTTTTTTGAGGGGACTGGCGTGTTTGAAAATGTATTAATTGTATTTAACATAACACACACAGCTATTTAATAGTTTATTTTTTTAAAAAAAAATCTGTATTTGTTTTGTTTTAAATTGTGACCAAAGTGGGTGGTTGTTAGCTGCCTTGAGTCCCTTTGGGGAAAAAGAAGGGGATTAAACAAACAAACAAACAAACAAACTTCAGAAACAGTTTCCCCAGTGCTTTATTGTCACATGTGTTTCAATGCTATATAATGTAGGAGTGGGTATGATGTGGCTTCTCAGTGTTGTTGGACTGAAATGCCCAGCATTCCTCACAGTTTGCTATGCTGGATAGAGATAGTGGAATCTGCAGTCCAACATAATCTATGGAGCTAAACCAGTACTACCATGTACATGTTCATGTCACCCATCTATATTTTGGTGAAATATAGATGGGTGACAGATCATACTGTTAGAGTATACGTCTATATGAATATATAGGTGCTGATTAATGCAAAATGTTTGCATGCAGAGGAGGATTAATTTTTAAACAGTTTGTTGAAGGCATTAAAGTAGATTCTTCCCTTACAGAAGCACACGGAAATCTTCATATTTTCCGTTTTATTTTCTAGTTAAATGCAACACAGGTTTGTGTAGATATTCCAGCCGTGAGGGACTTCAAAGTAGCAAATACTCAAGATGCCTCTGTAACGGTGGTGGATTATTATGAACCCAGTAAGTATGAATGATTTTTCATAGATCTTGTTTTCAGCCTTATATGCAGTTGTAGTACATGGTATATCCTTTAATTTAGGGGGGAAAACTGCAGTAAATTGAAAAGGCACTGAAATATGTTTGTTTATATGTTTCTTCTTGATACAAGTATCATAACACGATAAGAAGGAGGGAGAGTTGGCACTTTCTTAAATATTCATTCACTGGAGACAGGAAGAAACACCCTACTTCTTCTCAGTCTGGTCTTCAGTTCCTGAAAGAACTGAGAAGTAACTATAAGATTTTTGGCAGATTTGTTAAATATAAAAATTGACTCTTTGATTTATTCACATTTATATATGATAACCTGTTCTACATTTTCAAGAGTAAAAACAAACTAAGAGAAAGACATACATTCTTCATAGAAAATTGGGAAGAGGACCAAAGGTTGGGAATCACTGATCTACATCTATCAACTGCATTATATAGAAGAGTAGATGGGGACCCAGTTTGAGACTAATCTCTATTTCAGGGTTCATGTGGCTTTCCTTGAGCACTGCATAACTATATAACACTAAGAATTAGCTAGGGTATGACTGTCACTAGCAATGCTCAGTGTTATTCTTCCTTCACTCCACAACAGGAAGAAGAGCAGTGAGAAGTTACAACTCTGAAGTGATGCAGAGTTTATCATCTTGTACCTTCTGTGAAAAGGATGAATGTGATCTCTGTGAAACAGATGGCTCTTCGTTGATTTCTCTCTCTTGTGAACTGTTAGTTGTACACATAAGCCTGCTATATTGTTGGCTCATCTTATAATGCGGCCACATTGTGTTCTAGCTGTTCTCCATAAAGGTAACCCACGAAACGGAATGTGGGACATAGGAGAATTTACACCCAATAAGGTCCAGAGGTTGAGAACTCCTCACAAGAATTCATGTCTTAAAATAAATATTTCTTCTCCAGGGCATCAAAATAGAAAGTTCCAGGCTGGAACAATTTCCCCTATTTTTAGTCTCAGTGTCATCTCGTATGCCCACCGACGTTCAAGGGCAGAGTGCAAAATCCTATGCAGTAGGATTTCATGTGGGGCTTAGTCCCAGTAGGTTGGTATATCATTGCAGCCTAAACTTCTGTGTCTAGTGACAGAAGGAAGATCCAAACTCTACATTCTGGCTATGTCAGAAACTTTAACATTAAAATAAGAGAATATTTTCTGCATTTAGGTGGCCAGATTTATCTGCAAAGGAAATATATACTGTATTTTAATGAAGTTCTTTATTTGGGTACTACAAATGGAGATTGCTTAAAAAAATAGTTTTAGTTGCAGATATTATATATAAACAGGTTTACCTAAGCCATATCTTCAGTTTCATTTGTGTTGCTTGTTAGGCTGAATTAACATTTATGTAGATGTATTGTTGACTTCAGTGGTGTAGGGTCAAGACCCATATCAGACGGGTTTAACCTAATGAGCATTTGTGGATTAGGTTAACATTTATTTACCTTCTCAATCATATTTCACAGACATGAACAGATATGAACAGAATTGTATAGTAGGTGGAACAGGGAAAGAGGAATAACACAAAGAAAGGAAACTGAACTGCTTACAAGCAACTAAACTTTATTTAAACTCAGGTTACAAAGTGAAGAATTCTGAAAGTGGACGTGTTTCTACTTTAAAATATATTTTGCTATAGTGGGGGGGTTTTTTTGCGGAAAAAAACAAAACAAGAAAAGATTTGCCACAAGGTCTTCTCAGCCTCAATTTTATAAACTGTTTTAATTTACAATATGAAATACATTGTTTGGCTCATAGTTATAGAAACAGTTGATATGGCTGTCTAACAAGTGAGCCTGGTATGAAGGAGCAGCTTCCCTATTTAGTCTTGTTGGCTTTAGATGGTTTGATGTGCACAGCTGACTCAAGCACTGCATTTGGCCACATTGAGACTGAATAGGACCTCTGGCCAGTGGGGGAGAGAAGAGGTCAAAGTTTGGACACATGGAGAAAATGAAGTCATTTGTCATGCAGGTGCCTATAGATATAGCATCAAAGAGAATCCAAACAATCAGGGAGTTATGCCAATTCCTAGGACTGAACTAGTTCTAGCAATTTTCATATCCACCAAAAATTCTCTCTTTTTGTACATGTCTAGAAATTCCATAGGGCAACATATATTCAGAGGTAGTTTTGCAAGTTCTTTCTTCTGAAATATAGCCTGGTCTCCCATCCAAGTACTGGTCTCCAATCCAGGTACTTACCAGGGCTGATCCTAATTACCTTTCAAAAACAAATGGGATCTGGTGCCTTTTTGTCATTATAATTATTGAATGTTTAAATTTAGCCATCTCAGAAAATTCTATGTCCTTGATGACCAGTAAATCCCGGCACCTTGTACACACTAAGACTATTTGTGAATACAGGTATGCCTCGGTTATTAAAGTAGATGTGTTCGTGGTCATGGCATCTTTAATTAAAAGCTTGGTATCAGAGGTAGACATAATATGAAAAGAATAAGGTAGGCTCCTACACAATAAAATAGAAGAGCAGTTTTATTCAGCACTAAAGATATGCACTAGGCCTGGGCAATCCGTGGTTCTAAATGGTTCTAAAGTACTTAGAAAACTAAAGTTCTGGTGGTGAAAACTAGGTGGTGCTGGTGGCTTCTATAGTATTGTTAAAGATCTGGTGGTGAACATTTCAGAACTATAATAAAACTTTCAAAATTTTGTTACAAATGGCAGTTCCTAATTGGTTCTGTCTTTAAAATCGCCAATAATGAAATAATAATGAAATTTTGAAAGGCCTAGCCTAATATGCACATAGGAATTAGAATACCTAGGTCAGGTAAGCGTTGCAGGAGTAAACAAAATTATTTGTGGAATCCTCTTGAGAACACTTTAGTGCTTCTCCCAAAATGTGTCCAAGGATGGTTTCCTTTCACCAGCCTCTACTTTACTATTAATTTCCATTTTGCTAGGCAAACTTTTAGATCTGTGCCTAGAAAGACATACTGGGAGGTGAGATTTATCTACTCTCCCTGTGTCTCTCTGTTTTGCTGTTCATGTAGCTCAGTATGGGATTCCAAAGCTTTTAACCTTATCTATTGTAAGGAGCCAAGGATCAGCTAGAGTAGAATCCTGTTCTTTCTCTACTAAAGCTTTATTGCACTATTATTTACTACAGACCTACTTCAGCAACCCAACATTGAAATTGTATGGTTTTCCAAACTTCCTTCACCATCCTCTCAATGCTGATACTGCTAAAATATCTTACAGATATATTGTTTCTAAGAGGCTTTGTTAACTGAAGTATGTCTGTAATTTGCCAACACTTATATACAAAATGGAGCTTCAAATTTTAAAGTAATCTTTTAGTTTTGCCATTTCACCAATGCTTACCTGCTTTAGTCTTATTGGCATCTCCAAATTGTGTTGATTTGGTTGAGAAAAAGTATGAAATCCTATTACCTGTCAACAATATGGTGCAGTCAAATACTCGGTACTTGAGTATTTGAGTACATGTCTGCTAGCAAACCTGTCACTTATATTATTGCACACGGAGTGTAAAGTACTGTTTAGAGGCAATGATAACCAACAAAATAAGTACTGAGATAAAATAATATTATGGGTCAGTAAAGTATTAAGTGTTCATGGGAAACTGAGCAAATCTTTGAACATGAAATCATGCAAACCTTGTACATTATGTAAATACTGGACATCAAGATCTACCAAGGAAAATATTCAGAATTGTTAGGAGAAATTGCACTTTTTAAGCTCAATCCAATACCAGTTGGTATGCAATATGTACAGACTGTTAGGAAATTTTGAATTCGTAGCTAATATCTGCCTGCCTTTTTTTTTTGCTTGGCAATATATTGCCTAGTCTGAATGTTAGTCTATGGCAGTGGTTCTCAACCTGTGGGTCCACAGATGTTTTGGCCTTCAACCCCTAGAAATCCTAACAATTGGTAAACTGGCTGGGATTTCTGGGAGTTGTAGGCCAAAATACCTGAGGACTCACAAGCTGAGAACCACTGGTCTATGGGAAGGTGAAACAGTGACTTTTTCTATTTGCGAAAAGAGAAATTGTGTCTCTTTGAAAGCATTCACATGTATGTATGACATAGACATGCCAGATAAATATTTTTGAAAACATATCTTCTGGACTGCAGGGAAGAAGCATATCTCATTTTTCTAATAATTTAGCATTAGAGAGTATTCTGCTATCCCAAGGAGAATTAATGCCTGTAGAGGATCTTAATTTTTTAGCCCTACATTTTTTCTGAGAGCTGATTAAATACTATATGTTCCTGCACTTCCCCTCACTGCAAGATAAGGGGGAAGCACAACAAATGCTTTCCCCCTCATGCACCATGATAAAATATATCTGTAGACTGGGCAAGGAGCGGATGCCTCGATTGTGGATCTCCTACCCAAAGAAGTTAGGCTGGCCCTATCTCTTTTAAGCTTCTGGCAGGCAGCCCAAACAGTGCTGTTCTGGGTATCTTTCGATGTTAGAAATTGTTTTAACTATTTCAAAAATGGATTGTACGGAGCTTCTAAAGAGTATTTTAATGTGTTTTTGAAATGTTTTTTTATGGTTTTGACTAGTTTTTGTTTGTTCATCATCTCGGGAGCCTTTGTGAGCTGGAAGGCGATACAGAAGGACTTTAAATAAAACAAGGAAAAAATAAAATGCTGTTTTAAGTTTTACTCTCATATGTCCTAGATAAAGGTAAAGGTTTCCCCTGACATTGAGTCTATTTGTTTCGAACTCTGGTGGGTGGTGCTCATCTCCATTTCTAAGCCAAAGAGCCAGTGTCGTCCGTAGACACCTTCAAGGTCATGTGGCAGGCATGACTTCATGGAGCGCTGTTACCTTCCCGCCTGAGCGGTACCTATTGATCTATTCACATTTGCATGGTTTTTGAACTACTAGGTTGGCAGGAGCTGGGGCTAACAGCGAGAGCTCACCCCACTCCCTGGATTTGAACTGGCAGAAAGTTTGGCAGCTCAGTGGTTTAACCCATTGCACCACCAGGGTCCACCCTCATACAGTATGCCCTAGGCAGCATTAAAAGTTGTAAAAGATTGTGGAAATTGTAGACAAAAATATCCAAAAAGGCAGTGAATTCCTCATTCCTGCTAAGGGGCCAATTCAGTAATGTATGGTGCTTCTTTTAGCCCTATCATATATGTTCACTGAAAAATAAGACCTACTGAATGCATTCAATAGGACTGACATGTTTGTCAGGACTACTGTATGGTTCAACCAAAGATAAACAGTTTTACATTCTGTTTATTTTATCAAGAGATATTTAAAACATAAAAACAATGGGATGGATTTCTATTCTGTTATGGGACATAGAAGCTTTTTGAGTGGATTGTTCCCATGGGGGGCGGGCTAAAATTAGGCAACAAAAGTTTTGCTTAAGCATTCAGGGGCCCATGCAATACGGGGAGAGTGGTGAAGCAGTGGCCATCCAGTGTTTGGCTCTCAACTGTACTGGGAGACTAGATCCATAAAACAAACTGCCAACCACCCCCACCCCCAAACCCTGTGGGATTAGGCTTCATACTATTTCATCACACTAGAGAATGAATGCACTTAAAATCCGGTTTCTTCCTCCTGCAGAATTCTGGAGTTTGTAGTTTAGGGAGGAGACTTTAACAGTCTCACCTGTGCATTCCTTCATCACGAGAATCTGTGAATTCTGGAAAAGGATTAGACAGTGGTCATGATCCTATGCATATTTGCTCAGAGATGGCTCACTGTAGCTCATTACACTGGCCAACACACATTTGGATGCCTCAAATGTTAGCCCTATTTCTGGGTATATTTGACCTGCTGATTCAAAAAATGGCTCTAGTCTTTGAGATACAGAACATAATCCATCCACCACTCTTCACTTTGCTCACCCATAAAAAAAATCAGGATATTTTAATGTCTAGAGAGCAGTATGTGTGAAAAAGATCTTGGAGTCCTTGTGGACAATAAGTTAAACATGAGCCAAGAATGTCATGCGGCGGCAAAAAAAGCCAATCGGATTCTGGCCTGCATCAATAGGAGTATAGTGTCTAGATCCAGTGAAGTCATGCTACCCCTATATACTGCCTTGTTCAGACCACACCTGGAATAATGTGTCCAATTCTGGGCATTGCAATTGAAGGGAGATGTTGACAAGCTGGAATGTGCCTAGAGGAGGGTGACTAAAATGATCAAGGGTCTGCAGAACAAGCCCTATGAGGAGTGGCTTAAAGAGTTGGGCATGTTTAACCTTCAGAAGAGAAGGCTGAGAGGAGACATGATGGCCATGTATAAATATGTGAGGGGAAGTCATAGGGAGGAGGGAGTAAACTTGTTTTCTGCTACCCTGGAGACTAGGATGTGGAACAATGGCTTCAAACTACAGGAAAGGAGTCCTGAACATGAAGAAGAACGTCCTGACTGTGAGAGCTGTTCATCAGTGGAACTCTCTGCCCCGAAGTGTGGTGGAGGCTCCTTCTTTGGAGGCTTTTAAACAGAGGCTGGATGGCCATCTGTCGGGGGTATTTGAATGCGATTTTCCTGCTTCTTGGCAAGAGGTTGGACTGAATGGCCCACAAGGTCTCTTCCAACTCTGTGATTCTATGATTCTGTAGTGTTTACATACCTTTTCAAGAATGAAGGAAACATATTACAGATTCAAAGGAAAATGTACTACATGAAAATCTACTTAGTTCATACCAAAAGCAAACATTTATGATACAAACTTTCCAGTCATTTGACACACATTTCTAAGAAACTGGAGCTGATGCAGTCTAGCCAATACAATTTTCTGAATCTTCGCCTCAAATAATCTCAGGAACAGACACCAAGAATGTTTTGTTGTTGTTGGGCTGTGTTATGTATGTTTGTCTCCAGATCTTTCCAACTTACAGTGATCCTAAGGTGAATGTATTTTGGGTAATTATTGGCATGATTTGTTCATGGGGATTGTTTTACCTCCTCCTGAGGTTGAGAGAAAGTGATTTTCTCGAGGTCCTCCTAGGGAAATATTTAAATCCATTTGATGTTTTAAGCTTTTAAGTAACCATCTGTTTAATTGTCCTTCTGAAATGCCAACATTAAAAGTTAACTTTGATTGTATTTGTTTATGATGCCATTTCCCCCACATTGATCTGTCTTATGCCCACACAGACTTGATAAATGTTTAATGTAAATTATTAAAGTTCTGTCACTGGCTTTTCCCAAACGTCACGGCACTGGCTTGAGTGTATATTGCTCCATTGTGCAAATAATAATAATAATAAAAAAATATTATTTTATTTTTATACCCCACCAACCCCAAGGAGACTTGGAGCGGCTTACAAGGGACAAGCACAAAATTATAATTAGAACACATAATTAAAGCACTTTAACCAATTAAAAACATCAAATAAAAACAAATACAACACAATTATAAGCTACATAAAAACAATATGGCTGAGAGAAAAGAACATAGCTGATTCAATGTGTGTGATACATTTTCACAGGAGCGCAAGGAAAGTGCAACAATCCAGTAAACTGGGCAGCAAAGAGTTAAAACATTTTTATAGACAGTGTTTCCAGCTGTCTTCTTGATTGTATTCTCTGAAATATTCTGTTGGCTTTTAAAGTTGAAACACAGAGCAATCCTACAGCATTCCTTTTGTAACTACTATTTTCCATGGTAAAGCCATCATATGTAACCTTCCTGTGATCTTCCACTGATTTTGGGAACTACTGCAATTGCTTCATTAAATACCCCAAAGTCCCATGTTTGATCAGATTGTTATTGCTTTAATCACGGATGTTAGTAGCATTCATTAATCCAGCAAGAAAGGGAAATCTTGCATTGGGACAAACTTCTGCTTGTCATTTCTTGCTGGACTCATTGCTCTAAACTCGCAAGAGATTTGGACTGATTGTACTGCCAATAATATTACTCGGTGTTCAAAAGGAAACATGCAAAGTCCTGCTGATACAATCCTGCTCACTGAAAATACTTGTGTGTACTGAAAAGCATTCAAGTAGAATTTGACATTTACCCCCATTTTCTGATCATAATAATTTCTACATGATGTTTGTAACTCTCCTTTCCAATACTCATGTTTATCACCATGGCTTGAATTAAAAGAACAGCGAAAACCTGACCAATTTTAGGTTGCACCTTGAGAAATAATGTATGTGTTTGTGTAATCTTGGTGGGCAGCTACAGCCCTTTGGAGGTTTTACACTACAGGTTATACCCCCTTGTGAGCCTTCAAGTCATTTCCAATTTACAGCTGCTATAAGGTGGCCTCCACCTGTGGTTATCTTGGCAAGGTTTGTTCAGAGAGGGTTCGACATTGCCTTCCTCTGCGGGTTCTAAGGTCACCCGGTGGGTTTCTATAGCTAATTGGGAGTCTAAACCTGGTCTCCTGGTCAGGCCAATATCTTACACCATGTCAGCTATCCTCATAACCCCTAGGCCAGGGATAGGCAAATTTTAGCCCTCCGGTAGGCTATTAGGAATTGCGGATGTTCAGAACACCTAGAGGGCTGAAGTTTGCCCAGGCCTGCCCTAGACACTGATTATTTGGTTAGACTTAATCTGAATTGTAAACCTAAAACATCTGGATGGTTGCTTTCTCACTCTAAAACATGTACAAAAATCTCAAGACGGCAACTTATGCCACAATAGAAGAAAAAATGCTGAGTTTAAAACCAGATGAGAAAATTGACAATAAATTAGTAGATGCCAACCAGGAGCTTTAAAACAGGAACTATGGATGCCTGCTTAAGGAGAAATGTCTTCCTGAGCTGGCAGAAGGCCTTGAGGGTGAGCAAGATAGGACTTCTTTGGAAAGGACTTCCACATCTTCTCTGAGCTATTTTGATTACAGAGAAGGTCCTTAGCAACAATTCCAGCAGGACACATTTCAAAATGTTTGTTGAATGCAAGCATTTTTAATTAGCCATCAAGCTTTTGGGAGGCAGTAGTTTTAGCTAGAGGATGGAAAGACAAAACAAAATGGACATTAAGTAATTGGAATGATTATATGTATGATCAAGTGTTATTAGATATTACGGGAATTATGACTAATCAAGCAACAAGAACAGACAAACAAAAGGACATCACAGATAGATGGATGATCTATTTCAACTGGGTGAAAAATGGAGGAGCCAACGTTCACATCATACAAAAAACACAAAGACTTTTCCAGTGGCTGGATCTGCAAGATTCGTAGAAATATACTGTGGTTGAGGAGGAAGGGAGAGGGAGGGAGGGAGAGAAAAATGAAATCTATACCAATGTAATGTACTATAATGTTTTTATTATTTTTTGAATAAAAGTTAAAAAAAAAGAAATACCAAACATAATAAATAAATAATAATTCAAAAAAAAAATAACTTCATCCAATGTTGGATCATAAACTATGATGGCTTTTCTGAATGTGAACTGGATACAAATCAATTCTTTCAACCAGACAAGAAATTGCTAACTCTGTATCATGGCACAGAATATCAGCAAACAATGAGCAACCATTTGGGCTCTTGTACTAAGGCTGCGTGCTTTCTCAATATATTTTAGAACAATGTTTTTAGTCAATAATGTAGGTCATCCCTACACAAAAGAATTTGGTTTACCATACTTATTTTTCATCAAAAAAGTTATGAACATTTTACGTACAACTAAAATAGATGAATAGTTTTTGAAATGTTTGTTTTTTTAAAATGCTCACACACTCTACTGAAGTGCAATAAAGTTTTATGACTCTACTTTGTGGAAATGAGTCAAAGCTGAATGGATGCAGATGGAAGTTCCTGTTTTCTGTGAAGGATGTTGTTTAACATTGTACCCATTGCTGTTGTGGAATTGTGCTCACAAAATTATCCAGGAACCCACACAACAGATAGAATTCTGCATGTCTTATTAGTGCTGCTGAAATTGATTATGTCCAGTGCATTTGTATGCTTAATTGTTGTGTATCTCGCAAGATGTGTTGATCTTCAAAACTCTTTTTAAGGATATAATTTTATTAAAAACATACATTAACATTGTACCATCTTAATAATAATGAAGCTACAAAAAGCCCTATGCATTCTGTTAGATAATGGTATTTTCCTTCCCTTACAAAGCAATGCAACTCAGCTTGATCTTCAACCATGGAATAATGAGGCCAAACACAGAAAATTTGGTTAAACAAAGACCGGTTTATTTGACTTTACATCATTACAACAAAAGGATATCAAATGTGATAACAGAATACTCTATTCTCCCCCTGCTATCTGATTAGGTAAAAACCTATTTAATGACATCAATCAAATCCTATTGTTTACATCTCATAGACATGGTTTGGGGTGGGGAAAAAACAGGTAAAATAGGGTTGGGGAGGGAATCTACCTGGTCCCAAAGTGACCACATAAATCTCATTCTTTTCTGAGAGGCATACCATAGAATCGCTTGGAGAATCTAGAAAATGCTTACTGAAAACATTTATCTGGCATTGATAAGGAAAGGAAACTACAGATACGGGTCGTATTGTAATTTGAAAATGCATTGTAAAATGCAGTTTATGTTAGTACCTCTTTCAGCCACTAGATGGCAACAACTCTCTGAACAATATGAATGAATTTCTCTTATCACACTAGGAAAGAATTCAAGATGATCCTGTATATGTGTGTAAAATCTAACACATTCCTAATTCTCGGTTGTTTCATCACATTGCCACATGTTTCTCACTAGTCTTAAAGCACACGTAAGAATCGCCCATGTGCATTTTCTTCAAACAAGCAAAATAAATCCTCAAGAAGGCAAATTGCTTACTCTACTTTTGAAAAATATATTTGCTCAAAATCACAGTAAGGTAATATTCTTTACTGTAGATTGCAAATGTGTTAATTGATACATTTGAACAGATTGGAAGGCAAGGGTTGCTAATTAATGAGAGTAGAAGAGGAGGAACAAAGACCAGGGTTCTAGAATAGATTAAAAAAAAATAAAGGCCCAGATCATATCCATCCCACTTCTGGCATGCCATATTATAGTTGTGTTTCTTAGGGGCGAGGAGAGAAATATGTGACCCACCAAGTCGTGCTGGATTGCTATTTCCAGCATCCTTCAGTATTGCTTATGCTGGTTAGGATTGATGGAATTTGCAATACAACAAAATTAAAAAGGACATTCACATGGGGTTGTAGGTTTTTCAGGCTGTATGACTATGTTCTAGAAGCATTCTCTCCTGATGTTTCACCTGAATCTGTGGCAAGCTTCCTCACAACCTCTGAAGGTTGTATGACCATGCTCTAGAAGCATTCTCTCTTGATGTTTTGCCTGCATCTATGGCAAGCATCCTCACAACCTCTGAGGATGCTTGCCATAGGTGCAGGCGAAACATCAGGAGAGAATGCTTCTAGAACATGGCCATACAGCCCGAAAAACCTACAGCAACCCAGTGATTCCGGCCATGAAAGCCTTCAACAAGACATTCACATCTTCCCCACTCCATTTTTAAGATAATAGACCATATGTTGTCTCCTGGTATGCAGACATAAGATTAGCTGGTAGAGAGGGTTGAAGGAAAAGCAATAAAGAATCCTTGTTTGCCTCCCTTGTGCTGTTCCTGAGGTTGGTTTATTTTAGCCTCTCACGTCCTTACAGCATATTATTTAAACTGAGTAATGTAGCAACCCTAACTGTTCCTGTCTAAACACAGAAGATGAGGGAGAAAAAAGGAGAGAAGATAAGATGAGCACGCTCTCCAAGTGTTTGTGATGTTTTTATGCTTATTGGAGGGCACAAAAGTAGCAATCCTGGGGAAAACAGCAATTTTACTCTACTTCTGGTTTTGATCTGAACAGTAAAGCTAAACATTTGGAGCACTCACTCTCTCTCTCTCTCTCTGAGGCATGTTTTCTGAGCTCCCACGCTTCCTCTATAAGCTCAGTCTTGGAAAAGTACACTGACTTTCCAATTATTACAGGACTATTATCCTCTCTGGTCTTCCATTGTCTCATCTTGCTCCTTTCACATCTGTCCAGCACTGTGTGGTGCCGCCACCCTCCTTTTTTCACTCTGCACGACATCGTTCCTGAACTTTCTATATATCCATAGATTCTGTGCAGGATTCTCATATTTAACTTCCAAGATCTTTATGGCCTTGTTGCCCTCATCTCCTCTGTTTTTTTTAAAAAAAATCTTGTATTCCCTAATTATCTTAAAGCATCGAATGAACAATTTTATTGATTAGCCAGTTGGCCTTATCAAAACAGACAGTGCAAACACAACATACAACATACACCTAATCCTCTTAAAGTAAAATACAAATATACAGGTATTTGTCAGCTTGAAACCAATGTAGCTTAGCCATAGTTATATATATCAACTATCCTCGTCTCCCCTACACTGCACCCCAATCTGATCTATGAACTCCAATCTCCTTTTAACAGCTTTAAACAAATAAAGGGCAACTTTTGTTGTCAGAATGGGGTTGTAACCGGACAACAAAAATGAGGTTTTGGCTGCTGTATCCCAGCTTGTTTTATTGCAAATAAAAGGCCATAAGTATTGTTTCCTTTCTTTTTCATATATATTGCAGTTATGTAAAGTGTGGTTCAGATTTTCAACTTTGGGGGCGCCACAGATACAGAGTCTTTCTTTGTGTGGGATACGATTGAATCTGCCATGTCTCTCCGTGGACTCCATTTGTTCAAATCTTGCCCTGGTAAAAGCAATTATTAGGTGTCTTGGCATATCAGTTTTTAGGTACAGTGCCCGCTGGAAGTTTTGTTTAAAGCATCCTAACCACTTCAAGGATTCTGTGTTTGACAGGATGGTGACATCTTTCTGGGCTTCAATATCTAGGATCCTTTGAATTACTGTCTTTTTTTCAACATCCCTATTCTGGCCTAAGGAGGCAATTTGTAATCCGCAGGTGCGAAGGAATCTTGTTAATTGTTCTGATCAGGAAGCTTGGTTTTGACTATTAGATTGTTCTAAAAAGCACAGTTTTGGGAGTCTATTTTTTTTGAGATTTTTTAAATTAAAGGGTCTGATTTTGATAGAATATATTTCTAGCTCTGCTCTTACTGCAACAGCGGTGGTCTTTATGTCAACTCCAAGCATCTGTCTTAGAAATTTTGATTGTATTTGTTCCAGTATTGGTGTAGGGGCTCAGCCTGTGATTGTCTCTTTGCCTCTGAGGAGAATGATCAATGTTCTGCTAAGGAATCTATGTCTGAGTCTGTAGAGGTGCTAATGCCTGAGTTAAATGATCAGGTTTCTGCTGACTCTCAGGGGTTTGTGAATGGAGCTGATGGTCAAGAGAGTACAGTTAGCCAGAGTGAACCTGAGGATCATGGGATAGCTGACCAGCAGGTCAAAGATGTTCCAGTGCTGGCAAAAAAGGAGGTCAAGGGAAACTTTTAACTGCCAAGGCCATATAGTGAAAGGAACATACTAATTGGCAAACAGAGGGAGTTAGCTTTTGAAAGAAGAAGCCAGATTCATCAACATCGCCACCTGGAATTAGGGAGGAGATGATCCGAAAGATTGAGAGAGAAGAGGGGTCAGGGAGAGGTTTCCCAAGGGAAAAGGAATGCTTTTGCCATGGCTTTGTGAATAAATATAGGGCCTGTGAATCTATGTTCTTCAATGAGTCCAACATTTGGCTTTCATGTGCAACCATGTATTTTTATTCATGTTTTGTATCCATGCCTTCCTGTTCATGCTGAGATTCCTGCGTACTCCTGCCTTTAATACATGTTCATGTTGAGATTTTTGAATGTTGTTTGTCTTGGTTTCAAGTTCCTGCTTTTGGATTTATTGTTCAAGTTTGCTTCTGTGTTTTCAAGAGACTTTGATCTTTTGCACCCCTTTGGAACTGAAATACTTTAACTCCTGTTCCCTGACTTGGATTTTGACTGGATTATTTACATTTCTCAACTGATTGCTTTATGGACATTTTTATTTTTACTTCTTGAATGCTTTTTACCTTTTTTGGCTATTGCTATATTAATCTTCAATAAACTGCTTTGCCTATAAAGAACATTGGTATGGTTATGGGTTCAAAGGTGCCAACACCAGCCTTGGTGTACAACAATTGGTAATTTGCTTAGGCCCCAGATTTCAGCACATATAATATCATGGGGACAATTTTTGCTTTGTAATCTTTGATTATTGGAGATAAAAATCCAGGATATCTATGGGATAGCAGTTTTGCCAGAGTATTGGAGCGTGCCCTAATTTTGATTGCACAAGATTGAAAGTGTACAAGCCATGAGCCTATCTCTGAGTATACCAAGCCTAGGTATGTAAAAGAGCTGACCTGACCTATACCCTCTGCATCTAGAACCCATTTGTGTCTAGATGGGCGAATTCCAAACACCATTATTTTTGGCTTGGATTTATTGTCACCTCATTTTTGTGAGCGTAGGTGTTAAGTTCACTCAATAATCTTAATAATCCTATTTGTGTATTTGACGTCAAAAACATGTCATCTGCATATAAAAAGAGTATTTACATGTCTGTTACCAGGCCCGTAGCCAGGATTTTGATTCGGGGGGAAGGGGGGTGGTCTGAGCGAGAGAGGGTCTACCCTAGCAAACCTTTTGTATTGTTATCCCAATACCCCCATGCATATAGGATATATTGAGCATGGTGATCAGATCATGATATGAACATAACCGTTTAAATAATGTATTCTGTAAAACCTTCCGCTTGAGAAAGCCCTATGCAGAGGCGAAACAGTATCAGGCCTTGCAGATCGACCATTGTGGTTGGGTCTGGCATCTCAGAACATTCTCCAGTGTGAGGCCACTTTAATTTCTTGAAGAATCACGCAGAGTCCTCTGGTAGGTCCGACAAGCTTTATTAAAGGATCAGCACCTTTAAAGTCAAAAGCAACTTCCCATCACCCCCACACTGTTTATATACAAACACCCCTCCCCCTCCACCAGCAATGTCCAAGAGGGTTGCATCATATCCCCTCTGACTCAGCAGTCCTCACAGAGATTACGTCATCTCCATGCACTCGCAATCCTTCCCAGAGTTGCATCATCTACAGCTGCCCAGTCGTTCTTTGTTTTGTCTATGTCAAGCTGCGATCCCCGCTGGCCTCCCCAAGGCCGCGGGTATCCAGCTCTGACAGAATCTCCTCCTCCACCTCAACCTCCCCCTGCGAAGAAAAGATGGTAATCAGTCCCTTGGTTCCACTGGGCTCACGTACTTCTTTAAGAGACTGCAATGAAACGTGGGGTGAATCTTGCCCATCCCCTTCGGTAAAATAAGCTCATACGTAACCTGGTTCACAGCCCGAGCTGGCCTCCCCAAGGCCGCGGGTATCCAGCTCTGACACTCCAGGACACAGTCCCCCTGCCTGTTACACCGCCCAGCACTGGGCTCACATCCCTGGAGCATGCAGAACTGTTTCATTGAGTTTACTCTGGACTATTACCAATGGACTAATATATTGGATTTACTGGGACTTACTATTTCCAGTTTGCCTGCGTTTCTCTAGAGGTACCATCCAATTGGCGGATTGTGTGTCATGGCTTTGAATTGATTATATAATATGTATGTGAATGCATATTGTTATACCTGTTCATTTATGCTATCTATGCATGTTATTATCTCTCTATTGAGGGACTGTTTCGGTGGTATATAAGAATATATATTTATAACCACATAATATCATTACGTGTTGTATTTCCAGTTCCATGTGTTGTTGCTAGTTACGCTTCCTACAGCTTATTGTTGTGTTTTGAGTGTTTCCAGTTTTTGGCATGTGAGCATCAGAGCTGCTGAGGGAATCTGGCAGGTCATTGATATAAAGATTGAAAAGTAAAGGGGCCAATAAGCAGCCTTGTCTTACACCTTTGCAGGAATCTATTCTCTTTTGTTAGGGCTCCACTGATTCCCGTTCAAACCTGAATATGGTTGTTGGAGAATAGACTTTTGATCAGGAGCAGTAATCTGTGGTCTATTCCATTGTCCGTTAATTTTTGCCGGAGGATCTCTCTATTGATTCTGTCAAGGGCTGCTTTTAAGTCAATGAAAGCAACATATAAGCTGCTCTTGTCTTAAAGCATCAGTTTTTGTCTGATTATGGAAAGTTAATCCACACCTGCCAAATAATTAAACTTTATCGCAATCCTGGTCCTGTTAGAAAACATGATGTTTTCCTGGTTTCAAAGTAAAAACATTTCTTCAAGGTGTCGAAGGGCTTTACGGTGTTTTAAAAACTTCATTTTACATTGCTTTTTCTAGGGAAAAAAGTTTTTTGTAGTGTCCTGTGCACAAAATTCAAATTGGCTTTCTTTCTCCTAAAAGCTTTGCCTAATAGGGAGCTTTAGTTGTTTTTTCCCCCAAGGAAGGATTTTGGAGTACACAGTCAGTTCAGTAGTAGTAGTAAGTCCTATTAAAATCAATATGGCTTAGCTGGAACATTTTACTATATTTACTTTGTAAGAAGATGGGAGTTTTGCAGAACTCTTTGACCTCCCCCTTTCCTCCTGTGGTTCTGGACTGTAATCTTCTGAACTGATGCAATATTGTGATGCCTTTCGTTCACCATCTCTGCTGTGCAAAGTGGGAGGCATACGGCCTTTGGAAAGGTTCTGCACAACCTCTTGTGAGCCCTCCATGTGATGCACATTATATTTCTCCTTCTATCCCAATAAAGCAAGCCACAGATGGGTTTAGTATTATCAGGAGCTCAAAGTGAGACAAACCCCAAAGACATTGCAGGCAAACAATAATTAGGCAAAATTATTCCAAAAGGAAAAAGGGCACGTGAGAAAGGAAGAAGTGACACTGAGTTAAATTTGCTGAATGAAAATGCAAGGTTGAAGTAGGTTTAGTTTATTTATTTATTTATTTATTTATTATTTCGGTTTCTAGACCGCTCCCTCTTGAAGCATCCGGGCTCTGCATTGGCAGATATGCATTCTGCTTCTGGCAATGTTTGCACCTGCACAAGTGGCGCTTCCGTTTGCGGCCTGAAGGGGGAGACGCCTGTTGTTTTTCGGCGTCCCCAAGGCCATCCGCCATGTCGGCTGTGGCACCAAGGAGCTGCTCACCCTTGGCGTTTTCAAGGTCGACCGCCATGTTGATCTCCTTGCCGAAAACCTGGCACATAGCCGGAGAAAGGCATTGGCGACGAGGGCGGAAATCCTCTGCGTTGGTCAAAATGTCTGTAATATTCATCAGTGACTGCTCGGAGGGTAAGCGAGACACTGTCTCTAAGCTCCTTGCCGGTTCATGGCCCCATTTTGAGGACCACGGGCAGCCGTGGCAGGAGTGGTCGAAGGGGTAATCCCTCCCAAAGAGACATGCCATCAGGGTCAAGGAGCGAGAAGCACCCATATCCTCCCTGTCTTCTCTGTGCTCCCCGCTAGCGGCGCCTCCCCCAGTACTTTTTTCCTTCCTCCATCTCCCAATGAGATATCGAGGTCTTCTAAATTATCCTTTTCCTCTTCGGGAAAGTCCCAGGATTTTAGTTGACGCATGTACTGGAAACTCTACATGTACTGGAAACTCTACATGTAAAGCTTGTGTTTGCGGGTACCTTTGGGCAGAGTTCTATTGTCACTTCCAGTAGGAACTGATTGAATGCTCTGAAAGCAGCTAAATCTATCTTTAAAATGATTGCCAGATTGGTCTCTTCAGCTGTCCAGTTCGGCAAGAGTTTGTGGGCTGGAGTCCCTTCCTGCTTCCTTTGCAGCACTTGCCTCAGTGGATCTGGGTTTAATAGGGACGGTGTAAGCCCCTCTTAAGGCCAATGCTGTGATGGAAGCTAGAAGGAGCTCTCTCTTCCCTTTGACCTGTTCTGCTCCCTCCATCTGTCCACCCTCATCCTGTTCCTTCCCCATCCCATCCCATTCCTTTTCACCCACTTGAATGAGTGAGAACTATTAGACCCAGCTATCCTGCTAGTTTGATTTCTTCTCAAGCAAGAAAGAAAGAATATTGGGGAGGATTTTTTTTGCCCTTTTGTGTCAAAGTGACTTCAGGATAGGTGAAATATTTGGCTTTCAAAACCAAGTAGAGTTCAGATTAGAATGGGTGAGTGTGACAAAGGGAAGTGGGACAAGGGAAGCTACTGTGAACTGGAATAGGGATACAGTCCTCATGTGGATTTAGCCTTGGATCATAAACTACTAATCAATACTGTGTGTTGTATTTCAGAGGATGGTACTGACAAAACCGGTATTCCTAGAAAACCCAATAAAATTCAAGGGTTTGCCATTAGCCATAATCCAACTTGAAGGCAAATATGCCCACATGCACATACACTTACTTCTCTGTTATTTCTTTACCAGTGGTTCCACTATCTTTAACCTGACTATTAAGATCAGTGGTGCTACTCCAAATCTTCAGAATTGCCTTGCTTGTGAGTTGGATTATGATCCCTTCCAGCTCAAACTAGCCCATGGGTCTGAAGTTTCTGGTGTTTGCTTCAGATGTTGCTGCCACTGCTAATAATAAAATAATATTCCCTGCTTATGTTTGTTTCCCTTTCCCTCCCATCCTCTGTTGTTTACTTTGTGCCATTTTCTAGACTGTTAGACCCTCAAGGCAGGAACATGTCTCCTCCTGATTTCTCAGCTATCATCTACACAGCTGATGTAACAGCAACAAAGTGTTTGGTTAAAGTATATTTTCAGTTATAGATAATGAGATGAGCATTAGAAATGCATTTTGGGACAGAGTATACAGAATCCAAAACATGTTTTGTATAAGGTTGGATTTGGCTTGGTGACTTACCAAGTCAAACAAAGTCAATCAGCCATGCATCAGGACTTACCAGTTTGTTTTGAAATGAAAAGCAGTCCGCAAAACCTCCCAAAGTCCAATTGAGTCCTTGATGAATTGTGGTAAGCCTGATGTATAAATCTTGGTTAGATGGAAGTTCAATTTTAGTGGGACATGTTAACAGATAAATGCTTTTGGGATCTGTTGTGTACCTGTGAATATTTAACATAAGAATGGAGAAACATTTGGCTCTTTAGGTGCTTTTGACTACAACCTCCATATTCCTTTAATATCGAACAAGCTGGTTGAGGCTGAAGGGAGTTATCGGCCAAACATCTGGAAGAACCAAGGATATTCACTGCCAATTTCAAATGTACACTCCAATCAAAAACTTGATTGTAAGTTCTGTCAATTTCTGTGCAAAGTACTTTTTAGTACTATTGATTTAGATGTATGCTATTACAAGTGATATAAATAGTTTCTTACTGAAAATTAGAGAAGTTTAAAGTCTAAATCGGAAACAGTCTTGTTGGATCTTCAAGTCAATTATCTTGGGTTCATACCAGAGCAAATACACATTAGAAGTAAAAAATTAACAATGAGGTGTGGGAAGCCTATGGATCAGAGAAATGTTTGGCTGAAAACCAAAGACCCTTGAGAATTTTCAACTGCTGTGGCAACCTGTTGCTTTCAGTGTTTGAACACTACAAGCTGTGGGGTAGACTACATGTGTGGACCAGGCCTGACTGACAAACAGATGTAACCCATATTGAAAGACAAATGTATTCTAGAATCTTCTATTTATATTTCATTGAATCAAGTTGGGGGCACAGTAAAGGATGTTGCATTCTTGAAGATGTTTCAAATATGATAGGTCTATCACAAGTCTGTCTTATAGGAATTGTGATAGCTAGATTGTACATTTGCTGATGGGATTCAAGTTTAAGTATTAAATAGGAAACATTGTTTGATCCATGTCAATTGTTACTTTCTCAGAACATTTCAGAAATGCAAACAGGATTTTTGCTGGTGACGTTTTGCTTGCGATAGGGTTTAACACAAGCAGCTATGCAATATTACAAAATACAATGCTATAATCCAGTTCCAAGCAGGCATTTTGAAGTGGCAATGGTTTCCTTTCATCTCTTCTCCTGAGGGTTGTTTATTTTGACTGACATCTCAAGGCTTCTCTTAAGAGACACAGAAATGTCATGTAAGTTTGTATTTTGCGGTCAGGGATGGGCAGTGAACCTCCAGATGTTAGAGAGCTGCAATTTCCACCAGCCCTAGGAAGCACCACTAATGATAAGGACTGATGGGAGCTGCAGTCTAACAACATCTGGAAGACCACATGTTGTCCATCCCTAGTGCATTTCATAGCCAAGATACACATAGTTTTGGGATTTTCCCAAACATTTGTTTCAGCAGTAAAATAAATAAAGGGCCAGATGAAACAAATGGTTGGGTGACATTCAGCCAGGGCTCTCAAAGAAGTCTGTTGAACATATTTCAAAGAGATTAGAGTGAAGAATTAATGGAGAATGGGCGTGCTTCACAGGAGATCAGAGAAGTGAAACAGAATACTCCTTTCCTTTTAAACAAGACTTTCAGCTTTATTCATCCATTTAACTTTCCTATGTAATGACTCATTAAACCAAGTAATAAAATAAGTAATTTAGTAATCATAACGATACTTGAGTTAATTACCTGCAGGGAGTGTGACAAGAAAAAAAATCATGTTAAACCTTGCTTACGTCTTTGACGATTTGAAACACCATCTGTTGGAAAGTTCTTCTGTTGAGACTCACTGAAACTAATGAGAGCAGCAGGAGAACATTTCGTTGCTCCCGGGTATTTGAGCACAGGGCGGTGGCTGCCATATGTCAGTCAAGGCAGGGGCCAAGGGCTATGGAAAATTGCCCTATTGGGACTATGGTAGTTAGGCTCCCCAGGTACAAGAGAAATGCCAGGGTGACCAAGAATCAAGTTATTGGCAAAGAAAGTCAAAGAATCAAAGAATCATGCTTTGGGAAGATTTAATTATAGGATTTGGCACTCTGAAGAACTTGCAAAGGGGCTGTTGAATCTTAATACTACATTACCCTTCCCTCTTTATTGTTATCTATTCCTTCAAGAAAAGGGAAAAAAGAGAGCCGAACCAAATGTTGCTGCTTTCTGACTTTCACCTTTATTTTTATGTGAGTGGGTGAGAAAAGTGGGATCCAAAATGTTGTTTTGTGTTTTTAAAGGCTCAAAGTTGCCTTTCTGTTGGCAATGATTACAGGTTTATTTGTGATGCTGTGTAATGACATTTCTATTGCTGGTAGCTACCAGTCATCAATAGTGACATCTTCTTCTGGAGAAGCTCTCTCACAACATTGTTATGTCATGATAGAGCAGCACTCCATACTGTTTGTAATAGAAATGTGGTGACCACTGTTCCTGCCAGAACGTCTGTCAAACCATCCTATGCCCCAAAATGATGTTTTCAATCTCTCTCTCCACATTTCACTGTTCTTGGAACATTGTCAAGATGTACCTTTTTTTTTTTTCTTTTTTATTATTTTTATTATTTTTATTTATTCAAATAGATGTTCATTTGTTAGTGTTTATACAATACAATACTGTCCAGCTATTAGGCTTCCATAGCCATTTCTCAAATATCATGTTTTCTTTATAAATAATTCATATAAAGGTATCATAGGTTCTTATTTAACATCTGCTTCCTCCTTGTCTACGCTCTTATAAGACTGAAGATGTACCTTATTTCCGATGCTTATGAATTGGATAGTGATTTTATCTCCCTTCCAATTCATCCCACACCAAAACAAACAAACAAAAACAAACAAACAAAAAAGCCCATGAAGATTTAGGAAACTACATCTAAGGGCCTTCCACACAACCATATAACCCAGAGTATCAAGGCAGAAAATCCCACAATATCTGCTTTGAACTGGGTTATCTGAGCCCACACTGCCATATATTCCAGTTGAGAATATATGTGAGATTTTATTCAGCTGTGTGGAAGGGGCCTAAGAGAATTCAGAATATTGGAACAGAGAGTGATTATGAGCAGATGGATAAGAGGCATAGCTCTGTGATGGTTACAAAGACTTTCAATCTGAATAAGCCACACACATTCTACCTTGGAACTGGCAGTCATAGGAGCGTAAAGATTTGAACTATGGAAATTTGAATTCCGTTGTTAAATGCTAATTCCTAGAAGACTGCAATTCTCTTTGGTTTATTTACTGTATTCAACCACTTGTAAACCATGTCCAGAATCTTAGGTTTAAAAATGGTGCTTGCTGTTGCTCATTGATTGGAGCAACATCAGCTGGAGCACAAAGGGAATCAGCAAAGGGAGGGGAAAAGGAGAGGCAACACCTCATTTACTTCTCCCCTTTCTCATGTCACTGTGGAGCTCTGGCTGATGTCACTTCAGTCAATGAATCTTGGCCACCAGCAATTTAGCGGCTGGTGGTCACCCTACAACGAGTACTGAAGGGGGACAGTGTGGGTGGCTATCCAGCAATGCTGTACTATGTTTGGCACCGCTGATCAGGAGTCATTTCTGCTGTCCATTAGGATTTCACAGGGTAAAAGGTAAGTAGTTCCAGGATATCCAAGTAGTAAGAAACAGGTGAAAAGGAAGACACCAAGGGTTCAATATATAGTCAATGATTTGCTTTATCTTGTAAGTTTGTTATCCAAAATCAAGGCAGTATTCTGCATTCGTCATTGTGAAACCGACAAGTATTCCAAAATTAATTGTCTATATTAGACGGTATATTTAAAGCAAAAGGTAAGTCTTGAAAAACCACTAAATACACTCATATCAAATAAATCCATCATATATCAATCAAATTGAGGCGTGGTTCTCAGGGGGGTCGACAATCATGGTCCCAGTTGTTTCGCCAATCCTGGCTTCATCAGGACCCCAGACTCAATTGCTGTGTATAAGTTTCACAGGTCCGGATTTCTGTTAATATATACAAAATCTACAATCAATACATGTTACAAATGATAATAAGTAACCCGTACATGGAACTATAACGCTGAAGGTTTGAGTTAAGGTACATACCAATCTCAATATTCTAGAGCATTTCAATGTGGGCACAGCCACCGACGCAATGTAACCGAACACTGGTGGTTGGGAAAGCACATCAATATAACTCTATTTGGCAACACAGGTGTAATCACCCTAGCAGTTCGCTGATTGAGGTCGTCGTTGAGTCCTCCCGGATACTCAGATTTTAAACTGATTATCCAGAATTTTTTTCTTTTGAGTAAGTGCATTTTGATGTCACTATGTGGTTTGGGGTTAATTCTTTCAAGAATCAGCACTTTGAAATCCTCGCATTGATGAAATTCCCTAAAATGTTTGTAAAGGATAGAGGAATCATTTTTAGTCCTAAAGCGCGATTTATGTTCCTGGATGCGAACCTTGAGTTCACGCCCAGTTTCACCTATATAGTATAAGGAGCAACTGCATATTAAACAATAAATGACGCGTTTGGATCCGCAGGTACTCCACGTGTTAAAGTGGAAGGTGCGGGTATGATCACTTGATTCTATGGATTTCTGTTGGCTGATATGTTTGCATATCGAGCAACGACCACATGGATGGGTATAACAACGGGAGGGGTCAATGGGAACCGACTGAGGGGTGTCGGCGTGCACCAGGATTTGTTTTATATTTTGGGTTTTACGGTAAGCAATCATCGGGGGTTTCTCCAGGCCGGGAATGGAATTGACTAGAGGCCAGAATTTGCGTACTATACTTTCTATGTTTTTAGCGTGCGGGGTAAGGGTAAGAGGCCAGATCAATCTGTCAGGGGTAGTGCGTTCTTTAGGTTGCAATAAGTAGGATCTGGGGACTTTTTAAGCTTTCTGATAAGCCTTCTCAATGATCCGTGAGGGGTATCCTCGTTGCAATAATTGATTTCTGAGGAGCTTGGCAGATGCCTGGAAATCCTGCTCACGGGAAGAGTTCCGTTTTAGCCTAATTAGCTGTGAGTAAGGTAAGTTATTACGTAAGGAATAATCATGGAAGGAACTGTAGTGTAACAGCGAATTGCGGCTGGTGGGTTTGATGTAATTTTTTACATAGATTCTATTGTTACATTTAAATACACAGACATCCAAAAAATTAACAGAAGTATCACTCACTACAAAGGTGAATTCTATATTTTTTGGATAATAAACTTACAAGATAAAGCAAATCATTGACTATATATTGAACCCTTGGTGTCTTCCTTTTCACCCGTTTCTTACTACTTGTCCATTAGGATTTCCCCATGACTGATCTGGAGTTTTACACTTTAGTTGATTGCTGTCTACTTTCTCTTAGGCATGTTCTCTAATTGTATAGCTCTCTGTGTTTATTTCACAGAGATACATAGGAAACCATGCAGGGTAAACAAATCAGAGTGCCTGGATAGTATAGTCAAAGAAAATGTTGGAAGTAGAGAAGAGATATCTATTTTCTGGCACTCTAGGACTCTTTCCATTCATATTGTTCCCTTTTTACAACAAAAAAGAAGAAGGACAGTTTGTAAGAACCACACAGACTTCCAATTTGCTTCTGAACTCTATTTAAGGTACTGGTGCTGACCTGCAACACACTAAATAACATGGGACGAAGATATTTGAAGTACCTCCTTCTCCTCCCATATGAGGAGGCCAGAAATTTGAGGTCTTTAGAGTGGCCTGTTGTATGTCCCAACAACTCAGGTTGGGGGATATACATAACAGGGCTTCCTCTATCACTGTGTCTCAACTGTGGAATTCCCTATTAAACAAAGGTATGCTCTCCCTATCTCTTGTAAGCTTCTAGTGAGCAACCTAAACAGTACTGTTCCACATAGTATTTCAAATTTCTTTTTAAATGTTTTATTATTATGTTTTAAAGTATTTTTAACTTTAGTTTTAATAGTTTTTATTTGTTCATCACCTCAGCAACCCTTGCATTCTGGGGGGCAATAGAGAAAGCCTTTAAATCATTTAATATGCCATACCTTTGTGTATAATGTGGGTTGAATCCATAAAATGATAGCTGAAGTACACAATTCAAAAGTGCATAATTTCCACAATACAGGAAGACCTTAGAATCCACTAGGGAGGTGGTCCCAGGACTTACTGTGGGTACCAAAATTCATTAATCCTCAAATTCAATTATATTCAATGGTGTAGTTAAATGTTGTTTCTTATATAAAATGGTAAATCAAGTTTTGGTTTTGGGAAAAAATCTGAAATATTTTCAAGCCATAAATATTTAAATAGATACAAAATCCGTACATACAGAGAGCCAACCAATAGATGAAAAATATGTAAATAGATTATTTTTCAACATCCATGTGCACTTTTCCTCTTCTTTAAATTCAATGGAATGTTATGCAACTGTACCAGGAAAAATATTCCATAATTACTGAATTCCATTATTCCACAATCTAATAGTTTTAAGCTTGCTTCTAATTTCCTCAAGCAATAAAAAGGAATAAAATCCATCAAACTGCGTCTTATATAAAAGCAACCAGAATTTATAAATAATTCTAATTCTAATTTGTTCCAAATGTTTCATTGATTGACAGTACAGAGATTCTGCATAAGTTTTGTGCAAGAGATGTTCTAGAGCTGCATCATTATTCAGATAAGCAGCTCTCAGCTTGATTTTGATGTTTCTAAAAGAAAGAGGAGTCATTCTAGAAGTGGGTGAAAGTATGAATTATTGAATCATGTACAGGGAACTTAAGCTGAAGCAGAATATCCTTGTTATTTCTTATTACTCTTGAAATTTATACTTCCCTGTAAAAAGGTAAAGGTTTCCCCTTGACATTAAGTCTAGTCGTGACCAACTCTGGGGGATGGTGCTCATCTCCATTTCTAAGCCAAAAAAGACGCCGTTGTCAGTAGATGCCTCCAGGATCATGTGGCTGGCATAATTGCATGGAGTGCAGTTACTTCCATATAGTAAACCAATATTCAAAAGGTGGCCTATAAAATATTAAAACATTTAAATGTTACAAAACCAGGAGCTAATAAATAATGAACAATCTGGCAAATAGTCCACTGGTTTCCATTCAATATTCTGTTGTTTAGATTACATACCTTTTTGGCCTTTGTTTGGATCATGTTATTTCACTTTTGATATCTCTTAATTATTTACCCATTCCTTCTAGGATTCAGTAGAAAGATTTTTGTTTTGTCTTAATGTTCAAAGCCCTACAAAACCTAACTCCCTTGTATCTCTCAGTCTTTATTTTTTTTACAGGCCTGCTAGAAATCTAGGATTCTCGCTCAACAAAGGGTTTCCTCTTCCTTTGCTTTGCTTCATCCCTTTTCACTCTCTGCTCCATATTCTTGGAGTTGCCTCCCTGAACATTTTCATGCTGTTTTTCTATTTTTATTTTAAAATCTCAATTAAAGATCTTGTTTTCCAAAGGTTTTGAAATAGTCATTTAATATTCTTGCTACAGGTTTTGCATCATTTAATTCCTTGGGATTGAAGTTGAAACATCACAGAACTTACGGAGAAAAGGGAGGGACTTAATTGAAGGGTCAACATTTCCCCACATTGGGTATAGACCAGGAATAAGAATTGTCTCTCTCTCTAATATTTGACTGCAAATCCCAGGTTTCCTTAACATTCATTATCTGTGCTGTTTGAGGCTTTTGGGAGTTGTAATCTGACAACATCTGTGGCAACACATGAACCATCTATTATGGTGTAGATCAGTGATTCTCAGCCTGTGGGTCCCCAGATGTTTAGGCCTTCAACTCCCAGAAATCCTAATAGCTGGTAAACTGGTGGGATATCTGGGAGTTGTAGGCCAAAACACCTGGGGACCCACAGGTTGAGAACAACTGGTGTAGATTAATGGGGACACAGAAACAGATGCAATGGCACATATGAACTCATGGATTGGGTATCTCGGGGCCCTTCCAGACAAGCCATATCTCCCAGGACCTGATCCCAGGTTTTCTGCTTTAAACTGGATTACATGAGTCTGCACTGCCAGATAATCTGGGATAAACAGAAAATCTGGGATCGGATCCTGGTATATAGGGCATGTCTGGAAGGGCCCTAAAACATCAGTATCTAAGTTGGTATCTAGAGCAACAGTATCTAAGTAGTGTGGAGGACTGTAGAGCAGGTTAATCAGGAAAAAAGATACAAAGGAATGTATTTCAACAACAACAACCTGGCCAGACTTTGGAATGCAAGTGTTTTGAGCGGAGGCCCTTGTGACTTGCCAGATGTTTGCGGAGTGATCATTCATGAGGAACCATTGCAAGAGAATAGACATCTATCTATTAGAACAATGCTTTTAAAAATTCTGATCCAAGAAAGAAAACAAGTCATATGTACACATGTGGAATTAATGTTCTGCAAGTTCACATACAGCAAAAATAGCCAGCCAGCTCCATGGGATAGCAATTAAAATCATAGGTTTGATTGTACAATGTGTTCTTAGCTTCAGTTTCAGAAATGTTTTTTAATTTAAAAAAGTGATGGCATATAATTTTCATTTACAATGGGCTGTTGAAATTCAGGTATATATCCGAAATCACAAAGTCATCACCCCCATATTGAGATTGGAGAAGTCATTTTCAATTATGAATGAAAAAGGGAGAAGGTTGGTTGAAATATTAAGTCCCAGGGTATCCTAGTTATTCTTAACATGGATGATAGTATCTACAAAATGAATGCTTCGTTTCCTATCTAGGACTCGTCCCCCAGACAGTCTATTGGCATAGCACAGGACTGACCTATTTTAAGTGTTGAGATCCACATATTTTGATTACTGACATACAGGTGATGTGGTGTAATCAGTGTGTTGGACGAGGAATTTTGGAGATACTCATTCAACTCAACACACAGCCATGAGTTTCCCTGGATGAGTAGGATCTGATTACTTAGGATAAAGAAAAAAAAGTGATGGAAAATTTTCCAGCAGCAACTGACCACTTGATGTCCTTGAAGAAATGCTAGATATAATTTCAAATAATAAAAATTAATAGTAGCAATCAGAACACAGAACTCTCTGCTGCTAAATACAGAAAAATCCAAAAAACCTATTGTGGTGACACTTGTATTAGGCCAACCAAAAAGTGCAAAATGAATACGTTAGGCATAGTAAGCCTCCCCCCCCCTCCAACATTCAATTCTGCAGTCAATATTTATATTAAAATATCAGGTCAGAACAGTCACAGAGGAATATAACTGGATGCCTTGGCCTATGTTGGTGAAACAACCCTTTGAGCCCAGCAATTTATAATCTTTCCATTTTCAGCTTTTAATGAATTAGCTAGATTCCGGCTTTCAGTGGGGGCCCATGATTCATTTTTGGGAGGGCAGGTATCTGTTTTCACTCTGGGGTGCTAAAAGATCAATTTTCTATCCCCATTATGTGGGGAAGCTTCCCAGGCTCCCCTTCCTGCCATTTTAGGCATTTAAGCTGTTTACTCTAGAGGAGTAGTGCTCAGCTGCAGGCAAGTGCGTGATTTAAGGAGGTTTCTTACTCCAGACAAGGCGTTCAGCTGCAGGGAGGTGCACATGCTTTCTGGGCCTGCACCCACACACACTCTTTCCAAAGCAAGGAGGCATGGAGTGCCATGTGCTCACGAAAAGCAGGTGAGGAGCTGGGACCGTCTCCCATTTGCTTTCATATTGAGCTGATTTTCATACTGGGAGGAGCCTTCCTGTTACATGCTCCCTAAGGTAATGAAATAATGGATGTGCCGAAGGAAAATGGTTCCACGCACAACCCTACTAGATGCTCTTTCACAAATAGGAGTACATCTACATTGTAAAATTAATGCAGTTTGATACCACTTTTTGTCATCGTTCAATGCTATGGAATTATGGGAGTTGTAATCTTACAAAGTCTTTAGTTTTCTCTGCCAAAGGGTTTTAGTATCTCACCAAACAAAAACTCCCATGATTTTATAGCATTGAGCCATAGCAGTTAAAATGCTGCCGAACTGCATTAATTGTACAATGTAGATATACAGTAGTCCTAGATATAGTACAGTTGAAGATGCCAGAAATAGAATCTGATATTTTATTTGATCAAGCCACAGGTGCTGCAAAGACTTGATGGTCCCTATGGTCTCCAGACAATTTTGTGGTTCAGATAAAAGATCTCTCTGACCAGTAGGTCATGAGCTCGAGGCCTGCCCGGGTCGAGGTGGGTTCTCGACCTTAAATGTAGCCTGCTGCCGACCGTTGCAGCCCGAAAGACAGTTACATTTGTCAAGTAGGAAATAAAGGTACCACATTAAAGTGGGGAGGCAAATTTTGACTGATTTATGAGGCCATTAAAAAGAACCCAGGAATGCAGAAGAACAACAAGGGACGCTGGAAAAATGCTGAGAAATGAGGAGTGCATCAGCTCCCCCAGGTGGCCAGAAAGTTTTCCTCTGTTCATCTATATGTGTAATATGTCAAAAATGTATGTACTGTACTATACTGTGATAAATGCCATATGTTTATATGTCATATGTTGAACTGCAGGGATTGTCTACAAGTATGTGTACTGTAATCTGCTCTGAGTTCCCTTCGTGGTGAGAAGAGCGGAATATAAATAAAGTAAATAAATAAAATAAATAAATAATAAAAGACAGAAGACATTTCTACTCCCAAGTAGTTTCTTACAAGCAGTACTGACCTTTACATGAAAACTCTGAGTAGGTTTATTATATTCTCATTGCTCTTTGTTAAAAACCACGGAAGTAGGGCAGAGTCTCACAGATCAAGCACAAAAAAAAATATTTAAAAAACCAAGGTCATAATATCATTCATACCATCACGACATCATCCCTCAACATACAAAAATAAATATAAAATAATATTAATACAAAAGCAACATTACTAAAAATCAATTTAAATACCAGATGTAAAAGACATTATTTGAAACTTTTACTACAAGCTGATAGAGAGGAGAGATATTTTATTGACATTTATCAGGAAATTATGTGTCCTTCTGGAGCTCACTGGATTGTAGCTCCCCACATCCTTAACAATTGGCTGTTGTGGCTAGATGATGGGAATTTCAATCCAACAACATGTGGAGGCTTATAGTGCATTGGAATAAAAAGCTCATAGTTAACAATCAGAAATATAATATCTGAAGTTTCACTAAACTGAATGGGAAATTGAGCACACATTTAACTTTCTCCTCTTATAATGTCTTGAGCATAAATGTGCTCAAATTTGGATATATCACATTCTGAAGTTACTGGAATATACTAACTACATGCTTTCCAAATGCTGGGATGTTTAAATAAAGACAGATGATAGTTGACAGAAAAGATATTTGAAGGCTGGTTGTACACATAGCCTGCTTTCATTCTGATCATTTACTTTGAGGCTTATGAAACAAAGTTATCTTCTCCAGTTTCTTATTTTGAGATCTACTGGCTGCTTGGAATGTGAATCAGTCTAATTCAAGGTTGACAACGGGTGAAAAGCAGGCATGGACAACTTTAATGGCTATGTGCATGTGTCATTTTTGTCCCCTGGATCTTGATGGGTTGCACCTGCGTAGTTACTTCTCAACAGTGACTGTTTTAAGGCTTTCCCCCACTTCCCTGAGCTTCTTTTAGAATTGAAAGTGCCTAGGAAGGAGGTTTGGAATGGCATTCCAAAATTTCTATACTGATTTCTATCTCTGGAAAGGTATATTTGTGTATATATGCAGGGGATCCAGGGATTTTTCACAGGTCCCATTTTGCCTAGTCCAACTTTAATGGCTTCTGTGTTGCAAAGGAGTTCAGAATGGTGTAGCCATTTAGAACATTGATTCTCACACCCTTTTTCTGCTGAGCTTTTTGGATTTCACTTCTTAGAAGACTCACCTGCTTTGACCAATGGCCGGATTCTGGGAACTGAAGTCCAAAAACACACGGAAGACCAGAGTTTCGGAAATCCTGATTTAGAGTGCAGAATTATTACTGAGGTTGTAGTTGTTCAGATAGCCACACAGCCATGTAACGTAGGCCCATCACCATCACTCAGCCTAACAAACCCCACTGTGATGATGCAAGGATGAAAAGAGCAAAGAACTACTTGACAGGCACCCTAAGAGAAAGCATGATGTATAAATTTGTTAAGATCTTGTATTAGGGTATTTAGCCATATCTCCACAGTTACATTTCTGTATTGGCTTCTACCCAGCCAATAATAATAAATTAATCTGGGTAAGGATGTAGATTTATGAGATCTGGTTCACTTCGGAGCGCCTACACAGATGGAAGCTGTGACAGTGGTCACAGAGATCTGCTGAGCGTGGATAAGCTGTACCAAGGATTTCCCTCTCCACCTCCTCTTGTGAGCTAAACTGATGAAAAGCAGCTACTTGATACTGTCGGTTGGAGATGGGATAATGGGACATGTAATCCTCTATATCCACAGTTGCAGAGAAAACAGAAGAAGGTGATTGATGGGTATTTGAGCAAACAGAAGCCAAAAGAACAAAGTTTGTCTTTATGTAAAAAATTTACTAATATAGCTTCAAACAAACAAAAAAACCAGCAACATGCTCTTTCAATAAACAGTTCCCACATTCTTCAGTAACAGGCTTCTGTGTTAACTCACACAGTATTGCAACTCCCAGCATCCCTGTTGCCATTTCAGCATTTCAGCATTTAAATGAATTTCTCCAGTCTACAGCATTCCAGAATTCCAGCATCACAGCAATATATCAGCCAGGAACTTCAGCCAGCACAATAGCCAGCATAGACAGTAAGAAACTGCAAAAAACCAAAAGCCTAACCCAATCTGCAACAAAGGAGATTTATACAAACACAGCTGTCACACCCTACTGGAGTCAGGCAAACCCAGCTGCACCTATTCAGACACACCTACAGTAGTACTACTACAACACATAAACCAAAAGAAACAGATACTCATAACTCATGCATTTGTTTGATATCTGTATTGTTTGAATACAGCATGGCCCAGCAAGAGACAGTAAATGAAGGCTCCCATGGAAATGTAGTTCAGTTGTTTGGGGGAGATGTTTGTTTACATTCCAGCTGATTATGTATCTGGTTTATCTCTCTAACTGTTTTAGCATTAGCTTTATCTAGATAAGTACTTTGCATGTCTCTTTTGATTGACAGTTCTTTAGTGTTCATACTCAGTTCAACTTCAGCAGATTTTATGGCTTGATCTGGAATTTCTGATTCGTTTTTTAATCATACAGTTTCTAAAGTGTTGGAGAGTGCATTGCAGGAGAATATTTTCTAGACAACCTGACCTCTAACCGGTTTCAAACTGGTTTTATTGCCTGTGTAGAAGGGCTCTAACTATCCCCCAAGCCTAAACTTTTAATCATTGCAGCCCCCTTCCAAAAGGCCATTTCTGAGTGTCTAGAGAGCTAGGGTAAGAGCAGGTGAAAAACAGCTATTTGCAAGGACTTTCCAGCACCTTTAACTTTTCTATTAGCTATCCTCTCTCCCATACATGCCAACAAAATAGCTTAAGGGAAATGGATGAAAGACAGACAAATAGAAAACATTTATAGGAAATTAACTTCTTTAAACTCAACAATATTTTCTACTGTTAGATTCTTTTCATTTAAACATAAATTAAAATCCATATCATTAGAGATTCTCACCTGGGCTCCAAACATTATTCTTAGATAAGTGATGAGAAGTCTTGAGAAGTAATACTAAATGATAATAAAACAACAAAGAGTATTCTGGTACCTTAAAAACTAACAGATTTATTAAGGCACACACTTTCATATTTATAATTTAATAGTTCAAGATATTCTATATGTTGGCCTAGTCATTAATCAGAATTAAAACTGTAGTCAATAAATCAGAAGAAAACTAGGTGTGGGTCTACTGCACTGACCCTTTATCCTGAGGCAACCTGGCATGGCCTTAATCAGATTGATCTTGGAATGCTTTACACAGCTACCTTTCCATAGTACCAGATTTAGGACAAATGAGGCCCTGTGCTAGTTAGGTTACTTGGGCCCTGAAGGAGGTAGGCCTGGTAGGCCTACACTGCATACTTTAGGGTACACTCCCATAGACAATCAACTTTATCATTGTGTCTCCAAAACAGTATGCCTTCAAATTGATGACTTAATCAGATGGGCCTTTTAAAGCATCTTATAATGATTCCCTGACTGTCCAGTAACAAATGGACATGCTGCCACCCCATGACGGTGATGGACTTTCAGAGGAGGTCCCACCCACAAGTGGAGTGGAAGCATCGCATGCTTCCCACCCAACATGGGAGCCTACCCATGTCGTGCTTATTCCAATGGAGCCAGCACAGGTCCTCACTGGAAGGACAACCCTTTCCATGTGTGATGGGTGAAGTATCGCCAAGAGGGAGCTGTGCACAGAGTGATGGATTGCCTATCTACTCCCCCTTTTTTGGCTAAGCCAGGAGAAAAGATTTAAACCCTGTTCACTAGAGAAGTAGCTTCATGCTCACATTAGCAGATCAGGTATAGACATATAAACTATAACAGCAACTGATTGCTTTGTGAAAGTAACTTTCTAAACTATTTAGTGCAAGTGGTAGACCATCCTATAGTGTTTTCTCAATTAAGAGGCCAACAAATCCAAATTGGCTCTTGGGAATAATTTCCCACAAAACAGACAAAGAAAAAAATGTGAATTTTACAATGGAAAAGGGGATAAAATACTTGGGTGTTACAATTATGAAGAACAACTGTTCATTAGTTCAAGACAACCATAAAAATATTTGGAAAGGAATTAAAAGACGTTTATAAAAATGGGGAAATTGACATTTATTCTTTTTGCATAGAATTATAGTAATAAAAACAAATGTTTTTCTAAGGCTTTTATTTCTCTTTTGGTCAATCCCTATAATATCTTTTGTGAAATAGTTGAAGGAAATTTCTATCTGTAGATGGAAAGGGCCATTTTGGCCTTCCTGGGAACGGAATTCCCAGGAAATTCAGAAGTGGCCACCAAGATGGCTTTCAATGGTGGTGGAAGTGAAAGAAGAGAAGCATTCTGTAGTGTTTACCATTATCTCTACTCAGCCAAGGACAATACTTCTTCCCTTTCATGTAATATGTAACATCTGTTCCTGAATGCAGACAACCACCTAAGCTCAAACAGTTACTTACCAGCAATGGCAGGCTACATAACAGATACACAAAGTCAACTCATTGCACCCCATTCATTGCATTTAATTTGTACTGCATCTCACAAGCGGAATCAGGCAGGGGAAATGCTTAATGCAATGATATCATGGCATATATTAAAGCATCACTGGGGAGATGTGAATCATTGGCAGGTGTATCTTCCACATAAAGGTTATAGAACCCTTAAATTAAAATAGTGGAAAAGCTTCTACATAAAGCCTTTCATATGGATACCATAATGTGACAAACTGTTTCCTATACTATAATATTTTGAACTGCAAAGCTGGAGGTTCACTTGTTCACATCTTCTTTCATTAAAATAAAAATCTTATATTCATAGAAAATTTTATGTTATCCCAGCACTTTATATATCTGCAGGCAAGCTTTAGTATTTGGTCATGGTGGTGGCAGGTATGGATTTAGTCAGATGAATGCAGACATAAATATATTTAAGTTGTCTCATCTACTTCTGGAGATGGCTAGGCTCCATAAATAAGCACTTAAGCAGATGCAGTTTTCTGTGGTGGCTCTTCTGTGATTACACCCAAATTCTGTTAATGTTAGGATGAATGAATATTTACTGCAAAACATTTACTGACTATTGTACCTTTTATAATTTTTGGGTTATAATGCCCCATGTGCCTAATGTCTTTTGGAGGTTAAGATAATCTTTTGGTTCTAAGTCAACACTTCCTGGAATATGATGGACCACATTGCCCTTGTTGGTTGGATGATGAGATTTTTTGGATGATGAGATTTTCCAAGCTCTACCTGCTTTTGAGACATAATAATTCATGGCAATCATAGGTGTCTACGTTACAACATGTAGAACAAAACATAACCAACAATTTGTAAAGAGTTAGCCATCCATCCATCTCCATAAACTCGGATTCAACTAAGTGTGGATTAAAATATTTCTTAAAAGTAAAAAAATGCTGCGCTGTTTTTAAAAATAGGGTGGGCTGTATTAACCATTTTCTGCCCTACTCATTGGCCTTATAAGAGGACAGTGGTGGTTGTTCTGTGATGGTCCCTTGCTGAAGGCAAAAAATTGAGATGAGGCAGAAGAGAGAGAAAGAGAAGGAAGTTATCTGGGTGCAGTGGAAGAGGAAGCTGTGCACGAAGGAGTTGCCTTTATGGTGCATGCCAGTCCTTGTGGGGTTGAAGAGAAAGACTAGCACTCAAAATCCCTTCTTAGATTAGAGCTTCACATATAATGGAACATCTGGATTTTATGGAAATAGGGCGCTGGTAATGAGAGTTTTAGGATGGGTATTGCGGAGTTCATGAAATAGTATGATAAAGCAGTTCTTTGCATTGTCATTGCTAAATGTTAAGAAGATATTTGCCTTAGATCTACTCCAGACCAATATGTTTTCCAAATATGTTTGGAAAATATGTTTTCCAAATCATCATCATGGTATCAGACATGATAAATCAAGGGGAATAAAACACAACATCTGATATATTCATGAAAAGCAATTAAAGAGCTGGGAAAAGTTTTTGGGTGGACTACAACTTCCATAATTTCTTTGGAATTCTCAGACCTGTTAGCAAAAAAACTAAACTAATTTTTCAAGGTTCCATGTTACAAAGGACAAGTGGGTGATCTGACATCAAAGAAAGACAGATATTCTGTTTGTGATGACTATTTGACAAAATTGTGAGCCTTCAGCTAGCAAATTGTCACATGTAAATGCAGCCTCCACCCGCCCTTTCTCCAAATAAATGTATGTGGGAAGTCAAGACCTCTTGAAGAATGTCAGAATCTTCTTTAATCATTTTGTTTTAATCAGATTTTGATCTGCTTTGGTTTACAAACTGATCTAAAATGATTATATGGTAGGGAGTGCTTGATGAGGTAGTTGTCCAGCTCGAATATTTTAAAACCATTGTTTTTCTCTTTTTTACTATTTGTCAGTGTAACCTTACTGTGATTATGGAAATATGTTTGTGAAGGAATGTGACCCATAAATGGATTTTCATTGTCCTCTTCAGTCCTTATTAAGAAGAATCATGGAACTTACCAGTAATTGAATCAATGGGCAAATAGTTGCAACTGTGTCTCCAGTGCCTTTAAAACTAATTAAATAAAAGCAGCTATTTCCTTCCATTCCCCTCCCTGTCTGTTGGTTGCTCCACCTTCTGCCAGAAGAGCAGCAAGTGGAAGAGAAAGAAAGGAAAGAAACCCAAAACAGCTGAGCACATTGTTGGCTTAGTTTTTGTTTCTCAACAAACACTGCATGCACTGTTCAGAAATAGACCAGGGTAACATTTGGCTTTGGTAGGCTGTTTAGAGACTAAGAGAAGCCAGAAGAAGGCTCTTTGGGAGAAGAGAGAGAGCGCGAGATTGCCTGATTTAATAACTCTGGAACATATGAAACAACTTAAACCGAAGTGAAGCTTCCATCTTTCCACCCATGACCCTGGGAAAATCAGTATTGAAGAAGCCCTCCAGGGACTGATAGTTTATTTTTCATCTTGCAGATGAAATGGCAATGTTTAGAGCCAAACTCAGTTTCAAGAATCCTCCTCCCATCCACCACTGTATCTGTGTGCCACTGCAACCAGATGTGTTATACAGTACCATGGGAAGCCATTAATTCTGATGTAATGGTAGCTGCTGGGTTTTTTGTCTCATGTAAAAAGAAAGCTACATACAATGTATGCAAAATTATTCCCAAGGTGTTATAAATAAATGCTATTAAGTTGTACATCAATTTCAAAAGTATGCTCTAGTTCAGGTCTGTACTACCTGGGTTCCCCGGGTGCTTGGGGCTCTAAATCCCAGACGTCCTATCCAGCTTGTCCAATGGTCAGGAATTATGGGAGGGTCAAGATTGAAGGGGCCTGCTATAGGCCTAGGATTTAGTTGCACAGGAGAAAATTACACTCAGTGCTTTTATGAGATTTTATTCCTAAAGGCCACTAGAGAAATCAAACTGTTGACACTGGTGCCAAGTTTGCTTATGTCATGTAAGGGTGGGGTGGAGATGTGGAAGGGATCAAGTTGTCTTGTCTCTTCTTGATTGGAAGCATATTGTTTGGTCATGCATTCTGAAAAGAAATGGTGTCACACCTACTACTTTTCATGGTCTTGAAGCTTTACAACCATGTCATCACAAGCTGCTCAAAAATGACTCAACTCAGTTCAAGGAATGACAAATAAAGCTTAGCTTAGTATGGAGAAAACCTTCAAAAGCCAAAATGAATGGCCCTACATAGCATATAGTTATGCAAGTAGGAAAAACTTTAAAGCAATATAATTCAAGATGGTTTCACCACTACACATATATTACCCTGTTACTCAGCAATGCGGCTTTAGCTGCCTCATAGTTTCAACCATTACTGGATAACACTTGTCTCAATCCCAAACATTGTTATGTCCCTAAAACAATGACTTTTATAATGCAACATACTTATTGAAGTTGGCAGGTCACCATTGGTGGGGGGATCCAGCCAGTGGGTGTTGCCACTGTGATATAGAAGAAAGAGCAAGGGCACCATATAGGCTATGGTTTGAGATTGTGGTGATTTCAGTCTTTCTTTTGCTATCTAGATATTAATCATATACACTGCACTGTCTCATTAGTCTCATATTTACCTGTACTGGATGAGATATATGCTTAGGGTTATTATTCAATATCTGGATATTTATATCTAATCACATTTAATTCTGAATTTGCTTATCGCTTGATCAATACATCAAAACGACAGTGCTATCATCCCTGGTTTGTTAAAATCTTTGCAATTAATTGACTTTAATATTATTTATAGTGATACACATTTTATTTTATTGATACACACAGCTAGATGCTATACACATTTTGAAATGTTTTCATATTGTGAGGCATCAATCAAGATTGTCACAATTTTTTCCACTTTTTAGTGTTAAAAGGGGCAAAATATACACAACACATACCACTTGCTTTTCATGTGGATCAATACTTGTTAAACCTGATTCTGCATTAGTACGGCATTAAAATGACACGAGAGCAACAATAAAAACCACTGAATACACTCTTCTAGCAGATATTTCATTTGGATTAGGCATAATAAGAGAAATACTCATATAAAATGCCAATTTTAGAGAAATCCACTAATGTGAAAAAGCAATGGGGACCATTAAAATGTGGTCCTTGCCCCTTTGCAATTGGAAGGGGTAGGAAGATAAGATCACTTAGTATAACCTGGAAATATGTAGAGCTAAGGCCTCAGGCAACTGGTTTTCTAATAATGGAATTTTACTTCCTAATTTATAGAACTGAAGCTGAAAGATGCTGATGTATACTAGATTTCATTCAGATGAAAGACTGAGAAATGAAGCATGATTGTAAACCAATGGCTATAAGCTGGGTTATAGAATTCACTTTACACTGAGTCTCATTAAATGTGAAAAAATTGTGATGCAAGTGCTTTATTTGTATTTAAATTATTTCTTAAAGGTCTTGGTAATACATTACGAGCTCAGCCAGCATCATGCCCCTGCTTTAGGATCTATCCAGGGTCCTGAAGGACCTGTCTATGACTTGTTCTCCCTGCCTCTACTTCTTGACCTATTCCAAGAGGAACGAAAACCACTGTTCTAATGCATATGGCTGAAATAGGATGAAAGTTCCTGCTGACTTTTTGTGCAGAACTTGCTACGGTGAGCTCTGTTCCTCATGTGTAGTTGTTACATGTGTGTTACAATGGCTTGCTCTGTACATCTAACTTTAACCACTGAAAGAGGAAGGTTTTGGTCCAATACTGGTTTTCTCCCAAAATGATGAAGGATGGCATGGGACAGAATAAACAGGATCTAGGTGCAGGGTTGGGAGAGAAGTCAATACTACCTGTTTATAACAGGCAGAGTTTAGTTTTGGCATCCTGCTACTGGATGTAACAAGACACAACTTCAGAAATAGGATGGTATGGAATTCCCAAATGTGTGGTTTGATCTGTTCCTACAAGACCTGAAGTGAAGTTTCTTCTACCTCTTGATTGATTGGTGGAAATGAGAGATTCAGTAACAGTTTGGCTGACATTATCCACTATCAGAAGTAATGCAGGCACAAAGGATGGTGAGAGATACTGCTTTTCTAGATATCTAGAAAATACAAGGGAGTATGCGAGGGGCAACATTAACCCAACCTACTTCAGCCACAAAGGGTAGTGAGATATGCTATTGTTCTGGTTACCTACAAGTGTCCGGGGATATGTGATGGGACATTAACCCACATTCTTCTTATTGCCAGTTGGCTTGAGAGTGTAGAGGTTAAGGATTTCACTTGGTTCATGGAGAGTCTCATCCCAAAGCACCAATCAAAGTCAGTTTGGGGAATAATGATAGGGTACATTTATATCGTAAACAACCAATGGCAAGCTGAGGCTATTGTACTCACATACCTTCCCTTTGAGTCCAGAAGTTTTATCCAGAGACGAGTTTTTAATTGAAAGCAGAGCTTTTCCTGGCATTAAATACTGTCTAGATTTTACCTGAATTTTATACTGTAGTGATTCACTGGAGATTCTGGTTCATTATACAATGAAAGTAAGACCTTTCTCATTCCAGTCCCCCCCCCCCAAGTTTAATTCAGTATTCCATAATTCATTCTACATATACTACTGGAATGCTTCATTATGAACATGTTGCATTGGTTTATTGTGTCATCATCAGAAGTGGTTTCAGATGAAAACAATTTCATTTTAGAAAGGCTACTAGTAAATACTATTCTGTTTGGGGAGTAATCATACAAGAAAGTATAGGAACCTTAATTTTTCTTATATATGAGGCGAAAGCTTGGAAACCTTAATGGAATTTGCTTCAGATGTTCCACATTTGCCAACCAGGAAATTCTTTTGTAAATGAATTTCTTGGCATGATTTGACAAATTTTTTCAAACCAATTGAATTTCAACTTTGGAAGGTCTACTGGATGGTTTTCCACTTCACCATCTTCCTGCAGAGCTTTTAGTAATCCCTCTTCATTTATGAAGGGTGAGTAAGCACACTTTTGAACCACCAGGGTTGCTCATAACCTAAATATGAGAGCTTGCATATTAGCCATTGTCATTCTGAAGGGCAAGTCAACACCCAGCAGTTCTTTAAAGAGATTTCAAAAATGATTTGTTATCCAGGTTTGTCAATAGCTCAACTCCTAGGATCAAATAACTGGTTGGCATAGAACAGTCAGCTCTCCACATTTGCTGGAGTTAGGGGTCCAGGATCTCAAGAAAGTGAAAAACTGCAAATAAAGAAAGTGCTATGTTTTACCTGAGAGAACACCACTCTAGAAAATTCTAGGTCTTCCAGTATGATTCTATGGTCAGTTTCCACTAGATGTTGACCACAGAATTGCATCAGAGAACAAAGAAGATTCCTAGACAGGTGTTCTCTCAAGAAATCTTTAGGTCTTCCAGCATGACTGGAGGCTGACCAGAGTCACTCTGGAGGACCTAAAGATTCCTGGAGGAAACATTTGAAAACAAATCCATGAATAATCAAATCTGCAAAAGGCAAAACTGCAAATGTTGGGGGCTGAATGTTTATTTGTAATGTACACTTGTTTTACTAGAGTCTCTGGGTTCATGGCCTGATAAGCATGTATGATGGAGATCTCAACAATGAGATCAACTCTAAGAAGGGTAGTTCAGGAGTGGAAGATTCCAGGCTTCCATTTTGGTTTCCTTTGAAAGCTACATTTATGCGCCATATCTCTATGGCTTCCATTTTGGAAGACTGAAAGTGATGCTGCATCACTTCTGGTTGCTTGGGCTGTGTGCATGTGTGGCTCTTTTCTGTTCTGAGGTGAAAAGAATCACTAAAATTGGCCTGAATCAGTGCTTTTATTTTTAGTTGATAAGCATTTTTGGCTGATATTTGTGAGGCTGGCCAGGGGAGTACCACACTGATCCTGCCAAAGGAGTTGCCATTTGAATCCCAACTTGAGTTGCTTATACCTTTAATGGGGTGCATAGAAGAGGGAATTCAGTAGGTGAAATTCCCTCTTGTACACAACCATCAAAGTTACATGGTCTCCAGTTCTTAATCTGGTAGCCCTATTCTCAGCTCTATGCCAAGTCAATAGTTATGTACATTCCATTAGCTCATATTAGTATACTGTAGTATGAGATAGAAATCAGGCTATCATTGACAATTTTCTTTAGCCTCATATCCTTAATTAGAAATGTAAATTTCCATCTCACTGTTCCATCAAAGATCTCATGTTCCTATTTTTATCTCATTGTAATGCTTATTGCAGATTTAAGAAGTAGGCTAGAATGAATAATTGACCCAAAGTCACTAGTTAATGGTTGGCTGTGTTTGAACAAGGATTTGACCCCGGGTTTCCTGTCTTAGACTGACACTTTAACTATTACACCACAATGGTTATCAGGCTTATATATGAATCCCCTATCTCCAAATATATCCATGTTCTACTATATACATGGTTACAAATGCAATGCAATAATGCTTTCAAAGTGTGAACACAGGATTTCTGGTTTAACCCTGTCTTTTTTTATAGTTGGTTGCAATGTGGGGCTGCAATGTGCGTGGTAACCATCTAACAAACTCTAGTAGCTTATTCCAGTGAAGCTAGTGACTTCCATTCTAAAACATTATATAAACAGGGTTATGAATAGATATATGCCACAAATTGAGATCAGAAGGAATTTTTGAGAGCTACTAAGGCCAATTCAGCCAACTAAATTGTTGTGGTATTTTTTGGAAAAAAGAAATTCCTTGGAATGGTGTCAGGTTGTATCCCTAAATCTAATAATTTGGAAATATTTCTCACTGAACTCAGCAGGAGTTCCTTCTTAGATAATCAGACACAGAGCACATGCCATTGCAGAGCAGATGATATTCCTGGTGCTTGAGACCAGTTGTACTCATTTTCAAGGGCCTGATTAATTACCCCAGTCGAGACAAAACCTTATTTGGAGCAATGACTAATTTGAGCTATATTTTCTCCTCCTAATTCTGTATATGCCACAAGCCACTACAATGATCCCCCTCAAAGTTGTGCTAGCTCTGTTTGGCTTTTCCAAGTTATCCCATGGCTAGTTCCAAGCTTTTAAGACTTCTATATAGACCCTGACATATTTTTATACAGGAGACAAGGTGGAACAACCCGTAGACCCTTGTGGATGTTGCAGCATGCTAGCAATGAATCACTGAAGAGTAGAGTACACACAACCTCCTTCTATACAGTTAAAAGAAGGCAAAAGGAGGACAATTGTGATGCTGTGTGGCTTCACCTTATTTCATTGCAGCCTGTCTAGAGACCTAGTCTTTTGCTTACCCAGAACATTTTGGAAGGAGCTATATATACTAGGGGTGTTCAATGTTTTCATTAGTTGCTGAAAGTCATACCAAATTTGTTAAATTCATATTTACAATGTGATATCTGACATGTGGGCATGGCCCACACCAAAAACTTAAAAATCAAAACTTACCCAATTTTTGTTTGAATTTTGTAAATCTCAGAATTTAATCTTCACTGCAAGAAAGCAAAGCAAAGCAAAGCCAAAAAGGCTGCCTTTCCTCTTTAAATTAATGGCCTCACACCATTAGGAGAAGGAAGCAGCAGGGAGAAAGCAGAGTTTGCTGGGAAACAGATAGAAAAAGTACAGAATACTGGGAAATGTAGTTTGGGAAGTTGAGGAGCTCTATGCTAGAGAATTCAAAAAGGCCCTGCCATAAGCTACATTTCCTAGAATTCTGCGCAGCATCAGAAAGCCCCAATCGGAACAGGGGAAAGATTTGTCTCTCCGTAGCAGCAGCCAGCCAGAGTTCCAATAAACTGTCAAATCTGCAAAGCGGATACTTCTAGTAAGTACATCTCTATGCTGGGCTGGGAAGAAATCCCTAAATGAAAGTTGATTCTATTGATTAATACAAGAGACATTCAATAAGATAGCTGTTGTCGCTTTATTTATTTATTTTGTCAAAACTTCACAAAATGCCCTAAAATCAATAGCTGTATGAATGTTTCTGAAAGTTGTTATCCTGTGTCATTATATAGAAAGTTGTTATCTTGTGTCATTATATAGAAAATTCAAAGAGATAGCTCTTGTAGCTTAAAAAAAATGTTTATGAAAACGTTGAAAATTCCATGGGAATGCAAAACGCTCTGAAACTTGATGGGCTTACAGTGGTAAATGTTTTCTACTATTATAGCAAGTGTCCCCTCAATAACTCTAAAATGAGGAAGAAATGAGCTCTTGAGATTTCCCCACTTATGCAATTACTATAACAAAAAGTACCAAAATTTTGTTACTCTTATTATAGTAATGAAATTTTCACTTTTAGAAACACTTTAGAAATGAAACACTGGCACCCCCTAATTTTGTAATGAGTTTTGAAACTTTTTTTCATCAATCATACAGCCCTATATGCAAACCCATGCACTCCTCCATGTGAGAAAGGACCCTGACTCAGTCATATGGATGGAGAGGGCTTTATGTACATACATCTTGGAACACATTGTAAATGTGAAATGATGGGGGTATAGCAACTACTTGTTCTGGAAGAAATGAGAAGAGCTTCTGGAGACATTAACAACAGGAAGCCGCGCTGACCTGCTCAGCTCCATGACCTTCTCATCTATTCTTTCAATAGTAATGAACACCCTAGTCCCAGTTTGTCACTGGCATTTTCCCCACATTTGTAACTCCTGGATATCGATTTGTAATCTTGTATCCTATAGAATACAGGATAAGAGACGCTATGAGTTATATTGTATTGACTATGTATGATTTTATATTGATGCTATGGTTTTAATTGTTTTAAATTGTTTAAATTTCAATGTATAAGCATTGCATTTTTGCTATTGTAAACTGCTTTGAGTCGCCTGTGGGCTGAGAAAAGCGGTATAGAAATGGAATAAATAAATAAATGTATTCCAATTGGATTAGATAAAGAAACACATAGGACGAATATACTCATATATACATGCAGGTCACAATGTTACATGAGGAATTGAAAACGTGAAAGGCGTGGCAACACATAAATCTGAGACATGTCATTATGATGTCCTCATCCAACCAAAGTTCAGAACAAACAATTTTGTGATTATTGTTTTGCTTGAAAACCCACCCACAAGTATTATTCAGTTTTGGTGTTTTGTACTAGACAGCTGTGATTAATTCTGTGGAAAGCATGCCTTTTCTGTTTTGCATTGTCAAATGGACAATTCATGCTTCGTTCTCCTGCTGCTTCTACTGACACTCCCTCAAGGGATTTGTTCCAACTTGTCCCAATTTCAACATTTCCATCTGCTGGGATAGAGTCTCTTCATTCCTGGTCTGTTTTGTACTGTTTCTGGCATGATTCACAATCTTCCAAGGCATGAGTATAAATGCCAGTTCTTTAGCTCCAGGTATCACGTACATTTTAGTTCACACTACCTGCATGGGATGTGACGGATGAAGTGTATTTCATCCCTCTTTCTCCGCAGAATTATGAGAAAGTTCTGCCAAACCTTTTGTGCTGAATAACAACACCTTTCCCTAAACAAAGGGATGATAGCTGAAATTTCCCCAGATATTTTCACGGCAAGCAAAAACTGTTGTTACCAATGGGAGTGGTTGCATTAATTTGTCATGTTTCAAGTCTATACAGAGAAGTGAGGCAATTACTCTCAAATGGATGAAAAGTTTATTATTTTGCTGAGGAAGCTATTTTCTCTAAAAGAGAGATGGGTTGAAATATGCTAATAATAAAAGTGAATGTAGTGTATTTGTAGCTGCCTGGTACTTTTAGTTTCCCCCCCAGAAAATATTTCCCTTTTATGAATATGAAGATACAGATATATTCTGCTCTGGAAAATAACTTAAATTTAAATCCCTAACACCCTGAAAATGATTTGAGACTTTCTGCACATTTTAGTCACTTTAGTCACAGTTCAAAATAACATTTGCTGAACCAAAATGCTGCCTGAGTACTTGCTTTCAATATTCCCGAAACTGAGTGTTTTCCTGAGTTTGTACAGTTTAACCCCTACAATCCCCACACACTAGTGAATGCATTTAAAATCCATCGTTTTAGAAGAAGGAAGGCTGTGAGGGGCTGTAGGTTATGTAAACGAAAGTATTCCAGGGTTGGTGTAACCATTTTGCTATAGGAAAGGAGGGGCACTGTTGAGTTAAAGTGGTATTTCTCTAAATGTTATGTTGTTGTTTATTCATTTAGTCAATTCCGACTCTTTGTGACCTCATGGACCAACTCACGACAGAGCTCCCTGTCAGCCGTGGCCACCACCAGTTCTTTCAAAGTCAAGCCAGTCACTTCAAGGATACCATTTATCCATCCAACTTGCCCTTGTTCAACCCCTCTTCCTTTTTCTTTCCTTTTTCCTCAGCATCATTGTCTTCTCTAAGCTTTCCCGACTTCTCATTGTGTGGCCAAAGTACTTCATCTTTGCCTCTAATATCCTTCTCTCCAGTGAGCAGTTGGGCTTTATTTCCTGAAGTATGAACTGGTTGGATCTTCTCATGGTCCAAGGCACTCTCAGAACAGTCACTACGGGAAGCAGCCTCTGAGAATCCCACAGACTTGAGACCTCAAATGGAAGTGCGGGGAAAGGGATGCCTGACTTTACCCACTTTGAATACCACAGTTGGGTAGGACTGAAAATTTAGCCCTACTGTATTTCTCAAATGAAACATGGAGCTGGAATGAGCCCTGAAATTGAGCAGGAACGCAGACAACAAACAATAATTTTGGCCAAAGGATCTACCAAGTCCCAGTGTTACTTTCAGTCCAACCTACTCAAAAGCACTGTTTGAGTTAGCTAAAGTTTATTCCAAACATCAATATTTTATAGAACTACAGTTATATGCAGACGAAGTGTGCATGAGTAATATGTAATGAATATGGGATAATCTTTATCTGAGGTCTGTGTGACCAGTACATAATGTAACCAGAGCTTGTTTGTTGATGAAAATATTTCTTGGAGTCTGGCACTGGGTGAAGCTATAATATCTGTTGGTTGGCTCTGGAAACATAATATTGCAATTACAGCATTTCTAGCATAGCGCAAAATGACAGAGCTCAGAAAACAATACAGTTCATGGGAAGATGTTAGCTATTGTCAAAATACAATTGATCAGGCTCACTGCAACAGATCAGTATATGGTCAAAACTTTAACTCTTATTTTACACCTAAAAAATCATTTGAGATGGAACCTCCCCCATGACCCCCTGAGATAGCATAATCTATGGTCTAGCCAACTTCTGAATCAAGACAAATACTGCTGAACTAGAGAGAGAGCACAGAGAGAAGTCCAGCCAACAATGACCACTGGTGGAGATGAAGTCTCATGGAGGACTACCATATATACTAGAGTATAAGCCAATCTGAATATAAGCTGGGGTACCTAATTTTTTTTTAAAAAAACCAAAACCCTGGGAAAATGTATTGCCTCGAGTATAAGCTGAGGGTGGGAAATGCAGCAGCTACTGGTAAATTTCAAAATAAAAATTGATACCAATAAAATTACAACTGAGGCATCAGTAGGTTAAATGTTTTTGAATATTTACATAAAACTGTAATTTAAGATAAGACTGTCCAACTGTGTTCAAACCATTATTCTAACCTTCTTCAATGTAAATGTGCTTAGATATTCTTCCAATAATAAAAAGAAGGTAGAATGATGAATATAAAAAATAATAGAGTAAAATAATGTAAATGTAATAATAACAGTAATAATAGAGTAAAAAGTAAATGTGATAATAATAGAGTAAAATTATAAATAAAATAACAATAATAAATAAAGTAAATTAATGTAATAATAGTAATAAATAGAGTAACATAATAAATTTAATAAAAATAATAATAGTAGAGTAAAATAATAAATAACCTTGAATCGAGTATAAACTGAGGGGTGCTTTTTCAGCTTTAAAAAAGGACTAAAAACTCAGCTTATATTTGAGTATATACAGGGTTTTTTTTAAAAGACACTATTATAATAAAATATTTGCATAATGTATGTGCCCATGCTACACATTTGCCAAAGCAGGAAGCTGTTATAGGCAGCCACATTTTAGTTGGCAACTCTCCAGCTCACCCATATACCATTAAAATGTTCATATAGTATAACCTAATAAGAGAGAAATGGCCAAAAATGGAGCTGAAAATTCAAGACAATGTTTGCCCATTTTCTGTCTTACAATAAAATAAAGGAAATGCTTGTTTAGATTTCGAGTCTGCAAGAATGACAGATGTTCCTTTAAAGAATGTAAACAAAAGAATGACCTCACATTATCCTGTGTGTTAATATATTAGGGACACCTGACAATATGTAGTGGGATGTAAAATCACAAGACCAGCACAGGTGGGTCCATTTTGGTGGAAGGAGTCGGGAAGTTGTAGTCCAAATAGACAAAGCTTTATAAAAGTTTTCTCAGTGGAATTTGGCCTATGATAGAAAAATTGTTCCCTTCCACTGTCTAGGTGTGCTTGAGTATGAGATTTTCTCATTAGTTTGCTCAAGATTGCAGTTTTTAGAAGTCTAAGACACATCTGCTCCCCTGACTTGGACTACTTCAAAGTTTGGTGGCAAAAAGGACAACTGAAAGATGTTTTGACAAGTTGCTAATCTGCTTTACGTAATCTGTTCTGACAGCTATCAAAAGCACCTGATCTCCAAATCCTTAACATAACAATATAATATGTTTTGCTTTTGGAGCAAGAGTGCCGTTGGAGAGGAGACCTAGAACAAGCAAACAAAAAGAAATCCAAGTTTACACTGTGACAAAAAATAAAACAGAACCAAGAGAGCATCTTAACCCAACCGGCTTTCACTGTCTCAGTTTGTAATCAGGCTTTTGGCAATGGCCAAAGTATCTGCAGAAATAATTAGGAAGTTCTGCTCTTGCAAGCTCTGCGGCCAAGCACTGCAGACAATATGTCTTCCAATGCTTCAGGTTTCTGCTCGGCAGGCCACCATGACATTCCATAGCTGACAATCCCAGTGCTAATAAAATGCCTAGTATAGCAGGTGGCCTGAAGGGAAGGAAAGCTTTCCAGCAAAGGAGAATCATTCTCAGTTTGCAAGATGTTTGTGCAAGAGAAAAAGTGATGGCTCTTGCAAGAGAAAAGCTTATTAAGACATCTTTGTTGAGTTTGTCAGTCAATTGGTATGCCTTCACTTGTAGACATGTGAGCAAACAGAGGACACCAAAAGGTGAGGAATGGATGAATTGCCTTGTGAGGTCCCCCTCTGCTTCTTTTTCCCACGTTACAAAACCAAATGGAGCCTCCTCTCCGGGGTCTGGCCCAAGTTGCGCAAGCATTTTCCCCTTACGTATACCATCACAATAAACAGAAATTTGCCCCAGCTGGTTCTTCCTGCTCACAAAGGATCCCAACCCAACATAAACCAAAAACCCATTTACACACCTCTATGCCTCCTTTGCAACATCTACAAAGCCCACCAAGGGCACCCAAACACCCACTGTCTTGAAATACCTGGTGTTGTGGACAGCTTGGCAAGTGTGGATGAGCAGATGCTGATGGAAGGCTCAGCGGTCGACCTGGAGCACAACAGAGGCCAGCAGCTTCCTCAGCCATGTTTTGAAGAAGCACCCAAGGAAGGAACTACTACTTCTCAGCCTGCAGAACAAGTGCCAATGAGTTCCGCTGAGGGGGATGAGGAAGAATTAACTATTCCAACTTTTCATGGACTTGCAAAGAGAAAAGTCTCAGCTGTGCAGGTCTTCAAGACTAGCTGAGAAGTCAGCAAGAGGTAACACCTGTGAACTTTGGATTTAAGGAATTCAAGTCTGGTACACTTTTGCTGTCTGCAACATCAGTTCTAGAAGCTACAACCTTGGGCTCTCGCTATCTTGTGTTTCCTGAGCCCTGGACATCTCTTAGATCTTGGATTATAAATTCTGTTTCAGTCTTGTACTCTAGGCATCCCGGCATTTGGCTTATGACCTCGGTACAGACATTTGGCTTCTCTATTATGTTATCTTGTTAATGTTTGCATCTCTGTTAGAATATTGGCTTGACCTTAGATTGTGAATTAATGCTTTGCTAGTATTTCTGGTTTCTGATACCTTATCACATCAAAGTATCCAGGAATCCAATTATCCCAAACCTGGGAACTGTGTCCCCAGGGATAATTGTGTCAATCATCCATTAACTCCCAACCTTGCCCTCATTCAATTTCCAGATCTTCCCACCAGGCAACAAAAGACTTCAAATTCAACTAATGACGACAGTTTATTGAAATTGCTGTCAGACCGCTCAGCCCACCGGCAGCTGAGATTCATAGACCTTTAAACTTCCAGCCAATCTGTGGCCAGGTACAGACAAGCCCCCATGTCTGTACACTAATTTCCTCTGTTCTTCATGTTCCCAAATGTGTGTACCTTTTCTATATCATGTCCATGTTTATACTTAGAAAGCATGCTGGATTTGGGAACTGCCCCCAGTGTCCACTTTGGCCAGAGCTGGTTGAACTGATTTCTGTTCCTGCCTTCAACTCCTGCTGTGTATATTTCATTGATTCAATTGGGACCTGCTGCACACTGGGAAAACCTAAGATTTCAGAAAACAGGCAGATTTAAGTAATGATAACTGGTATTGCTCAGAGCTTGAAAAAAGTATATTCTTGGACGCCAACTCCCCAGACATCATGGATACAAAAAGACAATGTTACCAACAAAATACCTTTTAAACGAATATTTGGAGGTAATTAGTAGGCCTGGTTAATTTTAAAAAATGGTTCAAAACTCATTTCGGATGTAGGGGGCACTGATGTTTCAAATTTTAAATGATTTCCAAATTTTTTTGGGAAAATGGTTCAAAATTCCCGAAATTTCAGAAATTTTGCAAATGCTTTGTTAATGGCCGCATCCAAGCTGGGTGTTTAACCCAGTTTGGATGCGGCTTTCTTTTCCCGCCTGAGAGGGAAAGAAATGCGCGTCTAAAGCGGGTTAAAACACCCGGTTTGGACACGGCTTTCTTTCCCTCCCAGGCAGGAGGGGAAAGGAAGCCGCCTCCAAACCGGGCGGTTTGGACATGGCTTTCTGAATAATTTCCAACTCATGAGAAATGGTGGGAAAGCTTCAAAATTGCAAATTCACTTCCAGGTTGCATAAAGCGCTTCGAAACCGATTTTAAAATGAATTTAATCCAAATTCATTCTGATTTCAGAAGCATTCCAATGAACCTAACCAGGCCTAGTAATTAGACCTTGTTGGGCCTGTGTCTCCAGTAGGTATTCTGGGATCTACTGTGCAAGGGATTGGGGCAGCCACAGTTTATGAGAGAGATGAAACTTTTGCATTTGTCTTACAGAGACAGTGTTTGGGAAACACTGTTAGGGAGGCTGGTTCTCTTGGGAATCAGGAAAAAAATCACCTGGCTGTGCAACTTTGGATAGAAAGAAGGAATGTGCTAATGGGCAGCTCAAGGTCCATCCTTCCAGCAGTGGTTTCGTTTTGCAGGAGTCTGGGAGGGGAGTGAGGGAAATCTAGTTTCTGATATAGCCATGCCTTGCAGTTTGAATCTTCAGATTCAGGACAACTTTTGCAATTAAGCTTCATGAATTTCTGCTCCTGCATTTAGCCTCCTATATTCCCGGTCTCTTGTGTTTTTGAGCTCAAGTACTCAAGTCTGGACTTTGATCTTTCTTGGACATCTTTTGGACTTATCAATTACTGAAACTAGCCTGCTTGGATTTCTAAGGAACTTTACAGCATTATACAGCCTATGGCATTTGGAACATTTCCTTGGATTATTGACTGAACTCTCATTTCTTTGATATATTTTCTATTGCTTTATTGCTTGCTGTTTTCTTCAATAAAAGACTATTTTCTTCAGGTGGAGTTGTGCATTTGGATTTTAAGGGCCCAGGTTTCTACGCTGGTGTGCGACAGACCTAAAGGCACCAGATCCTGTCTGATCTTTGAAATTAAACAAGATTACCCTTTGTTAGTACTTGGATGGGAGAACACTAAGAACTACCCGGTGTTGTAGGCTACATTTCAGAGGAAAGAAACAGTAACCCATCATAGATACTCAGAGATGGTTTTGCCAGTTCCTTCATCTGAAATGTAGCCTACAGAACCTGGTATTCATTGGTAGTCTCCTATCCTATAAACAAGGCTGATTCTGCTTAACTTTCAAGTTCAGAGTGATGCCTTTAGGGTGTTATGCCCTATCCCTAGTAAAAATAAACATATCAACAAGTGATCCAGGAGAAGGTTGATGCTGACAGCTGGAGAGTCAGAGGGGATGGCATCATTGGTTGAAGCAAATTAGCCAATAGGAAACATGAGAGGATCATTAATCTGGCAGTCTGTCAGTATGTGAAAGTTCTTTGCTCCAGATGTTTAGAAACAGGAAGGCAAATGTGTCTCTTGGGTTACCAAAATGAATAATTAGGGAGGTTTCCTGTCATTTCAATGGTTATGTCAAGAGGGGATTTCAACAGGTGTTTCTTGCTAGTTGGTTGCGTGAAAAGAAATAACCATTACACGCAGATTTTCCTATTTTTTCCTATTTTCAGTCTCGCATTGCTAGTCCCAAGAGACTTGAAGTCATTGTCCTGGCCTAGGATATCTGGAAAGAATAACTAGTAATCATTTTAAAGAAATTAAATTAGTGTAAGGCATTAAAAACTACTTTAAATTTGCTCCGAATTGCTGGAGATGACAAACTTGCTAATATATGATGCCCATTTTATGCCTGGAATTCTTGCCAAGACTATATCAGAAACTTTTGCTTAAATGAGTAATGGATAAATTTTAATATTATTTTGCTTGGTCCAGCACTTTAACTAAGGAGTTGTGTAACTAGTTGACCCTCAATTTAGAGAAATCTTAGCAAATGGATAAAAGTAGATAATTCCAACATGTTTCTTCTTTGCCTGATGAAGACAGGAAAGAAATAGTGTGGTAGTTATTATAAATCAATCTCCTTTAATTTAGAAAAAGAGATTGAGGGAAGACTAGTGTGTTCTACCTTTCCTAGGATCTCATCACATTGTCTTCTGTCTCCATCCAGTAGGTCTTCCTCCAATTTCTGCTATGAGCAGCATTTAGTGTTTTGTCAATTTTCTGTCTTATTTCTGATCACCTTCCTTTTCGTCAGTTTTGGAGTCCTTTGAAATGGCAACAAAATAGGACTCTTTGATCTCATTAGCCTGACATTTAACAAACAATGCTTGAAGCAGAATACTCTCTTTGAAATCAGATCTTCTACTAAATGATGTAATCTGAATAGGTTTCTCAGGGTTTTTCAATCTTGTTTTTGGAACAGCATTGTACTGTTGAGTCATATGTCCTTGTTGTGGTATACCTTCAAGTCTTTTCTGATCTATGGTAATCCTAACATGGGCTTTTCTGAGGCTAAGTGTGTGTGACTTGTCCAAGGTCACCTAGTGGGTTTTCATAGCCAAGTGGGGTTCTCCAGAACTGCAGTCCAACTTTCAAACCAGTACTGGCTTCAGATAGTTATAACCTATGTCCCATGGATGGACAATATGTGACCTTCCAGATGTTGAACTACAAGCACCACCATTTTCATGGGATTTGGAAGTTGGGAGCATTCTGAATGGCAGAAAGTTTCTCTGGGTTATTTTCAGAGAACATACAATGTCATCAAAATGTTCTCTATCTCGAAGAGTAAAACAGAGTAAAGCACAACTGACAGCAAAAAGATGGCGGCGCTACATGAATGGGCCCCAGAAGCGGAAGAGAGGAAGAGAAGGCGGGGAAGGAGACCAGAAGAGGAAGAGGTAACTTTGGGGGACATTCTCACAGAAATACGAAGGTTGGGAGAAGCTCAAGATGGACTCCTGCAGACGATTGACTCTATAGTGACGAGGCAAGAGAGGCAGATCAAAGTGATCCAGGAGCACTCCCAACATGCAAGATCAGAACCAACCGGAGAAACACTTCCCACAAAGAGGGAGCTGATGAACCTCTATGAAGATGGAAAAGAAGCGCCTCAGGCCAAGGGAAAAAACGTAACAATACGTGAAGTTGGAGTGATGAGAGGGGAAGAGATTAAAAAACAGCAAGATACATCAGAAGAAAGCGAACTCCACTTCAAAAAGAGAGAGGAAGTTCCACTGGAAGTGCCAAGATTGAATAAGAAAGATTCCAAAATCTCTGCCCCCCAAAAAAGAGAAGAGGGGAAAAACCAAGAAGAGGTTGCACCTTCCAAAAGTTCCACCCTGGTTGCAGATAAGAACAAAGACAAAAAGATAGGGGCACAGCCCAATAGGAAGAGAAGCGGGATGAGAACAGCCCAACAAAAAGGAAAGAAAAATCTAAAGAAAAGGTGTCTTTACCCTCTAGAGTTGTATTTTAGTCATCTGAGATGTGACGAACTGGAAATGGATGTAAAAAGCCTCGAATCTCCTAAAGAGAATGGTTAGAAAGGGGACTGAGGAAGATGAAGGGGTACAGACCTAGCTATATTAAAGGACAAGGAACGGTCAATGGATACCAAACAGGGACTGTACAAGATAAACAAGACGAACCCAAGAAAAAGGAAGCTAGAAGAAAACTCGTTACCCCTATTTCTATCCTTTCTCAACACCCTTATCCATTACTATCCTTCCCAGATCCCTGACCAGTCTACCACCGCTACCGCCCTTAACCCACACCCCTCTCTACCCCTCACCCCCTATACCCCCAGTTCGCCCCTACCCCAACCCCCCCATCTGTACGTATCCAAAACTTTCAATAAAAATTTAATTTTTTAAAAAAATGTTCTCTATCTCTCTCACTATCTTTCATATAAAAATAAGATGGAACATCTACTAGTTATTAGTCTACTTGTTAAAATCCTTTTAGTATTTGAGTTATATTCTTGGATCAAATGGAACTACCTGTACTTGTCTTTGTTGTAAGATCCCTTTTTCTTTTTCTCTTTATGGTTTCTTCGTACAAATGGTTTTTTAAGCGTGTGTTTGAAACTTTATGTTTTACAGTATATGAAAAATGTTCTTAACATTTAACTATTAGTTGCATGATTCAAGAGAATGAACAGTGGGGATTTCAGCTGGTATACCAAAACTCTTACATTTGTCCTTGAATACTCCAGAATCACCACCTTTAACTGCTTTTGCTTTCTTTTTTCCCCAATTTAATAAAAAAATGAGAAAAAATTACAGTTATATAGTATATACTATACATTTCCCCCTCTTTGATTTTCTTTCGCCTCTGTGCTCCCGACTCCAGAGTCATTGCCTCTTCTAAAGTCCCACCAAAAGTTCAATTCTTCATTTAGAGTTAATTTCCTGTCTTCTTTTTCCAATACTTAAAAAAAAGTTCTCCAAAAACTTTCAAAGTCATTTTCCCCATAATCCCTTCTTTACTTACAAGTTTGATGTTAGCTTGTCATTCAGTGCCATTTTCTAGACTTCTTTATACCATTTGTTAATTTGTATTTTAATTGGTTCTTTCCAATATTTTGCAATTAATAATCTAGCTGCTGTTAATAGCATTTCTATTAAGTTTTCCCTCTTATCTTTCCCATCCTCTCTTCTAATTAAAAGTATTTTTTCTACTGGATTCCTTCTTATTTTTATATTCATAATATTTTCTATTTCCCTTATAACTAATTCTGCAAAATCTTTTACATATTTGCAATCCTACCACATATGCATGTATGTTCCAATTTCCTGGCACTCTCTCCAACATTTTTCATTATTGTTCTTATTCATAATGCTAAATGCCACTTCCAAATTAATTTATAATAATTTTCTTTTATTCTCATACATGTTTTTTATTGGAAGAGATAAATATGAAATATATTTTATATTTTATTGATTAATGTAAGTGTAAACTGAATTATCAAGGATGTTGATATCATTTTTGAACTATTTGTTGTGTAAACTATTTGTTTTACTCAGTGCTTGAGTAAAAGAATTGCAGCTGGGTCTAGCACTTCTAAAAAAATGTGTACTAAATCATGCCCAGAGATGGGAATCTATAGTCTGAATCCTGGGGACCAAAGAGGAAAAATGACCTTGGTTATGAATAACTATATTAAATCATTGTTCAAAGGAGTAACAAAATGCTTGCAAAGGAATTGTGCAGCTGTGTAGGACCAGAGAAGAGGAGATGGGGAAATTTTGGTTTTCTAGTTCTGAAGAGGGATTAAAAGAATGATGAAAATGGTATGGGGACAGTAAGGCTATGGGAACTGTCAAGGCCAGCTGGAACAGATTTTTTGAACATATGGGATGTTGCAGTTGCTAAGAGAGAATAGTTGGGAAGGTGTGTTTTGTCAAAGACAAGTATGGGCCAACCATGCCTTCCAATTTCAGGAAGAATCAAACAATAAGAAGTGTTTCATCTCCACTAAAACTGTTATTTATTTATTTATTTATTTATTTATTTATTTACGGCATTTTACCCTGCTCTTCTCAACCCCCGAGGGGGGACTCAGAGCGGCTTCCAAAAGGCACGATTTGATGCCTACATCACAATTGCAGTATAAAAACACAATATAAAACCCTCCAGCATTCGACACTAAAATACATTAAAATACAATTATATTCACACATCCTATGCATTCACCTATGTTAAAAACAGTGTTCCGTCCATAAAAGCATTGAGCCCTATTCACCAACTTTCCATTAAAACTACTAAAGTGCTGTCCTGTGCTCCTATGTGAACGCCTGGTCCCACATCCAGGCTTTCACTTTTTTCCTAAATGTCAGGAGGGATGGAATTGATCGTATGTCGCTAGGGAGCACATTCCACAGACGGGGAGCCACCACTGAGAAGGCCCTCTCCCTCGCACCTGGGAAGCTGGCGGGAGCGAGAGCAGGGCCTCCCCGGATGATCTTAAAGTACGAGGTGGGACGTAGCAGCAGATGCGTTTGGACAAGTAAGCTGGGCCAGAACCGTATAGAGCTTTAAAGGTCAAAACCAGCACTTTGAATTGAGCCCACACAGATGGGGGCTTCGTCGTTCTTGCAGAAGAGCTTCAGGGGCTCCTGGTGGCTCTGGCAGACTCTCCCCTTCTCTTCTGCCTTCTGGCTTCCCAGATCCTTGGCGATCTTCACCACGTTTGCCAGCTGCCTTGTTCTTGGGGTGGGAATACACTAGACGGATGTATTCCCACCCCAAAGAAAAACTATATTGATATGCAGTCTAGAGAACTGTAGGCATGCATTCCTCCAGCCCACCAACTGAATGAATTATGCATATGCAATGTTTTGTGCATATTAGACTTGTGTGTGTTTTAATGTCTACTTTTCAAATGTGCATATTTCCTAGAAGATTCCTGAAAATACATATCAACATTCTAAAATACAAAATACTTCTGGCCTGCTGAATCTGTGAAATACAGATTAAGAGAAGTCTACCACAACAAATAAATACATTAAAAAATTGGGTTGCCCAGATAAATTCCTTGCACATTCCTGGTCATGGAGCTTATAGTTTTGTCAGTAGACTGATATCCTGGAGCCAGCAGAGAAAGCTTTTCAATGCAAGGGTATGTGGTAACACTTGTGAATCGATGATGTTGAGTCAAAAGGACAAATTACTTTATATATTTATCATCTTATACCTAAGGATGTCAGGGTGATTTAACATAGCTCTATCAAGGTGACACCAATGTTGGTACAAATGAAGCATCAAATGACCTCATCAGATGGGGTGAATTTAGCGTCCTAGGAAGCTTTCACCCCATCTAAGGGACAAAGCCGCATGCCGAACATCACATGATGTTGTGTGACCTCTGGCAGAGCTCCCCCCCCCCCAACCGGAGTGAAAGCATTGCTGGATGCTAAATTCACTCTGTCTGATGAGGTCATTGAGGCCTCATTTGCAGCAACAGTGGTGCCACCTAGATGGTTATGTATTAAACTAATGGATCCAGTATGAGGCCTTGCCAGGAGAGGAAAGTGTCACGGAGGGGAAGCTGTGACAGGGCTGTGGCAGATTCGACCCAATGCCCCTCTCTTTTCTCCCAGATGAAGTGGGATGCTTCAACTGGCATAAGAAGAGTTATCCTAATTGTGTTACTGCAGAGAAAGCCCTTTACGGATTATTCAACTTGTAATAAAAAGAAACATGGAAGTAATGCTTTCATCTGAATTTGCTGTTTATGTTAAACAGGTGCAAAAAGAAGAATACGAGTAAAAATTCTACACTGCCATTTAAAATCCAGATTCTCTTATTTGAACTGGATTAAGTGGCAGTATAAGTTTATATCATCCAGTTCAAAACAGATAATATAGATCATCTGTTTTGACAACCTAGATTATATGGCAGTGCAGAAAGGCTCTGAGAAATGCAAAGGCTGGTGTACAATTCTACAAGTGCTGTAATTTAAAGGGTTTACTCAAGGAAAGGGCCTCTTAACTGACATGTGGGATGGCAGAGGATTGTGACAACTCAGACAGCTAGAAGTTATGTGATTCACAGAATCTGAGGCCATGGACTGAATCAACCTTGCTTCTTTCCTTTCTTCTAAGCTAAGGCTGTGTAAAGAGGTATGAGGAAAATACTGGATATATTGTAATAAAAAGGTATTGACCAAATTCACAAAGGTAGGTATGAATGTATAACCTTTAGTTATGCATTTGTGACTGGTTTGTATGCATGATCTCTGTGAATTTCCTATTTTTAAAGCAAAATCTATGTAGAGCCTTCCTTCAGTTCCCACTTACTGTGCAGCCCCTACTGTGAGCAATAAGGATCTGTTCCCTTGCTGATCAGGAAGCAGCTGACTGATGATTCCCCCAATTACAAACAAGTGTTTTCCAATGGGAAGAGGAAATGTGACAGGGACCCTGCTTCTGGTTGCTGAAAATGAGACCACTCTTGGGAGGAGGTGGAACTAATACTCAGCTGTTTTCCATATGACAGGGACTTCTGTTGCTTGCAGTAACTTTTGCCTGTTAAGTGATGATTGGGAGGCATGGTGTGGGAGACACTACTTAGCTACATAACTGAGATGGTTATGTAGTTCAATAGATGATAAAGAATTCTGGCCATTGTTTTTTTATTTGCCATTCTAACTGTAGACTCCTAGAACCTCATCATATTGGTAGCCGGAATTGACATGGATAATGGTGAATCTGGAGGTAACTGTTGGGGGAACCCGTTGTCCAATGCCCCACATCACCAGAAACTCCATCCGGGAGGGGGGGGGGGAGCACCTGCCACCTGGATCCCCCAGCCATTGTTGTCAATGCAACACAGGAAGCCTCCCGTCTTGCTGCAGGGGCAGCATACGCCTGTTCTGCTGTAGTTCATCCATGGAGTCCCACCAGAAGTAGCTGTATGTCTGGAAATGTTTGGCTGGAAAACTGGAAGCTTGAAGTGACAGCATGAACAATACAGACATTGCTGCTGCTCATCATGCTTATGTTATCTCTAGGTTGCCATGAGAAACAGTCTCTTGAGCAACTGACTCATATAAGAAGTGATACCAATGACCCAAGATAAATATACAATTAACGAAATATCCAAACAACATCAAAGCTGCAATCGATGTTCACATAAGAGGGGAATATTATAAGATGCTGTATTTAGACTTCACCTCCTCTTACTATTACCAAATTCAATGGAAATGACTCATTTGTAGACATTAACCTTGGAAAGCTAGATGTTATTTGTTAAAAATATTGTGACAACCTTCATTTGAATAATAAAGACATGGAACTATGTTAGGACTTGATAATAGAAATAAACATGTGCAATTTTAAAAGTTAGGTACTACAGACAGCCTAGAGGCAGCCAAGGAATTACTCATTGATGTCTCCAGCCATTACACCATTTTGAAAAAGAAATCCTGAAATGGAAACACAGCTAGTTTGTTTATCTCTAAAACTGGTGCTTTCCAAACTGCCTTCAAATCCCCACCCCAGGGATGAGGTACAAGGAGTTGGGGACATATACTGGTCCAAAAGCTAAGTTCAGGGGGCTAGACAAACTTCAGGCCTGTGCAATTGACATTTTGTTAAAGAACCCTGAGATCATGAATAGGAGCCAGATACAACATAAGAGCTAAAGTGGACAGACATACACAAAGAAGTAAAGGGCAGGGTGCCTGGTGATCAATTTGTAATTGTTTGTTTCCTTTCAAACATATTTCATCCAACCTAATTGAGGGAGCTATAGTTTATTAGTTGTTGTGTTTGTTCATAGAAATGTGGAATAATTGATTACTTTAGTTAGGGATTCAATTTGTGCCCTGAACCAAATAATTAGTCCATCTGCATTGTGGAGCACTTCTTTCTAGTGACTTATATGGTCTTGGTGGACTTAACCAGGGATTCCTGCCTGACCTTCCAGAGATGGGAAGAGGATTGGCTCAGCTGGGAAGTTACGGCCAAATAAACCACCCATTTCTTTATGCCTGGAAATCTAGAAGAGGTTTCCCTGGGTGCACCACTCACATTATCTCCCCTTCCTTAATTTTCATGAATGCAGATTGTACTTGGAGTGCTGGAGAGTATAGACATCTGTATCATATTTCTTTCTTTGTCACAGCTGTAAGCAATTTTAATATTGGCTAGATCCAGCTTTTTTGCAAGGCAGAAGGGGCCAACATGCCTCTTTCACCCCCCAGTTCAGGATTCTCATTGAGAGCCACTGGAGTGAAGTATTCAGGGACAGGTGAAAGAGGAACTATGTAATGCTTCTCATCTATGTTTCACTCACTTTAGTAACACCGTGCCCCCTGTAGCACAAAGCTCTGGAGTTTCAACTGGCTGGTCAGTGGATCTTTTGATTTCTGGATCCTTGCCCTGTGCAAGACTTCTCCTTTCTTGCTTTAACCAATAAAACTGAGGCCCTGGGCAGGTGCTTCTGGAATCGCGATTTGCGGTGATACTGGCAGATTCTGGTGGCATGTGTGAAGAGGTGGAAAGTCTTAATTGCAAAGTGATGTGAGATATTTTTAAAGACTTAAAAGTGGAAGAAAGACTTGTTGTGGTGTTTAGGAACATTGAATTAGTGTTTCTCACTCAAATTATTATTTGTATGTGCATGTGACTTATGGCAGCCCAATATATTTCATAGGGATTTCTTAGGCAAGGAATACTTAGGGCCCTACCAGACAGGCCCTATAACCCAGGATCGGATCCCAGGTTGCTGTTTAGCCCACATTATCTAGTAGTGCATATTTCTGGGAGTTGAAGGCTAAACATCTGGGGACCCACAGGTTGAGAACCACTGGTTTAGGTAGTCCTGGAGAAGGAACTAACCTGAATAGCTAGTAAGAAAAAAGGGTGAGCTTTTTAATGGAGTATGATACCTAAGATATAGGAGAAAATGTCAGTATTTACTCTTGTGATGCAAGGTCCAGAATATTTAAAAGCTTTTAAGTTTATTTCAAAATTTTCAATGCTATCAGTTTCAGCCCACTAGTTCCTTGCAAATATATGTCTATATATGGATGGAGTTGGGTGAGGAAATCTGACCAGCATAATTTATAACAGCAGCCAGAGGAGAAAATGTTCATGAAGCTAGCTAGCATTAGCACAACAAACCAAACATTTCAGTTAAAATACTGCTAGGGTTTTTGTGTTCCTCTGGCAATGGCTATAATGAGCTGATTTAAGGCCAGGACATGTTCTTCCTTTGCTAGAGCAGCTTAGTCAACATCCCCATCACTTTGATGGTCCAACCTTTTAAATATGGATAAGGTCATTTCCATCTCTGTTCCTTTTCATCTCTGTGTATTCTAGCCTTGGTAGTCCTATGAGTCATCATCATATTTTTTGACATGTCACAAAAAACAAGGAAGGTAAATCTATAATATTGTAACTTTTACATAATGGCTAGGAAACCTTTTGCAGTCAATATGTTTAGGATGACAACTTGCCTAATCCCTTACCATTGACCATGCTGGCTTGGGTTTTTGAAAATGTAAGCACACATGTTAGTCTACATACTACTAAAAGACATCAACAGCTTCCAGTGTAAGTTCTCCTCCAGAAGAAAACAATACGGACGAGCCAATCTAGAGGGATTTCATGCTTCTTGCAAAGCTGGTGTCTGTATGTGAAAAATATAAGCCTATAATTGTTTTTCTTTTCCTTAAATTGCCAGAAGGTACAGAGGGTTAGTCTATTCCAGCAAAACCAATAAAGCGTTAAGGTTCTGTAGCATCTTAAAGGCTAACGAGTTTTATTTGGCACAAGTTTCCATGAACTGAAGCCCATTTCATCAGGAAGTGAGGTATAGATGGAGTGGGCTGTGGTCCACAAAAGCTTATGCCAAAGAAAACTTGTCATAGCTCTTAAGGTGCAACAAGACTCTTTGCTTTCAAAGAGGTAGCTGTGCTCGGGCTTGTCTCCTCCCACATTAAAATCCAAAGTGGACCAAAAGTCACTCCTGGATGTCCAGATGATGTTGAGTGACATGTGGTCTTTAATGTGTGGCAACCTGAGCTGAACTGGTTCAACCCCACATTAAGCAAAGCCACTGATTGGTCCAGAGTTTTAACTCCAATGTGAACTGGTCTGTTGTCCACACAGGGGGCTACCATTCTCATTTCCAGTAGATAGCACAGAGAAAGGAGGTAGACTGAGGCTATGTCACCCTTTTGATGTGTCAGAAGGCCAAAGAGCTGCAGAAAGCCTGGCCATCATGGGGCCTCTATGACCAGGGAGAAGAGGGTCATAGTGATAGGGACGATGGGAAAGAGAAGGATGAGAGTCCAGCCCATGGATTGTCTGAATAACTTCATGGCCTTCAGACTGGCCCCAGATCTTTTGGCATTTGTAGCCAGCAGAGACCAACCCCCTAATTGGCCATGTGAGGATTATGAACAAAGAGCAATAAAAAACAGGTAAAAAATGTTGACTCTGTTAGGAACAGAAAAGTAACTTCTGAGGTCTGGACTTGAAGCATAAAACGAAGAAAAGGAGGCAGAGGGAAAAAGGAAATTTGACAACATCTTGAAGATTAACTGCTTTTATCTTATGAACTTTTGGGCATATTAACCAAATTTTTCAGATACAGTACAAAGTTATATTTAAGCCTCATATTATATTTATGCAGTTGTGGGAGTGGAATGGAATGTAATAAGATCCCAAAAGATGTAAATTTGTCATAAATTTTTAGCACGCTGGGTAAGATGATACCTGTCTTTCAGATCTTTACTGTGGTCAGTTAGTGTTGATGTACAAAAGCAATAAACCTGCTTATCAAACGTCAGTTTCAAAACTCACTCAGACAAATTTCCTTTTGTTATATGTGCAGTAGCGAGGATCTTTGTAATAATATATGTAGTGTGTCAGGAAGCCCTTGCCTTTGTTATGGCTCTGCTAATGGATTGGAATTTGTGAATATAATTCCATCCAGATGTGTCTCTTTCCAATCTTGCTTTCTAATTTCCTTGTTCAAGGACTTTGACCTGTTAATCACTTTTCTGTAAATCCAGGAAGGTTGAGATGGTCTGCAACTGTTTTTTGGAAATTGCAATTTCAAATATCAGAGTTGTGTTCATTAATCCTGATGTGAAAAGACTGTCCTGTTTGTCCAATGTAGAGTGCATAGGCGCATTGCTGGCATAGGATGGCATATATCAAATGGAGGAAGAACAAAAGTCAATGCACCTCTGATGTTGTGAGAGATGTTATTGGCACCAGTAATATTTCTCACAGAGTAGATGTGGGAACAGAGTTAGTGTCTGGGTTTCTGGTAGAGTCTTGTCCCTGCTTAGCCATCTATATTCAATATCCTATTGTCATTATTTGTCTGAAAATTGGAGGCTGTGTGAAGGCCAGGCAAAAAGGCCTTCTTTTAAAATCCCTGTGCTGGTCTGATTTCCTAATTTTATCTTTCTTGTTGTTCACTAGATGGCAGCATATTGCCACATAATCTAATTAAAACTTTGGTGAGTTTTTCAGAATGGAGATATTTCCAGTGAGTTGTCTTCAGTTCCAGATGCTGGCAATAGCTCTTTACTTTCTGTAAAATCCGTAGGCTTCAGGTTTCCAGAGATTTACAAAGACATTGCAAATACATTCCATGGAATGTGCCAGCCAGATATTTTTTTTCCACTACTACACATAACCTCAGACTGACCTGCAGTCTCCTGAAAAGGAAAAATTAAAAAATTAAAAAAGGGAAAAGGTAAAACTGTGTGAGGTTTCTTTGTCAACTCCTAAAATATCTTATTAAGAGTATGTGGTGGATGGATAAGAGCTTGAAGTACTGTGAGCTGTAATTAAAGAACAAATAATAAAGACTGTTGCCAGAATCCTGTTGGCGAGTTATGAATGCATAACCTGGAGTTACACATTTTTAACAGTGTAGTATTCATGATTCCTATGTATTTGCTCATTCAGGGGACATATAGAGACCACTAAACTCCATCAGTTCACATTTACTGGCCAACAGCTGCTGTAATGGTCTTTCCCCCTGTTGATCAAGAAACAGCTCACTGACATCCTGAAGGTACAAACAAGCGACTATATCGAGATAGCTAGATGTCCCCTCTCCAACTCTTGCATTCCACTAGCCATTAAATGGCCATGTTAGCAGATCTCAGCATGATAAAGGTGTGCTTTAAAGGAGATGAGAAAGGAGACAGGGCATTAACACACCTAGACACAATTTTATATTTGGTTTCTTTCAGTGTAGTTTAATGGTTTCAGTACTGGACTATGACCCTGGAGACAGGGTTCAATTTCCTGCTTGGCTATGGAAACCCACAGGGTAACTTGGGAGAAATCACATTGTCTCAGCCAAAGAAAATCCTGTAATAGGGTTTCTTTAAGTTGGAAGTGATGTGAAGGTAGCCAACAACAGCAACAACTCCTGATGCACAAGCTTGATCACAAGGACACCTTTTCTTCAGTCGAAAATGGAAAGTTAATATACAGCAACTCATCTTCCTCTCCCCCATTTTCTCTTTGTTTTGTATGTTTTTGATGCTATTTTTGTTTGGAGAAAAACTGAAAGAAGTAAAGATTTTCAAAGCAGCAAGTCAAGCAATTATTTGATCATATGTTAGGTTTTATAAAGAGCAATGTTTACTTATTTATTTTATTTAATTTCTTAAAGGGATTTCCTGCCTTTCTGACAAAAAAGGTGCTTAAAACCGCTAACAACAGTGAAATTCAAATTAAAGGCACAACTAAACCATACAGAAATAGTAAAAACACATTAATAGAAAGAAACAACAGCACTCCTTTCTGCTATATCCCAGTTTTGGGAGAATAAAATGGTCTTAGCTTGCTGGCAGAATGGTAACAAAGAGGGAGGTCATTTTCCCCCTTGACTGAGCTTGATAGTGGTCTCCAAGAAAGTCTCCCATTGTATCTCCCCAAAGTGTCCCTTCAATGGGACTAAGGAAAGGACAGCACCTGAAGAAGCAGTCTCATAAAGAAGAATGCAATCTTATTTCCACATTGTAAAGGATTTTCTTGGTGATGCTGGCTAGCATTTTGAATTTGGTTAGAAAGAGAGTACTTGCAAGTGAAACTGTGGTAATGAGGTACTGGCATGTTTTCCTTAACCAGCCCATAGTTAGGTCTTATAGTTCTAGACCAAATGAAGTTCCTGAATGCTTTTGAAAAGCAAGCCCAAATACAGCATGTTACAGTAGTTTAAATAGGGTGTAATGATGACTAGTCGGAAGATTTCCAGAAACATGCATAGTTGGTGCACTGGCTTCAAATATAATCCTGATCCATGTTTAAGGATGATTTCTGTTTGGTTTTTTTTTTGGTGTCAGGAGCGACTTGAGAAACTGCAAGTCGCTTCTGGTGTGAAAGAATTGGCTGTCTGCAAGGATGTTGCCCAGAGGACACCCCAGATGTTTTACCATCCTGTGGGAGGCTTCTCTCATATCCCCACATGGGAAGCTATAGTTGACAGATGGGAGCTCACCCCGCTCCCCAGATTCGAATCGCTGACGTTTTGGTCAGGAGTCATGTCAGCACAAGGGTTTAACCCATTGCGTCACGGAGGGCTCCAAACACAGTTCTACTCAAGTTCACCAGTATCTTCATGGAAGTAGCCCCTGGTGGCGTAATGGGTTAAATCCAAAACAGTGAACTCATGTGGCATTTTTGTTATGGATGTGAGTTTAGTTGAGGGAAATATCAGGGTTACAAGACCAACTTGAGGTTGGCTTAAAATTGATGAGTATGATATTAAGGGAGTCCAAGTGGGGCAGGATACTGTGCCCTAGAGTTGGAATATAGTCCTCCTATGGATAAAAACAGATTCTGTGGAGCACTGGGTTTGTGCAAATTAATAGCATGTGAACACTTTTAAAGTGCGTTGTTTCTATGAATGTTCACCTTTTTCATTGTCATTGTTTTCCCAACAAGTTGTAACATTGTGAACTGTCCTGGAATGATTTTTTTGGTCGAAAGTGTAGCAAATTGATTTTTACAACTAAGAAAGAAACACTGGAGCAGTTGAAGAAATTTGAGCTCTCTTTCTTTGGTAGCCCAGAATGAGAGAACTACACGAGATGGTCGAAACCAGCATGAAAGGCCATGAAAATTCCAAAGCAAAGCCTGATGTTTAAAACATCTACCAAGATCTGGAAGGGCAGCAAATGTCTGGTCCTTCAATTATCAGAGACTGTGTCCCTATTCTCAGTAATGAAAGGCCTGGAAAAAGTAGAATGGCAGGCAATGAAGAATGATTTGTGATGAGGCACCGGGATGCAGTCATGTTGCAATAGTTGGAAGTTCACATTGTCCATTATCTTGCTTTGGGTGTTTGGTGCAGTTTCATTTGCTTCTCTGGAACAAAAAGAGGTCATCACCCCAGGAGAGAGGAAGAACATAGGTAAAAGGATAGGAATAAAACAAATGATTTGTCTAGTTTAATCACAACCAATGCACAAAATGCACTATTTTTGAAATAAGAAAGCAGCAGAAATGACTTATTGAAAAAAGCCAAGCCAAATATAGGTATAACTGAACACCAAGGACCTCATCACATTGAGGTGGAGCCCCTGGTGGTGCAATGAGTTAAACCCTTGTGCCGGCAGGACTGAAGATTGACAGGTCGCAGGTTCGAATACGGGGACAGTGCGGATGAGTTCCCTCTGTTAGCTCTGGCTCCCCATGCAGGGACATGAGAGAAGCCTCCCACAAGGATGGTAAAACATCAAAACGTCATGGCATTCCCTGGACAACATCTTTGCAGATGGCCAATTCTCTTACACCAGAAGCAACTTGCAGTTTCTCAAGTCACCCCTGACATGAAAAAAAATCCAATGGAGGTCTTTAAATCCAGGGGACAATGGGGCAATCCATTGGGCAGTGGGGCAAATCTGCTGGGCAGTCGAGGAAACCAGCATTAAGTGCCCTGCATTGCCTCCTTTCCCATCACATGGGGGAAACTGCTACTACCCAGCTTCCTCTCGTGCTATCCCTTAATGCAAACATGGGCAACTACCCATGTTCTCAGGGCTTCATCCTACAATGCTGCCAGGATGGAGCCTTGCTGGAAGTAGCCCTGTGCCATGTGATGAGCTCTGGTGGGCTCCATCCTGGCTCTGTTCTAGGACGTTGCCAAGACCTGGCTCTGTCTTGGCAATGTCCTAGAACAGAGCCCAAGCCTCATATAATGAGGTTCCTCTAACCACATTTTTCTTCTTTTTTATGTATATGAGTTTTAAAAGCTTTGCTGCCATACCAGGTGCGTAATATGCCAGTAATCACAAGTAATTAACCAGGTCTTCTCTTTAAGCCTCAACACTTGCAATCTTGGTGGAAGATATGATGGAGCTAACATCTTTCCATCTTCTCCGGTTATTTATATGGTGGGAGGGGGGGGGGGAGAATGAACCCGTGTGCCAATTGGACATATTTTTCATTTGTTGTGAATTCACAATTCACATTAAAACAAAAGCAGTCCTCTCAGCCTTTACACTCTCCCAGCTATACATGTGGAATTCTTTTATTTGATCTGGAGCCACCCATATGGGTTGTAAGAAAGCTAAATAATTGCATATTGTTAGGAAGAGCCAGGAACCTTCCTCTGCATGCACCCCCTTGGAATGATCAGACTGAAGTTTTTGTAGCATGTTCCCTACACAGGGAAAATAGACTTGCCATGTCCACAGGGCTTGAACCCTTACTCAGAGAAAAAAATAAGTTTGCTTTTCCTCCTCTGACACTTAGGAGAATATTCTTCAATAAAATGGAGGCTTTCTTGCCTTGGAAATTTGGCTGAAGAAGTTTCTATGACTTGTGGAAGGCAAGTTTCCTTTTAGGCAGCCAGGTTAGGCCTTGAAAGTGAAACCCACAGGGATCAGACTTCCTTGACATAAGTGCAGGGGCTGTTCTCTCCAGCCAAAAATGCATTGCTACCATCTAAATCATTTTAAGGGGCTTGGCTCCCACACTGAAAATCTGGGGAAGTTATAGAGTGGGGAAGGTCTGGCCTCCTCTGAAAAAGATTTTTGCAATTGAACTTGACTGTGTGCTTGAAAAATGGCAAAGTACACCCACATTTCCCTTGGAGAACTGGTTAGAAGACATGATTTAAAAGTGACCTCATAAGATTTTTTCCCATCACAGTTTTATGCATGTAGATTGAAGAAGCTTTTCAAAGTTCACGTTACACAAAGGCCTTACCTACATCTTGCATTGAAAGTGGCCAGCTGAAACATAAGCATATTTATTACAGATGTGACTTTCTGTTTAGCACTACCTGGACATGCTCTTGCACCCTTTTGAGTGTGTGTGTACATTTGCACAGTGTAGTAAACAGCTTGTTTATATAGATCTTTCATATGCTAAAACAATAAGGGCTAGACGTGCACTTGCATACACATTCTATTTAGTGCTGCTAGACTAAAATCTGGAGGGAGCTCCTGTAACTGTAGTAGTTGTGCAAAAGAACGCATTTCAGAGGGTATTGGTAGTCACCCAACCAGATAAAAAGCAACATCTTCTGAAATGTGCTCATAAACCAGTGGTTCCCAACCTTTGGTCCTCCAGGTGTTTTGGATTTCAACTCCCAGAAATCCAGCTAACTTACCAGCTGTTAATAATTGTGAGAGCTGAGGTTCAAAACATCTGGAGGACCAAAGGTTGGGAACCAATGTCGTATACACAAACATTAAAGGTCCAAGAACCAGTTTTCACTCCAACATACAGTATCTCTCTCTCTCTCTCTCTCTCTCTGTGCTCATTTTAAAGCACCTATAGGATAGTGCTATTGGAGGTTGAGAAAGGGAGCCACCAATGCCATGTAATCCTTTCCCGCAGCAAACTGCTATTTTACATATGGACTGGAGACATGTAGGTGTCCCCATAAAATGGAAGAGCATCAGGATGGATTGTTGTAGGTTTTTTGGGCTATATGGCCATGTTCTAGAAGCATGCTCTCCTGACATTTCACCTGCATCTATGGTAGGCATCCTCAGAGGTAGAACATGGACATATAGGCCGAAAAACCTACAACAACCCAGTGATTCCAGCCATGAAAGCCTTCAACAATACATCAGGATGGCGATGGTGGTTTTGAGAAAAAACTATGTATATACCAAAAAGACTTAGGCAGAGTCTTGTTGTTTCCTCTTTTACAATTACAGCCCTTACCCCTGGGCTCACCAGTAGCTTTTCATTAAAGACAAAGGCACTCGAGAGTGGATAGTTGATTGTATATGTGGTCTGTAAAGACTAGTTTGGATCTGAAAGATCTATGGCATACAGTCCATGCTGTAATGTGGATGACCAGTATGACAAATACTAAAATGAAAATCAAAGCCTGGTAGAACCAAATGTGGCCAGACTGGTTCAAAATGTATCATAGTTTAGAAAAATATTTTGAAAGTGAAGATCAACCACTCCCATAGGTACTCCTGGAAAAGTTTAACATAGTAACAGTCCATAGACCTGGAGGGACTGGAATTGCCAAGTGGTCTTAAAAAGACAGGGAGATTGGGAAGAGACTCTGCTTAATCTGGGGGTCTACTTCACAACTTGAAATAAGCAGAGTAATAGGAAGGAAATGTTTATCAGCTGGAAAACTTCTTGGCTCAAATCATTTTCATAAGTAAGTTATTATGGGCTAAGGCTAAACTGGCAACTGCTAGCACATATTTTCACCCTCCAGTCATATGGTTCTTGTGATGATTGGATTTTAACATGTGATAGCTTCATGAGGACTCATTCATTTACTGTCAACTTTGATTTCTTCACATCATGGGATTTTTATCATATCATATATTATATTTGCTGTCAGCGAATAACAAATCTGACTAGCACAGTCTCTCAGGTGTGCTGGAATGCCCTACACCCATACCTGGGCTATGTAAGTTTTCAACAAGTGTAATATTTTATCAACCCATTTCTAAAGTTGATTATATAATACAATAAACATCCACTAATACAGATGAGCTACTGAAATCATGTATTTGCAACAGTAGCCATATTATATAAAAATAAGGGAAAGGCTTCCCCTTGACATTAAGTCTAGTCGTGTCCGACTCTTTTTTTGGGGGGGGGGGGGAGGGTTTGCCTATCTCCATTTCTAAGCCAAAGAGAGGGCATTATCTGTAGATACCTCCAAGGTCATGTGGCTGGCATGACTGCACGGAGCACTGTTACCTTCCTGCCAAAGTGGGACGTATTAATCTACGCACATTTACATGGTTTTGAACTGCTAGGTTGGCAAAGGCTGGGCCTAACAGTGGGAGCTCATCCCGCTACCCGAATTCGAACCATCAACCTTTCAGTCAGCAAGTTCAGCAGCTCAGCAGTTTAACCCAGCTGACCAGGGATCCCTAGGAAAACACCCACAATTTTTTAAAAAATATCGACACTTACAAAACAACAGATTATATATATATATTATAAGAATTTTATTAATTTTTCAGATATAAATAAAATACATCCTAACTAAATGATTGGGGAAGGGTATAGTCTGGGAAGACTGGGAGTGGGGTCAAAGGGATTTGGAAGGTAAGGATAGAATAGGAAGATTGGGTAAGGGTTGAGGGGTCTGCGACTTCCGAATCATCATTCTGGCGTTTTCTTCCAGTCTATCTTTCTTTGAATTCTCATTTTCTTTCAAAATTGGCCTCTCCATTAGTTCCTTTCCTTCTTTCAACAGATTATAACAGCAGGCCATTCTCAGATTCTCTTGGGATTTCAGTATTAATATTATACTTTTGGAAAGCCCCCTTGGAAATAATGGGTGCAAATCATATCAATACTATACCCTCCAACAAGATTTGGGAGCGCGCAGATAAATCACTGCAAAAGTGCTATGATGCTTCAGTTATAAAAATCATTACTTCACAACCAGCAGGTGCCACTGTTGACTTACTTTTTGATAGCCAGAACAGATGTTATTTGGCATTAAAAATACATTTCTTTTTAAAGGTTCATTTTTGTCTGACTTTGACATGTGTACGTATCATCATTCTTTCCATATAAAGTTTGGCAAAATGTTGGGTTTAGAAAATTATTCCTATTTAAGTCGAATGAACAGAGCCTGCTTTATCCCAAAAACACTAACTTAAATAATAGCAAACCTAGCACTTATACGTTCTATAGTGCCAAAACATATGGAGAAGTCTCTCCTGACACAATTGATCAAAATAACATATTTTGCTGGAGTGGTGGTATTCTAGATTTAGTTTTTGCCTGTGTGCTGTTGTAATAAAAATACTGGAACATCTCATCTTTTGTTGTTCATTGTCTGGGACATCCTAGCTTTCGTTACCTGCTCTGTGTAGGCTGTATAAGAATTTGTGCCAAATACATCAGCCATGGAAACAAGACCCGAGGTCTCCAAAACAGATCATGGCCAATGATAATGACAGAACTCCAAGAAATTACAGGCCTGTATGCATTAAAGATGAAATTCTTCCTAAACTGTTATGTTCAACTGTATTTTTAAAACTTGTACTGTATTACTAGTATTTTCAGCACTTTAAAATATAACCATCACTGCCATCGGAAAGATTGGATCTTCTCCATTGTTAATTGCCTGCTGCCCTGGTGAATCAGTAATAAAACATGTCCTCATTGTTAAGGAAATAATGGGGCATCCAGTCATAATAAAAGAGGTTTATGTGGCAGTACTAGACACCAGTAGTCTCTTCTTATATAGACTAGCCCAGCATCTGGTTTCTCATAGTGGCCAACTATAGTGGAATGTCTCTGGAAAGCCCCCAAACATGGCACAAAGACCATAACTCTCTAATACTGGTGTAATATTGTACAGTATGAACCTCATATCTATAGGGAATCCATTTATGGACTTACCATGGAAATGTGAAACCATAGATAATAGAGAACCCTACTGAAATGAATGACTTCTGACAGAAGCATAACAGAACATAGTGCTAGAATACCTAGAAAATGCCTAAAGACAACACCTCCAGTGCAATGGTTAGTGGAAGCATATAGAAAGTGTGCTGGAGACCCTAGAAAATGCTTAGAGATAAAATAGTTTTTCAGATGTTGGTATGGTAAGTGAAACTGAGTGTGTGACATGTCCAAGGTCCCCCAATAGGTTTCCATGGCTGAGCGGAGATTTGAACCCTAGTATTCAAAATCATAGTTGAATGCTCGAACCGCCGCACCCTGTAGGGTCTCCATTTTGCTTAGCATACTCCTATTTTTCAGGCATCCTTAACACCTTGATGTCTCCTGTTGTTCCTGAAAGCTGTCAAATCCAGAGTTTAGATTGTGATAAGATGGGGATGGAGAAGTATGTGCATTGGCTCACTTGCAGTACAAATAAATAGGGATGGTCCACCACCATCAATATGCAAAGGGCCAGAAAATTCCAGGGTCTGAAAATGACACTGTGTTGTTCCACATTATAAAATTATAGCAATAGGTGTAGAAGTTTGAGTCAAAGATTCCCATGGACACCATTATCATTAGATGCGTGTCCCATGATATTCAGTGACCTAGCAAAATGGTGGTCCTTATATAAAATAACATAATTGAGGTTTTCAAACTATGGGTTTTTGAATCGGTGCTTACAGAATGTATGGGTAGACTGGGCCAAATATATTACTTTCACTGACGGGATTGTAGTGAGTAGTCAGTTTCGATATTGAATGCATTAAACCCCTATATGAAATAGTTACATATAGATAGCTTATAATCTAGAACATCTACATCATTTTGCAAGAATGGCTAGAAAATGTGCCATTATGTGCCAGGCTTTTTAAAATGGGAATAAGCTTTTGAGTTAAATAAGATTTTAGAAGCAGGTTTTCTTTCCAGGGAAAGAAAGACAACCATTCAGTCTCTATTTTTCTCCTGCCTGCATTCACCAATTTCCCTTCCCCAGTTAAAATTTCTTTCCATTTAGCCGTAATTAATTGCACGTTCAATTCAACTCTCCTTCTGACATTATGTAACACAATTAAGCAACTTTTGGAGGAAAAGGGATATGGGGAAATAGAATAAGTACTTGGTCTTTCAAAATCTAAACAACCACACCACACTCCTTATATATGTTTTTATTCCAGCTGTGGAAAAAGGACAAAAACTGCTGAATAATCATTTTTTCCTACTTACTAGGCAAAATTTACCACAATGAGTTTGATATATAGAATAGGACAGCTGGAACGCAGGGTCCAACAGCTCTTGAGGCCTTTGAAAACTGCATGTGAAGTTTCCTTTTATCACGGATGTTTATAGTTTTAAAATAAATACATCTTCTCTGGTAGGTGTTCAACTCATGTTGATAAATACTACAGCTAATGAGAAATATTCCCAAATTACAAGTTTGTGCATTTTAACAGAATACTTTGTTGTTGTTATCATCATCATCATCATCATCATCATCATCATCATCATCATCATCATGTGCCTTCAATACAAACCTATGAAACATCTTGCAAGATTAATCCAGAGCTGCGCTTAGCATTGTTATCCTCTTGCTCAGGTTCACCCAATGAGTATCCATGGCTGACTGGGGATTTGAACACTGGTTTCTGGGAGTCAAACCCATTACATCATATTGGTACTCAAAACTGAAAATTGTTCTATGCCATTCTGATCGGATGGGAAAGTATTATTTATTATTTATTTAAAACATTTATACCCTGTCCTTCTCAATCTCTGAAGAGGGACTCAGGACGGCTTCCAACAGGCAACCATTCAGTGCCAACACAATATAAAACATATTGTAAAATAAAACCATATACATTAAAACAGTTATAAATATACATTAAGAACAGTTCACCAGATTAAAATAGTCATCCAAATCAGTCCATTGCAGTCAAATAAAGTCTTATCTTCACCAGTAAATTGGTCTATTTTGCAAGCGCTTGATCCTATAGCCAGGTTTTAAGTTTCTTTCGGAAGGCAAGGAGGGAGTGGGCAGATCTAACCTCATTAGGGAGGGAGTTTCACAGTTGAGGGGCCACCGTCGAGAAAGCCCTGTCTCTCATCCTCACCAAACACGACTGCAATGGCGGTGGGACTGAGAGCAGGGCCTCCCTGGATGATCTTAAGGTCCTTGGTGGTTTGTAGAGGGAGATATGTTCAGACAAGTAAAGTAGAGACTAAACCCATCATCAATACTAACTAGGAGAGACCAATTGAAATTAGATCAGATTTAAGTTAATTGGGATTAATATGCCCCATTAAAATCAGTGGGTCTGTGCAAGGTAGATTTAAGACTTGGTATAGCCTTATATGTTTCCTGCATAGTCCCCTGTAGAGGAAGGTCCAAATGAAAGTTGACATCATTAATAATTGAAAACCATGTACATATATACAACTGATGCAAATGTTATATCTTGCCACAAGTGATGCATGCTGTTCTTCTACAGGCTTATAATGGGGGAAAAAACCCTTTCAACACTGGAGCTGTTTTTAATGTAATTTTAACCGTTTGGTTCTAAAAGCACAATAAAAATGTCATAGCACACTCAGTTCTTTCAGAAATTAAACATTTTTAATCAATTTGGCTGCTACTCAGTTTTGACTAAGTAGGGATAGTGATTTTCCAGTGCAACTTCCTTTAGTGCTTTCCAACAGAATTTTTTGTGTTTCATATCAGCAAATTACTTCCCAAAGAAATTTTACTAAGTCACATATTCCAAAATAAAAATGTCAAAGCAAGTTATGGGGAAAAAACCCTACACATGATAGAGGAAATCTGAAGTCATCTTTGGCTTTAGAACACCAAATATTGCTACGAGCCAGCATACATTTTAAAAAGTTTTTATGACATTCAGTAAACATTCAGAATGTTTGGTTGATTTAAAATGCTATCTTCAGACTGTTGACTAGGGTCAGTTACAAGGGTCATTAAGTAGTTCAATTTCAGTGGTGACCACAGTTTGTTTCCAGACCCAATTTGAAATGTGAGTTATGATCCATAATGCTCTATATATGATGGGCCAGGCTATCTAAAAGACTGTATACTTTCACATAGGCTTTAAGATCTCTATACTATGGTATCTTTTCTTGGTCCTACCACCCTTAGAAGCATGTTTAGTGAGGACGTAAGAGGAAACTTTTTCAGTGGCTGCTCCCATGCTGTCCTCATTTCCCTTCCACCAGAACCCTTCTAGTTTAAATTGGGCTTTGGCCAGATGACTGGCAGGTAAGGATGGGTACCAGAATCCTGTTGGGCTGTTACAAACACATAGGTAAAGTAAAGGTAAAGGTTTTCCCCTGACCTTAAGTCCAGTCATGTCTGACTCTAGGGGTCGATGCTCATCTCCATTTCTAAGCTGAAGAGCCGGCATTGTCTGTAGACATTTCCAAGGTCATGTGGCTAGTATGACTGCATGGAGTGCCATTACCTTTCCACCGGAGTGGTACCTGTTGATCTACTCACATTTGCATGTTTTTGAACTGCTAACTTAGTGTTATGTTCTCATGGCTGTTTTATTTTTTATTTACAGTATTTATATTCTGCCCTTTTCACCCTGCAGGGGACTCAAGGTGGATTACAATGCACATCTCTCTCTCTCTCTCTCTCTGACATTACTTCGCGAACAAAGATTCTTAGGAAGAATCTACAAGCTTTCTACAAGCACGTTGATGACTAAGGAGGTTGGATGTGTCCTTCGAGCCTGTGCAATGGATTTTTCTGGTGGAGCACAGGGTGCACAGAACTGGCCTCACCCTTTAAACCAAAGGTTCATCTGCCAGGGCCTAGTAAGCTTAGGACGGTGACAGCGAGGTCCTCAGGTCTTAGGTTTGATTTGAGTTCCCTTCTCTAGATGGTTGACCTTACAGGGTTAGATGAGCACCATCTGCCCCGGTTTGAAATTAGAGTTTTCCTTCTCTTAGGATGGTTGCCAAAAGGCTAGAGAGCCCATCCTACCGTTGACGCTCTTTGTCAGACCCTTTGGTTGTGACCTGTCTGGCATGGGAGGCCCTACTGGTGGCTATGCCACTGCCAGCATAGCTCACAATTTAGGGTATGCAAGCCTCTCTCCCGCAACAAGGGGTCGCCGATGGAGAGGACAATGCACATATACATGGCAAACATTCAATGTCATTTAGACATACAATATATAGACAGACACAAAAGCATTTAACATTCCAGCTTTTCTGGCTTCATGAGGGTATGCTTAATTCTGGCTCTATCCTAGCTACACTGGGAGCTGCCGCTTCACCATCCACTTGTGACACCAAGTCCTTTGATGGAGTACTTCCTCATTCTTCTGCATGCTGCTGGAAGGTTTTATGGCATTGTAAATTAATTAAATTAGCCTCTACGCATAAAGCTGTATCTAAATTTCCTACCTGACAGATGTAACTGTCTTTTGGGCTGCATAGGTCGACAGCAAGGTAGACTATTAATTGTCGAGAGCTTACTCTGACCCAGGTTAACTTTGAACTCATGACCTCTCTGTTGTGATTGAGCCTTCAGCTACTACAGCTAGTAGCATTGGGGAAGATGCTGAGTCAGTAGCATCAAACAGTAGCATGGATTTGGGCATGGCTCTGGATGATCAGGCTCCTGCAGCTGGGATCAAGAGGGCTGCTAGTGACTCAAGCCTTGAAGGCAATGAACAGAGGAGAAAGATCCAGCACATACTTAGAGATCCTACTGATTCAGATACCTTTGAAGGGTTTTTTGGGAATGCAGAACTACAGTCAGAAGAGAGTGATACAGACTTAGATCCGTCATTAGTTCAGGAAGTGAGAGATGTATGTAATGCAGACTCTGGTGACAGTACTTTTTTGGGGTTTGAGATGGATCAGGATTGGCCTTCTACACATTCAGAAGCTGAGTGGGACACTTTAAGTCAGCAAGATCGTTGGTTAGCTTGGAGGTCTGTGCATAGTTCAACAGCTGCAAGGAATGAAAATGCTGTTGCTCTGGAACAGGGCAGGTTCTCAGATGATTCTGATGTTTAGTGTTATAAAATAAGTGGGCATTTAGCTTGGCCCTCACAGTGGACAAGGAGTTGCTTTTCTGGTTCGTGATCCTGTGTTCCTGACTTCGTGTACCTTTGATCCTGGTTCCAGTTACTCATGAGTTATGGGTTACTTCTCCACTTTGTTCCTTGAGTGAGCTGCTATGGTAGCTCTAGCTGATATTGGGAAAAGGTGGGGGGGGGGTTGGGATTCAATGTCTGCTTCTCTGTTTAGTTGCTGCCGTGTACCTCTTGACCTTTGCTGTGACTGCTGTGAGTTCCTGCTGCAGAGTGTTGATATTGTATTACATGGAGGGAGGTAGACGCTGTGTTTAATGGGGGCTGTGAATAATGTGCTATCTGTATACTCAGCTCCTGTCGACCCTGGAACGTCTCCTCCTTTTCCATCTGTCACTCTCCTACTCTACGACTTCTGGACTGGCTTTTGGACCTCTTTTCGTATACGCCCCCTGTTGGACGACGCAGACGGACGTCTTGTGTTTGTTTTGATGTTCTTCTCCACAGCATTTCTTTTTGGGCATTCCTGGGATTTTTGTGGGTTTTTAAGCCGGATTTTGGCTGTTTTTTTGTTAGTCCTCCTCCCATTTATTGTGCCAATAAACTTTTGTTACTTTTTTACTCCTGGACTTGGCTGCTTAAGTCTCTTTTCCATAACACTCTCAGTCAGTAGTGATTTAATGCAGCTGGTTACTAACTAGCTGCACCACAGCCTGGTCATACAGGATAGGAGGAGATGCAGAAGGGGGAGGCAGGTTGAGTACAAACAAAATGGGGAGCAAAATAGAGTGCTAATTGCCCCCAAACTGTCTCCTGGATAACCAGGTTGACCTCCCCCCAGGTTGAAAATGCTGTTGCTGAATGCCACAGGTTGAGAACCACTGTCCCAAATAATTTCAATAACAGCTGTGAATACCAAGGCGACCACATGTGTCGGAGACATGAAATTAAATAAAATATGGGAAAGGGCAACAGACCTGTGAATGTTCAAGATGAGTAATTGTAAAGTGGCATAAATTAGTATAATGGCAAACAAAAGTGCTACCAGCCAACCAACTAAATGCCTGCCACACTGATATGCTGATAAAATCTGAACTCACAGCTGGTAACCAGGAAATAAATTTTGGTCTTCTAATTGGTAAAATAACAGAAACACCAGCTCAGTGTGCCAAATTTTTGGAAGTAGCAAATTCCATGCTAGTGATCATGGAAAGAGACTGAAAATGTACAGCAGCTGCATTGAGTGAAAGATGTCTGTTCAGCTGTTGACCAGGTTACAAAAAAGTGATGTTTTATTCTCCTGCCATCAGTAAGTGAAGCTACAACAATTAGAAGGAGGGCCCAATCACAATTCCTTGTCACAGCATATCACAAGAGACTTTTCCACTAGTGGGACTTTTCCAAGCTGTGCTTCAGAAGAAAGGGAGGAAATATTTGCTTTTTCCCAATAAGCACACTATGGCAACTGTCTGTACATGAGCAAGTAAAATATGATGGGAACAGCATTGTGATTGCGTAACCTGATGAGACAGTAAATTGCCTCCCAGCTGAAGTGTAAGTGAAACCAACAAATACGCTCATATTGTAAAAGAACTGTCTGCAAGCCTTTCAGAAATTTCCATAAGGAACTTCAGACACACGAAAGCTCTCTGGAACCAAATGGAGAAAACAATTCAAACAAGTGTCAGAGCCCAGTGTGCTGAACAGATTAGCTGCACTACCTTGTCTTGGAATTGCTCACTGTCTAGAAATAGTCTCTTAGGTTTATAGATGATGTCATAAAATGAGCTTTGACTGGACCAAGTTAAATGATTTTCCAAAGGCTTAGGTAGCTTTCCTAAGCTAAACAAAGGTTACGATATCCATATGAAATGATCTGCAGTTGCCATTAGCATAGTAAACACTGAGGCATAAAAACAACACATTATTAACAAATAAAATAACTATGGCTTTCTAAACTGTCTCCCATACAATAGTGTTGTTGTTTTCAGGGATGGTCTTGTAAGAATCAGTTGGAGGCAAAATGGGGATTGGGAATAGGAGCGGTGACATGAAGCCCATAGTAACCAAGACTGAATGAAAGTCAAAACAAAGGACAAATTAGGAGGCAGGACCAAGAAATGAGTCAGAAGTCAGGACTGGAAGAAGATCAGGGACACCTTATAACTGAAAGTCACAGGGACATAGGAGAGCTCAGAAGTCCTTGTTGATCAGGCAAGGTTTAAATTGTACAGGAAGCCTTTTTAGAGTCCTTCCTCTTTTGGAAAATGGAATATCCACAAAAAGTGGATACTAGGGCTGGTTGATCCAAGAAAAAATGTTTCGAAACTTGTTTCGGATCTAATTGTAGCTGTCGTTTCAGATTATATGGAGTTCCGAAAAATTTCTGATAAATTTCGGAATTGATTCGGAAGTATTTCCAAAATTCGGAAGTCTTCGGAAATGGCGTCCGCTTTCAAAAATGGGCAAAAAAATCAGCACAAGGGAGAGTCAGCTGTTAGCCATCAGCCAATGAGCAATCAGCAAGAAAATTCAGAAATAACATCTGAAATTTGGAATTTCGGATTTTGGAATTCCTGTTGGGAGGGTTGCTCTCGAAATTGCTAAAAAAGTCAGAAGTATCCAAAAAACTTCCAAAATTCGGGCATATCCAAAATTGTAGAATAGCCCTAGTGGATACAATAGGTCAAGTGGCTGAGGAGGGAGTTTTATTACATCCCTGCAGCAGCAACTCCATTGTTGAAACTTCTTCTCAAGAGTAATACTTTTGAGCTTCTGGTGGGTAACTAAGACTATGACCAAGATATATTTATTAGTTTGAAACATTTATATTCTACCCTTCTCACCGAGAAGGGGACTCAGGGTGGAGCACAACATAGTTATGGAAAGCATTCCATGCTGGGGCATAAATAACTATATACACAAAAACTAAACTTAATTATATCTCCTTTAAAATAAGTTGTTCAAAACCATCTCCAAACACCATGGAGTGGGTTTCCTATTACTGCGTTATTGCACTGTCCCAAAGGCTTCATCCCACAGCCAGGTTTTGTACCATCTTTCTGGAGGGCAGGAGGGAGGGGGCTGATCTAATCTCACCAGGAAGGGAGTTCCATAGCCAGGGGCAATCACTGAGAAGGCCCCCTCTCTCTCGTCCCTGCCAAACACGCCTGTGATAGAGAAGGATTTTAATATGACCTGTGCATAGGCTGAAGGTCATTCCACAGAGAAGAGGAAGCACCAATGCCACTTCAGGGGGACACTCACCCTTAACTGCTGGCACCCAGGTATTAAAAAGGGGCAGAAATGGCACCATGGTAGTGACAATAGAGTGGGTTGGTGCTTATTTTAGGTTGTCCTGGGAGGTGAACTAAGCTCTTGCAATCTATTTAGAGAATGAGATGTTTTCTTTTTCTCATATAAGAATTAAGGTACAGTACTCACACTGACCTGTGGATAAGTTGACCCACTTTTAAAAACTAAAATTTCTATGCATATACATGAGTATATAGGATAGCTATGATGACTGAGGTCTGTCACTTCCCAGTACAAGCCCTCTCCCCAAACTCACCCTCTTAGGAGATTGGTGCATTCACTTCCAGAGAAAGAGGTAGACTCACAGACCCAGTACTGGTTTTGTAATAGCTATATGGATTACACAGACAAAAGGTAAACATCTATTCAACTTTCACTCAACATGCATTCTTCCATACTCACCACCTTCTGCATTCAGGCCATCTTTGAAAAAAGGCAGCAGATGACCAGATTCTGTCTTCCCCTGCATGTCTGACACACCTTTCCAAGAGGAAAACATCTCTTTATGTGGCAAATTTCCTGTTGTTGCTCTTTTTATTGACAACTTGTTATTCAGCTAAAACTTGCTGATACTCCATCAGTTTCAGACAGATGTTGTTTTTCTTCCTTTATGTAAAGAGCATTGTTTTTTAACCTGCTTATTTAAAGAATTCTTCTCTGACAGTATAAATATGTCCTGTTTACCTCAGAAGTTCCCAGATCAGTTCTGTCAGCAGTTCCCTCCAACAGCACTTTTCATGTCACAAGTTGATCTTCACCTCCTTTGTTGCTCCATAATGCAGTTTCCCAGGTTTCAAATGTCTTAGGATGGTGTCTTCAGACTTGGCAAGTCTTAATAGGCCCTTACCAGACCCCAAACTTACAATGTCATTCATTCATTCCATTCATCACAGAGATTGCCATGCAAAGGGAGAGACAGGCAGCCAGCTGCTTCCCAAATGACAGCGTAAAAGATTACAGTGGTTGCTTCCCAGTAAATGGAGATTGGGAAGTATTATTGATTCTTTTGTAACCCTAAACTGAACTAGGGATTATGAATACAAAACAGAAAAATGTGCATAAATCTAGATTATGCCCAACAGCACTATGTCCATTGGCTTTAATTGAGGGATGGGCAACTTCCTTGGTCACAAAACCTCCAATCCCAATACAACTGAAAGTGCACTCTCCCATTGCCACTACTGTTACTAGTGCCAACAAACCAGTATCACAGACCAGTACTAATATTAGTACTGACCAACTTTTAACATCATAGTGAAGTTAATTAAAATTCTGAAATGGCTCTATCATATTTCCATTGAAATTGTGTTGCCAACATTTGACCTAGGAAATTGCTCTGCTCTTGACATGTCCTTCAGACATAGGAATATAGAAAGTTGCCTTGTACTAAGTCACTGTTCTTCCAGTGTGGTAGTATAAACTCTGATTGGCAGTTGTTTTCCAGCATTTTAGGCAGCTTTATTTCCTTGTCCAGGATGTAAATTCCTGGTGCTCTCTCAGACCTGCTTAACTTCCCTGCTTAAGGGTGGTGTGTCAGAGAGTATTATGGTTCTCTCATTGTGGCGGCAGAGTTTGCTGAACTAGATCTGGTTTTTTTTTCTTTTTGAAGACAAAAGGTGTTTGATAAATCAGTGTATGTAGGGTACGCACCTCCTGGCATCCTCCTTTTCCCTTTAGTTACCTCTTCCCTCACCATATCTCCACCATCTCACAGCATCCATGCACTTAGAGGAAACTTCTGAAATAGGAGCCTGTGATATAAATGAATACAAGAACCACCAAAGGCATACAGCAGCTCCCCTCCACAGGTGTTTCCCATATGTCAATGTTTCAATGGGGGTGTGAGGTCAGTAGGTGCAATCACAAGATCTCTCCTTCACAGTTATTGTGGGTGAAAGGAAATGCTTACATATAGCTGGAACAGAACGGTGATCTATATGATCTTGTCTATTGTATTTTGTAGAGAGCCATTATTGTTTGAATGCTATATTAGGACTCTGGGAGAGCAGGGCTTGTCCTCCAAATAAATCTTTCCAAGAGAAACCTGTGATAGGTTTGCCAAAAGTTTGAAGTAAACTTTGAAGGAATACATCAATTGTACTTTGTATTGTGTTGTCTACTATTTTGTGCTGGGCAGCACTCCCCCCCCCCCCCCCCGATTATAAGATGGAGTATTTCAGTTCATTTCTGCCATGTAGTATATTGCTGCTTTAGTTGCTTGGATAGATCGATATAGCTGATGACTACTGCATAAAATTTGTTGTTGACATCCAAGAGCACAAAAAGCTATCAATACAGCAAGAAGAAAGTCCTAATATTTATATATTTCCACTGGGTCTGAATTTTATAAACTCTGGGGGATTCAGTGCAATGCAGTGATTGTTTTTGAAAGGAAATACACACGCTGTTTTTTCTTATTGGAAGCTTCAAAGGAGCAAAATACTTTCTGCAATTGAAAACAGGTTTATGAATGGCAGCATCAGAACAAGATAGGAATGCTTTTTATTTGAATGCCAGGGCTGATTTTAATGTTCTGACTATTGTTAAAAGACCACATTCCATTCAATTTCATAGCATCAATTAAGAAAAATTCTGAGAGCCTCATCAAGCAAATCAGCTTCAATTACATTATCATCTACATGCAGGTTTGCCACCTTACGATCCCTATTGGATTAAACAATGAAGTGAATAGCAAACCCATAGTTGCATAAAGAGTTTCCTGTGGCAGCTTGGGAATTTTTTTCTTTACAGTGAAAAATACAATAATAATAGTGATAATAATAGACATGATTGCTCCGGAACGGCCCCTCTCAAGTAGCCGAGCTAAACCAGCTCCTTGGTTCAACGAGGAGTTGGCAGTGATGAAGCGAAGGAAGAGGGACCTAGAGAGCGTGTGGCGTTTGGATCTGAGCGAGCCAAATCTAACACGCCTTGTTGCCTCTCTAAGGGCATATGGCGCGGCAATAAAGGCTGCAAAGAAATCTTTTCTGGCAACCAATATTGCGTCCGCAAAGAACCATCCGGCAGAGCAGTTTCGAGTCGTCAGAGGCCTATTGCATCCCACCGTTCAGGATGGGAGCCCTGACAACTTGGCAACCCGCTGTGAAGCATTTGCTCGATTTTTCGCGGACAAAGTCGCTTTGATCCGTTCTGGTTTGGACACCATGTTAACGGCAGTCTCTGAGAATGTAGCTGGAGCACCTGCTTGTGGATCAATTTCAATTGGTGAAACCCGAGGATGTGGACAAGATACTCGGAGGGATGAGAGCGACCACATGCATCCTAGACCCCTGCCCATCCTGGCCGAGTGGGTAAAGGCGGTGGTTAATGCCTCCCTTCGGGAAGGCAACATTCCAGCGAACTTAAAACAAGCTATTATAAAACCGCTGTTGAAGAAACCATCACTGGACCCCACTCAATTCGTCAACTATCGGCCTGTTTCCAATCTTCCCTTTTTGGGCAAAGTCCTGGAACGTGTGGTTGCCTCACAACTCCAAGTATTCTTGGAAGACACAGATTATCTGGATCTGGCGCAGTCTGGTTTTAGGCCGGGGCATGGTACCGAGACAGCCTTGGTCGCCTTAGTGGATGGTCTACGCCGGGAGCTCGACAGGGAGAGTGTGTCCCTGTTGGTTCTGCTGGACCTCTCAGCGGCCTTTGATACCGTTGACCATGGTATGCTTCTGGGACGCCTCGTGGAAATGGGCCTTGGAGGTACTGTCTTGCAGTGGCTCCAGTCCTTTCTGGAGGGCCAATCTCAGAAGGTGTTACTGGGAGATACCTGCTCAACGCCTCAAGCATTGTCTTGTGGGGTTCCTCAGGACTCAATACTATCTCCCATGTTGTTTAACATCTACATGAAGCCACTGGGGGAGGTCATCCGGAGTTTCAGGGTGCGGTGTTATCTGTACGCAGATGACGTCCAACTCTGTCACTCCTTCCCACCTTCTACTAAGGAGGCTGTTTTGGTCCTGAACCGGTGCTTGGCTGCTGTGTCGGACTGGATAAGGGCGAACAAATTGAAATTGAATCCAGACAAGGCAGAGGCACTCCTGGTCAGTCGAAAGGCCGAACAGGGCATAGGGTTACAGCCTGTGTTGGATGGGGTTACACTCCCCCTGAAGACGCAGGTTCGTAGTTTGGGTGTGATCCTGGACTCATCGCTGAGCCTGGAACCCCAGGTTTCGGCGGTGGCCAGGGAAGCATTCGCACAGCTAAAACTTGTGCGCCAACTGCGCCCGTACCTTGGGAAGTCTGACTTGGCCACGGTAGTCCACACTCTGGTTACATCCCGTATAGATTACTGCAACGCACTCTACGTGGGACTGCCTTTGAAGACTGTTCGGAAGCTTCAACTGGTCCAACAGACAGCGGATAACAGGAGCGGCACTCAGGGAGCGCACAACACCTCTGTTGCGCCAGCTCCACTGGCTACCAGTTTGCTACCGGGCACAATTCAAAGTGCTGGCTTTAGCCTTTAAAGCCCTTAACGGTTATGGTCCAACTTACATGTCCAAACGCATCTCTTCTTATGAACCTTCAGGATGCTTAAGATCATCCGGAGAGGCCCTGCTCTTGGGCCCACCTGCTTTGCAGGCGCGATTGGTGGGGATGAGAGTCAGGGCCTTTTCAGTGGTGGCTCCTCGGCTTTGGAACAACCTTCCTTATGACATCAGATCAGCCCCCTCCCTCCTGACATTTCACAGGAAGGTCAAGACCTGGCTATTTGACCGGGCATTTGCAGATGTAGTATAATTATCAAATAGAGACCTAAGGAACGATGACGATGCAATTGGAAATCGACTTAATAATGAGTCGCTGACATTGTGGTTTTAACGTTAAATGCTAAATTGTATATGTTGGAATTGTATTGATAATTGTTGATTTGTTTGTCTTGAGCAGTTCCTGCTATTTGTACACCGCCTCGAGTCGCCTTCGGGCTGAGAGAGGCGGTCTGGAAGCAAAGTAAAATAAATAAATAAAAATAAATAATAATGCCAACTGTTATTATAGGAAATTAGGAATCTGCAAATACATCTCCAGTTACTAAAAAGTTAGCATCTGACCAATTTCATCAAGAATGTAAGGGCTAATGAGATAGCTACTTGGGCATCATTTTATGCTCTAATCTTTAGTTCTAGTAAAATAAGTATGATTTTCAAACTGAGCTGGGAAGCAGAGTCCAACAAAGAAAACAAGAGGAGCTATGTATTTGCATCATGATACTCAATGGATCTGCTCAGTTAGATGGATGTCTATATTGATGCAAGGCAAGTTAGGGTTCCCACTTGGACCTCTTTCTTGCTGACTGGTAGCTTGGCTAGTTAGGCTGAAAGATAAGAACTAGGGTGAAAGAAAACCAGAGAGACTAACACTTAGAAGATAGATACGAGGTAACTGTTAGAGGTTGGCGAGTGAGTTCAGCTGACTGCGAAAAGTGAGTTTGAGCCCCGCATGGTCTGCTTCTTCCGATGAGCCAGATATAAGACACGAACCTGGTTTGCAGGCAGTAAACAGAAGTTTATTCAATCTGGATAGGAAGTCAGTACAAAATCTCTGCTCAAAAGAAAAGTATACAGGGAATTACAAAACATTTTATCCTCTTTGATAGCCATTCAAAAATACCCATGTCCCTCTCTGATTGGTTGAAGAGTCAGCCTGGTTTCGATCTGGGCTCCTGTTGACTGGGGAACCCTCCTGACATCACTGGTTGAAGGAAGTTCCCCTTGCAGTGGGAACAACAACAACAGCTGTGGTTGATAGGTTTAAAGTCCAAGTTTGTTTAGAGATCCGCCCTAAGAAGACTGTGAATCCAGGAATGTGTTAATGAAAAAGGCAAATTGTTCAGTGATTGACTTAATGTCTAGTCCAGTTAAGCACAAAGAGATGGTTCAGAAAACACAGCATGATTGACATTATCTGGTAAAACAAAGGCTGATTCCTCCTGCAGTGGGTCTGCTCTGATCTCATCAATGAAGACTAGGAGGTTTCCCAGCACATGAAAACCGATTTACGAATGGGGAGATGTTTTTATAATGGATGGGAGTTGTAGTTTACATATGCACAATGGAAATCCCATCAATGAGGCTTGGGCTTCAGGGGTGCATACTAGGGTTGGTCTCTGCAGTTTAAAAATTATTTGAAATTGGATTAAATTCATATAAAAAGTTAATTTAATTGTTTTTTGAACCATGTGCTCCAACCCGGAAGTGTAATTTATTTACCGAACCTGGGGGCAACCAAATTTCTTAATTATTGTAATTAGATCATATCTCCCCTCTCAGTTATTCTAACAGGAATATTTATCTCCTCCAAAATAGCTTTTCAGGGTACTTACAGACATATCAGGGCCCTTTGCCTGGTCGGAGGATAATTAAAGTAAAAGGCCTTCCTGGAGGAAGTGAAGAAGCAAGGGGAACCATAGAGAAAAAAGGAGGTTCCTAGAGCGCCTGGAGGACTGAAGGGAAAATAGCACTTTAAACATCCAGAAAATTGGGGTAGATAGAAGGAAAAGAGGAGAAGCAGAGATAAAGGCTGAAAGAAGAGGAGGAGGGAGTGACAAGAACACAGAGTGAAGAAGGAAAAACTACAGAAGAAAGGGGAAACCATAGAGAAAAAAGGAGGTCCCTAGAGCGCCTGGAGGACTGAAGGAAAAAACAGGCTTTGCGCGCTTTTTCTCCTATCAAGTCCAAGCCCCTTCTGCCAGGAAGGAAAGGCACAGCTCGATCCCTCCCCACAGGTGGCCATCCAGCCCCTGCCCAATAATAATAATAATAATAATAATAGACTCATAGAGTTGGAAGGAAGCCCCCAAAGGACACCCAGCCCAACCCCCTTCTGCTTTGATGTAGGAAGGCACAAGCAAAGCCCTCTCTACAGGTGGCCACCAAGCCCACTTCATCATCGTCATCACCATGCCACAGAATCCAAGGCATAGGTGGGACCCCCAAAGGGCATCCAGTCCAAGCCCCTTCTGCCAGGAAGGAAAGGCACAGCTCTGTGATACTCTGTAAGTCACCCTAAAAATTAATTTTGGAGAAGGTTGATATATTCCTGTTACAAGAACCTCATACTGTATAAGTTGGTGGTACCATTTCTATATGCTATAAATCTTCAGCTCCAGTCAATTGCACTCCAGAAGTGAAGGGAAATGTTTCCCCCTTGATTTGCCTGTGATGTCAGCCCTGTAGTGTTTTCCTGCTGTGCGAATGCGCTGGAATAAGAACTAATAACAAATTTCGTTATTAATTACGTTACATTTCAGAAATTTTTGGAATTTTTTTGTAAGTCTTTCTATTACTAATAAAAAAATCCCCCCCATTGAATTTTAGAACCATGATTTTTTTGGATCAACCAAACCTAGTGCATACATTATCCAGCTTAGCCTATTTCTTGTACCCAGGCAAGGGATTAAGTAAGACAGATACATTTGCAGTACTAGTTACATTCTAGGGGTTTGATTTAATCTAATTCCATTTCATACAATTTATACAATTTCATAAAAGTGGATTCTATTTAAAGGAGATATAGCTGGCTAGACCTTTCCACAGTTGGAGTAGAGTGGCACCTCAGAATTGTGAAGTTTGAGAAAAGAATAAAATAAAATAAATTCAGAATATATGATTTTGTTTAATCAGGAGGGGAGGGTGCCAATTTTTTATAACAAGGTTAGGATATGACATTACATTTTCCCTCACAATCATATCATAATATTATATCATAATTCCTTTATCCCCAAGTGGCATGGACCTTTTATTAACCACAGGAGGTAACTTGCAACAGGAGAAACCTCCTTTTAAAAAAAACAAAACAAAACACACACACACACAAAAGCAACAACAAAAGGCTTCTTCTGGGACTTATTTTGGCTTATTGTTTTGCTGTGTCTTCAAGTTGCTTCCACATTATGGCAACCCTGAGACAAATCTATCATGAATTTTTCATAGTAAGACTTTTTCAGAGTGGGTTTGCCTTTGCCTCCATCTGAGGATGAGAGTATGACTTGTCTAAAGCCATTCAGTGGGTTTCCAAGGACAAGAGAGGATTTGAACCATGATCTCTAGAGTTGTAGTCCAACACTCAAACTATTACACAAGACCGGCTATCTGAAGATGGGCTTGAGCCCTACAAAATGTGATAAAATATCCCCTTTGCCTCCAGAGGGTTGTGGGAGGCATTTGGGGGCAAGAATTTTGACCCTTGGGTGCCCTAATAATGGAAATGCCCATAGAATTTCAGGCCACCTCTTTGAGCACCTGAAGCATTTACTGTCATTTTGTGGCAGGGGTGAACAAGGTATCTTCCTCCAGATGTAGCTGCTCTAGTCAGAATAGCTCATATTGAGGACTACTGGGAGTTGTGGTCCAACAACATCTGGAGGGCACACTTTGTCCACCACTATTTTATTGCAATTGTAATAGCCATGCTTTTCCAGTAGTAGCTTTAAAAAAATCACATTCTTCTGTGATGTGGGATTTTGGATTACTCCTAATGTGATTATCCAGTGCTCTGATGAGAATATCAAAAACTGAATTTCAGTCAAAGATCTCTAATCTAAATAATCACAGTCTGGCAGGATGCTGGACATTTCCAGCTGGGAGAGATCTTGGAGAAAACTTGGCAGTTATTCTAAGTTTGGTTCCCTTCAGTGCTTTTAAAGGGATAGCGGAAGGCTTTAAGGATCATTTGATGGGCTGCTGCTCATATGCTTAGTCATGTAGCTCAAACAGTCATGACAGTTCAGTGCACACAGCTGAAGTTTGCTAAACTTTGAGAAAATGACATTCCATGGCCTACAGCTTTTTGGGTTCTGGAACATATACAAGACTGGTAAGAGGTCATCAATGATGTTAAGCAGCTGGGCCAGTGCTTTGGAATGCTTGCGGTCAGTAAACTCATTCATAAGCTCTGCGGCGACAAATGCAGATGCGTATTATCCAAACATTTGAATATCAATGGTATATATGTTGCTCTATGAATTAAAATCTGTCAAAACTATTCATTTGTTTTAACTTGAGAATTATTCAGATTGGAAATGGTGACTTTTATGTTTTCCTAGATAAGACAGTAATATTAATAAAGGGTTTTCAAAATCCCAACAGAAGAAAGGAAGAAGAAAGTGTAAAAGCTGGGTTGGAGTCATACATAAAAACCCCCCAAGATTATGACAGCCAGACTGATTGATAATTGGCAAATAGAGGGAGAAAATGTGGAGGCAGTGACAGACTTTGTATTTCTAGGTGCAAAGACTACTGCAGACACTTATCAATCTCGATAAAATAGTGAAGAGTAGAGACATCACACTGGCAATGATCTACATAGTTAAAGCAATGGTATTCCCCAGAGTAACCTACGGATGTGAGAGCTGGACCATAAGGAGGGCTGAGCTAAGGAAGATAGATGCTTTTGAACTGTGGTGCTGGAGGAAAGTTCTGAGAGTGCCTTGGACTGCGAGAAGATCCAACCAGTCCATACTTCAGGAAATAAAGCCCGACTGCTCATTGGAGGGAAAGATATTAGAGGCAAATATGAAGTACTTTGGCCACATAATGAGAAGACATGAAAGCTTAGAGAGGACAATGATGCTGGGGGGAAAGGAAGGAAAAAGGAAGAGGGGCCGACCAAGGGCAAGATGGATGGATGGTATCCTTGAAGTGACTGGCTTGATGCTAAAGGAGCTGGGGGTGGTGATGGCCGACAGGGAGCTCTGGCGTGGGCTGGCCCATGAGGCCATGAAGAGTCGGAAGTGACTGAATGAATAAACAACAGCAAGCCCAACATACATCTATTCTTGAATTCTTGATCATGCTTTCTCACACCAGTTCAATTGTTTGATTAACCTTCATACATACTTTTTATATAAAATAAGTATTTCCAGGAATTAACTGTTTATGCAACAATTATACAAATAAATGAATTCCAAGTACAGAAGGAAAATTACACAGAATTTAGAAAAACAGGTGAAGAAGAAATCTTACATGGTTTAACCTCAGAACAACTTACAGATGTTATGTGGTTAAGTACTGCTTACCAAAACAATATGTAGCTTGGCAACCCAGCTTAAAGGCACTTTTTATTTTTGCATACAGTATAGATTAAAATCATATTTCTAGTCAGGGAAATAAGATAAAAGACCACACAGCACGCCTTTCTCCTTCCTATGCTCCCCTTTATGTTGAAATCTTCCATCCTAGAAAGTGTCAGCTTTGATAACTTAGTATTGCAAAAGAAGAGCCCTGCTGGATCAAATCAAAATCCTATCAAATCTAGTACATCCAACCAACTACAAATATACCACAACTTTTCATTGAACTGCATTGTGGATGGAAAAGAATGATGTAGTGCTGTTCACATTGGAGAATTGTTCAGTCAGACCAATCACTTTTGCTCCCTGCTAGTTTGTCATGCTGCTTTTTTTTTTAAGTGATGATAGGATCCATTACAAGTGATTTTATTAAGAGAGGAAACCAGTTAATGCTACCCAAAAAGGCTTGAAAGAAGAATTTATGTAAAACAGTGCTGGAAAGCCTCTGCATGCCTTATAAACTCCACTGTTTATAAAAGCATTAACACGGCTAATTTTCTAAGTATTCGCTCTCGACTTCAGGTCTTGTTTATATTTCCTGCTTCATGGAAACAAGAACTACATCTGATAATATCACTTGTGTTTGCTTGTGTGTATGTGCAAGCACTTCATAACATTTTATGGTACACTGGGGTCTTCTGAAAGCAAAATATAGCTTCAAACTTGGAAGAGAACCAACATTAGTTTGATTCAGGTTGGTGTAATGGAAAAGGATGTGGATGTTTTAAAACTGAACACAGAAAGAACTCATTAAAATCAAGCAGTGACTTAAAAAGGAAATTTGCAAATGGCAAGCAGAAACATAACCAATTTCAATGTTAATGAAAATGGTTTTTATAATTTGGGATTCAATATATATTTTTCTCCACAATTAAAATACTCATCAATTTCATGAACCGCAATGCCAAAAAATTAATTAAATGACAAATATGCGAAAGGCCTTTACTGGGGTGAAGAGTACAGGACTCCTGCAAGAGCGAGAAATCCATTAATAATTTAATTTTAATTGTTTTTATTAGTGCATTCTCTCTAGGAATTTCTACGTTCAATTTCCACCGGTTGATCATAAAGGTGTGCTGCAGGACCCTAAGTTTCCTAGAGAGGACAAATCTTTCAAATCTTTCAAATCTGCAAAAGTTGAATCTGCAAATGTGGCCTATTACAGAATTATGTCTTTACCCCAAAACCTATTTCTTTTGGTTTTTGTACAAACTATTCCTTGTTTTTTTTGTTAATCTTCTAAAATAGTGGAATTATAGCAAGATTTATATTACAGATATAATGGAATATCTAATTATAATGTAAGTTTTGAATGTGTTTATTAATGTTGGTATATGGCAAGTTCAGGCCAGCCTTTGCTACAGCTGATTGGTTGATGCATTGGAATAGTAGTGACGCTCCTATTAGAATAGTAGAAATGTATCTATTTTGGCAGAGCTAGGAGTAAAAAGGGACGAAGCTAACTGACAGCAGAAGAGTGGACATTTTAAAATATGAGCCAGTCTTTAGCCAGTTGAGCTAAATGGTAGATGTCTCCCTCCCTCCTGACATTTCATAACGAAGTCAAGACTTGGCTGTTCGAGCAGGCATTCGCAGATGAATTGTAATTATTTGAGACCAACGGAATGTTATGACGATGCAACGGAAACCGATTTTAAGAATGAGACGCTGAGATTTGTATTTTATATTTTAACTGTTAATTGTATTGTTTTTATATGGTTGTTTTAACTAATATTTTATGATGTATTTTATCTGTGGGCATTTGTTGCCGTGTGTTCACCGCCTCAAGTCGCCTTCGGGCTGAGAGGGGCGGTATAAAAGTATAGTAAATAAATGATAAATAAATGTCTCTAGCTATGTGAGAGCTGGAGGAGGTTCCTATTCTAAGTTAAAGTCTTCAGCCTTGATATTTAAAATGTTAAAGGAACCATTCTGTATTAGAAACTAGCTTGTGAGCGAGGGGAAAGAATTCCTAGTATTATATTGTGTCCTCAGTGGCAGAACTGAAGTAAATAAAATGATGATCTGTGCATAAGTATCAGTCAGTGGGACTGAGGAGAAAAGTGTTCTTTGAGAATTAAAATGTACAGTTAACCTATTGATAAGATGAAGAAACTATAAGTTTAAAGTGACCCAGTCAGGAAACTGACAAAAAGAAATTACATTTTAAAGTAAAAGGAAGTTATTGAACCAAGTTGGCATAAGATAAGCTATTCTGAATGTTATATAGTAACAGTTTCATGTGTTCATAATAATAAAAGTCAACTGTAACAATTCTTAAGAAGTGCTGTGAAGAAAATACTGTGTAACCAATATGCTTTGTGTGCCTGAGAATCCATAAATAAATATTTCTTTGTTCAATTCTTACAATAAAGTCTTGTGTCAAATTACTAAAGTGAAGATATTCTATAGGAAGACGTCTGAAGATCATTTAGAGCTGAATACAGAATGGAATATAATGAAAAAGGTTCTCTTTTAAACATTGCCTGTAGTTGTTACTAATGAAAAATGAGATTGTCTGACCATTAATGTCAGACCAATGGATTAATTTATCCCGTAATCGGTTTCAAAAGGATTTTCTTTTCTTATCTATACCAGTAGGAGGAATCATGTCCTCTCCAAACATGTCTGCATTGAAACTACCAGAATTCCTCACCACTGACTTCGTTGGATAGTAGGCCAGAAATATCTGAAACCCTATTTGAATTTCATCCTGTGTGTCTGCCTGTCTCTATGTATATATTGAATGCTGCATATGGTTTGTAAAATGGCTTTGATTATTTTTTAGAAAAAAAGATCAAGAAATACACGTGATGATGATGACAACATAGTGTGATAAGTAGCAAATTGCTTATGTACTAAAATGGATATGGTTCATATTCCATTCAGTCTGGAAACTGTGTCATTTATTTGATTCCAGAAAATACAATAGATGCGTTCGAGAGAGGTACCTTTGAAGGTTACTCAGAAACTGTGTCTAGTTTCTAATGTAGCTACTAATCTACTAACTACTGCTAGGCTACTGACTGGGACCAGGCACTGGAACACATCTCGCCAGAGCTCAGGCCTGGAGAAACCTCATTTAATCTCATTTAATTTATGATTAAGTTCGAGTACTGCTTTTGTCTGGAGATTATGGTTTTTGAATTTTTATTTTTGATATGTGCCCGTTTATAAGGTGCAACTATGATGTACCGTATTTTTCGCACCATAAGACACACCTGCTGATAAGACGCACCTAGATTTTAGAGGAGGAAATTAGAAAAAAATATTTTTTGCTCCCCCTCTAAAATCTAGGTAAGTCTTATCAGCAGATATCTTATCAGAGCCCTTTCTTCCTCGAGGAAAGGGTGGGGGAGAGAAGAAGGAGCAAGAGGAGGAATGAAGGAGCCTCGCGCCAGAGGGCTCTGGCGCAATGCTGCTTCACTCCTCCTCTTGCTGCTTCTTCCCCCCCACCCTTTCCTCGAGGGAAGAAAGGGCGGGGGAAGGAAAAGCAGCAAGAGGAGGAGTGAAGCGATGCTCCTTCATTCCTCCTCTTGCTGCTTCTCTCCCCCTTTCCTCGAGGGAAGAAAGGGCGGGGAAGGAGGAAAAGCAGCAAGAGGAGGAGTGAGCGATGCTCCTTCATTCCTCCTCTTGCTGCTTCTTTCCCCCTCACCCTTTCCTCAAGGGAGAAAGGGCGCGGGAAGGAAAAGCAGCAAGAGGAGGAGTGAAGCGATGCTCCTTCATTCCTCCTCTTGCTGCTTCTTCCCCCCCTTTCCTCGAGGGAAGAAAGGGCGGGGAAGGAAAAGCAGCAAGAGGAGGAGTGAAGCGATGCTCCTTCATTCCTCCTCTTGCTGCTTCTTTCCCCACCCTTTCCTCAAGGGAAGAAAGGGCGGGAAGGAAAAGCAGCAAGAGGAGGAGTGAAGCGCTGCTCCTTCAGTCCTCCTCTTGCTGCTTCTCCCCCCCTTTCCTCGAAGGAAGAAGGGCGGGGGAAGGAAAAGCAGCAAGAGGAGGAGTGAAGCGATGCTCCTTCATTCCTCCTCTTGCTGCTTCTTCCCCCCCTTTCCTCGAAGGAAGAAGGGGCGGGGAAGGAAAAAGCAGCAAGAGGAGGAGTGAAGCGATGCTCCTTCATTCCTCCTCTTGCTGCTTCTTCCCCCCCTTTCCTCATGGGAAGAAAGGGCGGGGGAAGGAAAAGCAGCAAGAGGAGGAGTGAAGCGATGCTCCTTCATTCCTCCTCTTGCTGCTTCTTCCCCCCCTTTCCTCGAGGGAAGAAGGGCGGGGGAAGGAAAAGCAGCAAGAGGAGGAGTGAAGCGATGCTCCTTCATTCCTCCTCTTGCTGCTTCTCCCCCCCCCTTTCCTCGAGGGAAGAAGGGCGGGGGAAGGAAAAGCAGCAAGAGGAGGAGTGAAGCGATGCTCCTTCATTCCTCCTCTTGCTGCTTCTTTCCCCCCCCCACCCTTTCCTCGAGGGAAGAAAGGGCGGGGAAGGAAAAGCAGCAAGAGGAGTGGTGAAGCGATGCTCCTTCATTCCTCCTCTTGCTGCTTCTTTCCCCCCCCCCACCCTTTCCTCGAGGGAAGAAAGGGCGGAGGGAGGGAAAAGGAGCAAGACGGGGAGCGAACCAGCGTCCCTCCGCCGCAACGGACCAGAGAAGAGAGGAGGCGGCGACAGGGTGAGTATATCGCCGCCCCCCCTGCTCCAGCGCCTCCCCCCCCCTGCCTGCATCTTCGCTCCATAAGACGCGGCTGATTTTTCATCCCACTTTGGGAGGAACAAAACTGCGTCTTATGGTGCGAAAAATACAGTAAATAGTAATACCATATTATCATTTTCAGTATGTTTTCATTTGGTTTTAATAATAAACGTTTTCCAAAAAAATAATTTCCATTGTTTTTTATTCATTTCCAAGCTAATTTCAAATATTTGTAGAAATCAGTGTATATAGTTTGTTCTCAAAACCTTAATAAACAACAAAGCCATAATAAACCTGTTAGTCTATAAGGTGACACTAAATATTTATTGTTAAGGCCAAATGCCTATACCTTCAAGGCAGCAGTTACATGAAAGATGAGTGTCCTGATGGTGAGTGAACAAGGCAGAAATGAGGAAATGAAGATTTAAAAGATACATTTATTTCATTTTTATATAACACGTAACACATGTTGAAGGGAGCCCAAATTTTCTAACTTTATTTGAACACATGTGTGATACATGTGTTGTACAATGGATTTGGCTAGTGAAAGACAGACTGACACAATATAGGTTCCCTTGGGAGAGGCTTTAATCATAAGCCTTTCTTGCCTTGCACACCTGTGGCAGAAGTCCTTCATGCCGTCTCCTCCAAAATAAATATCAAATAAAATCATAAGGTCAGTTCTGAGGGGGATGAGGTAGTCCTGGTTGCAACTGAATCCAATTGCCTGAAAATCTGGAGCTCTCCTCCTTACAAGCTAACATTGATTCCCATAAAACATGCTTAAAATGATATACAATTGGTATCTTTCACATATAAAATTGGCTGGAATAATAAAATGATCAGCATTCAACTGCTGTAGGGGATTTACAGAAAAAGGGGCACATGTGGCTGGAGTGTTCATTTATAAGTACTAGTGCATGGTAATTCATACAATCTTCCAAATTACAAACCAAACAAAATATAAATTATGTCCAACCCTACTTTTGTTCTCAATATTCCTAGCTGAAAACACTGAAATAGAAAAACTGAGCTCTGACTCCCAGAAGCCCTGAGGGCCTTCCACACACCCCTATATCCCAGAATATTAAGGCAGAAAATCCCGCAATATCTGCTTTGAACTGGGTTATCTCAATCCATACTCAGATAATGTAGGATTTTCTGCCTTGATATTCTGGGATAGAGGGCTATGTGGACGGGCCCCTAGTTAGCTTGTCCAACCATCAGGTATCTGGGAGCTAAAGGCCAAAACACCTGGAAAGCTACAGGTTGCACAGGCCTGATGTAGGGTTTAATACAAATCTCTAGCGTGCTGCATATGCCAAAACCTGGTTTGGTATGGAAATCTTTTTTCAGAGGGTGCCCATTGTTCTGAGTGAGTGTGCTGAGTTTTTAAAGACAGGCACATTTCTTCATGTGTTAAAATCATGATCACATCTTTGGCTTCTCACATGGTACTTAAAAATCACTAAAAGTTCATGCATAAATCAGATTTCTTCTAGTAGTGTGTTTCAAAGTTGAAATACACTAGAGATAATCTCATTGATTCCAGATGGTGATGGAACAGGAGTGATTTAGTGTTCCATTTCAGCAAGAAGAAAAGGACAGCCTTATTGGGTCAAAGCAATTGTTCTTGTAGCACAGCATCCTGCCACATGGCCAGTTCTGGATCTTTCTGAAAAAACTGAAAAATACAGTGTCTCTAAAAGCCTTCTAAGCTAATGTGACCATGCTTATGCTAGACCAGTGGTTCCCAAACTTTTTTGGCCTACTGCCCCCTTTCCAGAAAAAAATTTACTCACCGCCCCCCTAGAAATTAATTTTTTTTAATTTTAAAAGCAATTAAACAGAAATATACAGTATATGTATTAATATTTCTACCTTTAAAAATATAATAAAGTTGTAAATTAGAAACATTGAAGTTTGAAATTATAAAACTATTTATTGAACTTAGAATAGAAAGGTAATACAAAAAAGGTTAAAACATTCGAAATCATCTTAATGAGAAGGATGAACCTGGTATGCTACCAATCTAGTAATCCTCGGCTCTATTTTTGTCAGCAGTAATCTCAAATCATCACGATTGACTATTTTGCAATCGGTTTCTTTTTTTGTTAATAAATTGGTTACCGCACTGAATCCATGTTCCACTAAATATGTTGAAGGACATTGTTATTATTGTTATAAGAGTCAACCAGTTAGAAGGGAACCCCAAAGGTATTATTATTATCCCTTGCTTGGCGAGAAGAGGAGGAGGGAGCAGGAGGAGGGAAGAAGAAGAGAGAGAGACACACACAGAGATGGATGGTAGCCTGTCTCCTGGCTCACACCACCACCGCCACCGCCCCCTTCCAGCACCCCCCTAGATCGCCCCACCAGGGGGTGGTACCGCCCACTTTGGGAACCACTGTGCTAGACATACAAACTCATCAACAGCAACATTTAGGAGTGAGGATATTACAACCCTGGACATTTAGGTCCTTTCTTACTACATCTGAAGAGTAAAAAAAACTTCCACTTTGGAATTTAATTCAAATCGATGGATCACCCTAGGTTATTCTGTATATTCGAGGTTTGCTTTTATTTTTTTAAAAAAGAGTGCTATCTATAATTTGATTTATGGCTATCCATGAATTTCATAGGGTTTTCCCTGGCAAGGAATATTTAAGAGTGGTTTGCTATCATTTACCTCTGAATATAGCCCACAGCACCTAGTATTCTGCGGCAGCCTGTTTACTAAATTCTAACCAGGTTTAACCATGCTTAGCTTTAGTGTATTTACTATTTAGGTTCATTAATTACATAGGGCCATATATTCTGTACATTGATTCTTTCATGTCAGGAGAGACTTGAAAAACTGCTAGTTGCTTCTGGTGTGAGAGAATTGGCCATCTGCAAGGACGTTGCCCAGGAGATGCCCGGATATTTTGATGTTTCACCATCCTTGGGGGAAGCTTCCCCCATGTTCCCTCATGGAGAGTTAGAGCTGACTGAGAGAGCTTGTCTGTGTTCTCCCTGGATTTGAACCTCCGATCTGTCAGCCTAATGCTTTGTGCCACTGGGGGCTTCATTGTACATTGATAAAATGAGTTTAATCAGGTCAGTGCAGTAAAGGCAGAGCATTGGTATATATAAAAGCAGGAGCCAGAGCCCAGTGGAAAAGCACATACTTTGAATATATAAATTTCTTAGTTCCATTTGTAGTACTTCCAGTAGGTAAGGAAGGATTTCTGTATGAAACTCCAGAAAGTTGTTGTATTATCTCTCAAGTTGGGAAAACCAAAGTACCTTCCTATGTCTGATGTTTTCATGCTCATGTAAGACTAGAAAGAAACCAGAAAAATCTCAGGCAATTTCATTGAACAAATACACTTTAGAATTAAAACATTTATAAAGTTCAACATATAAAATGTAAAAAGTAAAAGAAAAAAGATTCTTTAAAAAACACACACACACACACAAGGGAAATCTTACCCAGAGGGTTTTATTTTTTTTATTTAAAAAAACCCTTTTATGTAGAAAAGCTTAGCCAAATGTGATAATCTGAGCATTAAGTCACTGTTTGTACCCCACTGTAAATAATTTGCCACACTGGTGTCATAATAGACAAAAGAGGCATATCCCATACATATTTACTCAGCAGTAAATTACCTTTATTTCCAGGTAAGTGGCCATAGGATTGCCGTCTTGACCTCCTCTTCCTCCTGAAATATTCCACGTGGTTAAATTCAGGATGTTCAGCTATTTAAAAACAATGACAATACAATACTTATTTACTTCAATAGAACATCAAGATGGATTGCATTGTGGTTTGGCATATTCAGGCACAATGGAAAAAAGGCATTGGCTATTATCCAGCACAGATTTAGGCATGCTTAAGGCCTCTCACTAGTGTATTGTTTGGTGTTCATCTGCAATCCTGTTGGTGGTTGGACTGTTTAAAATGCATCAAATTCAGTTGGACATATGTAGCACCACCCTTTCCAAGCCTGCAGCCACTGCTCTTATTCCAAGGGACATAGACTTCATCTCATAGTTATATATTACATGCAGAAGTGTTTTGTCAAAGACTGCAACAGGGGTGTCATTCTTACTGAGTGATAAAAAGAAATACAAAGGATTCTTCTGTCCTATTCAGGTGTTCTGCTTTAGGGCATGTTGACACCAAGGTGTGTAGGTGTGACTCAGCTGGTTGTCCTCTCCCTCTTCCCTGAAATGTTCATTGTATCCCAAAGTAGAATAATTTAACAAGCTTTGCTTTTGAAAGAATAATGAATGGGTTACAAGGCAAATGCAAATGAATACAAATGATTGGAAATCGTCATGAAATGTTTCTGATGCATATTTTAGGCTAATAACTCTTAAATATCATTCATTAAATATTACATACAAGATTTTATAAATTGCAGAATTGTCATGAATAGTTCCTGCTCCATTTGGACTCACAAATTCTATCATTTCAACGTTTAAGGTTTGCTTCAGATTGTTACAGTGCAATCCCAAACAAACAAACACACAAAGATGTGAATCATGGTATAAGTTCCATTTCTAGCTTAGAAAAGCTGCAGGGCCATCTGTACAGACAGGATGTTGTTTGAGGGTTATACATGTGTTCCTGTGCCACCTCGGAGTTGGTTGAGGTAGGCAGGATTTGTACTGGTTGGGGGTCGGGAGCAGGTCAGGGTTTTGCCCTCCCTTCTGCTCGAGATTGTACAACTTGTACAGAAACTAGATGGGCTGAGGTCCGATTCAGCATGGCTCTTATGTTCTTATGTTCTTATGTTCCTGATTGCTCTTATTGTGAAAAAATGTACAACACTGACTAGGGGGGCACAACTTTGTCCTGGCCAGAGAAAATGTGCCATACACATGCTTCATAAAGTTTCTGGCACACAAACAAAGTTTTCATGTTCTACTCAACTGTCACCTTCTTTTTAGGAACCGACCAAACAGAAACAGGCATGTAAAACTAAGGAATAAACCCAGATAAAAAAAATCCCGTGATTTCTGAGTGCAGGGACATACAGACATTTAAAGATGCAGATTTTCGACTCAGAACCGGGATATTCCTGCACCTGAAAATTCTGTGTGTATTTTTGTTTGTTTGTTTTGCTGTTTGTAGTAATTGCTTCAGCATTTACAGGAAGCAGCGTTTGGCCACCCTCCTGTTTGCTGCAGGAGCTCCTGGGCAAGGTAATGTCTGGACGAGCCCCCAGATGAGCATTGCTATCAAAGAGCTCTTCCTAAGGCCTAGCTGGATTAGGACAAATTGATATAATAGCTAATTTATTTTTTTATTCAGGACCACTTTACTCTGCAGAGGGGTTCTTCAGCTGCATTGACAGGAGGAAACCACTGACTGTTCTAACTCCACCAAAATAAATAAAGTGGATATTTAAGTTTCATAGATTATTTATGCATCTGTGGAGCAGCATTTAGGAAACAGAAGGGTTTTCCTGGTTGTTGATTTGCTTTAAATAAGAAACCAGACTACTCTTCTAAGGATGCAGAATGTTTCAATTTATGAATTAGGACTACACTGCTTTGCTGAAATTCAGGGAATACCATTCATGCTTTGGGATGTGGACTTGGTAATTTGAAGCAAATGATTTTGGCAAAATAGTGACTCAGGCTTCTAACACTTGTTCCCGGGACTTTAGAGGCATGAGATGAAGCTCACCTTTTCCCACTGCTAATACTTTTGCAGGGCAAAGGAACACATGGGATTTGTATATGAACTGCAGACTTAAAGTGAGATCATTGGTATGTTTAAAACAATTTCCATCCAAGCGGATATGGCCTCATACATCTTCTTGAGTAATGGAAGCATGCAGTGTTTATCAACTACTTTGTCACATTACAGAAACAAGTCATTATGTAAGAGGTGTTCCATCTAATATTTAGTTGATTGATACGAGTGGACTCTACTTTTGAAAGTGTTTAGTGCAAACAATATTTGAAGAATACTACTTGGAATGGAAGGAAACCTTTTAATATGGAACAATTCTGTTGGTAACATACTTTAATTTTTAAGATAACAAATTATGTTGGCCAGTCTACCCTTTTAGGCTCAGTTCTAGGTGCATTTAGAAATAAATTAGCCTTAGGTTGTTGTAGGTTTTTTGGGTTGTATGGCCATATTCTAGAAGTATTCTCTCCTGACATTCCACCTACATCTATGGCAGGCATCCTCAGAGGTTGTGAGGTCTGTTCGAAACTAGGAAAATTGGGTTTATATATCATAGATGCAGGCAAAACATCAGGAGACAATGCTTCTAGAACATGGCCATACAGCCCGAAAAACCTACAACAACCCAGTGATTCCGGCCATGAAAGTCTTTGACAATACAAATGTGCCTTAGCTACAAAACTCTTGTAGGACATCCACTCATATAGTCAAGGATATGAGTTTGAGCTGGATAGAATGTCCAGATGTTATAGCCTGGCCTTTCTCATCTGGACCTCCAAATGAGGGAAACAATCCCAGCACAACATTGAGATGCCTCTATTGCCATATTTATTTATTTATTTATTTTATTTAAAACTTTTATATCCCAATCTTCTCTATCTCCGTAGAGGGACTCAGACCGACTAACAGCAAGATTTCAGTGCTAACAATAAAATCTAAAAACATCATACATCAATAATGAATATATATATATATATATATATATATATATATATATATATATATATGGTAGAATACATATATGCCATATTATTTCATTGCATAATAGTTGCTTTAGCATAACAGTCACACACAAAAAGCATGGAGAAGTGTGACTATTCTGCAGTAATATATAGTATTTGCTGCAGAGGAACTGAATATAGTAGTCTTGTTTATGAATGTCATAGGTAAGAAAGCTTTAAAGGAGCCAAGCTCAATATAGTTCAAAGTAAAGTTTAATAACAATGTTCAAACAAACAAAAAGGGTCAAAATAACCCAAAAACACTTGAACCAGTGTAAACAGTCAAAAAACACAAATGCAAGCCTACTGAGCCAAAAAAGAGTTCTTAAAAAAAACCCGGATTAAATCTCCCAAAAACCCGCAATAGCACAAAGCAAAGGAAGAAGCAAGTGTTGTTAAATGAGACTGATGTCGTCATCCAAAGGGGGAAGGGCAGGCAATGAAGAAGCATCAACATGATCCGAAGTCAGTCCGCAGGAGAAGGCAGCAGAGCAGAGTGGTTAAAACCAGCCTGAGGTTGCAACGAGGAAGCAAAAGCAACGGCAGGAACGCAGCAACCCAGCAAGGCAGAACACGGAAAGCAAAGCAACACTTTGCTAGCTGCAAAGAAACGGTTATTCCCAAGTCCTTTTTATTCACAATTCCTCTTCAGAACTTGATTGAGCTAACGCCCCGTCATTAGCCCTTTCAGCTGTTAATACAGCTTCATGTGCTGCCTTTTGTCTCTCATGCCAATCCCTTCTTCTCCTGCTACGACTTACATCGCTCCAACATGAGGACTGATCATCTGCACTCCAGTTCCCATTCCCAGCAAATCACCCAAATGAGTCACTACTAGTTGGCTCCTCACAAATATCACAAATCTGTTGAACCTTAGTCCAGTCCATATCATCAGACACTTCTGAATCTCCATCCTTGTTGAAAGTTTTATGTTGCAAAATTATATTTGTACCTTTAAGTGTTTTACTGGTGTTAATTTGATTGTTATAAGGTACAGTTGAGTTGCTCACCAATTAGAAAGGTGGGGTCTACTTGTTATGCTCTTAAATACTGCATTCTATTTTGTATCCCTCCCTTGGTTGTTTCCCTTTGTGGAGTTTTCCTGTGTGGATATTTTTCTCCTATGTGGAGGTTTTATTTTATTTTTATGCTTACAATAAAGTAAGTTACTTTTATACCAAGGAGTTTTCTCAATGACCACATTACTTCTGGGCTGAGCTGAAGCTGCTGCATTTTTACTCTGCTAAATAAGGTTTGTGTTTGTACCTTGGAAAACTATACCCAAAACCCTGACAGGTTATGGGCCCAGTATTGCATAGCCCATGTGTCTGGGGTGACTTTTGTTTTTGAAGTATGTGGTCTGGAAGATTGAGAAAAGCTTTTTTGAAAGCATGTTTGGCTTTCTGTTCCTGAGGAGTTCCTGGGAGTTGCCGCGAAACGCGGAGCTTCAAGATATCTGCCTCCGGAGATAAGAAGGAGAGACAGAGGAAGATTTCCAAACTGCGACAGAGGAGTTTTTGTTTAACTTTCCCTTTCTCCTCACCCCCCATGGACTGTTCCTCACCACCAGACCCATCATCCCCAGAGAATCCCAGGAAAGTATCTTCATCAGAGGACTCATTAAGTATTTGTCTTATCCTCTCACATTCCTCATCAGACTCCTGCTCACGAGTAGCCCATTTCTCATTCCTGGCCCCAGGTTGCACTCTCTCAGCCTCACATACAGGATCAACTACTAAATAAGAAAAGCCATGGCTCCATGATATTAAAACAGATATAGCTCTAGTTACAATCTGTCACTCTTCTGACAAAGATGTGAAATTCTGTATAAGTCAAAGAAACTCATGGATATGCCAGACATGAGTTTTGAAGAACAGTGAAATCAAGGAAGTTCAAAATCAAGGAATGTGTTGCACTAGAGCCCAGAAACACCTATTTATCACAAACCACAGTCTGTCTAGGTAATCCAGTAAGTAGAAATTTAGTAGAAAAGCAGAGTATATATATAAAATAAGCTAATTTTAAAAAGAGAATCAACGTTCAAAAGGTTATTTCCAAGTTAGCCAGGAGTCCAAGATCCTTTCAAATACAGTCTCCAGAGTCAATTTACCAATATATCCATAAACAAGATAGCATGAATCCAATGCAGGCAAACTATGCCACACATGAAGTAGAAGCAAGAACAAACTTAGAAACTTGAATACATGAATTCCAAAAAACATATGACCAAAAACTGAGATCTGTTTTCCTGAATACAACATTGCTCTCCCAAAGGATTGTACCAACAGGGACCACTTTAAAAGGCCTCAATCTCTCCCATAACATCATTTCTCACACACTTGCCTTTTCTCTCCCTATCTCTAATTCTCTGGGAAAAGTGAGTCTGTCTTTGTTGCGTGCCCTGTCTCCACAACTCCAAGTGCCTTGACCTAGACATTCAACTCCAACGTTTTTCTCAGTCTGTAATCCATGAGAACTGATATAGCTTTCTCCAGTCTCGTGGGAACTGCCTGGAAATTCCCCAACAACTCTCACTAGGCCACTTCTATCCTCCTCTGGGTACTCTCAATCTATCCCAGCATCCCCTTCCTTCTCTTCTGAGCACTCAGAATTTGAACAGAATGGAGAGTAGGTTCATTAAGTGCACCTAAGACTAGTGCTTAAAACAGACATCAGCTCTCCATTTTTTTCTGTATTCAGGCATAAAATATTGGCCACATTTCTGAAATCATTTATCTTGGAGAACTTTTGATCTCAGAGTAAAAAGTAGTACATGTAGTATTTTACTCTCAGGGAGTTTTTAGAGGTGCTGCAAAATCATTGGCTGCAATTGGATTAACACGTATTGACAGAAAATAAGCAGTAAATACAGCAGGCCTTATTTAATGGCATGGTAGAGAGGGAAAGTTGTCTCTTGAGTTTCCCACATGCTAAAAATTGAACTATTTCAAACTAAGATGTGATCTATAAAGCATTCAAAATAAATGGTCTTGACTGTGGGGGATTACATTATTAAAATATGCATGAATCAGTCAGTTCTGGATTTTGCAATAAAATTGGCTAGACTTTATATTTACTTTCATCGCCCATAAAATATAAAATAGAAGAGAATACCTGATGCACTTTTTAACACTCTTGCTTTGAGGAACCAATATGATTACCACAATAGAATAGAAAACAGTTCATTTGGGATTTTATGTAAAAGATTAGCATGAGCCTCGGGAGTCTGGATAATATCTTTCTTTTGCCTTCATGACTGTTGGATCTGGCCTTTAAATAATGGAATAAATGGCATGACAGTTAAATTTGGCTGTTTATATTACATTTATTACGCACAGTTCTTTTAGTCTGTAGTCATTATAAGGACAATAATAAAGCCATCATGAAAATAACCGAAAGTAAACCCATGTACATAAACATACTGAAACTTTTATGCAGTACAGTTAGGTAGTTCAACTGTATAATGTTTCATTTTGATGTGTGTTTTTAAATGGCATTGAATTGTGCCAATTGTTCACCACCCTGAGTTGCCTTCGGCTGATATGGACGGGGTATAAATGAGGTAAATAAAATAAATAAATAAATAAATATTTTGGTCACACTTCAGGAACCTGTATGTACATTTATGGTTTTACTGCCAAACAAATGCTCAGTGGTCTTCTTCACTTCTGTTTGTTACTATTAATTTCACAATCTGTGTAGGCAACTTGTTTGTTATCTATTCACTGTTATATTGGTTAGCATTGATAATCTCTTGTTCTGAACCATTCTATAACAAGATCAGGCGATGGTCATCTCGAGATTGGACTACTGTAACGCTCTTTACATTGGCCTACTGTACCTTTGAGGGTGACCCGGAAACTCAAGCTAGTGCAGAATGCTGTGGCTCGTCTTCTCGCTGGGTCTCTGACGAGATGTCATATTACACCAATACTGCGGCAACTGCACTGGCTACCAATTGAGTACCGGATTACCTCCAAAGTGCTGGTGTTAACCTTTAAGGCCTTGTATGGTCTTGGGCCAGTGTACTTGAGGGACCGCCTCTCCCCATATGTTCCCCAGAGATCTCTGCGTTCTGGAGAACAAAATCTCCTCAATGTCCCCTCTGTTCGATTATATCGGACCTGTCCACCAGGCGGCCCGCCAGACCCTTGGATGCGGCCCGCCTACCCTCCTGCAAGAAATCAGCTGTTTTTTAAAAAAAAAATTGAAAAAAATTCGATCTTTGGGGTCGGGCCGACGCGAGTGAGGAGGAGACGGAGGGAAGCCACATCAGATGCCCTAGGGGCGGGACTTCCCCTGCCTGTTTGGCGTTCACGCAGGGCCGCTTGCGGGCATGCGCGGCAGGGCGGGAGCAGCAAGGCGCCCTCCGCCATGTCCCTGGCTGCTGCAGAGGCCGCCCCGGGAGCTTACCTTCCTTTCTCTTCCTTCAGAGGAGGAAGGTAAGCTCCCGGGCGCGGCCGCTGCAACAGCCAGGGACATGGCGGAGGGCGCCTTGCCGCTCCCGCCCCCGCAGATGCGCCCAGCGTCCTGTGCGGCCCGCCCCTTTTTGGCAGGGCTGGGTGACATCAGGCGTAGCGCCAGCGGTGAGGAGGAAGAGGTGGAGGCAGAGGCCCCAGCTTCCCTCCACCTCTTCCTCCTCGCTGCCAGCGCCACGCCTGATGTCACCCAGCCCCGCCATAAAGGGGCGGGCTGCAGGACGCCGGGCATGCACAGCAGGGCAGGAGCGGCGAGGCGCTCTCCACCATGTCCCTGGCTGTTGCAGCGGCCACGCCCAGGAGCTTACCTTCCATCTCCGAAGGAAGAGAAAGGAAGGTAAACTCCCGGGGCGGTCTTGCTGCTCCCGCCCTGCCGCGCATGCCCGCGAGCGCCCCCGCTGCGGCCCCCCAGGTGATCAGTGACCGGAATTCCGGCCCTTGGGCCGGTAGAAGTTGGACAGCCCTGGATTATATCATCTGTCCTCAATGAGATAAAAGGCTTTCTTGGTGGTAGCACCGACTTTGTTGAACGCGCTGCCAGAGGAAGTCAGAGGAATTGGAGAGCTGTCCTCCTTCCGTAGAGCATGTAAGACGGTCCTCTTTCACTTAGCGTTCCTATCTGAGTAAAGCTGTAACATCTGCTACTTAGTTTTAGAATTAACTGTAGTGAAAGTAGTATTTTTAGACTAATTTGTAATTTTATTTCTCTGCCTTATATCTTATATTGTTATAAACCACTCCAAGCTTCTAGAAGGAGCGGTCTAGAAGCTGAAATAATAAATGAATAATATTAAATAAACTAAGTAATGTCTTGAGACTTTTTGCATGCAGAACATCCAGTAGGATAAATTCACTGCAACATTATCCTGTCTTATTTATTTACTCCTAAAACCCATGGTTTTCAATAGGAAGGTGTGGATCTTAAAATCAACCAGAGGTTTCCTTCAATTAAGTGGCCCTACTAATTTACAATACAATATTATAGTATTATATTTCCAAGGTCAGCTTCAGTTGAACAGCATACAGTACCTCACCATATACAGAACAATTTGATGAACCTCTAAAAAGCAGCACATTAAAAAGTAATGTAAAGATGTAACCATACACATCCTTAAACAGGAGCATTGAATTCAATAGAACTTATTTCTGAATAGTCATGATGAGCAGTGCTTTTTCCTTTCCCTTAACAACCAGTTGTCATCTAACACCAATGTCTGACTAAGGATCTCATCAAACAGAGGTCCATAAGCTTGAGGCAGTGGGGAAATCTATGGGGCAGTAGGGCAAATCCATGGGGCAGTGGAGCAAGCCATCAGGCCGCACCTTGCATCAATGTGTTTTACCACCCCATGGTATTTCGTGTCCACCCCTGCTTTGTCCTGTGTTGCCCTTGGCTTAGACAATGAAAACATGGGTAGTTACCTGTGTTCTCAGGGCAGCCTATGACCACACTGCTGAGATGGAGCCGTGATGGAGTCCCACTGGTAGTAGCCCTACATCATGTGATGGGCTTCGACAGGCTCTGTCCTGGCTGCATCTCAGCAACATCCTAGGACAGGGAAAAAGTCCTATGTGATGAGGTCATAAAAAGTCATTGCATTGTTGCTTTCACAATTTAGAGTAAAGAAGCAGGAAGAGAGAATTTTTCCAGTCAAAATGCCTCCTCGGTTGCCAAATAAAACTCCACTGGGACAAACAATACAAACAATGGAAAAACCCCTGAATTCATGGCAGTAATATAAATGGCATGAGTGACAATCAGAGAAATGCTCAAATCTCCGTTTGGAAGTGTTTACAGGTAACCTTAAGAAGTGAATAGATGGTTATTTAGAATGAGCCATGTCCAAAAAAATTAGCTTTGTGTGGAAGCTTTGTCTGAACAGAACTAAAAACACTAGAAATTCTTTCTCTTCATGCAGAGTTGTCAAATCCAGGGTGGATCCTAAACCAAATTGTGTCCCAGGTGATTTGTGCTTTCAATATTCCCTCTCAATTTACTTTATTTTTCAGTGCAATGGGTTGGAATCAAACATACTGTTCTACTTACAGAGGATGTTGGGATAAATCTAAAATTAATCTTTCCTAAAGAGGCTTATTGAAATTATTGATCTGCAGCCCCAGCAGTAAACTGATGAAATGTGTGTCTGTGGAAAGAGCAGCCACACTTTCATTCACTTCCAAGAACTTTGGCACATCATGGGAAATAGATCCAGGCACTGGATCTGCTACCTTAAAGCACCATCTTCTACGTCACCTGCTGGGAGGCAAATCCAAGCATGGCGGAATGTAGGATTCTGCAGTGACATTATCCCAGAATGCTCTTTTTTGTGTTCTCCCATAAGACCAGATGGGAGGCTTCCTGTTTCTGATTTGTCAATAAACAGAGGATGAAGTGAGATGCTCCATATCTTCCTCAGTAAGTTACTTGAACAGGTGCTAGAAAAAGGTATAGCTATACAGAACATACCACATCCCTATTAAAGCAGCTCCAATGGCTGCTGACAAGTTTCCAGGCCTAATTCAAAGTGCAGGTTATTACCTATAAAGCCCTATGCACTTCAGGTCCAGCCTATCTTCGAGACTGCATCTCTTTCTATGAACTGATGCAGGTTCTAAGATCTGTCAGGAAGGCCCTTCTCTCTGTCTCACCTCCATTTCAAGTGTGGTTGGTGGGGACGAGAGAAAAGGCCCCCAGCTTTGGAATGTCCTCCCTAAAGAGATTAGGGTAGACCCTACCATCCAGGTTTTTTTGGAAACACATGAAAACGTGGCTTTTTACACAAGCTTTTGACCATGTTTAGGGATTATGATCACTATACTTGAGGACTTAGTGAGTGGTCACTGTTGCACTTTATGAGGACAGATATTGTACATCGCTGCTATTTTATAATTTTATATTGTACATAGCTGCTATTTTATAAGTAGCTTTAATTGATAGAGGTTTTATTGCTGTTTTATGTGTAATAGGGTTAATTTTATTGTTATTAATTTTACCTTTTTTGTATTTTGTTGTATTTGTATTGTGTTGCACTATTGAGTGTGTCCTGTGAGCCACCCCGATTCCCTCTGGGGAGATGGTGGTGGTATACAAATAAAGTATTATTGTTATTGTTACTATTGACTTCACCACCATGCAGATGTCATTGCCAACATTTGATCTGCAAATAAAAAGTTTGTACTATTTGCTTTGACTTTTGATTCAATAGTAGAATAGAGAGCTTGTGACAGGTGTCTCCTGGGTCCAGCAATACTGTGGTCTTAAAGAAGCTTAAGCAGGAACAGCAGCAATCGCCTTCAGTTTCTACCCTTCCATTTCTATTATCTGGTCTCTCCCATCACCTTTGTTGTACACCTGGACTTCTACTCCCTGCCTGCTCTCCCTTCCTGGATATTGTGAGAAATGTTAGAAGCAAAGATAGCGTGATTAATGAGAGAGGGGAGTATAGATAACACCTGTTCTGTGTTTCACTTCTCAGCATCTTCTTTTGTACTTTGCATTCAAGTGTTTTGCTTCCTTCTCACCTCCAGAGGCCATGACCCCCTTTTCAGGAAATTAGTCTCTTTGTTCCCTTCGTCTGAGAAAAGACAAATGTGGCTCCAACCCTAGTAATTATGCCAACTTACACAAGAGCCAACATTTAGGGGCCCTTGTAACTATGTATACATCAACTTCTGTCATCTATCTCTTTTCTTATCCCAAGATGGATTTTGTGAGACAATGAACATATATTTTCTTTTTACCATACCAATGAAGTAGGACGGATTAGGTCCCCTTTTCCGTTCAGGCGTTGAGCAGCAGAAGTGAATAAAAATCTCACATTCATTGACAGAGCTTGTTTTCCAGGTTTTAATTAAAATAAATAATTTATTATTATCTTCTACATGAAAATGCAGAGGTACTATACAGCTTAGTTAGTTACAGCAGGAAAAAGTTCCTGAAATTAAACAGCCCATGATGTTAATGGGGCGGCCGCATGCTTCGTTCTCCTTTGTTTCTGGCTTTTACATAGCTTCTTGAATCACCCCTCCCCTTTCTTCTAAGGAAAGGAAAACATTCCTCAGATTCTTGAGCTAGCTCCATTCCCTAAGATGGGCCCCATAGGGTAAACATTCTCAAGCAGATAAGGATTGCTGGGCCCCAGAGCATCTGGCTTAACTTAACATTTCTAACATACATACTCAGCATCTTCCCATCACAGTACACTTAGTGGAGCTAACTTTAAGCTTTTCTTAAAAACTACAAGATACAGTGCCTTATACCTATGGCATTGATACAGATTATAATACATTTATACCTATAACATGGCAACAGAAGTAATACCATATTAAAATATTTCCATTTTCTGGCCTATGGCCACCTCATTCCCCCCTTTTGGTGCTAGGTTTTTGATCCCCTGAGAAACCTTAGCACCAACCAATTACTGATTGATCTTTTCATTCTCCATCAGTTTGGCTGTGCGCATCATCACTACCATGTCTCATTTAGTGACACGAGGTAGCATTGGGGCAGAGTGGAAATCATTGAAAACAGTGAAGGTATACATTGGATAAAACAACACACAGATAATACACATATCATAAATCCAACAATTACAAATAAATATTTCAACCATGAAATATCAGGTACTAGGTATTCTGCAGCTGAAAACAGTCGTATGTTTGGATCACAGTTTGGTTTTACAGTTAAAACAGTTCTCTTTGACCTTGATGATTGTTGATTAATATTCAAGTTGAGTGCTTGTGTTTTATTTAAAAGATCCTTTGTAGGGAATACTAGTGTTAACTAACTGGCACAACAGGTGGTATCCTTGGTTAGATTTGCTGGAAAATAATTAAAGGTGGTCCCTGCACAAGTGAGAAACCATCCTACAGAAAGAGATATGTGAGTTGTAAGAACTGGTATCTCATTATCAAATTGACATGTAAACGGTTCTCCAGGTGGCATAAGGCATTTGTCTGGATGTTTTTACATCCCATCCATTTTATACAAGATGTTAATGATGATTTAGCAACATGTTGTGTACACAGATAAAATGTACCTCCGGGATTCTTCCCTCTTACTTTCAGTCCATGTGTTATGTGTGAATAATAATTAAGTCCTTCTTCTGGTCTATGGGCATGAAATTCTTTAACTTGTACAATTAGGGGTATAACAAACAGGAACAAAGCATGTTCTCAACAAGTCGTGTCTGTCCGCCTTTGCACTTAGACACATGTATTTCCATATATTTATGTGTGCTGTAACTTCAAAAGGATTCTTGAACTCCCTACTATCTTGATAGTCTGAATCCTTAACCTCAGTAAACGAGTGTTTATTCCTTCCATCGGGTGTAACCAGTTCTATTGGTACTTTGCCATCTGTTACTATTGGATATTTTCTCTCTAACATAGTTTCATCAATTAACACACCATAAGACATATGAAATATATAAGATAAAAATAAACATGCACACAATTAAAATAGATACAGTATTTTCTTTGGCTTAGCCTTTAGGAATGCGCTAGCCAGTAGGGGTTAGTCCAGGTCTTCTTCCTCGCCTGTGGTAGACACTTCCAGAGGTGCCTGTCTTCCAGGGTTGGTCTGATTTATCAAAGTAGGTTTCCTGTAAATTGTTTATTTTAAAACATCTTTTGGGTGAGATACAGCTTCCCATTGAGGGGGAACCCTCTTCACCCTTGTCCAATGAATCCAAAGTGTCATTCCATCAACTTTTACAGCAGTTGGAGTGGAAAGCAAGACCACGAACAGGCCCCTCCACTTAGGAGCCAGTGGCGTTCCTTTCCAATCCTTTACCAAAACCTCGTTACTTGGTTGAAAAACATGGAATGGGGCCACCGAAAGTAGAGGGCACTGCTCGGTCACAAAAGCCTGTAACCGTTTCAGTGTCCTCCCTAAACTAATTACCTCCCTCCGCAAAGTCATCTGTCCAATCTTGGTGATGTCTCCTTGCAATCCTGATAAGGTGAGCGGAGGTCTTCCATACAACAGTTCAAACGGTGACAGTCCATTTGGGTGAACATCGAATAAGGAACAACACACTTGGTAGTGCTTGTGGCCATTTCAACTGAGTTTCTTGACAATGTTTAATGTCCTTATGTAGAGCTCTGGATACTTCTGATGCTTTCTTGGTACTGGTGGGGTATACTTCTGAATAAGTGTCCACCATTACTAGCAGATACTTTGTAAAGTCCACTCTCCCTCGATGTTGAGGCCACCTCAGTTGAGGCTAGACTACACTTCATCCATGGTCTGGACACAGTCGTGAATGACGGGATCTCCTCCTGGGAGGAGTGTTGCAAGGTTGAGTGTATTACAAAGTTCCAGTCTAATTCTTGGATTCTTGTACAGTTGTGTTTGGTACTTCAGAGACCATCAGGGTGGTGACTTCATGTGGCACCTTGATGAGCAAATCTTGGCCCAAGGTAAACTTGTTTGCTTCTGCTTGACTGCAAGGCTGCTGCTGCCATCGCACGCAAGCACCCAGGCCAATCCTGAGCAACAGTGTCCAATTGTCTTGACAGGTGGGCTCCTGACCGAGGCCAGCTTCCCAAAGTTTGAGTTAGGACTCCCACAGCCACCCCCTTTGCTAAAGGGTAAATGGCTTTTCCAAGTCGGGAAGTCTAATGCCAGTGCAGGACATTCCATGAGTGCCTTTTTTTAATGGCTTGAAATGATGATTCACATTCTGGAATCCATTCAAACAAGTCCTTCTTCTCTTGCTTTTGCTTGACTACTGGAGCGCGTGATGAGGAGGTCTGTGCTGTGTTGGGCTGATCTGTGAGTGGAGCGCTGGGCAGTGCCTGGCACGCTGGGCACGCTGACGGGTGGTGGTGGTGCAGGTGGCTGACTTACAGAGGGGGTGTAAAAAGGAGGTAAATCCTCCTGTCTGCTTGACCAAACCTAACTCCATGTTTCTCATCCACTCTAGACACATCACTTGACAACCCAACCACACTGGCATCTTTTTATTATCCATAGTAAAATATGATTGATTCCACCAATTAACTTATACGGTTCCCAAAAAAATTCACAATTTTATGACTCCTCTCAAGGCAACATAAAGCAATAAGAAATGGTTAAACAACAGGTTCATTGATCTTTCCAAAAAAAGCATAAATCAGAAAAAAATTTAAAACCACGAGTTCTTAGAATGGAAAAAGAAATGAAATGAAATCAGAACAAACAGGCGAAATGGCTAGAAATAAAATGAAATCAGAATAAACAGGCCTAATATCAGAAATGGCATAGAAATCAAATGAAATCAGAATAATAGGCCCAACCTAAAAATAGCTTAAAATGGAAGTGAACTAAAACCAATCAATTAAGATTCAGAAAGTAATTTGGAATGATAAAATGAATTAGACCAACCGATTAAAATTAAGAGCAGCTTGTAATGATAAATGGATTAAAAAACTGATTTAAGTAATAACCGGAAAAAAAGAATATTAAAAATAGAAATAGGAAAAAAAAATAAAAAATTAATTAATTAAGATAAATCCTAATAAAATAAAATTTAAAATTTAAAAATCAATTAAATCTGAATTTAAAAAAAATTATAATTCAAAACAGCTTGAAATAATAAACCTAAGTAATAAACCAATCGAATGAAAATAAATTCCTTAAAACACAATTCAACAAAAGGCTTGAAAGAAAAAAATCTAAAACCGCAATGTCCAATTTTGCCACAAGAGGGCAGTTCAAAGCACTTCAGAAAGAAAAATAAATTCAATATGGATGAATTTAAAAAATGCCTACATTAATTCAAAGACAAAAAAAATAATGGAGATCCAAAATATTTGAAACAATTCAAAAAAGAGAATAATTCCAGAAAAAGAATAGAAATGGCAATTCGAATAAAAATATAAAACAGAAATGTTCAAAAAAAACCACAATGTTCAATGCTGGAAATGGATAAAAAAATAAAATAAAATAAACTATGTCATTCAAGTTTCCACCACAAGAGGGCCGAAGGCCCTTGATGGAACAGAATCCAAAAACAGTCAATGTAGTTTTAATTTCAGCCACAAGAGGGCTGAATCCACCTTTTTTAAAAAAATCAAAATACTTGGGAATCAATATAAGTGAAATGATAATGAATAATTAATTTGATATCAAAAACATTTTGGAATAATTATGAATGATAAAAACATTAATTTGATATTAATAAAAATGAATAAAAAAATTAATTGATATTTAAATATTTTTGAATTAAAATATGAATAATTAAAAAAAAATTATAATAATCAAGGCTGATTTGGAATTAAAATCTAAGCAATTTAAAATTAGAAAAATGAATCAAACTGTTAATTTAATCAGAGATCAAAGCAAACTGGAATTAAAATAAATCTAAATAAACAGGCCTAGATATGAATGAAATCAAAGAATAAGAAACCAAATAATAATCCTAGAAATAAATGAACTCAAATAATAAGGAAATAATAGTAGTTAAAATTCAGAAGTAAATAACCTTTTAAAACAGCTCAGAATTAAATCATAAATTAATTTTGAAATTAAACAGCAGTTCAACAATGTGAACTGAAGAAATAATGTTTTTAGAATTCGGAATGGATATTATAAGAAAAATTGAAATTAACCAACCAAAATTGAAATGTGTAATCTAATTAATATGAATCTGAATAGAAGTGGGTTAAGGAATACCCAATTATTTATTTATTTGAATGCAAAATGTATAAATTATACAAAATCAAAAATGATGTTTGAAAAGAATATCCTATTAGAATTAAGACAACAAGTAAATAAAATAAATTTGAAATAACGAGGAACTAAAATTGATTATTTTAAAATAATCCAGTAAAATAAACTCTTAAAACATAAATGAGTGGCAAACGCTTTTGAATATAGGATAACAAGGTCAAAATTTAAAAAAACTTAAAATAAGACAAAATGAATTCATGTCAGCAGTAACCAAAATGGCCCTAAATAGCAAAAATAAATTAAAGCTGCAATATTTATTTTCCGCCAGGAGATGGCGTATTTATTTCTTTGAAAAATGGTTTAAGTTGTAATTTTACTATTTTCCACCAGATGGGGCTATTTATTTATTTATTTTTTTCCCCAGAAAATAATTTGGAACTGTATTTTTTTTACTTTTTCCACTGGAGGTCAGCGTTGAACCCAAAAATCACTTAAGGTTGTAATGTCTTTACTTTCGAACAGTGCACACAATCTCAGCCTCAAATTGAATGGGGTAAGATGACAAAAACCCCTGGTTTTTTCCTGCAACCTGCGGGGCAATTTGAGGCTGAGATTCAGCCTTCTTTTTTGTTTTTTGTTTTTGTTTTTGTTTTAGTGATTCAAACAGCAATGCCAGCCCTGGCCAAAAAAAAAAATCACTTGGACAAAGGGGAAAACACATAAACATTTAACATCATTACAGAGACAAAGATAGTAGACTAACACTTAACAAAGATGGTAGACTAACACTTAACAAACGCTGGGCTGAGAAATTACAGTGAATGACAGGGAGGCTTCCTCCCCCCTTTTCTCAGTTCAAGAGGGAATAATCTCTCCTTCAAGCTGCAATTCAGTAGAAATGGATTAATTAGCAATGTTTATGACAGACAAAAGAACATTTAACTTTTAGACCAGTAGGCCCTACAAACAGATATGGATCTGGAATGGAAATATCTGGAATGCTTATCTTTGCCTGGCGCCCCCCCTATTATGGCTCAACACACACACACACAGCCATAAAAAAAAACACAGAGATGCAAGATCTCATCCTAGCTTCCCAGCCTGGGGCGATTTGAGAACACACACACACACACACATAGCAAAGGAATACATCCTTTCTCTCCCAGTGTTAAAATAGACAAACTTTAAACAGAGATAATGCACAGATAGGAGCAGACAAACATTTAGCAACACAGGGTTGAAAGAATCACAATGAAACAGGAAAATTACAGATTTCCCATGAACAAAGACAGAGAAACAGCATGGATAATTAACTCCTTTCCCTTCCTTCCAAAGATAACACACACAAGGTTGCCTTCTGTCTGTTCCTGCATTTAGCAGCTTCCTTTTTGCTCCCCCTGCAAAATAATGGGGAAACCACACACACCCTTCTATAAACAGCTCTTTCCTCCTTTTGCATCAATGACTGGATAAACAGCTCTTTTTACCAGCTGTGGGGAACAGTATAAACCCTCTTTTCCGATATTAATAACAAAAAGAACATTAAACAGACAGAAACATAGAATAACAGACAAACATTTAGCAACACTTTTATTCTGTACTCAGCTTAAACAGTGAGCCCAAAAACGGCCCTTCCTTATCAAGGAAACAAAGGAATGTGCTTTCTGGCTCTCTCTCTCTCTCTCTCTCTCTGCAGAGACTGCCTGCAGCCTTTCGCTTTCTCTTGTCAGAGATGCACCTCTTCTACCCATTTCTCTCCTTCCTTTCCTTCTCTCTTGACCTCTACCTATCTTCTTGTCCTTTTTTCCTTTCCTACCTTCTAGTTCCACTCTCCTACGTTACCCTTCTACTCTTCTTTCTCAAACTTTTCTTCGTTCCTTCTCTTCCTTTCTCCCTTCTTCATTCATTCATTCTTTCTCTTCCTTCCTCAAACCTTCTCTTCCTTTCTTTCTCAAACCTTATCTTGGCTCTGATATCGGAGGTGACCCCCTTTCTGGACTCTGTGTAAGATAGTTAAAACCCAAGGACACCAGATTCTAGCTGCCTGTGCCTCACGTGGGTTCACCTTGTGCAAATTCCAAGGAACCCCACAAAGGCAAGATGGCCTCGCCTGGCCCAGGACAGCTCAGGATCTGTAGTACATTTCTACCTCAAAGGACTCGTCTTCATAAACTTTCCTAATCCCAGAGCATCAAAGACTCTTTCCAAGAACATATGAACTCTCCCCCAATACATATACCCACATATGGACTGATATTTCCATCCTCTTCAGAATAAAAGACATTTGCAGGAAAACCCCAACTTGGACTTTCCCCTTTTTCTTTTTTTTTTTTTTTTTTTTTCCTTTTTCTAATATACTTAAATGAAGAGGGACGTCTCCTTCTTCCTAAGCCTTATCTTGACCTCCTGCAAGAGTGTAAACAGACACTCTACACAGCTTTTTCTCTCTTGTGTTCACACACAGAGAAGACTAAAAATCTCTCCCCTTTGAAAGCCTGGAACTTTCTTACTCCTTAAGCACAGAAGAGGGGGGGGGGGTGCTTCCTCCCTCTTCTCCCTGGCTTATACCAAACCTTAATCCTAATATTGAGAATGCCACAGCTTCCATTTCCTTAATCCTTAATCCTGCCAAGAAGCCTCTATTCACTGCTAAAGAGCTTCTGGCAAATGGGAGTTGGCCTGACTCCCCTCCCCCCCCTTATGGGAGGTTTTTCCTTATATATATATATATTTTCCCTTCGAGTAACCCGTTTAGATTGTGACCCTCCCTGAAATCTCAGGCCCCTCACAATCTATCCTTTAATGCAGTGAATTCCTGGGTTCCCGGTTTACCTGATATATATTTTTTTTTCAAAAGCGCTTTGCTATCTTCCTTACTTAAAATTCCCATCAGTTTCATACTACCTGGTCCTGGAGCCTGGATCCTGGTTCCTTTGAAGCTTTTGATCGTCGCCTTCCCTCCTCAGGCAGGAAAAAGTAGCAGAAAGCATCTCAAATTTGGCGCCTGATGCTTCTGCTTTTTCGTCCGTATTTGACAGAGGAAATGTGAGGCTCAAAAGGTCTTTTCTCAAGGTCTGTCAATGGTCTGCTGCAAAAACGCCGATCCGAGTCACGGCACCAGAATGAAGTAGGACGGATTAGGTCCCCCTTCTTTGTTCAGGCGTCGAGCAGCAGAAGTGAATAAAAATCTCACATTCATTGACAGAGCTTGTTTTCCAGGTTTTAATTAAAATAAATAATTTATTATTATCTTCTACATGAAAATGCAGAGGTACTATACAGCTTAGTTAGTTACAGCAGGAAAAAGTTCCTGAAATTAAACAGCCCATGATGTTAATGGGGCGGCCGCATGCATCGTTCTCCTTTGTCTCCGGCTTTTTACATAGCTTCTTGAATCACCCCTCCCCTTTCTTCTAAGGAAAGGAAAACATTCCTCAGATTCTTGAGCTAGCTCCATTCCCTAAGATGGGCCCCATAGGGTAAACATTCTCAAGCAGATAAGGATTGCTGGGCCCCAGAGCATCTGGCTTAACTTAACATTTCTAACATACATACTCAGCATCTTCCCATCACAGTACACTTAGTGGAGCTAACTTTAAGCTTTTCTTAAAAACTACAAGATACAGTGCCTTATACCTATGGCATTGATACAGATTATAATACATTTATACCTATAACATGGCAACAGAAGTAATACCATATTAAAATATTTCCATTTTCTGGCCTATGGCCACCTCACCAAAGCAGCCTGAGTGATCACTTGTGTTTCTACCACAAGCTCATATTGCACCAGCCTACTTGCACTCTGTTTAATATAGATACCACATATTCCTACGAGGCCATCTAAAACAACCACAGAGATAAAATAATATAACAGCATAATAAAACACAGTGTGATACCAGTCTACAAAACTAAGAATATATAATACCACCTCAACAAGCTAAAAGGTGAACAACAATGAGCACCAAAATGTCTTGGGAAATCCATACTTTTACAAATGTGGAAGTTATGCAGTGGATAGGTGGGAGGAAAAGACAGGGAAAAGAATGGGTAAACGTATGTCTTGCGTCTTGCTTAACTAATAAATTTTGTGTGGAGGGGACAAAATTACATTTTGGCTAGAGAGTCAGTGGCAATCTGGCAACCTTCTCTGTGGGAATCAGGAAAAGAGGAAATAAAAAGAATGATTGGAGTTTGGAAAAAGCAAATAAAACTTCTGGAGTTGATTGTATCTTCTTTTTTCATTTTTCCAAAATAGTTTGTTTATGATGGGCTTCAAATTTTATGGCACTTGATAAAGCTTTGAGAGAGGAGTCTGTGCATGTGGAAGAGCCAGGGGGTATTTTGCAGCTGTTCATCCTGTTGTCATATCCAGAATTTTCTTGCACAATACTGTCACTGGGGCATCCTGCTAGAATGAAATGTAGCCAGATTTTGGCAAGCAAATTTACAATAAAAATATTCAGTTGATTTTAACAATTTCATGTCAAATGCATAGCTGAAAAAGATACACATTTGCAAAATGGATATTCCATTTTTGGATATGGAAATGGTGAGTGCAAGCAAGCACTTTCCCTTCCAAAGATGCCGGCAGGTGGCAAGGCATTAAGGAAAGTTCTAGATCAAATCATTGTTGTCCTCCAAAGACTGATGTCAGAGTTTTTTTCCCATGTCCACCATTTGTTTTCCATAGCACATATTATTTACTATGGAAAAAGAGATAGAATAGCTATTTACTGTCTTATGATTCCTAGTGTGAAGATCCCCCATCGAGATAAATATTTAGAAACCTGGTTTTAAATCCGTGTATGCTTGTGCACGCACACATATGTTTGTGCACTGAAAACTACTGCATTTATTTCCCCCACTTGACTTTGCAGACAGTAATTGAATCAGAAAATAAAATGATTTGTTTTGACAATTCTGTACCTATTCAGATTTCCGTTGGGGATGATAAATGAATATAGACATGGTGCCAAATCTTTTGCTTTCTTTTTAGACATGATGTTTTATCTGATGACTGCTTAACCTACATTAAATGTCATCCTATTTCCTGATTCCATATTGCAAAGCTGATTCCTCTCAAATGTTATCACATCATGTGGGTCAGTCATGTAATGCATACTGCCTGCATCCCAGCTGTTGCTCACATTCCATTCCATTCTCTTTCAACAGAGCTCCTAATCACAGTATCACATACTTTAAAGCAGGGGCTGTCCAACTGCCAGCCCTGCAGGTGTTTTTTGGACTTCAACTCCCAGAAATCCTAGCCAGTTTACCAGCTGTTAGGATTTCTGGGATTTGAAGTCCAAAACATCTGCAGGGCCGGCAGTTGGACAGCCCTGCTTTAAAGCATATAATCAAACTGAATTCCCATTTGACAATGTGTTGTAATGGAATCTGCATCTTATAAGATGCCTTATACTGGCCTCAGATTTGCTTTTAGAAATGTGCAGCTTCCTAAAATGTTCTGCTCCAATGCTCCTTGTTCCGTCCTCCAGACGTTTTATATGCATAGCCCCATAGTTTGGTTTTTAAAAAGGCAGCATTTTTCCTTTTGCATCTTTCCTGGGACTGTTCCAGACACACTGGCACCTTGCCTGTTAATTATTAGCAAGGTTGCAGCCTGGTGCAGAATTTGCCACCTAAAGCTCTGCAAATGTATCTTTTAGGTTGGTGTCCGCCCCTTTTTCTTCCTGGGGATTGGCCTCCATTTTAGAAAGTGTTTTAGTTCCTTTCAGAGAGGGAAGGAAGCCAGATGTGTTTTTGGCCAGCCAGGATTGGCTCCGAAAAGGTCACCGTAAGTACTGGGTGCTTACTGGGTGCTTACCTGGGTGCTTACCTGGGTGCTGACCTGCATGCTGACCTGCTGATTGCTATTTGTTTGACCATTAGCTGGGGGACTGCTGGAACCAGATGAGTTTATGGTACCTTGCAGAGACTGGCTTTGCATGCTGTATAGGATAGACATCTGGTTACCAGCCCAGCTTTAGGTCACCTTTGGACTGGTCTTAGGTTTTGAGGGGGGAAGGAGTGATTCCTTCAACCAAACACCTAGGACCAGGGTGGGAAATATCGGGTTTCCTGCCATCCAAAGGGAAGCAGTGGGAATCCTTTGAGCAACAACCCAAGGCATTTCCTGTCTGTTTTTTTGCAACCATTAAGAAGCTGTGCCAAGTCCTGCAAAGACTTTGTTATTGAATAAACTGTTTGATTTTCAACTTTATTTTGGAGTGTTTTTTGGGTTGCTAGACCACCTAGCTTTTCAGCAAGCGCTCTTCAGTCCACCAGGTAGAAAGGACAACACATCTGCCAGTTTTAATCTTAAACAGACCTGGTGTGACGGCATAGTACTTACGGCCCTGCGGTCCTATCCGCCTCAGTTGAGCCTGCACGGCCTTAGAGATTTTATTTTGTGGTCTGAGCCAGCAAGCTTGCTGCCAGACTGAAGAAAGGTGAGGGAGTGGGGCTCCATTCCCTCAGTTCTGGCAGTCCTTTGGCTCCCGTGTGCGTGCGCGTAGCCTCAGCGGCTGGCCCTGGGTCTACACAGCTGTGCAGCACCCACCAACTCGTCGAGCTCCTTCGGCGGCACGCCCCGAGCCGCGGAGCTCCAGCGGCTGTTCTTGGCTCGCGTGTGTGCGCGCGCGTAGCCTCAGCGGCTGTCCCTGGGTTTGCACGGCTGTGCAGTTCCCAGAAACTCCTTCTGAGCTCCTTCGGCGGCACGCCCCGAGCCGCGGAGCTCCAGCGGCTGTTTTGGGCTCGCGTGTGCGCACGCTAGTAGCCCCTCATGGGCTGTCCCTGGGTTTGCACGGCTGTGCAGTTCCCAGCAACTCCTTCTGAGCTCCTTCTCGGCGGCACGCCCTGAGCCGCGGAGCTCAGCGGCAGTTTGGGCTCGCACTAAAGTGCTGAGCCCAGCAGCGCCAGACCGGGACCCGTCTGGGCCCGGCAACGCCAAGAAAGAACAGCCAGCCTTCACGTCAGCGAAGATTTCGGCTGGAACAGTCGACCAGCGGTGACATCTCTGCACAGCAGGGAGAAGGCGCTTCTCTCCCACCTTCCAACCTCGGCCTCGACGCTCCTTCGGCGGTAGGCCCCGAGCCGCGGAGCACGAGGTGCTTGAAAATTTGGCAAAGCCGCCATTTTAGTAGCTTGCGCCATATGCGCCAAAGAAGCTCCTCCCTTCTTTTTTGATCTTCGCTAAGAAGGCTTCCAGCAGCAAATTGCTACCTTGTTGTCGTCTAGCAGTTTGCCCACCGAATTTTGGCGCCAACATCTTGCTCCTTGCAAAGCATCATTGCATGGTCATTTATTGTTGTGTTTGAGTGCTGTGCATTTCATTGTGTATTGCATTTGCCTTTATTGAAAATTTATTTTTTACTATAAGGGTTCACAATGTCTGTGCAATTGCAAGATGATGTAAGCAGAGTTGGGTCTGAGGGTCATGTTGTAAGGCCCCAGAGGAAAAACACCCTTCAGCCAGGATGCTAGCCCAGCAGAGCTCCTCCATGCTAAGATAGCCTCAGCATGGGAACGCATCGCAACTCTAATGCACAGAGTAGAGAGCGTGGGCATTACACAGGTGCCATCCATGTTAAGGTCAGACCTTGAACAGGCCTTCGACCTGTGGAAGGGTTTGGTGTCTGAAGCAGTCCAGGTCATTGAGCGTATCAATGATAAGGACTCAGAGCTAAAAGATAGTGAGTGTCGTGGCTGAGACGAGTGAAAGGAGGATAGGGTAAGAGCAGTTCTAGATACCCTAGAATTTAGTTCTCCACCTGTTAATCCTAGGTCTGTGCCTTAGGGAAACCAGTCTCCTTAGGCAGCCACGAGACCAATCTTTTAAAGTCACCTTCAGTGGCGCTTAGCTTTAAGTCTAGCCACTCTAGTAAGGCATCCAAGTTGAGAGAGTATGCATCATCTAAGCATAGCCGCTCCCATAAATCTTTAGATGCCGGAAGCTCTTTCTCTTCAGAAGCTGTTTTGCGTCTTAAGCTGCAGCGCGATCACAGAGGCCCAAGTTGAAGCAAGGATAGCCGATCAGTCCCTCCTCTTCAAAGAGGAGAAACAGCGACTCCAATTGGGACAGGCCCAAATCCAGTTGGAACAGGCCCAAAGACAGGCCCAAAGCCAGCTGGAACAGGCCCAAAGACATGCCCAAAGCCAGTTGGAACAGGCCCAAAGGCAAAGTGAGATAGAGATGCTTAGAGTAAGGGCTGATGCTGCTGCCAAGAGTGTAAGGGGTGAGGTTTTGTCCAGAGAATTTTCCGAAAATGGGCAGCTTACAGAAGAGAATGTAAGACAGTTGCCAATACAGGACCCTTCTTCCAAGGTGCTTGCACACATTAGCAGTTTAAGCAGCCAGCTTTCTGATGCGGAGTACGAAGATTTCCCACTTCAGCCGGATCAGAGCCCTAAAGTTGCCTTTGAGGTGCCCAAAGTACAGAGTGCCATAGCGGGGAGTTCGTCTTTGCTCAGGCTTCCTGTGCCTCCCACTACGGCTCCAGGACCACCTGCAAGACCTCTAAAGCTCAGCACCCTTTCGGCTAGTTCCAGAAGAGCTGCCAGTCCATCAACAAGAGGCGACCTCCATCCTAAGGGTCAAGGATCAACAGCGGAGGCACCATGGGACCTTACCCAGCAGCAGCCTCCACCGCATTTGTCCCCGGCAACCCCAGAATTCCAGCTCACCCCAATCTTAAGAAGTCCCAGAAGAGACTTGAAGGACAAGGGGGTCGAAAGGTTTTCGGACAAAGCCGAAGAGTTCCTTCTCTGGAAGGTCACTTTCAAAAGAGCAATTAGGGACCTGAGGTTGTCACCTGAAGAAGAGCTGACTTTGATGGGCGCCTGGTTGGGTCCAGACTCTTCTTCTCAAGTTAAGAACATTTACGCAGTTCACGTAGCCGACCCCATCAAAGCCTTGGAAAAGGCATGGCGCAGGTTAGACCAAGGTTTGGAACCAGCAAGGAGATTGAAGAATCTCTGATGGACAAGCTGCAAGGTTCCCAACTCTGAAGCTTAAGGACTGCAAGCTTCTGTGGGACCTTAGTGACCTCCTGGCACAGCTGGAAACGGCTAAAGACAACCCAGAGTTGCCTGGACTGGCGTGCCTCGATCAACATCTGTCCCAGCGCCAGATTCTTAGTAAGCTTCTTTCGCTCTGCAGGAATTTTGGGGGAGAGAGGTTTTCAACTTCAAGGAGGCCCACGCCCAGGCGTATCCACCGTTCTCTCACCTGGTCAAGTTCATCGACCGGGCCGCCAGAGAGAGGAATGACCCTCAAACAGGTCTGCCAGCATTGTACCAAGGGACTCAGTTGGAGAAACCCCCAATGTGAACAGGAAACCGCTTAGAGGCCAAGAGACCGGTCAGCGTGAAGGCTGTTGAAACCCAGCACAGGACCGATGCGCCAAGGCCAGAGGGGAAGGGAAGTCCTTTGCCCTATCCACCAAAAGCCTCACAGTTTGGCCAATTGCCGAGAGTTCAGCAAGAAGCCATACAAGGAGAGACAGCAGCTGGCTCAAAAGCTAGGAATCTGCTTCAGGTGCTGTGGTGCAACTCCACACTTTGCATCGAACTGCAAAGAGGCTATCAAGTGTGAGGAATGCAGCAGCCCAAGACATTGCACCGCAATGCACAACTCGAGGCCACCTCCCACTCTAAAGGGGACGGTCCATCCAAGGAGAAGCCAGCGGCCGAAGACGCCGACAGGTCAGCCACACCACAGAGAGATGTGGAGGTGTCAGCAGTCGCCTGCACTGAGCTGTGCTCTGATGCACACCGGTCTAGAGTTTGTCATCCCATTTGCTTGGCAGATGTCTACCCAGCCAAGTGCCCATGGCTTAGAAAGAGACTTTATGTGGCGTTGGATCCCAGAACGACGCTTCCCTGGCTACTCCAGCTTTCTTCCGCATGTTTGGCCTTAAATCAAAGATGGTCGACTACACTATGACAACGTGTTCAGGGAGGAAGAAGTTGCAGGGTCGCATAGCGTCTGGTTTTGTCGTCTCCTCTTGCGACAAGAAGAGACAGTTCAAGCTGCCAGACCTCATAGAGTGTTCCTCCATCCCACGGAATAAAGATCAAATTCCAACCAGGGAAGTTGTGGAGGCCCATCCACACCTGCGAAGGCTGAAGAATGCCATACCAGCTTTCCGGCCAGATGTGGACATTGCTCTTTTGCTTGGTGCGGATTGTCCGAGCTTGTTTTGCGTCAACGACCAAGTTAAAGGACCGCCAGGCGCACCTATCGCGCAGCCACCACCCTCTAGGCTGGACAGTTATAGGCCCAGTGTGCATGAACAAGATGCACCCACCATCATCGTTGGACTCCAATCAAGCTAAAGGTGGACGTCCTGCACTTATGCACAGTTGCCTAAGCCACATCTCTATATTTTGTCAAGGAATAACTCCAGAGTATTCCTCCATCTTTAAAGACTCTGAAAGAGACAAAGCCTTAGCCCGCTCAAAAGACGAGCAAAGATCCCTGGAGATCATGAACTCCCAAGCAATGCAAAGTGCAGAGGGAAATTGGGTAGCCCCTTTGTCCTTTAAAAGATAGGCCCACTTTGTCAAACAACAGGCATGTGGCAGAAAAGGAGAAATAGCCACATAAAATGAAAGTGTCTAAGCAGCTGGAGGTAATGGCTTTGAATTCACACAAAGCAGTGAAGAAGAAAAAATCAGCATTGAGTCCACCCTCTACTGACACTGCCATGGATCACCTTAAGACTATCACCTCTCCGCTTGCCACTGGCTCTAAGTCTTCTAAAAGGCCATCAGAGAAATCTACTTCTGGCCATTCAGAGAGCAAGAAGAAGCTGAGTGGGAGTGGCAGTGACCTTTCTTTGGATGATAGCACTTCTCACAAGTCTTCATTGGTGGTAGCAGAAGTCATGGTTCCATTGTCAGTCTCACCATCAACCACGCCATTCGCCATTCCTGCCCTTCTTCCTCTTCCCCCACCTCCTGTTTTCCATACAGATGGTCAGAGTGACAAGAAGAACAGGAAGGAAGAGAAAGAGAGGGCTGAAAGGCTGTGAAATGACAGTAGTCCAAAGAAGGAACAAAAAAATCTGTGCTCCTTTTACTTTTGCTTGTGTTCCTGCTTCAAGTACAAGCACCTCTATCACAGCTCTGGCCAGTTCAATCTGTTTAGATGACCCAGCTTCAAGACCCAGGTATGGGTTGTGGGTAGAGAAGTTAGGGGGTATAGTGAGCAGGTTGCCTCTGTCATCCTCAAAAAGGGTAGGGACTGCTCAGACATCACATTATGTTTTACCCTCTTTTTTTATAAGAAGGGTGTTCTGGGAGCCAGTGGGAGTTTGGCCAAGGCCAATCTTGAGTTGTGTACTAGAAATCCCATCATTGTACCCCCCTATAGCCACATTGTTTTGTTCCTCATGCATATCACCATGACTAGATTGACTTTGTATTACTCAAAGTCAAAGACTTGCCCCGCCATACCTGGCCTATGGGCATCATACTAAAGACCTTTCCTTGCCCTGATGGCAAGGTTAGGAAAGTTCAACTAAGGACTCTCAGCAAGGACAAGATGTCTGTCTTGGACAGGCCAATCAACGACCTTGTTTTGAATGTTTATATAGTTATATGAGTTTTATATTGATGTTGTTATATTGCAAAGGTGTTTGCGTGTTTTAATATGGTAAATTTCCATATCCTGGAAATTTAGCAGGGAGTGTCTGTCCTCCAGACGTTTTATATGCATAGCCCCATAGTTTGGTTTTTAAAAGGCAGCATTTTTCTTTTGCATCTTTCCTGGGACTGTTCCAGACACACTGGCACCTTGCCTGTTAATTATTAGCAAGGTTGCAGCCTGGTGCAGAATTTGCCACCTAAAGCTCTGCAAATGTATCTTTTTAGTTGGTGTCCGCCCTTTTTTTCTTCCTGGGGATTGGCCTCCATTTTAGAAAGTGTTTTAGTTCCTTTCAGAGGGAAGGAAGCCAGATGTGGTTTTTTTGGCCAGCCAGGATTGGCTCCAAAAGGGTCACCGTAAGTACTGGGTGCTTACTGGGTGCTTACCTGGGTGCTTACCTGGGTGCTGACCTGCATGCTGACCTGCATGCTGACCTGCTGATTGCTATTTGTTTGACCATTAGCTGGGGGACTGCTGGAACCAGATGAGTTTATGGTACCTTGCAGAGACTGGCTTTGCATGCTGTATAGGATAGACATCTGGTTACCAGCCCAGCTTTAGGGTCACCTTTGGACTGGTCTTAGGTTTTGAGGGGGGAAGGAGTGGTTCCTTCAACCAAACACCTAGGACCAGGGTGGGAAATATCGGGTTTCCTGCCATCCAAAGGGAAGCAGTGGGAATCCTTTGAGCAACAACCCAAGGCATTTCCTGTCTGTTTTTTTGCAACCATTAAGAAGCTGTGCCAAGTCCTGCAAAGACTTTGTTATTGAATAAACTGTTTGATTTTCAACTTTATTTTGAGTGTTTTTTGGGTTGCTAGACCACCTAGCTTTTCAGCAAGCGCTCTGCAGTCCACCAGGTAGAAAGGACAACACATCTGCCAGTTTTAATCTTAAACAGACCTGGTGTGACGGCATACTCCTCTTGAAATGCTTTATAAATTTCTAAGACACATGTGTTATCCAGGCAGCTTTCCTGAGCATTGTGTGATCTGAAATCTCTCGGATTGAGGAAATGGTGGAGGGAGCAGATGAAACCACCCACCTCTTTCATTTTGCATTCATGCATGTCGGATGTGAGTCTTCCATTATTAATATCCAGTTAATGATTGTTTTATGAACCCTGAATGTGCACAACACTTCATGATATTCCAATAAAAATGTTATATATCACTTTTTTTGTTAAGATTACCCCGCTCAGCTTTCTTTTCAATAGCTAAGTGGTAGGCCCATGGAAAAGAAAATGGGAGGCTTGAGCAGCCATGGAGCGAATCCCTCTAAAGCAGAGTTCCTCACACTTTTTAAGCAGAGGGCCAATTCATGGTTCCTCAGACAGTTGGGGGCCCGGACTATAGCATGGTGCACATTTCTTATTTATTGTGCAAAAATATTTGAAAGAACAATACAATATTTAAAATGAAGAACAGTTTTAACTGACATAAATTTACCAGTATTTCAGTGGGAAACGTGGGTTTACTTTTGGCTGATGATAGAGTCAAGTTAATAAGGATAGCTTTTGTGTGCCTTCAAGTAGTTTCAGACATAGGACAACCTAAGTAGTTTACACTTTAGGCTGAGTAAATTACCTTAGAGGGCCACATATGGCCCACTGGCTTTAATTTGGGGAATCCTGCTCCAATGGTTGCATTAAATCCATGGGCCATAATAATAATTGTTTATATGTAGGGTGGGATGATGGTTTACTGTATTTTGTAACTGTCTTTCCCCCCTATTTTTCCCCTCTGTTTGAGTCCAATCTGTGGGAGAAAAGTGTGATCAAAGTGTGATCAAAGTGTGTGTGTGTGTGTGTGTATTAGGTTGCTCCTATTGCTCTAATGAAATGGACCCAAATTGCTGTATGTGGATTTGCAGAGCAGAGCAATGGTCAGCAGAGTTATTTCCCAGACACTCACAACAGCAGCAACAACAGTATAAGACTGGTACGACCCATGGAACAGAAGGATTTTTTTCTGAGCTAATTCACATATGTGAGCTGCTGGTGAAATATATAAAAGACAAGAAAAAGATGGACTTGAAAGCCTTCTGGATATAGGTTATAGGATTAGAGTGCTCTGAAAATCGGGCTCTATATATAATTACGTGAAGTGCGATGCCACCGGTGAAGTCAACCGTCTGTTTTTAACCTGTTTGTCTATGTTTTTTTGTGTAACCCTACCCAATCTTACCCTCCCCTCCCTCACCCCCTCAATCCCCTTGATTTTCCTATCCCCACTCCACATGTGTACGTGTTTTAACCAATAAAAACCTTTATTAAAAAAAACCAAAAAACAGCAGCAACAACAGTATAAGACTGGTACGACCCATGGAACAGAAGGATTTTTTTCTGAGCTAATTCACATATGTGAGCTGCTAGAAGAATAAGGACATTCAAGTGCCACCTCGGAGTTGGTTGAGGTAGGCAGGATTTCCCTGGGTACTGGTTGTGGGGGGTCGGGAGCAGGTCAGGGTTTTGCCCTCCCTTCTGCTCGAGATCCCCGTGTACAACTGGTGGGCCACTGTGTGATACAGAATGCTGGACTAGATGGGCTGAGGTCCGATTCAGCGTGGCTCTTCTTATGTTCTTATGTAAGAAACACACTACCCAGCATTCATGGAATTTGATGGTTATCTTGCTTAACATGGTTGATTACTAAATGAACAGCTGCAGCAAAACATGAATGTAAAGAAGAAGGAGCATTTAATGCTGAAGATGCAGATATTGTAACTCTTTCAAGGGATGGGGGAGGGAAGAAGCCATGGTCATGGGAAAAGAAAATGAAGCAGCAGCAGGTTGGCAATCATCAGAAAGTTCAAAATTATCCCTCTTTCTTGAAGACTGCCTAGAAACATTCTCACATTAGGTAAGTATCTGATTAAAATGATAAAATTAAGAGCTATGGATTGGGTATAGAGAACCGTGATTGTAACCTTACTTTAGAAGAGGGTTTCTCCTACTCCACTGTGGCCCTCTACATCTCTTACAGTCAGTTCTGCAGGTCATGATGTGACTCCTAATAGCAGTGTGAGACAGAGCATACAATGTTGCCATGGGATTCAGGACTTAGCAAAATTGCAAGGAAGGTTTTTCAAGAGCAGAACTATTTTTTTCCTCATTCAAGAGCTCTTTTATTCCAAGCTATTGATAACATCTCTATCTGGCCTTCCTTTGCAAATATGAGTACACTCCAGCCTAAACTAGATTTGAATTTCAATGTCTTTCTCATTCTTTTTATTTTCCTACCAGTCTTCAATGATCTAATGCTGACAATGATGTAATGCTGGCATCACCATATGATATAGAGATCTGAGTGGGTGAGAAACAATGAAACTAGTACTCTAAGGAAAAATCATATGTGCTTCTGAAAAACACACAAAAGGCAAAAAAAAGAACCCCTCCCCTTACGTTGGAGTTTAGTGAAATGGATTTTTGGCCTCATTACTGGGGGTCTGGTGTATTATTTCTAGTTTAATGATGTCCCTGAAGAAACAATTTCAGTCCTATTTCTTTACCTGTAACATAGAATTAATTGTGGATGAATAGCTTGCTCCCAGTCTTTATTAATAAGCAAGTTCTTATTAATAAATGTGTTGGATAATGTGTTGGATAAGAAAAGATATTACAGCACAAAGTCCTATTGTGTTCTCCATATGAAGCTTTGTTTAGAAGGAAATTTGCCCTGAAACAGAAATGGCTGACTTATAAGGAATAGTTGATAATAGACAATGGCCAATTTAGAATAAACACGAGAAGGAATTACTGTCTGAAGGCTTCACAATACAATGGTTTACCTACAGACAATTGTTAGAATGATTAAGAATGGACAAAAAACTATTTGGATTTGTAATTGATAAACCTGAATTTGAAATTGATCTAGACTTTGGAGATGACCACTTAATTGCTAAGTTGTATACATTGTTGCTAAAATTTGAAATGGAGGAGGAACAGGTGAAAGAATGTATGGCCAAGTGGGCATACATTTTTGGTAAACAATTGGAACAATGAGAGAGACAAAGGGTTTGAAATTTTCATTGAGTAATGACTGGAAAGAAAGAAAAAAGAAGATGATGTACAGATGGTACCAGCTATGATGTATAAAAGAAGTTCTAGTGATTGTTGGAAATGTGGGAAAAGGTGGGCACCTTTTATCACACGTGGTTGTGTAAAAGGGCCCAGAAATAATGGACACAAATACATATGGTTTTAGAAGATTTTGTTAAAGTTAAATTTGAAACCCGAACTTTATTTGTTCCGACTTCTATACAAATTCAACTTAAAAACAAACCTACAAAACTTGGGGACTGCCTGTACTTTCAGATTTGTCATAATTATACATGTTTTCTATTCAGTTTCAAGATACCTCATACATAATCACTTAATATGAAATAACCATGATAATTACTTATTGTTTGATGCTAGCTATTTGTCCTTCTTAGCTTCTTGTGAAATAAATATATCCCTATTATTAAAAGCATGCGAACAGTAATATCAGAGAAGTACTGGAAAAAATTCCTCTTGATCAGAAAGCATTTTTTTCTTTTGTATTGTCTGGGACAATCAAAATTTAACTTGTGGATACATATTGCTTATAATGAAAACAAAAAAAATCTGGCACTTAATTTCATTTCAAGTATGATAAAAAGCCTATAACTATGCACAAAATAAATGGAGGGGAGAGATCTGAAAATATTTTGAGGTAAAAGATCTAAGGGCATTTGATCAAAGCACACAATAAGATACAACAAATAAACCCTTGCAACTACCTTTGCAGGTGTCAAAAAGACTTAATGCTAACTGAAATGGTGATTTTCCTTTCTATATTGTGTTTCTTCGGAATGCCTAAAGTGCATATTTAGGGAATGACTTTGGCTTCTTTTAGACTCTATGTAGGGTACAGTTTTACCTCCTGAATGCATGGCTTGATGTTTGAGAAAAATAGCAAATAACATTCATGTGTATCAGAATCAGCAAAACATCAATCAAACAAACAAAAAACAATTGGAGTAATGAGGCAATGGATGAGCTGTAAGCAGCCTGAATAAGACATTTAATAACTATTCTAAAAGGACTGGCAGAGATGATGAACTACAGTGGTTGTTTGCCATTAGGGAGGCATTTCAAAGTCAAGAGAAATGCATGGGTAGTAGGGTTCAAAGACAACAGCACTTCTCAGGTTGGTAAATCTATTTTATTTTCAGAGTTTGGGGTAACATTCCATCATGGTTAAGCTGAAATCAGTGTTCTTGCTTTGCTGCCAATAAGAGAAGAGCAGATATTTTATTGCTAGAATCTCTGATGCAGTCCAAGTTCTGCTCCAGCTCTTGGTATGGGCCATGCATTCCCTTAAGCTTTCCAAACATAATGTTTATGCATTTGAGATATTCATACATGCTGATTTTATGCCTTTGGCATATTCACACATGAAATGTGTATAGCTATGGCTTAAGAATTCAGAAAATGATACATTAGTGCTCGTGGTATTGTTGCACTCCTACTTGTTTCCAGTGAAGTGACAAATGCACCACTGTTGCATTTAAATATCCCAGTTGTAGCTTTGGAGATCTCCTTAATCCACAGGCTGTGCAAAATTCAGCCTTAAATGGTATGTTTCCAAACAGATTCTGTACGAAAGGCCAGATCAACTCTGAAAACTCATCATAGATGGAGAATGTGGAGAATGGGGTGTTTTGCAAGACCTGGAAAGGTGGGCTGGGTTTTTAAAGGAAGAATAAAGATGCATTAGATAAGTGTTTCTCAACCTCAGGTTGCGTGAAGAAAAGTCTTTGTCTCTTATGCACCAAGGGCTCATTTCCTCCATGTCATTTTCAGAACAAGAGAAGTGAGTGGTTTAGTTTCCATCTGGACCCAATTCTGTTATATGTCACAGATGACAAATAGCAGACATTTGGTGCAAATAGGATTAAGTAAGATTTTTGTGTATGCAATCACATACAAGTTCTATTACACAACTAAAAACATATAACCTAATATAACCCACTGTAATGTGTGCTGTCTGTTTCACTGTGTCTCAACATGCAAATGTATTAAAATTCTCATTAATATGTGATTAATTGCTAATGTCTGCACTGGCTTATTGACAACAATTCATTTATCTGTAGCTTATTTAGTAACCAGGAGTAATATAGCAGCTGAATCCATGAAAATAAAATAATATAAATAAACACATTTATATAAATGTTTTCTAAGAACACTGTCTATATTACAGATGGTGCTCAAATACTAATTCTGTCCATTTTGTTGTTTTGCTTGCTACTATCTCTTTTAGCTACTAGCGTAGTGAGGTAGCTTCCCATTTTCAGTTTGTTTTAAACCCTTGTGCTGGCACAGGGCCGTAGCCAGGATTTTGTTTCAGGGGGGGGGGGGGGGCTGAGATTGGTTGGAAGAGGGTATAACCTAGAAAACCTTTTGTATTGTTATCCCAATAACCCCATAAATGTGGGATATAATGAGCATGGTGATCAGATCATGATATGAATAAACATAACAGTTTAAATAATGTACCAGTAAGGCCTTTTCGCGGACCACCCTGAGAATTTGGGGGGGGCTGAAGCCCCCTTAGCCCCCCCTGGCTACATGCCTGTGCTGGCAGGACTGAAGACCAACAGGTTGCAGGTTTGAATCCAGAGAGAGCGGATGAGCTCCCTCTGTCAGCTCTGGCTCCCCCTGCAGGGACATGAGAGAAGCCTCCCACAAGGATGGTAAAACATCAAAAAATCCGGGTGCCCTCGGGCAACGCCCTTGCAGATGGCCAATTCTCTCTCACCAGAAGCCACTTGCAGTTTCTCAAGTCACTTCTGACATGAAAAAATCAATGGAGAGCAAAGCTTAGGATGCATCTAAACTGTAGAATGAATGTGGTTGAGAGCACTTTGTCTACCATGGCTCAATGCTATCAAATAATGGGAGTTGTAATTTTTCATACCCTTTAGCCTTCTCAACCAGCTCTTGGTAGAGAAGGCTAAGGGGTGCAGATGTCGCTCTAAACTGCAACCCCATGATTGCTACTTACTCAGTGCTACCGTCTGAGAGGAAATGTGTACAATAGCTTTTCAGATTGTTGATTTGTTTACTCTAACTAAATCTGATTAAAACAGCAGACTTACATGGTCTAAACTGGCCAACAAACCCACAAATGTTGGATTCTTTAAAAAAATCATATCCTCAGCTATTTGTGTGCCCTTTGGAACACCTTTGATTGACCATAATTTAAAATTCAGTATAAGGCAAGAACAGAAGTGTGCAAAAAACTTCACTGTTCAAAGCTAAAATTTCAGCAATGCAAATCTTAGCACTTGGGATGACAGATAAAATAAAACAGCCAACCTTAAGTAATGGAGGGAGAGAGCCAGTCATTTCAAATAAAAGCAAATGTGCAGAAAAATAAAGACGGATCCTGCTACTTTGATCATTTAACAACAGAGTGTTCCTGCTTTTCAGTTTCAAATGGTTGTAATTTTGTTTTCAAATTGTTTAACAGTCATTGTTCTACTGCTCCTTTATTTGCTTGTCAAACGTGTTGTTTTGTATCTTGGAAGTTGCCTCTATCCTGGGGTTTTCTCTAACTAGATTTATTTAGAGAAGGTTTGCCATTGCCTTTCTCTTAGGCTGCAAAACTGTGACTTGTCCAAGGTCTGCAAAGCTGAATGATGATGTCAATCAGGGTTTCATGGAGTTGTAGTCCTGCACTACACTGACTATTAAAAAAAACCAACTTATTTTATTAGAAAGCTGAGGAAGTAAGGGAACAAAAAGGGAAAGAATGAAGGAAAGAAGAGATCCCTTCACACACTGTTGCTTCATGTTAAGCTTGTGGTCAACCAACAACCTCATCATAAAGCCCTGGCAAACCGTTATTTATTTATTTACTTCATTTATATTCTGCTCTTCTCACCCCGAAGGGGCCTCAGAGCAGATTACAGTACATATACATTGCAGACAATCCCTGCAGTTTTTAACATATATAAATATATTGACAAACATAGACGAACAAAGACGAACAAGAGGCAATTTTTCTGGTAAACTTGTGACAGACTTCTGGCCACCAGGGGGAGCTCACTCACTCCTCTTCTCTCTCAGCGTTTTCCAGCTTCCCTTGTTGTTCTTCCGCATTCCTGGTGTTATTAATGGGCTCATAAATCAGTCAAAATTTGCCTCCCCACTTAATGTGGTACTTTTATCTCCTACTTGACAAATGAACTGTCTTTCGGGCTATAAAGGTCGACAGCAGGCTACACTTAAGGTCGGGCACCCACCCTGACCTGGGCAGGCCTCGAACTCATGACCTATAGGTCAGAGAGATCTTATGCAGCTGACACTTAGCCAGCTGCGCCACTTCACTGGGCTTCTGGGGAGGAAAGAGGGAACAGCAGGGCCAATCTGTCACTTCATACCCAGCTCCCTCTCCACAACTCTTTCCCCATCACATGGAGAAAGCATTGCCAAAGTGAGGAGGCTCAGTGCTGGCTCTATTGGAGCCAGCACAACACAAGAAGCCTCTTGTGTTGCTGGGGACGTGTCTGGCATGGCCTTTACCCTGGTTGGGGGCAGGAGTTCCACAGTACGTTCTCTTGCATCGTCTAATGAGCAGAGAGCCACCAGTCCTCCAGCATCCTAGGATTCTAAAATTACCCCATCTGATGAGGTGGTCAGCTCCTTAAATTCTTTTCATATGTTGTTTTCAGGTCAAATGTCTCCCATACTACATTTGTGTATTTTATTTTTCCTGATAGAAGGTAAAATGCTGTGCAGGATAAAAAGAGCTGATGTCTTTCAGTGCCATCTTAATGAAAAGGCAGTTGCTCTGCGTGTCCCATGAACCCAGAGGCCACAGACTAATTATGCACACAGAATAATTTAACACTAATTTTCCAGTCACCTGCTTCAACATTCAAATCTCTCACTAACTTGCTAGAAGGAGAAACGTTGCAACTTGTAGCAGTGAGTTGGCATGTTTGCATTGTAGAGAGAAAATTTACATTATTATTTCTTGCAATGTTATGGAAGCAGAATATTGTGACAAATTCATGGGAGGCAATTGATGACTTGGGCCAATTGCCGATAGTATGCATTCCCGTTATCGGAAGCCGAGCCTCCGTTGTTTTTATTCCAGGAATTCCATTTGTATGGTGAAGGGCTAGAGGCCATAGATGTCACTATACTACCTTTCACTGTTCCATCATAGTTGCAACATGTCCAGCATGATATTTTTTGCTCACATTCATTCTTATAGCTAAAGAGAAAGGACAAAGGGAATTAAAACTTTGAATTTTTTGTACTAATCCTTCAGGGGTTTTTGCAAATTGGATCCAAAAAGTACCCTAGGCTTCGATGAATATAATATGCTTATGTTCTCTCTTTTTAAAAATCTCTTATTTCCTTTGTTTATATGTTGCGTCTCTTTCAATACTACACCCACAGTGGCTCACAGATAGTAAAACAAAAAATTCTTTTTCTCTTGGGCCAACCAGGTTGCATCCTATATTAGGAAATGTGCATTTTGGCTTGTCCTGGTATGGCATTTGATGGCCTGGTTCCTGATTCTAGGAGAGCTAGTCTAACTCAAAGGGAAGTAATGGGTCATTTTATTGTATGGATAGTGTACTTTCTTTTAAAAAAGTGCAAGTAGTTACAGAAAAGCATTCTCAATAGTAGTGATGGATCAGTTACTATCACGGCCACATTCATGAGTGCAAATATGATATGCTGTGTGTGTGTGTGTGTGTGTGTCTGCATAGTTCATGACATGACACAGGTACACTGACATTGCAAATGTATTGTCATCTTTGGTGACAGTCCCTATCACACAATTCCATGTGCATCCTGTTACCAGTTTGCCTCCCTGCTTCCCATTATTCTCCTGTCCTTAGATATTGGTGGGAGAAACCCATCATGAGCTCCCCTTCCTGCTATGTTCCTACTATCAAAAAATCATAGAATCATAGAGTTGGAAGAGGCCACGTGGACCATCCAATCCAACCCCCTGACAAGAAGCAGGAAAATCACATTCAAAGCAATATCATCAATTGCTCTCTTTCCTACTATGTTGCCATTACCTATCTTAGTGCAATGGACCCCTTCAGTTTATGTCTCAGCATATTGGCAGTAATGTTACCATTGAGATCGGATTCTCTTCCTCTCAACACTCTCCCGCTCTATTTCCAAGTTATCTTTTAAAAAATCTGTATATCTAAATCTGTATATCTAGATATCTTTGTCTTTTCTTAAATTGTGCAATTGTGATAGCAACAATAACAATGGTAATAATTTAACTGCAGTAATGCTGGAAGATGGGATTATATGTGGAAGTCTGATTGCAGGACCATTGATTGGTGAACCAGTACAATTGTGCTACCGAAAAGAATTGCAATAGCAAACATGCTCAATGTGCTATGTATACATAATCTATGCTAATGAGACTAGAGCAGAATATTGGGTTGTTGAGATAAAGTCATATTATTTTCACCAGCCCAAGCTTTAAATATATGGACTCGACTGATGTGGAAAGTGGAACTCAACATAAAATATACTTAGCGGGAACAAGTTCTAAACTTAATAAGCCTGCACTTTTATGGGGAAAAATGCCTTCCACTGTATGATGTGGAACTAATTACACATTTCCATTGATATTTATCAGTACCTATTGTAGGGATTTTTTTTTAGATCTCTGATGTCTTCAGCTTCATTTTAATAACATTTTTTTCCTGGCCCCTCAGACAATTACTTCCTCACGAAACTTAAATTCTTTGGAATCTGTTCCTGGAACCTCTGCAAGTGTTCTCCTGTTTCTCAATATTGCTATATGCAGGCGATAGATCAGCAATGGATGGTCCTACATATCACGTAATTTGCAGGGGTACAGGCATGTCACTGTGATTTGTAGGCACTTGAATACAGTTATTAGGTTGTTTTCCTTGGCACAGAAACCATTGGGATTTATATACATCCAGTTAGCATGCTTCACTATTCATAAATCTGGACTGAAAGATAATAAAGCCTAGTGTCCAAATCAGTTTAATATGAAATATAGAATGATACCAGTGGCTCATCTAATAATGTGGTTGCAACATTTTTATGGTTCAATGGGGGGGGGGGGGGGAGGCCCCAAAGGAATCTAGGAAAATAGAGGACTTAGAAGTGAAACTTTTTGCTTCCTTCAACAATAAAATATCATTATGACAATAACAATAAACAACTGTCTCCACTATACTCCAAAATTTCATAATTTGGCAGAGCAAATTCTGACGAATCCTCTGACATCTCATTGTTTCAACTGCGATTAAAATGTTCCATATCCTCCAGTTTTCCATAGATAAAAACTGGGACATGAGAGGCCAATCATCATCAGGAAGTGGTGAAGCTGACAAAAGGTATTACTGAATAACAGCAACCAAGTTAGGAAAGGCCACTGCCATTTGCTTTTGACAGTTTGCTGCAATTAGTATAAACTGAGGGCAAAGGGAGAATGTGGGAGGCAAATAGAGAAATTGCAGCAGTTGAAAAGTATCTTAAAAATTGGGACTGCGGGGGATTAATTGGAATTGTATAGGTGATTTGAAGGCACATTGTCCATCATCCTTGATGGTAGATATTGTCCTCTCATTTTGCAGGGCAGTAGGTTGGGCTAGACTCAAACAGACATTTTTACTAAAGTACAGATTGGAATATAATTAATCTGGAAGCTAGTGTCTCTGGGAAAAGCCTCGTTTATTTAATTTTGGTTGGTGCCTTTCGTTATATTTGATGATGTCTCTTTTCCCGTGCCAGTGAAGAAAACGGTCACGCTTCATTTGGAAATACTTACAGCATGTTATTAATGAGACTGAAGGTGTTCTTCTTCCAGCAGAAAACCCATTAAAAATGATTCCATGCATGACTTATTTGCTTCAGGATTTACATCTTGGCTCCCTACCAGAGTTTCCAGTCACATATACCTTCTCTCTCACGAGCCTCCTTTCACAACATAACATGGAGAAGGCAGTGCAAGCAAACTACTAAACTGTTGGCTGATATCTGTATGTGTGACACAAATTCTTTCATCAGACATCTCAAACCACTTACTAAATGCGTATAAACTTGATATCGGGGGAAAAACAAAGATAAGATCACATTGAAAGATTGACAAGAAGTTGGAATTAGAAAATACATTTGGATTTTAATTGTTCACTTTTCTGGAACTTCAAGTAGCATCTAAAAAGAAAAAGCAGAAAAACTCAGACCCCTTCCCAGATTACAGACAAGTTTGAAAAAGACTGAGATAAGGTAGAATTTTTAATCATAAGCATTTCTACCTTAGCTTAGGAACAATCACCTCAATGCTAGTTCAAAAAATTCTACTTTGCCTTCAGAAGGCACTTAGGCTCAGATCTTTTCCATGAAAAGAAATTTCCTTGAACATAATCCAAGGCAATCCCATGGCCTAAGGACGTAAAACAGCTCATGCATGCCTACTGCAATCCTAAAGGTTACCTTTGCCTTTCAACACCTCACTTCATGATGACTCACTGTATCATTAGATCTAAGTTATAGCCATGTATCACATTGTCAGTTTCTGGTTTATTGTTTTGATCATTAACTCTTTTTTCTCTGTCTTGGTCAATTCAGAGTAATCTAGTCTCCAGTCTCGATTTTGCAAGTTTAAAAATGAGACTAGATTCCATTATTCAAACATTTTCAGTTTTAAAAAGTGACATGCTCTCTAACCTGTCAAATAAATTATGGAGGTCTATATAACCCGATGACCATAGGAGAAAATGAATCTTCACCTCAAAGACTTGAAAACAATCTAGGAAGTGACTAACCTGTGTCTTGATGTCACTGGAATCTCTCAGTTCCATCTGCAGTTCTTTCCTGTCTTTGGTGCAAGCCTTTGTGTTGTTCTCCTTCACCAAAATCTGAACCTATTTGTTTTACACCTTGTCACTAATGTATTTGTTGGCACAATTTAGGTAATTCACACACTTTTTCCATATTAACAAAAACGTGTATCTTCTCTCTTCTGTTATGCTCACTAACTTCACAGATGCAAAAATACTCAGTGTAAGGTGTGCATTTTCTTACAAGTCTTGGCAGATGTGGAATGTTATTTTTGTTAAGATGTCAATTTCAACAAAAAATTCTTCCCACCCCTAGAGGCAGCTTGGTTCCCCTTCCATATGGGGGTTGTACTGATTATGGTATGGAAAGAGTGGAAAAAGTCCCCTGAACCCCACACAAGGACCCAACACAGGTAGTAGGAGCAGGGAATTTCCGAACAGCCTAAGAGCATGTCAGAAAGTTTCCTTCCCATTTCTAACTATGCAAAGAAAAAGTTTAAAATAAAACTGTGAGGAAAGGAGAAATGAACACCAGTCCTCCTCCTTCTTTGCCTTAATGGTGGGAACCCATCAATAGTAGATTAATTTTATACTCTTATGTAATGGAATAGAGGTGACCAAGGGCCTCATCACATTGAGGTCCCTAATGCGGGTGACAGCAGGGGAATTCGCTGGACAGTGTGGCAAATCTGTGGGGCAGCTGGGGAAACCACCTCATCTCGCACCTCATCTGGCTTCTCCCTGCTTTGGCCCAGTTGTAGGCTGTGAGAATCCAGGTAGCTACCCTTGTTCTCAGGATCATAGTAATTAAGAGGGGAGAACGCTTTTTTTAGTCTATGTAGGCAAGCTCTCAATTAACGTTTTACTACCATGTTCTCAGCCAGTCGAAGCTTCCAAAGGCGTACTTTAAAAAGCCATTGAACTATACATTATAGTAGTCAAGATGAGATGGGACCAAATCATATGAAGCAGTGTCCAGCTCTAGGCTCCAGAAAGGAGTCCAGCTGGTATGCTAGTAGTACTTCATTAGAAGCATTCTTCCCCACAATTTTTCCTTAGAGCTAGATCCAGGAATGATGTCCAGCTGTGAAGCTCCTCCTCTCAAAAGCTGAAATACAGTTTATGAAGCATGGAAATCCCTTGCCTTGAAGCACTAAAATAAAAAGACTAAAAAGGGAATGTTTAATACTATAGGGAGGCTGTCTAAAACACAAGTGAAATCCTTTTTCCCATCCAATGGCTGCTGCAATAAATTAATATTTTCTAAACGAGTTCAGTAGAATCAGTCAGGATTATTTGACAGAATGATTTATATAATTATTATGAGATTTAAGCTAAAATATTATGCACTATTTTCCTGGACAATGGCCATTTCCTTCTACAATCTATCTCTCTGTGTATGTATATACTGTATAAAGAGAGTGACTGTGAGGGAGAATAGTCTTGCACTACTTCAAATATTTATTATTATATTTATTTATTTATTATTTATTATTCGGTTTTATATTCCGCTCCTCCCTGCAGGCTCGGGGCGGATCACGGTAGCAATAAAACACACAATAAAACATACAGTAAAATTCGATAAAACACGCAATACATAGCCAGTAGCCAGCAGATTACAGATCTTAGCTCGGACGCTGATATGCATCTACATTCAGGCTAGCCAAACGCTAGTCTGAAGAGGGCAGTCTTGCAGGCCCTTTGGAAAGGGCCGAGTTTGTGAATCGCCCGAGCGTGACTAGGCAATGAGTTCCAAGTCGTGGGAGTCACAACTGAAAAGGCCCGCTGTCTTGTACTGGAAAAGTGACAGGAGCGGGGTGATGGAATGACCAACAGGTTCTGCTCTTCCGAGCGCAGTGATCTCGGGGGAATATACGGGGTAAAGCGGTCCCTTAGGTACTCAGGCCCTAGACCGTGCAAGGCCTTAAAGGTTAAAACCAACACCTTGAAGGCAATCCGGTACTCAATAGGCAGCCAGTGCAGTTGCCGAAGGATGGGCGTGATATGCTCTCTCACCGGTGCTCCCACCAGCAAGCGAGCAGCAGCATTCTGCACCAGCTTGAGTTTCCGGACTGTCGACAAGGGAAGGCCCACGTAGAGGGCTTTACAGTAGTCCAGCCTCGAGATGACCGTCGCCTGGATCACCGTGGCCAGTTCATCACTGGACAGGTAGGGTGCCAGTCGCCTAGCCTGGCGGAGATGGTAAAACGCCGTTTTGCTGACCATGGAGACCTGAGTCTCCATGGTCAGCAAAGGATCCAATTGGACACCTAAACTCTTTACGAGGGATGACGGGCTGAGCTGCTCACCATCCAGGGAAGGCAACCGGCACTCATCCAGCCCAGGGTGACCAGGCCACAAGATTTCCGTCTTCGACGGGTTCACCTTCAGCCGGCAGCAACATATATATCAACCTATATATGTTGCTGGGCTGCAACAAATTATGTCAGGTTATAGAATTTCATATTATGCAATTCCTTGACATTCAATTGGCAGCATGCTTAATATAAATGGGGAAAACAATTTATCTCTTGAGGGCTAAGTGCTGGAAATAACTAAAGTATATAATGTTTGCAACTTTGCATACGTCAAGCATGGGAAGACTGTTCATGCCTTTCATTTGCCTGATCCAAACATTAATGCATTGAAAGAACCAATGAGCAGTCTAACAATCACACATGATCTTAAGGTCCCAAAGATAAATTATCTACCTAGTTTACAATGTGATCCTAGGTGTGTACAGTGGCTATGTGAAAACAAGAAAAAACACACAGAGGGGGGGAGTTGCTACAAAGCATGCAAAACACAGAGTGAGAAAGTGTTATTAAAGTCAATAATTCATTAAGAGAATTTCAAAGTGTTAATACACATACATGGAGGTATATACAAATACAAAGTACAGATAAATGGATAAGCCCGCTCAGGGATTTTCAGGAAAGACAATGCGGGGCTTCGGCCGTTGGTTATCTGTAGATGTGTGTAATTGCCTCTATGGATTAGACCTTACCTCTATTTGGGTATGGAACTGAGTTGTGTTGCCCTTCTACTCTGGCCTTGATAAAGACCCCGCCCCAAGGGGTCGAAACGGGAGTTGGGACCATTGTACAGCGTATCCCCGTTGGCCCAACTACTCCTCGGTGACCCAGCTGCCATCTGCACATCTTCGCACTTTATGCGCCTCTTTTCCTGGGCCCGGTCAGCAAACAACTCCCTTTTCACAACTGCTTCCTGGATTTTCATCACGGCTTGTTTGCCAACCCGCTCTCGGCAGCGACACAGCCCATTGGGCTTGTGCCTACCCTCCCCGCATTTTTTTTCCTGAAAATCCCATCTACTCTAGTGAACCCTTGAAATTTTGTCCTTAAACCTGAAATCTCCTGGACACTGAGCAACGCCATTGGGCGTATGGGGGTAGAGCCCTGAGCGGGCTTATCCATTTATCTGTACTTTGTATTTGTATATACCTCCATGTATGTGTATTAACACTTTGAAATTCTCTTAATGAATTATTGACTTTAATAACACTTTCTCACTCTGTGTTTTGTATGTGAAAACAAGGACAGCATTCTTTAATTTGTGTGAAAGAGGGAATCTCAAAGACTTTAATTTTATTGATAAACCACAGCTGCTGGAATTCTGTTTGGAAACCCTCCCTTCCTTTTTCACGCAACCATGCTATAGATTTGTTTCTTCAGAAATCCTATGCATGCTTGTGTTAGTTACGCAGCTGAGTCCACTAAGGGAAACTTGGCACATCAAATATTACTTGGTTGTAAAAGGGAGGTGGAAATTGTGCAGCCTTGCCAATAGTGTTTGAATGCATATCTCAGTGCTCTAGCCAGCATAGCCAATTGTGATGAATGCTGGGAGTTGCAGTCTGACAATATCTGGAGAACCACAAGATTCCCATCACTTTATGGAAGGATAAAGAAATAAGCGCTAGACACAACTTATTTTTATCATATACAAGAACTGACATGTCAAGGGGCCACCCAGCTGCTGGGCAGCATTCCCTACCCTTCTGACCCCTGTTTGTATTCTAGGTTTTTTTGCATTCACAAAAAAACATTTAATTAGTTTGGCCTCCTAAAGGGACCCATTGTATCTCCTGGGTGCTTAAAAACACTCCAAGAACAAAGTGAATCTTAGTTTATGGCTTCTTGGTGTGTGTTCTGTCCTCTGCAAAAAGTCTACCAAGAGCTTGCTCAAATATATTTACTGGTTATGCATAGTATACTGCCTAAATCGCCTAAGTAAAGCTAATAATCTTCAAGGATAAAACACTTTAAACTTTCACAATTGTTTTCACCTACAATTTCTGTGCCTTTCCTCCCCATTGCTCTTGACAATTCCTCCAAAACTCTTATATTTAATGTCTTAAACAGGAATGAAGAATTCCCATTGCTCGTGGAATGTAATGTTTATCTTTGTAGTAGGTTACAGCTAGAAGTAAAGCCTTCACAATACTAAAACTTGGGAAACATAGAATGTCACCTTTCCAAGAAAGGTATTAGCAGAGACTTGTGTGGACAAGTTACAAGGAACTGTGGCTTCTGTAGAAACAGAAAGTTGTGCCAAAACCAACAAGGACTTGCACTGTAAAAATCTAATGTTCCTAGACATAAAAGCCCTGTACATAAATTCACAATGGTTTCATGCATGCAAGCTGTTGATGTCAGCACATGCCAGGGATCTGATGCAAAATACTTCTTTCTCCTGGGGAAAGCAGAGACTTGACTTTCTTCATCCAGCTGAACATGTCAAGTGTTTGGAAGAATAGATTACCATACAGCTCAGATAAATTCCATTTTAAAATTAAATGGATGATTTTTTTTACCTCCATCACACACTAGCAAACTATCCACTTTATTCAGGAGTTCTCAGTTTATTTGTCATCACACTGTAGAGAGTTGTTCCCACCCATTGTCCCTCCCTTGTTTTCTTTGTGAAAAGAAACACCTCCTCTCCTGGACTATGATTTTTGTTCCTGGGTTATAAATGTAATTTCCTGATGGATTCTATTATAAACACATGGGAAAAGTTTCTTAAACTGCAAAAATTTTGTCTTTGCAGGAGGGACATCCTACTCTTACACATTTTGCTTCATTTTCTCAGTGATTGAATATCTTGTAGTCTCCACCAATTTAACATAGTTTGTGGGCACAAAAGCAAAGTGTCTGGAGCACAACTACTTTCAAAGTAAGGACTACACAATTAAACAGAAAATAACACTTGCAAAGAAGATATGATGAGGGCCATGTGAGAGGAAGTCATAGGGAGGAAGGAGCAAGCTTGTTTTCTGCTGCCCTGGAGACTAGGACATGGAACAATGGCTTCAAACTACAAGAAAGGTGATTCCACCTGAACATTAGGAAGAACTTCTTAACTGTGAGAGTTGTTCAACAGTAGAACTCTCTGCCCTGGAGTGTGGTGGAGGCTCCCACTTTGGAGCCTTTTAAACAGAGGCTGGATGGCCATCTGTCAGGGATGCTTTGAATGCAATTTTCCTGCTTCTTGGTAGGAGATTGGACTGGATGGCCCACGAGGTCTCTTCCAACTATATGATTCTATGTTCAGTCATGCTAGTAAGATCAAATAAAATAAATAGAAATGGCAAATGAAATTTTCTACAATTCCCCAGTCTAGATGTAGACTGGGGAATGTGGGATGTTTTCAATCTGCAGAGGGAACATATTTTTAAGGTTGCAATTGCTGTTTTATTTTCACTTGCTATCTGAAAAAAACTCTTTTATCTGCAGGACAGCTATTAAAAAGAGCTTTATCAAACCAATCCAAATTTTAAAACTGCTATTCTAAAATAAAGGATCATGATGAAATGGCATTATAGTACTTTAGAGTAAATTTACCTCAAAATAGACAACACAGCATTAAGAAGACTTTAAAAATAGTTATACAAATGTAAATGAACTTTAATACCAGTGACTATGTGATATGTGATATCAATTATATGGTATTATATTACCATATAAACAAGCAGAGCAGACTGATTTTCAAACATGGTTTGATTTAATTTAGTCTGACAACCTGAGTGTTGGCAGATGCAGAAAGTTTTTTTTAAAAAAAATTACTGAATAACTAAAATCTTTCCGGTTAAACCTTATTTGCTTCCCCACGTATTTCTTATATATAAATTAACATAATTTCAGGAAACATTCTAAAACAACTATGTTCCATTCAATTGGCTAAAATTGGTCAATTGAAGTGAAAATGATTCAGTGTTGTAAAATGTCCATCCTAATTTTAAAAAGCAAAAAGAGAGAAATATCACAGAACCAAGAACAAAAGTTTAATAAACTAAATCTGTAATGAGATGACTAAATATAAGAAATAAAAAAGAACATTGCTATTCTGAAAAACAAATTTCTAAGTAATATTCTTGTAGCATTACCCGCTCCACTCACAAAAAGCCTCGTAAAATCAATTGCATTGGTTTAAACAATCCAAAGTGCCCCACTGGCCACTATCATGACATACTTTCAAAATCTCCCCTCGCTCTGGCCCAGGTGGTACATATACTTAGAAGAGGTAGCATAATAGCCTATCCACCAAACTAAACGGAAACTAAAAGGAAACTTTACCCCACACTCTAGCCATTCCTGCACCCAAAGATCCCTCTCTTGTTGAGTTTGAATCCTCTCAGGCATGGAGGAACCAGGAACAGAGGAAGGTACTAATCTTGACGTAGTCTTGATGTCAGTGGCAGAATTTCCTTCAGCACTGGCCACTGCAGCAAAATTCTCAGGGAGTAGAATATAAGTCTCTGAGATTTCTTCTTTACCTCTTGTGTCAACTTGCTTTGTCTGTGCCGGAGTCACATATCAGACCCAGAAGTCGAACCACTCAAAGGACAGGGCCCCCCACTGAGGCCGCTGGTTAAGTTTTTGTGACACCCGCAACTGTTCCAAATTACGATGGTCTGTGTGCATTTCCACCAGATGGCAGGCCCCTTCCAGCCAATGTCTCTAAGTCTCAAAAGCTGTCTTGATCACCAAGAGTTCTTTTCCCCAAACAGTATAATTCCACTCAGGGGTCGTCAGTCGTTGTGAATAATAAGCACAAGGATGTAGATGTTCTCCAACTGGTTGTAGTAACACCTCTCTGATTGCCACATCCAAGGCATTGGCTTGCAACACAAAAGGGATCTCAGAATCAGAATGCTGTAAAATGGGTTGGGAGGTAAACAGCTGCTTGAGTTTCAGAAACCCTTCCTCGCCCATCTCCATCCATCAAAGGGGCACTTCCCCCCAAAAATATTGTGTGATGGGGGTCAGCCTATTGAGCAAAGTCTGAAATTAATTTGCGGTAGTAATTGGTAAGTTGTATCCCTTTCTTGTTCATGGAGGCCTTCCAGTCCACTACTGCTGATCCTTTGGCTGGGTTTATAGCAAATCCTTTAGAAAAGATAAAATATCCCAAAGAGTCCACTTCTTGCAAATCAAAGGGACATTTATCCAACCATGCTTTTGCAACCTTTTTAGCACTGTGCTCACATGCTTATTGTACAGTTTTTGGTATGGAGAATAAAGCAAACAGTTATCTAAATAGAGCATTAGAAATTGGTCCAGAAAGTCTTGGAACACTTCATTTACAAAATGTTGAAAGGTTGCCGATGCATTACAGTGTCTGAAAGGCATGGTTTTGTATTCAAATGAACCGATCCATGTCTGAAAAGCCATCTTCCACTCATTTATTTTTCAGATCTGCACCAAATCATAAGCTCCAACTTGGTATACAAATGTTCACGAGGAATCAGAGCACCAGTTCCAAGTCAATGGCACAGTCATACCACTGGTGTAGGGAAGGCTGCTCAGCCTCTTTCTCACTAAACACATCCCAAAATTCTAGGTATTTTCTAGGCAAAATGATCAGGATCTTCACATCCTGAGCTTGACATGCCTGACTCAGCAGGCAATGTTGTTTACAAAAACAGATGAAAATTGTAATTCCCTTCGCAACCATGATATGTGAGGATCATATACCGACAGCCAGGCAATCCCCAACATGGCTGGAGAATGAGGAACCATGGCTATGAGAAAGGAGATGTCCTCAGTATGTTCCCAAACCATCATCCGGGTTGGGGCTGTCCAGTGACTCACTGGACCCAATTTCAGAGACCACCCATTGATGGTTTGCACCACCTGTTCAAGGAAGATTCTGAACATGATTGTAGGAGGCTAACATCATCATCAGAAGCACTGCTTGTCTCTTGGAATTCTTAGTTCTACAATCACCATCCATTACAATATATAGCATCTATCCAGGTATGAGTGAGTGCCTTGCTTTCAGTGAGGCTTACTTCCATATAAGTTGTAAAAAATTGCAGCCTGAGAAAACTTTTTATTCATTTTTAAAATCTACATTTACACTGTAGATCAGGGGTGCTCAGAACGGTGATTGCGATCACAAGGGTGATCTTTTGGCCTCATCCTGGTGATCTTCAGGCCCCTGACCAGGTTTTTTGCTGTTGGTCCTCTTCACACGCCCCTGCACACTGCAAAGAAGTCCTCCGTCGTTGCGCCTCCCTGCTCCCTGCTCGCACACCACCTCCAAAAGCTCCAGAGTCCAAGAGGCAGAATGGGCCCCCTCTTTTGGATTCCTCCTCCTCCCTCCGTCCTTCTCCAGCCACTCAGAGTCGTAGGAGACCAAAGGGGGCGGGCCTGGATGACGCGATGCATGGCTGGCCCCGTGTGCATGTGCAGAAGTGCCCATTCTGCCTCTCGGACTTCTTGTGAGCTCTTGGAGGCAGCACGCATTCTGGCGGCGTGGAAATAGGAGCAATGACGGAGGAGGAGAAGAAGGACGCTTTGGGGTCATTTCCTTACCGCATCTCAAAGGTCGGTCTTTTTACTTTGGGGTGGGTGCCTGATTGTTCTATGGCATGTCTCTTTGTTTATTTTTAATGTTTAAAAATGGCGTTTTAGCTCCAAAGCCTCTCTGCTTGCTTTGTTCCTTGAGAAATATATGTTGGGGGATATGGAAATGTGGGAGAAATGGGGTGTTTGGATGTATTTTTGCATGCCCCTTTGTTTACCTTGTTAAGTATTAAATGGCCTTGCAGTTCAAAAGCCTCTCTTCTTACTTTCTGGCTGATAATATGTGTGGTAATATGGCAGTGTGGGAGAAATGGGGTGGTTGGATGTATTTTTATGCTCTGTTTTATATTGTTGTTATTAAATTGAAATGTTGATGTTTTATAACTTCATTTTATGTAAACTGCCCCGAGCCTGCTGGAAGGAGCGGTACATAAAAATGAATAATAAATATAAATAAATAAATAAATAAGAAAATAGTTATACATTTTACATTTCTGGGTAGGTGATCTTTGGGACTTGGTTTTTTTAATCAGTAGCTCCCATGCTGAAAAAGTGTGAGCACCCCTGCTGTAGATTAATGCATTTTGAGACCACTTTAACTGCAATGACTCAGTGTTTTGGAATTATGGGAGTTGTAGCTTGGTGAAGCACCAGCACTATTTGAAAGAGAAGGTTAAAAAACTTGTAAAATGGCAAATCTTTTGACTCCATAGCATTGAGCCATGGTAACAAAAGTGGAATCAAAATGCATTAATGAACCCTTATTCTATTCTGGTATTTCTCTTTCTCTACTTTCCTTTTAAAATGTTTTGTTCATCAGACATATGACTCTTTTCAAAAGAATTATTATTATTAAGCACCGGGAATGTGACACAGCTGGCTAAGTGTCAGCTTCATAAGATCTCTCTGACCAGTAGGCCATGAGTTCGAGGCCTGCCCAGGTGCTCGACCTTTAAGTGTAGCCTGCTGTTGACCTTTGCAGCCCGAAAGACAGTTGCATCTGTCAAGTAGGAGATAAAAGTACCACATCAAAGTGAGGAGGCAAATTTTGATTGAATTATGAGGCCATTAAAGAACTCCAGGAATGGTGAGTGTGACGATCTCGGTCACCAAAATTGACTAATTGACACTCCCGGTAGACTGCCACCAACCTAATGGGTCATTAGGATTTACTTTACTAATTAAACTCAAATTAAATGAAGTGTCTGTAGCATTGGCCTTTAAAACAACCCACCACCAAGAATGTAAACTGAGGAGACCGAAAGATGACTGAGGCTTCTTTTAAAAGTTAATAATTAAAAAGATTTATTAACAAGAACGAGGCTATAAAATAGGCACAGATCGTATTGGTTCTACTAAGAGGCAACTGGCGTACGGTTACAACAATGATAGACTAAGAACAGCGTGATGGTTACAAGATTATATAAGTGCTAGAGCGTAAAGGTTTCTGACTATAAAAGGCTATTATTTCTTCTTAAGATCTTTCGTTCAGTTCCACAGACAGTACTGAGACTTGTCTCCCAACTCCCACCTAATAGTCCCACTAGATGGTTGTTGTACTAAAGTTCTGGAACATCTAATCACCTAGATCGTTCCCTGAGTCTGGCTACAACTGGGTTACTCATACCCCACACAGTCTAAGAGTCCAACTACCTGTCACTCTATCTCCAGAGATGACCAGGTATCCCAACTGCTTAACACAAGAACAGTTCTAAATGGCACTCTTCCAACAAGCGTTCCCACTAGAATGACTACTGGCCCTAAGGGCGGTCAGAACTGAGTCGTGACTCCCACTAGTCCAGCCTATTTCTACGTGGTGAATTGCTTAGGACAGACTGTCAGTCTCTGTTGCCAAGGCTCTGGTGATACTCCCCCAGAAACCTTGCTCAAGACTGCCTCAGGCTTAGATGCTGAATCTACAGCCTGACTATAAACAGCAGAGGCTGGAGATGTGCGTCTGCACAGCCTCGCTCTAATCTCCAAACTCCAGACTGAAACTTTCTCTGACAGGACTTCTACTCTGCCAGCTCCAACTCCTCCCCTTCTACTCTAGCCAATAACAGCCTCTACACTGTATCTAGGCACAAGCCTGCAAGGCCACGCCCCCTTGCTCTGGCTTCCCTTCCCTTAATGGTTGCTGGCTGCAGCCACCTCTCCAAGATGGATGCCAGCACAACCAAAACAGGATTTCTAAACCCCTTCTAAGCAGGCCTCGGCCCTGCTTAAGGCAGGTGAGTCCTTACAGTGAGGAATGTGGAAGGAACAAAAAGGGACGCTGGGAACGCTGAGAGATGAGTGCGTCAGCTCCCCTCGTGGCCAGAGTTTGCCTCTGTTCATCTATATGTGTGTATGTGGAAACGGCAGGGATTGTCTGCTAAGTATATGTACCTGTAATCCGCTCTGAGTCCCCTTCGGGGTGAGAAGAGTGGAATATAAATAAAGTGTATTATTATTATTATTATTAGCAGTATTAAAATATTTCTTTATATACCCAGCTTTTTTCTCTTGATCAAGACCTAAAGCTACTTTTCCTTGAGTTTTGCCTTTTGGGATGTTGGCATTGCTCTTTTATCATTGATACAATGATCTTATTTTCCTTTTTCAAGAACATGCCATATTGTTTTTCACTTCTTTCCACACCTGCTTACAGGTATATGTTCTGACATTCTTTTTGGACATATTGTGATGTTTCTTATTAGCTTGTTAGCCTGTGGAGCAATGCATTTTTTTGTGTGAGCTCTTGTAGGTACTGTAGGCTATACATACTCACCAACATTTCATAAGTGAAAACCAGGACATGTGTGTCCAAACAACATCACTCTGATCAAGATGACAAAAATTATTAATGTGGGAGAACACATAAGCTAGTAAAGACAGCAGCTCTTTGATTTTGCCAGAGCTTCTTGGGAAAAGCAAGAGTCCTCCCCTTCCTCATGTCTCCCCAAGCTAAATAAATTGGATACAAATTACTTTGGCACTTTGAGCTCACTGTGTAGCAGCAGTTGAAATAAACTGAGGATATGGGGGAAAGTGAAGGACGAGTGAGAAGTGAGGACATTTTCAAAAGAGCTGAAAAAGTGGGATGAGAGAGCATGAATGATGCCAAATCAGGACAGTTGAATTATATAGGATTATGTGATGGATAAATTATGATGATAAGAAATTATAATAATAACTTGACATATGGTATTTATTTCAACACTATTATAAAGAATTCAGGTATCAGGTGTTTAACAAATGGGGAATATAGTCCTACATAACTTTACTTGGATAGTTACGGTGCTGTGCTTAGTGATGCTTTCTCAAAAAAAAATATGGTTAGTAGTTAAAAATAGAATGTTTAAATTACATCAGGACTGAAGGCAATGACTCACGTAATATGAGGAGAAACCTCAGATTACAGCATTTATTTATTTATTTAAGATGTGGAATACTGCTGCACACAGCCAGGAAAATGTCACATGTTTTAACTTAGCATGTCCCTCAGCTTCCACCTACAAAAACCCCTCTTACCTATATCTTGAAAAGCATCAGCAGGTAAAGTGAGGGGACTCCATGAGATCGGATAACACTGTAAAGATTTTATGGGGGTTGAAGCACACATGGAAGAACTATTTTGGAGCTTCTATTGTTTGCTCCAAATGTTTGGCTTCTTGCCAGAACACAGACCATGTCATCTTATATTATCATAATTGAGATGAAGGAAGGGGTGTTTTTTTGTTATTCTTTGAAGGATTTGCAGCAGGGAGCTCCGTGATGGAAGAGAAATGCCTGGTTGGCTCCTTAGGGTCAGCTCTGAAGATGTATAAGTCCTGGGAGGAGAGTTTCCCAACTAGACTTTAATAGAGAAAGAAGCCATCAATTGACTTCCAAATAATTTTAGAATTAATTGTCTTCTGGCTCAAAGTCATTGTATCTTTTGTCTGCAATAGCTGCAGAATCCTGCCATCTTATGCATTATGGCTTGTGCCTGGTTTCGATTGCATACAGACCTAGCAGACTTTAGCAAAAGTTCTTTTCTGAATGAGAAGTTCCAGAATTACTCAGCAAGCATGGTTACTAGCCATGCTATTGAGAGGATTATGGGACTAGTAGTTTCCAAATGTAACTTTTCCATGTTGTGATTAGAAGATGACCTTGAAACTGTTTAATACATAACTTTGAGAATCTTATGATACCATTTGCAAATATTACCAATACTGTGGTATAGTAAGCACTGGATATTAACTAATATGTGTTATGTCCTTGAGATATACATGCACAATTTTCCATTAAAAATGTAGTGGTCCGTTAGAATGCCAGAGAGAATATATTATGTGACACATGCATCTACACCAGTGTTTTTCAACCTTTTTTGAGCCACGGCACATTTTTTACATTTACAAAATCCTGGGGCACACCACCAACCAAAATGACACAAATTATACTCTACCATAGTAATACATATAGTTAATATGTTTTTAAATGTATTTATATGCTCAGTGTGAAACCTGGGCCTGTTTCAATGAACACAACATATATATGACTTCCTCTCACATATTTATACATGGCTATCATGTCTTCTCTCGGCCTTCTCTTCTTCAGGCTAAACATGCCCAGCTCTTCAAGCCGCTCCTCATAGAGCTTGTTCTCCAGACCTTTGTGAAATTTTACCCTGAGTGAAACTTGCTTCCAGTTAACTATGGATGTCATGAAGCTGTTATAAACAGTTCCGGGGGCTCTCAAAAAATCCAGTAAAATAGTAAAAAAAACCCAAAGCCATTTCCAAGCGGACAGGCTCATTTTGTTTCTTGGAAACCTGTGAGGGGGCTGCTAGGAGGCCGGAGAGTGTCAATTTCCCACGGCACACCTGATGATCGCTCACGGCACATTGGTTGGGAAACACTGATATACACAACCTGTTAATTTAGTATGTTAATTTATTTGTGTACAGTTTGGCTCTTGTACACACAGGGCTGGTACTCACAGTTTTACATACCCACATTTGACAAAATTTGTTCTTTCTAGGAATTTTGTAGGTCCTCCAGGTGAGTCAATGGTCTGCTTCTGCTGAAAAGTCATTGCTCTAAGATTTCTAGGTCCTCCAGAATGATGCTAACTTTTGGTGGATTATTAATAGGGTTCATTATTATCTACGATTTCCTGTTTCTCTTAGCTTTGGATATTTTGCATTGATCTATGTGAAATCAATAAGCTAAAGAAAAAGGAATGGTTTGAAGATGAAAGTATAAAGGGAGAAGAACCAGAAAGCAAGAGAATGGTGGCGTGGATGGGAAGTGCAGCTTTCAAATATTAATGCGGCTGTTTTCTTCCCTCCCTCAAAATCTCAAAATAGGAAGAATGGAGAAAGTGAATTATAAAATGGATGGGATATTTCACTTTCATTCTGGTAAGGTGTTTAGTGTTGTAAGGTAACATGAACAGAAATGTTAATTTAAAACGGATGTTTAAAAAAATATCCTTTTTCAGTGTAATTGAATTATTGCTTTTAACAAGTATATTACTAATGATTACAGTCTGTTAGTCTACTAAAGTCTTCTAACTTTCCAGTTTTTGATTCCCAAATGCTGAAGCATTAAGATCATTATTTAAAATATTTTGCAAACTAGGTTTTCCCAATAGATAACTTTCCAGACAATGGAAATATATTGATGTTAGAAGTGAAGCAATATTTGTGGGAATGTTGTGTAGTCAAACATTTGAAATCATTCACAAATAAATGGCCTAGCTAGAAGATTTAATGGAATATTAATGAGTATAATTAAAGCATGTGTGTATTCTTGCTCATATGACTAGATTGATAAGCTGCCATTATTAATGTTGGCAAAAAGCTCTTTGGGAGTTCACAAAGTTCTTGCCATTTTAACCCAATGTTTGGCAGGGAGGCGAGAGGTCTCCTGGATTTAATTAACAAAAACCAAGACAGAACCCTCAAGAAAAAGGCATCTGTATTTGATTAGAAAGAAGCAATGTTAGAAGGAAATGAGAGAATATGATGAGCGTAGTGCAAAATCACAAAAATGCAGCAACCTAATGGAACTGTGTTAGGCAAGAAATGTTCAGACTTGCATGCCCTCTTATCATTTGAGAAGTGTAGTGCACAGTTGTTTTATCAGGTCTGGTAAAGTAAGACAAGATTAATGTTTAGGATGTTACTACCAGAAGTTGCTTTCCTGTGGTGTTCCTGCAACCATGGATAGTTGCAATTTATTGATATTGTCACCATCCTCCTCACACTGCAGCTATCATTGTGCAGTAGCTGTAATGCTACAGTGTGAGTTTGTACTTCCAGGTGAATGGCATAACTCTGCAATACTGTTGTTATGCTTCCCACATTTTAATTTTTTTCAAAAACGACACTTTGCATTTACACAAAGTATAGTGGTTTTTTAAAAAAACAAACAAACAAACAAACCTTTTTTCAGTGAAGGGATAGCAGGAGGTGAGGACAATCCCACCCCTGACATCACCCGCCTGCCACCACAGAAGCATCCAAACCTCATTGCTCAAAGTAAATTCAGGGATTACGGCACAGTTGGAGCCCGTTGAGTTGGAGCTCATCAATAGGTGGAGATGGCTTCATTAAGGGAGGGGGAGTTGTGCAATAGGGACCACCACCAAAGTTGATCGTCTTATTTCTATGCCGGTTCACCACCTTCAAACGAATTCCCATGCACACTGCATGTATCTTATTTGTTGTGCAAAAAGGACATGAAAGAACAATTCAATATTTAAAATGAAAAGCAATTTTCACCAACATAAATGTACCAGGTTTTCAATGGGAAGTGTGGGCCTGCTTTTGACTGATTAGAAACTCAAGTGAATTAGGATTGTTGTTGTGAGCCTTTCAGTCATTTCAAACAGAGTGACCCAAAAGGGCCTTAGGTTGGGGACCCGTGCCTATAATTATAGGGTTGTGTTATGATTAAGCATTCCTGACAGCTACTGAAATGAGAGCAAGAAAAGGAAGACTTGAATCATTCAATTAATGGTTTAAACTGAAAGCTGAATCAGAGAGAGAATTCTAGTTTTTCTATAACTCTGTGGTCTATATGAGGCTTTCCTGGAAAAGGGATTGAAATCTTTAGTGTTTACAAGACTGTTGACTGAAGTTAGTTCCAAGGAAAACACAATTTCCTTGTTAGGAACACTTAGTTAACTACTCGTCTTTTGCCAACACAATTTAAAGTACTAGATATCAACTATGAAATCCCACATTGGGGTGGTCAGGGTTACAATGTGGCCCCCTAGGGGTTCTTATTTTCTTAACCCCAAATTCACTTTGGACTCAGGGGAGACATTTTTTAAAAATGATTGTTTCTCATTTTCTCAAAGAGAATGATACAAACAAAGTGCTTTATGGGAAACAGAAAAGCAAATATATTGGTGGGATGAAAAAAATAAGTACCCCAAAAAGTAAATTATGTATTTTTCTTGATTCAGTTTTCCCTTTAGTTACTTCACATCATTTTGCATCCTTTCTATCATGAGAAAATCCCGTGGTTGCATTTCCCTCAACGGGGCTAGCTGGCTTGTGGATGGTTCCCCTATGTCAGGGCTGTCCAACAGGCAGCCCTGGGGCCGTACACGGCCCCCGAGCCCCTTCCCTCCGGCCCCCTAACTTGTTTTAATAAAATACAAATTAAAAATAAGATAAAATTTAAAAACCTGCTTCTAGGTTTAGGTAAGCATCGCGAGACTACGCCAGCCACAGACGGGATTTCAAGGGAGGTCGAAATCCCATCTGTGGCTGCGTAGTCTCGCGATAGCTGCCGAAATCTCGGGTCCAGCGGGATTTGCGGCCGGCCTGGGCGCGCGCCTCCTCCTCCCTCATGGCTGCTTCCAGGCCAGCCCCCATTCCCTCAGAGAGAGGGAGGAGGCAGGGAAAGCCCCTCCTGGCTCCATCCTCTTCCCGTGGAGGGCCCTCGCTTCCCGCCCTGCGGATGGGAGAGCCGCCACGCCCAGCCTGAGCTTGGCCTCAGCTCCAGTGGGGCTCTTTGGGGACGGCAGCGGTGTTGGCGCTTCGGCCCTGTGGCGGGGCTCCTGCAGTATGGGTAAGGAAGGGCCTGGTTCGAATCAATCAATCTAAAAACAGTGGGACATTGGGTGAGGGGGCGGAGGGGTCCCTCAGCGGCAGTTTCCTTGGCGACGCTTCCTTTCCCTCCTCCGCGCCCCCTTGTTGTGCTGCCTTCCCCTGCGTGCAGGGCGCAACATGGCTTCCTTTGCGCCTGCCCCCGTGGCTTGTTTTCCCTTCAGGGAGGGAGGGAGCTCTTTGGGCCTCCTCCACCTGCCTCTGGGAAAGGAGGCCCCATCAAGCCCTGCGACGGCATTGAGGTGTTTTTTTTGGTGTGTCCCAATTTGAGTGTGGACTCAAATAACTCAAAGGTATTGGGAAACATTCCCCCAAATCCACCAGTGTTCCCATTTGGGTATATTGAGTATAAATGCCAAGTTTGGTCCAGATCCATCATTATTTGAGTCCACAGTGCTCTCTGGATGGAGGTGAACTACAACTCCACAACTCAAGGTCAATTGTAAGTAAATTGGAGCTGGGGAGGGGGCGGAGCTGGGGAGGGGGTGGAGCCAGGGACAGGGCGGAGCCAGTGAGGGGGTGGAGCCGGGGCGGAGGCAGACCCTTCAGCCCCCCAGGTGATCAGTGACCGGAATTCCGGCCCTTGGGCCCGTAGAAGTTGGACAGCCCTGCCCTATGTGATAAGATTGAGGGAAGCCATGATGGTGCGGGGCATGAGGTGATGGGTTCCCATGTCCAATCGCCACCATTCATGGTGATTCTGGCAGCATGTCTGAAGAGGTAGTTAGACTCACCAGGGAACGATCAGAAGCCTCCAGCCTTCGTAAGGAGACATTTCTTCTGATTTAAAAGGCAAAATGGGATCCAGGGAGGTAATGGGTGAGTGTATGGCCACCCTTAACAAAAAGACAGGTTTTGGCCCCCTTTGAGGGCAGACAAATTCCAGTTCTTTGTGCATTTTATTTATTTATTTCATACACTAGCTTGGGGACCCGGCCCTGCCCGGGTTATTTGTGAAGCGCAGCAGGATGTAGAGTGGGTCATGGGGGCTCTGTGTGCCAAGTTTGGTCTTGATCCATCATTATTGGGAGTTGCAGTGGTATCATGAAATTACTGAAGGTAGTGCAAGTCCCATCATCTCTGTCCCCCCAAGTGTAGTAGGATGTAGATTGGGTCATGGGGGCTCTGTGTGCTAAGTTTGGTCTGTATTGGTGAATGGATGAGGGATGCATTCTTTTTTGGAAGTGAGTGAAGGTACTTCAAGTCCCATCATCCATGGTCCATCTCACAGTAAACTGCACCAGGCTGTAGAGTGGGTCATGAGGGCGCTGTGTGCCAGATTTGGTGTTGATCAGTCATTGGATTAGGTTTGTAGCAGGATTGGGAAGTGAGGGAAGGTACTGCAAGTCCCATCATCCATGTTCTCTCCCACTCCAAACTTCAGTAGGATGTAGAGTGGGTCACGGGGGCTCTGTGTGCCAAGTGTGGACTTTCTCGGTGTTTTTTGGGGGCCACAGTGGTCTGTGGGAACAGAGGGGTGTGAAAATACTACAAATACCATCATCCATTGTCAGTCCTCCCCCGAACCTCACCAGGACGTGAAGGCAGTCATGGGGGTTATGTGTGCCAAGTTTGGTCTCAATCGGTAATTGGATGAGGGTCGCAGCAGACTTGGGAAGTGAGTAGAGGTACTTCAAGTCCCATCATCCATGGTCCACCCTCCTCCAAACTGCACCAGAATGTAGAGTGGGTCATGAGGGCTCTGTGTGGCAAGTTTGGTGTTGATCAATCATAGGATTAGGTTTGTAGCAGTCTTGGAAAGTGAGGGAAGGTACTGCAAGACCCATCATCCATGTTCTGTCCCCCTCCAAACTTCAGTAGGATGTGGACTGGGTCACTGGGGCTCTGTGTGCCAAGTGTGGTCTTTATCAGTGTTTGTTGGGGGCCAGAGTGGTCTGTGGGAACAGAGGGGTGTGAAAGTACTACAAATCCCATCATCCATTGTCAGTCCTCCCCAAACCTCACCAGGATGTGAAGGCAGTCATGGGGGTTATGTGTGCCAAGTTTGGTCTCGATCAGTGATTGGATGAGGGTTGCAGCGGACTTGGGAAGTGAGTAGAGGCACTTCAAGTCCCATCATCCATGGTCCACCCTCCTCCGAACTGCACCAGGACCTAGAGTGGGTCATGGGGGCTGTGTGTGCTGAGTGTGGTCTGTATTGGTCCTTTTTGGTGGCCTCAGTGGTCTGTGGGAACCAAAGTGTTGGAAAGTACTACAAATCCCATAATCTGTGGGTCATGTCCCCGACCCGCACCAGGACGTAAAGGGGGTTAGGGGGGTTATGTGTACCAAGTTTGGTGCAGGTCCATCACCCGCGCTGGTCGCTGTGGCCTGTGAAAGTGGCTGCCACATATCCGCCCTGGTCTGTGAAAGTGGCTGCCACATATCCGCCCTGGCCTGTGAAAGTGGCTGCCACATATCCACCCTGGCCTGTGAAAGTGGCTGCCACATATCCGCCCTGGCCTGTGAAAGTGGCTGCCACATATCCGCCCTGGCCTGTGAAAGTGGCTGCCACATATCTGCCCTGGCCTGTGAAAGTGGCTGCTACCGCCTTCTGCCCTCCCGCCTTACACACATACAAGCATTCCGTTTTTAAAGGTATTACCCTCCTTCTCACCCCCTGGGGGGTGATGGGACTCAATGTGGCCTCACAGCCAGCAACTACTAGATGTCAAACAGAAAAATATATAACAATTTACATTTAAAATAAGTAGTTAAAACAGCAAGTATAAAAACATACAATTAAAATTACACAAGTTCAAGACATAATCCAGGTCTGTCCATTGTCAGCCAAATAAATAATTATCATTATTATCGCTGTATCTGCTACTCAAATGCTTGGTCCCACAACCATGTTTTAAATTTTTTCTTAAAGGATACGAGGGAGGGGGCCAATCTGATTTCATTAGGGAGGTCATTCCACAGGCTGGGGGGGGGGGGGCACCACTGAGAAGGATCTGTCTCTTGTCCCCACCAGCAGCACTTGCAAGGTTGGTGGGATTGAGAGCAGGGCCTCCGCTGACTATCTTACCCCGAAGTGGGTCATAGAGGAAGATATTTTCGGACAAGAGAGCTGGTTCAGAATGGTTTATGGTTTTATAGGCTAAAACCAGCACTTTGAATTGTGCTCGGTAGCAAATTGGCAGCCAGTGGAGCAAATAACAGGGAGCAATCTGGCTGCCGCCCATTGGACTAATTGAAGCTTCTGAAAAGTCTTCAAAGGCAACCCCACGTAGAGTGCATTGCAGTAATCTATTTGGATCAATTTTCTGCAGTGTGGAAGGGCCTTGTCAATCAGGACATAGCGTACTGTCAGAATATATAAAGTCTCTCCAGTGTTAATATACATTTAAATGGGAATCCATGAAGTATCTTGATAACAGAGGCAGTGGCGATAAGTAATCTGCATCTTCTGATTTCTGCTGGAGTCTTCCCAGCCAGTTCCAGCAAAAACTGTGGTAGTTCTCCCAAACACCCATAAAACTGTTTGGTAAGTTTTACACACAAATATTTTGTAGTCATAATGTGCTCCAAGTTTTCTAAAAAATAAAAAAAGACATTACATTCCTGCAAACTTCCTCGAACTCAAATGTCGTGACACTAATGCCCTTTTCATACACTCAGAAAGTGTGAGGGAGGAAAAGATCAAGATCATTCCATAGTAAAGATGGAATGAATATTCACTGGTATTTGTTTCTGGTTCAAAAAACTGTATTCCCCAAACCTTGGAAAGCCAAATCAGGAAGAAGAACACAGTGGTGGGAGATTTGCCCAGTATTCACACATCCTAAAGTATTTTGGGAACTTATTTCTATGAAAAAAATACACATGGGTTCTTTGTGTGAAAACATCTGGGTTTTTTTGTGTGTGGTGTGTGTGGTAGTGCAAACTCCATGTTTGTTGTACAGAAAAAATATCTAGATAGCTACATGTTTTGCTGTGGAAGTTTGTTGGGTTTTTTGTGTGTATAAAAGGCAGCATTTTGTGCAATTTTTTGCTTCCTTAGGGGGTTTGTGTGTTCAAGATAGTTCAGCTTTTGTTGCTGTTGTTCAAAAAATCAGCAATGATATCTAAGAGATAATTTTGTAACAAATAATAAATATCTGCCAAAACACTACACAAAAGTGAAATAGAAACTCATAATGGTATCACCTTTTCTGATGATGTCACCTGGTATGCCCCCTCCCTCCGATGCCACCGGGATCAAGGGGAGTCAGCTGGTGAATGGTAAAGTAGGTTGTGGGGCAAAAAGTTATGCTCATGGCAACAGAGTGATTGCGACTACAAAAGACTTTTTTGTAACTCTTCCATATTCACAATTGTTAATTAGTCATGATTTTGACACTTTTGTTATGATTGTAACTCCCTCCCCCTCAAATGTTCTTTACTGGGAATCAGCTGCATGTTGAGAATGAGCCCCTTCTGCTAGTGATCAGACCAGCTGCATGGGTGAATTATAGTTTTATCAGATTTGCAGTGGGGTATGTGTTGTGTGGGAGAAAAGAGCAGGAGAAGTTATTAAAGTATACACACTATGTTTCCTGTATCCATGAGGGATATATTAAATGACCCCCTATGAATACCTGAAACAGTAGATCATAAATAATATATTTTTGCTATACTTGTGCCAGAAGCATACCATAGAATCTGGAGCCCCCGGTGGTGTGATGGGTTAAACCCTTGCCATCAGGACTGCTGACTGACAGGCCAGCGGTTCAAATCTGGGGAGAGTGGGTTGAGCTCCCTCTGTCGGCTCCAGCTCCCCATGTGGGGACATGAGAAGTCTCCCACAAGGACGGTAAAACATCAAACATCAGGGTATCTCCTGGGCAATGTCCTTGCAGATGGCCAATTCTTTCACATTAGAAGCAACTTGCAGTTACTCAAGTTGCTCCTGACATGAAAAAAATAAATAAAAATATCATAGAATCATGTTGGGGAATCTAGAGAGGTCCATAAATACTCCCAGGGGGTGTGATATTTTCTGGAAATGTGTGTAAGTGAAACTGTTGATATCGAGTCTGTGGATAAGGGACTGTATTGTATGTTCAATTGGGTATACTTCAAGAAGTAGCTCATTGAGAATACCAGGCAATGTGTCTACAGAATCTAGATGACCAGAAAATTTATGTAGATAAGGAATGGGAACAGAACGCATAATCCTAATAGCCCACCCACATATGATCATAAAACAACAAATCAGTTTGGTTTTCAGGTAGTTAATTGTTTTCACTTGGTAATTTTGAAGCAGCGACTTGTATTTCATATAAACTCTGTCTTGGTGGGAGGTGGCAGCACTAATTGAAAGGCTAAAGGCAAATAGTTCATATCGCTTATTGTTCATAAGCGATATGAACAATATATTATCATTCAGGGAGGGGGTAAAGCTTGAATCATGAAGAGACACAGATCAGACTGTTCAGCTGATTGGTCCAGCAGTTCTTTCCTCAGACCAGCATGGGGCAGCATTATCAAAGATAACTTGTTCTTTATAAGTTTCATGTGTCCTGTCTATGGATTATTGCTACTAGGCTATAGGTATCTCAAAAGAAATAACAGGGCTCCCAATTGTGTGAGAAAAGGTGTCATTCAATCTGAAATTACATTATCAGAATAAAGCAACATTTCAATGCCTGTGGGCTTGCACTTTTCAAAGGTCTCCAGGATGAAATAAAAACCTATAGCAATGAGTAAGGATTGAATACATTGACCTAACACAAGTGCTATTCTACTGGGCACCAGCAAGGCATGTCAGGACCTCACCCTCCCTTCTCTTCATAGCACCCTACATGTCACAAAAATTGAGATGAAATGGTTCCTCAATCCTCCTCATCCAGTTTTGAAGGGGCAAAGTAGACTTTTCTTACTGAAAAAAATCATGCTTCATGGCTTATTGTGTGAACTGAAATGTAGGTATCCTTTAGTTTTAACACTTCTGGGAATGTTGCAATGCAATAAGAAAAATAACACACAAAAGCAGTATTTTAAAGGAAAATGCATACTTTAAAGAACACACATTTGTTTTGGGAAACTGCTAGCCCAAGTTGTATTTTAGGAGAAATGACCCATATCTCTTGAAAAAGAAGTACACAAACCAATATGGGAAAGAAACAGATCTAACTCATAAATGTAAAAATGAGCTTAAGCCACATTGAAAGATTTGTTCATCCATATTACCAAGTCCTTTAGTATTTCCACTATGCCATAGTCTAGCACTAAGGGGATGATAGAGTTCATTGTGCTCCTGGGCCTTGGGGTTGAGACACTAGGGACCTCATCTTCTCTGCATCTTCTCTCAATTTCTCTCTCTCTCTCTCTCGGCATTACTTCGCGAACGAAGATTCAGGAAGGACTCATCCCATGCTTTTTACAAGTGCGTTGATGACTAAAAAGGCCAATCTGAGATAGGCAAGTTCGGTTGCAGAAAGCGCAGCAGAAAGTCTCCTTGGGTGATGTTTTTTCCAAGTTGCGGTTCTTTCTGCGTTGTCGTTTCTCTTCGAGACCCATTCGGCGTGTCTTCTCGAAAGAGGCCGCAGCATTGTGGATAGTGCTTCTCCATGCCTCCCGATGTGAGGCCAGGGTGGACCATTGTTGGTGATCAATCTGGCCAAGCCTGAGATGTTGTTTCAGGGAGTCCTTATATCTCTTTGGGGGGCGCCTCTCTTGCGCTGACCCGTGGCGAGTTCACCGTAGAGTAGTATCTTTGGGAGGCGGTGGTCCTCCATCCTAGAGACGTGTCCTGCCCAGCGCAGCTGTGTTCTCAATAGCATGGCCTCAATGCTGGTGATCCCTGCTTGCTCAAGGACAGCAACATTCGTCACATAGTCGGTCCAGTGTATATTTAGGATTGTGCGAAGACAGCGCTGATGAAAGCGCTCGAGGAGTAGGTGTTGGCGATAGGTGACCCATGTTTCAGACCCATAGAGGAGAATGGACAGTATGATAGCTCTGTACACACTGATTTTGGTGCTTTGTCTCAGGTGCTTGTTGCTCCAGACTCTTTTGTGAAGCCTTCCGAATGCACTATATGCCTTTGATAATCTGTGATCTATCTCTTTGTCAATCTTGGCGTCTGAAGAGATGATGCTTCCCAGGTAGGTGAACTGCTGAACGGACTTAAGCACAGATGTGCCTATGCTGACGTGAGGATGGTGGTGTTCTTCCTGTGGTGCGGGCTGGTAGAGGACTTCTGTTTTCTTCAGGCTGACTTCCAACCCAAACAGCTCTGCAGCTGTTGCAAAGCAGGATGTGAGGCGCTGCAGGGCTGCTTCTGAATGGGCGACAAGGGCAGCATCGTCAGCAAAAAGTAGCTCACGGACTAGATAGTTTAGAGTCTTAGTGCGAGCCCTCAGACGGCTTAAGTTGAACAAGCTACCATCAGTACGATAGCGTATATATATGCCGTCTTCTTCTTGTAGGTCTGCCATAGCCCTTTGGAGCATCATGCTGAAGAAGATTGTAAATAGGGTTGGTGCAAGAACACAACCTTGTTTCACTCCATTAGTTATGAGAAAGGGCTCCGAGAGAGCATCGCCATATCTGACTTGACCGTGCTGGCCCTCTCAATTTTTAGTCACTGGCAAAATGGGGGTCCCATGGATGCCATACCAATTTTGGTGGCTATCCATGGAAATCTGTGTTGCCAGAGCCTGAGAACCGAGAGAAGACTCCACTTTCAGTAGTTGGGTGCTATCCAACTCCTAACTGTAAGAAATGAGAAGGAAGTGGGGAAAGCACAGCAAATAGTGGGAAATGACATGGGATGGCCAGCCATCCCAGAAGATGGGGGGAAAAACAGTCGGAAACGAAGGATGATGGTTCCCTCTGCTTTCTCCCGCTTTCCCCCTGCCTGTCTGATGAGGTCCCTATTTTCTTCATACAACTTCTCAACCTTTTCCCTCTACTTCAGGCAGATAGATGAATACACCATTTCATCCACAATCTAATCTTAAATCCAGATGGAGGAAGAAATAAAAGATGACATATTTTCTTATTCTATTCAAAGGGATCTTGTAGCATCTGAGATGCTTTAAAATGAGTTAGGGTGAATGGAACAGACAGAAAGATTAATATTTGAAGACAAGGATAGGGAAGGTGGGGAGATGGGATTCTGAGGATTTCTCCAGGATTGCGCAAATGAATCTGAGCATGTGTGAGATACATCTCTTTGCTAGCCCTAGACATCTGAGATAAATAAACAGTCATATCAAAGAACCATGTTTCTCCTCCATTCTATGTACACTGTGATTTAAACAAACAAACATCACTTTCTTGTAGCAATCTTAGTATATTTTCCAGTTTTTTTGTTTTCCATTGTAAGCCACAAAGCAATTTGTTTTTGTTTGCTACGGAAAAGATTGCATTTAGAAGCTCAGGACTTCAAGAGGGAAGATTCTGAGCCATTCAGGACTTACACTACTATGAGGATTCTAGTTTCCTCTAATCATTAGGGAAAATTCATAATTTGACTAAGATTTTGTCTCTAGCTTTGTTAATATGAAAACTGTTAATATAATAACATATGCTACTTTGTGCCACTACTCTCATCCACAAGGAGTCCGTTTCAAGAAAAGCAATTGGAATTTCCTGGATCACCTTCTGACTGGTGGAGGTGGAGAGCATTCAGTGCATCTCAGCAAAGTTATGTTACTTTATGCCTCATCCTTTCCCTAATCACACAGTGACCAACAGATTGGGATAAGATTTCTGGACTTTTATTTTCTACTCCATCCTCTGATTTTTGTACCATCTTGCCTTCTTCTGTAGAGTTCTGGACAACTCAAAAGCTCTCACCACTTTTGTGGCATTTTAATGATCCTAATAAAGACATTACTCATCTCTGATATTTTTCAATGCATAGACCACATGGCTACTTTGTTGGCTTTCTTTCTTTAAAAAAAATCTCTTTAAAGCTGCTCCAGATACCAAGGGAATGTGGAGACACTGCCTTCCTACACACTGGCCACTCCAAAAATATGGCCGAGAAACAGAAGAGGTGCTTAGTGATCAGTCATAATAATGGCTCGCTCTATCAAAAAGCAACTATTTTTTATCCCCTGTGAATGAAGTGAGGAGGGATGGCCATTTCTGTTTTTTCTCCTGTGTATGAAATGAGGATGGATGGGCATTTCTGTTTCTCTCCTGTATAGATTACTGCAACACACTCTATGTGGGACTGGATGCTTAAATTGGTCCAATGATTGGCAGCCAGGTAGCTCACTAGAGTGGCATACAGGGGGCACATAACCCCCCTGCTGCATCAGCCAGTTTGCTATCAAGCACAATTCAAAGTGCTGGCTTTAGCCTATAAAGCCCTAAATCATTCAGGCCCAGCCTACCTGTCCTAACATATTTCCCCCTATGAACCATCTTGGAGATTAAAATCATCTGGGCAGGCCCTGCTTTCAGTCCCACCTTTTTTGCAAGTGCAGCTGTCCTGGCTAGGCGCACCTGCTCATCGCCAGGGCTGGGAGGTGCCTGCCTGCGGCCTCTGCCTACCTCCTGCCACCCTCGCCTCCTGTCCCTCCCCCACATTCCCTCCTTCCCACCCCTCCCCTGCCGGCGCGAGTGCTGTGCTTAGGGGGAGGAAGAGGAGGAGGAGGATGGAGGGGGCAAGTTGCTCGGCCTCAAGAAGGAGCCTCCACAGCCAGACTGTGGCCCTTTGCGACATGCTCTGCCGAATGCGCAGACCCAGCACCTGCCACCTCTGTTGGGAGTGGTTTCTATCACCACCCCTCCCTGCACTCAGAAGCAGCACCACCACCATTAGTCTCCACACGAAAGGAGGAAGAGGGTCTGTCAGCCGCGTTGCTGTGGCTCCCTCAGGTAATGAGCAGGAAAGGAAGACGTAATCAGTTACATTCAACACAACACTTGTCTTTTCAAGAGCGGCTGGTAGGGATGAGAGACTGGCCCTCTCAGTGGTGGCTCTTCAGCTGTGGAACCACCTCCCAAGTGATATTAGATCAACCCCCTCCCTCCTAGCCTTCAGAAGGAGAGTAAAGCCTTGGCTCTGAGAGCAGGCTTTTGAAAACTAATGCAGTGCAATAACTTTAAAATGGAATAATGTGATCCATGGATGGTGTGTTTTTAATATTTGAATGTGTTTTATTATGTTTAAATTGTATTAATTTTAATCCCTTTTATTTTAAGTCAATATTGTATTTTAAGGCAGTATATTAGTGCCATTTGCAAGCTGCCTTGTGTCCCCTTTGGGGTACAGAAAGGCAGGATATAAATAAGGTAAATAAATAAAATAAATAAATTGTTTTTGCGGTGATTTTTCCTTGAACCTCCACGTACAGGAAAGTCTGGAGGCATTTTTATTAATAGAGGTGGGGAATTATAGTTTTACAATGCCTTTACTTTTCTTTGCTAAGTGCTGCTCATTGTTTGCCGAATTAGAAATCTCATGATTCCATAGCACTGAGCTATGGCAGCTAAAATGGTGCCAAAGTGCATTAATTCTACAGTGTAGTTGCACCTTGAAAAAAGGAGAATAAAACATGTACCATTTTATGATTACAGAGTTTGTGCCACAACGAAAAGTTTCATCCAAAGACCTTTCTTTCCTAAAAAAAAAAGTTGATGGGAAGTAATTGTTCCTTATCGTCAACTTTAGGATGATAATTATCCCATTTAAGATGGGGGGAAGAAAAAGTTATTTTTAATTAAGTTTTTAACCTTTTAAATAAATAAATAAATGAGAATAGCTCTTTAAACAGAAATACTCCTTCTGCTCTAATGAAGTGTTCAGGCAAAAGCTTAATACATACCATTTTGAAACCTTAGAAGGCCAAACTATAGGAAAAAATAATAATGCTATAATGTTCAAAGGAAATCTCCCCAGATCTCAAACACATCCTATTTGAAGAGCCAAGATGTTTCTCAAGAAACAGCCAGAACAGTAAAGTCAGAACAAAAACCAATTCTGCCCTGAGACCCTAAGGAACCAGTCCCAGACAGAATTATATCTGTGGTCTGAACACGAGTTTGTGGAACTCAAAAACTATATCCTACTATCCTCCAGAAAATGGGAGGAAAACACTCATTTTAATGAAGCCAAAGAAGAGTACAGAATGAGACAGAAAAAACAAGACTCTGCTGTGTCAGGAAGGAAAATTTGTGGCCCAGCTTCTTGGGTTGAAACTTTTTGTCACATGCCTGTGGTACATATTTTCAGCTTAGCCTAAATTACTTTTGCAGAATTACCCTGCTCTATCCATTTACTTGACAGGCTACTGTTGTTTAGTTAAGCTGAAGTCTCAAAGTCTCTATGGAAGAATGGATAGAAAAGTGTGGAAGAATGCAATTTATTATGAACGCGCTTGGCCAACTGAAGTTAAGAATTATTCTTGTCATTTGCTCAGGGTTGTATTATACCAAAGGCTTCTATATATGGCAATAAGGTGAGAACACAAACTAGATCATATGGAAAGCATTGGGAAGACCTTGACTTCCATCTTTCTTCTAGAAGAGAGCTAATTACATTCTCTATTGTAAAGAATTTAAAATTTCCTCTCCAAATTTCCAGATAAATTTGGCAGTTCTAACTGGAATACATCTGAACTCTTTCTGTATTTTCCACCACTTTCTGGCTCTGCTTGCAAACGCAGCACAGCTTTTTTTGCAGGAGGTAGAGGTAGAGCCAAGGACGTTGGCTTCCTTGTTTCCTATGGCACCTGCAGAAACCAAGCATACTCTACTAGGGCTGGATATTTTGTCTCATTCCTGAGTCCTATTTGAATAAATAGCATCTGAATACTAAATTCAGATGACGGAACAGTAAATCATAGTCTCTTCAGGTTAAATGGAGCTGTTTTTTTCAAAAGCCAGCAGACAATGCCAAATTTTATATAGCCTCCAACTACATTTGTTACAAAGGAAACCTACCTGGAAAAAGTAAGGAGCAGGATATTTATAGTTCTTGCGTATGGGTTTTCCTTACACAGAAACATTGACTTCCTGTTCTCCTAATTCTCCTTTGACATTCATTTGCAGTGCTGTGTCTCAAAAAAGCCATCCAAGGTATCACCTGAACTTAAAAAGGCGAACTTGGAAAGGCAATATGTGTATTTATGCTTATGTTGTTTTGTTAATTTTATGTTATGCTGTTTTCTCTGTATGTTTTGGTGATGTTACTTGGAAACCGCCCTGAGTTCCCCTTGGGGAGATAGACCGGTATAGAAATTATATATATATATATATATATAAACACACACACACACACACACACACACACACACACTGTATATACTGTATATACTGTATATACTGTATATATATATATATATATATATATATAGAGAGAGAGAGAGAGAGCTTTGTTATACTGACTCATAACTTCAGAACATAGTGTTGGTCTATCTTGCCCATGAAAAGTCAAACACAAAATAAATACAATCTTTTTCTGTGATTACCCAGCAACTAATATTCAGAGGTATATTCTCCCAAATCCCAGTATATAGCTAGCCTGACTAGGAGTCACTGACATATCCTGCAAGCATTTGCCGATTCTCTCTTTGAACTCCTCATGCTGTGAATCCCTCATTCCTTGTTCAAGTACAGTACACTTTCCATATTGCAGATTTGATTGTTCATGGATTTGGTGAACATGCTGTCTCTCAAAATCTCTAGGTCCTCCACCGTGATCCTATGGTCACCTTCTAGAAATAGACCAAAGAGTTTATTTATTTATTTATTTTCTACATTTATATACCTCTTTTCTCGCCCCCGAGGGGACTCAAAGTGGCGTACATCAAATAATGGCAAGATTCAATGCCAAGATATATACAAAACCAAAGCAAAATAATTAAAACAATAACATAACGATAAAATAAACCATTAAAATAATATAAAAATAGAACATAAATATTTAAAACAATTAAATCATAACATTAAAAAATCTTGATATAACATTTATTATTTATTTTATTATTTATTTATTTATTTATTTATTTACCTTTTTTAATACCGCCTTTCTCAGCCCGAAGGCAACTCAACATTAAAATAATATAATCCGGAATCATAATCCAAAGCCATTACTATTGTCAATTGCACCTATTCATTCTTGTACTGTTGTTCTTTACCGCCTGAAGGCTTGGTCCCATAACCATGACTTTACGTTTTTTTTCTGAAGGCCAGGAGGAAGGGTGCTGATCTAATTTCACTAGGGAGGGAGTTCCAGAGCTGAGCGGCCACCACTGAGAAGGCCCTCTCTCATTCCCACTAAGCACCCCTGCAAATGAGATGGGAATGAGAGCAGGTTTTAGTCTGAAATTTAAAGGAACTATTTAAGGAACTGAATCCCTTCCCTCAGAGAGATCTGGTACTTAAAATTTGGAGTGCAAGCTGGAGCAGATTCACTTCTCACTTACGGCCTCATCACATGCACTTCTGGCTTTGTCCTAGGATGCTTCCCAGACAGAACCAGGACAGAGCCTACTGGAGCCCTTCACACAACACAGGACTACTTCTGGTGGGGCTCCGTCCTGGTTCTGGCCTACCTGTGTTCTCATAGCCTACAATGGGGCCAGGGTGGGGGAAAGCCAGGCAGTGACACTTTTACCCATGTGATGAGGAAAGTGGCAATGATTTTGTTCACTGCCCCATAGATATGCCATGCTGCCCGGGGAATTCCCTCGCTGTCGCCTGCATTGGGGACTTCAGTGTGATGAGGTCCTAAGTCACAGGGCTAGTGAAGCTCCATGGTTGCTGAATGGATGGGTGATGGTAGAAGTGCTGGCTAGAGATATGGTGGTATCGGGGACATGGGATTGGCAGCAACAATGGTGTTCTGTTGATGATGGTTGTTTGAATAATCAATTTCATGCTGTTATCAAAGACTTGGCTTTAACTCGTGAATGCAGAAATATTTAGCAAGAGTGAAGATTATATTGAACGCAAGGAAAGTATAGGAAGCTATTAGAAGACAGGAAGATTCCAATGTAAAAGAACTCTTTCATCCCATTGCTGAAGTTGGCCTGAAGCTCTATTTAGAGTTCTGTGCTAAGACAGAACCTTTTCAGTTAATGTTAAAAGAGCTCAGCTTGTAAATGGCTGTCGAGAAAGCCGAATGCCCCCGTCCGATTAGTTGCAGGAAATTTTCCTTAAAAAGGGAAGGGATTAATATTCTGCTTGTAAAGTTGCTGTCTACTTTGGGAGCCTTAATCAAAATATATTTAATATGAAAATATCATCATTATTTAAGGAACATTTCCCATCATTTTTATTATTGTCATCATAAGAAGATTTCATCCCTTGGTCTACAATTTGCATCCTTGTAAGAGGTCAAATTGAATCATTCCTGATTACTGGTCAGACTGCAACCACACAGTCATGGTAGCATCATCCTTGCAGCTTCAATATCATGTTCTGTATAATTTATTGAGCATAGAGATACTTTCTTTCATGATCATACAAGTCTATGCCACCAGCAGGATTTTGGATATGATCTCAGTGTCAGATTCTATAGATCATGTCCATGCCATTTATATTATTACAAGCCCCTTAGGCAATCCATACCATAACATTATGGGCTGCTCTGTGTGTTGGCTCCCTACATTTTAACATTAAATTTTAATACAGTATATGTGTGTGTGTGTATATATATATATATATATATATATACTGTATGTATGTGTGTGTGTTGTACAGACATACACAAACACATACATGTAATAAAACACCATTTTCGCCACTATTTGTTCAGATGCTTTGTTTCAGATTTTGCTCTCTCTCTCTCTCTCTCTCTCTCTCTCTCTCTCTCTCTCTCTGTGTGTGTGTACGCATATTGGAAATATATAAATTGAGACTCCATTACCTGGAAGAAGATTCAAAGTAAGAAAAAGCACTTTAGGTGCTAAACAGTGGTTATGTGAGACCCCTTTCTGTCACCCATTCCTATGTAGCTGGAAGAAAGTCTAACATAATTTGTTGAAGGTGGAAGGGATCAGGATGTACCAGATGGCATATGCCAACTTGGCATTAGTGCTCCAGTAGCACTCAATTCACATTTGCACAAGAATTTATACACTGGAAACCAAAATATCCCGATGGTATAAATTAGGCCTGCCCTTATTACTTCAAGCAGAGAGTTTGGCAGATGGTTATATAAGAATCTTATTTTCTAAATTTGCCGTATTGTGCTGGACTATCACTCTTAAAGTCTTTGAATCTGTCTGGGTTGCTGCTAAAAGAGTAGGGGGAAATGCATCAAAATGTTTTCAATTAGCTGTTGAAAATAGGCAGGAATTTTAGATTTTGCCTTGGCAGCAATGCTCAGAGTTGGACTTTGGAAGCAACATAATCACTAAATATTAAGCAGATGTCAGACAAGTAAACTGTTAAAAGCTTCACGTTGTTCCTTGCAATCAAATATTTTTTTCGTATGTTCTTGATAAAGTTTTTAAAATAGCTGTCTAATTTGTGTGACATCTGCATGAAATAAATATTGAACATAATAGTCTTTTTTATTTTAAAGTAACCTCGGAATTGCAATACTTTCTCAAAATGAGAACTTGCATTTTATAACTGTCAAAATTCATCCTCCTCCCTGATTTTGTTTTTCATTTACGGTCATTAAAAACAGGAATACATAAAAACAACAAAAATGACAAAATAAGTAAGAGTGGAAAACAAGTAGTATAACTCTAACAGATGGTTAGCTTTTATGATCCTCTTACTCCCCTAAGAAATAAAGTAAAATAAAGATGTTTTTATTGTGCTAACCTGAATACATTTAAGTAATATAAAATGGATTTAAACTTGTATATATCTTTCTAGATAGCAAATGACAGGTTCTTTTGTAGTTGCTCTTATTTGTTATATTTATATCCCAAATTTAGATCAATATGCTCAGGTCTGTGTACATAGTTCACCTCCTCTCTACTTTATCCACAAAATACTTTGGGGAGAAAAATTGGACTGAGAAATTGGATAAATTGGACTGAGAAATGAGTGATTGGCCATATGTCGCACAACAATCTTATCTTGCTTGTCAGAAGGATCTGATTTTACTCTGAGGTCGTCTCAATCCATAAGGATTGGACTGTCAGCAGGCCAGATGCAGTTTGCTCTCTCCAAAAGGAAATGTGCACACATGACATGTGCATGTTAGGGTTGGATAGGTTCAGCCTGAAAGTCGTAAAAAAACTAATGACTTTTGACTTTCAAAGCAGTTTTGAACCATGAAGGAAAGGTGGGAGGGGCAAATCCAAATTTGAACCACTTACTCCTTTTTTCGGAAATATTCCATAATATTCAGATGTCTCATAAGGGTAGGTCCCCAATGGTAGAGATTGCAAAAGGTCCTACTGTTAAACTACATTTCTCACACTGCCTTGCTGCTCATTAGCCAAAATGGCTGCAAGACCCAAAAAATACTAAAGCTGTCTATAGCAGTCTCTGTCTAAATATAAAATAAACTGATTGAATCTACAAGGTGTCTAAAGAAGGCAGCAAACCAATAAGCAACTTTTACAAAGCCAAGATAACATAAACCGCTTAAAACCAATCATTTCACTTTGGCATGAACAAGGCTCTGGGGTAGCAGCCAGCCACAGCCAGCCAATCCACCACAAAAGGGGAGCCTTCATGACTTCCCACACCTTCCTTTTTAGCAAAACGTGTACCTTGGCTCCCCGTGCTCTGCCTGTTGATGTTTGCCATTATTTGCCATCATTTGCCATGATTTTCCTTTTTGCCATTTTTCCCTGGCAGGGATCGAACTCACAACCTCTCGGTGCTGGGGGTGGCACTCTCAGGGAGCCACTGACCGGTCAGTAGCAATAGCAATTTAGAACTTATACTTATTCACTTTCCACCGGGAAGCCGGTTCTTGTGCTCCTGAGACACAAGAACCGTAACAATGACTTCAAACTACAAGAAAGGAGATTCCATCTGAACATTAGGAAGAACTTCCTGACTGTGAGAGCTGTTCAGCAACTCTCAGTATTTTCTGTTGGTCATGGGAGTTCTGTGTGGGAAGTTTGGCCCAATTCTATCGTTGGTGGGGTTAAGAATGCTCTTTGGTTGTAGGTGAAACATCCCAGCAACTACAACTCCCAAATGTCAAGATTTATTTACCCCAAACTCCACCAGTGTTCACATTTGAGCATATTGAGGATGGTCCAGATCCATTGTTTGAGTCCACAGTGCTCACCAAACCCTTCCAGTATTTTCTGTTGGTTATGGGAGTTCCGTGTGCCAAGTTTTGTTCAATTCCATCATTGGTAGAGTTCAGAATGCTCTTTGATTGTCGGTGAACTATATATCCCAGCAACTACAACTCCCGAATGATAAAATCAACCCCAACCCAACCAGTATTCAAATTTGGGCATATGGGGTATTTGTGCCAAATTTGGCCCAGTGTATGAAAACACATCCTGCATATCAGATATTTACATTACGATTCATAACAGTAGCAAAATAACAGTTTTGAAGTAGTTGCAAAAATAATTTTATGGTTGGGGGTCACCACAACATGAGGAACTGTATTAAGGCGTAGCGGCATTAGGAAGGTAGGGACCACTGTTCTAGAAGTTATATAAATGTATACATCTACTGCACACCAGGATAAATATCAGGTCAGCTTGGATTAATACTTACCGAACGTATGGAGAAAAAGTATCAGTGAATTTGAATTGTACGAATGTTCTTTATACATTTAGGCCTCATGTCAGCTGAAGTGTGAGGGACTAGGCCATCATAGCTTGTGTGTGTGTTAGTAGTAGTAGTAGTTTAATCCTATGAGATTAAAAAAAGTCTAGGGTTGTGAAATTAAAGGGGTATAACTGAAAGCAGCAACAGTTGCATCAAAAAACATTATCAAACAAAAATTTACTTAACATTATTGCTAGCCTGGTGAACAAATCTCCTACATAAAGTAGAGGAAGCTTTGTCAGTTCTGGCACTTATAAACTCAATAAGGGTCAACATGCAATAGTGTGTACAAAAGGGAACATTTTTTATTGACAGGTTGACTACTCTATAACCTCATTATTTCCATGTCTAAGTTTTATGGTCTAGATTTACTACTTGCTGATGTCAACCATCCTACTTTAGCTTATATGCAATGCATTTCATAAGCTAAACCCAAGCAAAGGGTTTTCCTTAGAGACATATATCAAGGAGCTGTACTTGGAACACATTATAGCTTATGTCATTCAAGGGTCCAAAGCTGCCTCATTCAGATAATAAATTCTTTCCAAAAGGAAGAAATGGCTATTGAATGGAGGGAGGGAGGAATGGTGGTACTTTTCCATCCTTCTCCATCTTCCATGCCATTCCTATCAACTACCTTTATGGGCCAACTGCAAAAAGGGAAAACCCACTGTTTTCACATGACCTGGACCAGTTCAGAGAGGGATGGAAATGTGTCCTGCTGTGTCGGGCATTTTCCTGCTGCCGGCCCTCTCCTGACACATAGAAATGACATGCCAGGAAAGAGGGCAGGAGCAATTTCCCTCCTCTCTCCCCTTCTCCTGGTATGTTGTTTCTATGCACCAGGAGAGGGCCGGCAGCAGGGAAATGCCAGCCAGGTAAGTATTTTTTTTCTTTTTTAGGCTTTCCTGGGGTGGGGGGAGGGGAGGGCGTTAGTGCCCTATTGGATATTCCAGGGTGAATTGGCCCAGAAATCCCAAGAGGGGAGAGCCCAGACACGGGCTATCTTGATTAGACCCGAGTCTTACAGGAAGACTTGGGTCTAGTCCAGTAACAAATTAATTTGCCACAAAGCAGGGTTTTCCTGCCATTAATGTGTTTTTACATGAGGTATCATTTGGACTCCCCACTTAAAAATCCAGGAGGGTGCACATTTTTCATCCTGTGTGAATGTGCCCCAAGTCCTCCAGCACAATTCCACTGAATGTTGACACTGGAGGATGAAGACGTGTCTAGAAAAAAAAAAGTACTTTTTCAATCTGTGAATCATGCTATGATTGAGCTGCAAATATGGAGGGATGACTCGAAACATGTACTGACTTACCAAGTTTACATTTATTCATGTAGTTTACTCTAACAACTGGATTTAGATCAATTTATCACCACCAGAGCTGGTGACAGGTGCTTTGAAAATCCTTTATAATTATATTCTGGTTTTCAAAATTTCAGGGGACAGATTCATCATATCTCAGTGGAGATCTTAGGTATGGAGAATCTTCAGCCTTCCAAGTATTGATGAACTACTATTCCCATTTTACTAAGGCTGATAGGAACTAGAGTTGAACAACACATAATGGATTCTAGAGCAGTGTTTCTCAACCTTCCTAATGCTGTGACCCCTTAATACAGTTCCTTATGTTGTGGTGACCCCTAACCATAACATTATTTTCATTGCTACTTCATAACTGTATTTTTGTGTGTGTGGATGTGTGTGTGTGTGGGGGGGGGGGGGGCTGATTTTGTCATTTGGAAGTTGTAGTTGCTGGGATTTATAGTTCACCTACAATCAAAGAGCATTCTGAACTCACCAACAATGGAATTGAAACAAACTTGGCACTCAAAATTCCCATGTCCAACAGCAAATACTGGAAGGGTTTGGTGGGCATTGACCCTGAGTTTGGGAGTTGTAGTTCACCTACATCCAGAGGGCACTATAGACTCAACAAGGATGGATCTGGGCCACACTTGACACGAATCCTCAATATACCCAAATGTAAACACTGGTGGAGTTTGGGGAAAATAGATCTTGACATTTGGGAGTTGTAGTTGCTGGAATTTATAGTTCATCTACAATCAAAGAGCCCCTTGCACCCCACCAATGATAGAGTTGGGTCAAACTTCCTATACATGTCTTGAAGGGACTAGCTGGTGTGAGCCTCCATCCCACCTCTCGGACTCTCCCTCACTCACACATGCGTATCATGCTGCCATCACTCCTGTTCTCTCCTCTTCCTTTTGGAGTCTCAGAAACAGCCCTCCCCTTGGCTGGAAGGCCTGCCAATCACAGCACAGGAGAGCTTTAGGTGGGAGAATTCGCAGTCTGTTTCCAAAAAGAAAGAGAAGGACAAGTGGAGAGATCTTCAGCCCTCTCTGCCAAAGGGCTTCCTAAGACCATCAGAAATACATGTTTTCTGATGGCCTTTGGCGACCCCTCTGAAACCCTCTCGCGACCCCTCTGGGGGTCCCGACCCCCAGGTTGAGAACCACTGTTCTAGAGGCTTGGTATCTTAGGCAATGGTTCCCATCATTTTGGAAGGTAAGAATGAATCAATAATTTACTACTTGAGAATGAATATGCTAATGACAGTCTTCACAAGCAATAGTGCTTAATAGTACTATAAAGGAAGAGCGAAACATCATAGTCAGTGCCATTGAAAAATAACTAGTAAATACTTTGGGAACATCATAAGCATTAACTTCATGTTACCTTTCATCCAAATATAGGATTAGTTTGATCCAAAACAGATGAATGAGGAAAACAGCTACTGTTTTAAACAGCCTGCTTGTCCATTTTCCAGGCAGAAAACAAACTACACATAAATCATGGTTGCTTAGCTCAGTGTGGCTTTCATAGTTCTATCAGATTAAAACTAGACTGGAATTTAAGGAGGTAACATTTTCCATGGAGTTGGTGGAAACTCAATCAAGTGGACAGATGGTCACATATTGTGCTCCCTTCAGCCCACACTCTTCTTTAGAAGAATTTTTAAACTCTATTTAGCTCAACAGTATTTAATAACCATCACTTATTCATCTGGAAATTAGGTTTTTAATTTGTTTTTTAAAATGTCACTTCTTCATATTTTAAAACTTTGTTACAATAAGTGAAATAAGGTTCTAATTTTAGTCCATATGTGTAAATCTGTAGGGAGAAGAAATGACTGTATGGTAGAAGAATAAAGTGGATTGTGAGCCTCACAGAGCAATGTTTTAGCCTATATGGTTGTTAACAACAGCAATACTTCTGCAATTGTATCACTTGTATAATAAAGACCTAGATGGATTGAGGAGGAAGAAATGTCAGTCTGTTTACCAAGTGACCTAGTGCCCTTCCACACAGCCCTATACCCCAGAATATCAAGGCAGAAAATTCCACAATATCTGCTTTGAATTGAGTTATCTGAGTCCACACTCAAATAATGTGGGATTTTCTGCCTTGATATTTTGGGATATAGGGCTGTGTGGAAGGGCTCCTAGTTGCATGTTGTGTGGTCTTCATTGGGCTGCCTTTAACGATAGTTTGGAAGATTCAGTTGATACAGAATGCAATGGCCCAGTTGCTTGTGGGGTTCAAGGGTTTTTAGGGTATATAACTTACATCCTTTTAAAGCTGTCCTTGTTATTGGTTTGTTTTTGTGATCAGATTAAAATCCCTTTAAAGCTTTAAATAGTTGGGACGAGGTTACTTGGAGGACAGCCTTGATCTTGCATTTATGAACATTCTCTGAAAGATGTATCATTGGAGTCATCCTTTTTTTCTCATTCACAGCTTTTACTGACATATTTTCTTTAAATATGCTTTTTCTTGAAATTATGAGTTGGGTTTTTAAGGTCATTCCTATTTGCTTTTAGTTGTTCTCCGTTGCTTTTTACTAGAGTATTGCAATTGTTTTATGCTTCTGCTCTTACTTAAGTGTTTTCACATGTCTAGTTGTAAATGTTTGAGGCTATTAAATATAAGCCATTTTAGAAATTTCTGTTTTGTGTTAGGGCATATAAGTTGGTAAATGAATACATACAGGTCTCCTATAATAATAATAATAATCATCATCATCATCATCTAATCAAGATGGTCCATGTCTGCGCTGTCCCCTCAGAAGTCCTGGACTTCTGACAGGGCAGTCCACACAGCCCTCTCGGATTTTCTGGGCTGATTCACCCCTGAATATCCGAGGCCACCTTACTGGGATCTGAAAGCATTATTCACTGATACATCACACAGTCCTAGACGCTTGGGAAGTGTCCGACATGTGATCCAAAACAACAGCCAGCCAGAATTATCTTGTCTGCTGTGGACTCATCTTGTTGTTTCAAATAATAATTTTATTTATACCCTCCACCATCTCCCCAAAGGGGACTTGGGGCAGCTAACATTATGCCAAGCCCAAAATTACAACAAAATACAATACAAGTACAGCAAAATAAATTACAAAAAGCAACAATAAATACATAAATACATAACATAGCATAAAAAAAGTTCCAGAAAGACATGATAGAAAAATGGGACACAGTGGGCAGGCCAAATGTACTAGAAGTAAAATTGATAGAATTGATATTATTTATTTATTTATTTATTTGCTATTTTTATATGCCACCCTTCTCAACCCCGAAGGGGACTCAGAGTGGCTTACAGCAAACAACAATACTGTCAGAGTGGCTTACAATGTACATATAACAATATTGCCGGAGTGGCTTACAGCAAACTGAAAAAACAACAATTAACATTACTGTCATAGCACAACATTAGCACTACACATCATATTGCACTACAACATATCACAATATTGTTAGCAATATTGCATGTAATATAAATATACAAGTTATAATATCACGATATAATTATTATATCACATTATCATTGGCAGTATTATACTGTGTTACAATACAACACTAGCAATACCAAATGCATATTCCACACACCATACCGTAATCATACTATTATTATTATTACATTACAATTATTATACTATAACATAATACAATATGTTACTATTATTATTATTATTACATTACAATTATTATACTATAACATAATACAATATGGCATCGAATTGTGCCGTACTGTAAGCCGCTCTGAGTCCCCCCTCGGGGGTTGAGAAGAGCGGGGTAAAATCCTGAAATAAATAAATAAATAATAAATAATATATTATATTATATTAAAATATAATGTAATGTAACATTATATTATCTCATGTATTATTATATTATATTATATTATTTATAAAATAATAAATAACATTATTTATTTAAACAAAATAAAATTACTTATTTAAATAAATAATTTTATAGAATTATTTTAAACACAGCAAGAGGGGCTCCGAGCTGATGGTAAAGTCAGGAGGCAAGATGGAACTGCCTTTCCGTCCCCTTCTGTCTTCACTCTGGCCCAGAGCAGCAGTTGGTGCTGGGGGAGGGGCTCCGAGCTGATGATATTACCCTGGATGAGGTAGGTAGAATGTGTTTCTGAGGGAGAATGTGTTTCTTGCTATGCTGATAAAAGTGCCTGGCTCACTTGCATTAATCTAAATTTAAATGCTAAGGATATCTAAAGGTCTTTTAATAATTCACCTCCATATTGGATCTTGAATCAGAAATGAATATGACTTTCACTGGAAAACATGAAAGAATGATGTGAATATTGCATGGTAAATATTCTGGAAGTGGTGACACTTCCTTGTTACTTATAATGGGCAATAAATAGTAGAGATTTTATGAAGTGCCTCTTAATCTAGAAAGCTCAAAATGATTAAATGTTACTGTACAGTGTGTTCTTTCTGGCACCTTTTCATCACTTTCTTAAAGAAAAGAAAAAGGATGGCAATTTTGCTACTTCAGAGAAAAAATCTGAATGGAATATCTTATGGGGTTCTGATGCACATTCATAGCTTTGAGATATAGATAGATAGAGCCTTAAACAGTTCTGGCCCAGAATATTTGCAGAACTGCGTCTCCTTATACTAACCAGCCCGAGCTTTGTGATTTGCGGAGGAAGCCCTGCTCTCGGTCCCACCCCCATCCCAAGTGCAGTTGGTGGGAATGAGACAGGGGGCCTTCTCCGTAATCACTCCCCGCCTCTGGAACTCCTTCTCAAAAGAATTGCTCCTTCTTCTTGTTTTTAAAAAACCAACCTATACACTGTGGTGTATGGAGAGAAGGAAGACTTATATGCCTGACTTATACTCTCCCCTAGACATGTTAAACCTTGTCTAAAGACGGGAACTGACTTCAACCCACTGGTAGTTGTATAATATGTCATTTTTATAATGGTTTTAGCCACTGTTCTTAGTTGTTCTTATTTAATGTCAAATTTATATTAATTAATACTTGTATAGGTTATATAGCAATAATAATAATAATAATAATAATCTTTATTTGTATTCCGCCATATCTCCCAGAAGGGACTCAGGACAGATTCCAACATAACAATGCCTACATAAAACACCTGATACATAAAATCCCAGAAAAACCTCACATATAAAAGTAACATTAAAACCTAACATCAAATTAAGACCTAACATCAGTAAATTAAGCCTAACATCAATAAATTAAACTACATGTAATCAAACAAAATTATATAATAACATAAATCTAAAAAAAACATCCACATTAGTGTACAACAGCCAGGAAGAGTTCACAAGATGGTGTGAGTTGGTTACGTAGTCAAATGAGGTCATTGAGCTGGTGTGGACCAGGAAAGCCCAGATATGAATAGTTCTCACTCGGAGACCTGGCAGTGATCTCTCGACCATCTAATCCTCCTCCTCTCCAAATGCTAGTGAGCAAAAGTAGGTTTTCAGTTATTTTTTAAAGGAGAGGAGGAAGGAGGCCAGCTTTATTTCTTTAGGGAAGGAGTTCCAGAGGTGGGGGTGACCATGGAGAAGGCTCCCTCTCTCATTCCCATCGGATTTAGGTTCTTACTGTCTGTTATTTTGTCTGTTATTAAATTTAGAGTTAGGTTACTTTTATACTGTACAATATGATTTGTCCTGATATAATTTGCCTGAATGTTTTTCCCTTTTTGGCACTGAATATTTGCCATACATGTTGGAAATCACCCTGTCACAACGTGGGCCTGGCCACTCTCCTTAACCACACACACAGACAAATGGCAATTAACTATTTATTGAAATCAGGAAAGGGAAAGCAGGTGAGGGTAATAAAGTTCAAAAGAGTCCAAAGGCCAATTTGCCCAAATGCAAAGATCAAAATAAAGGAATGTTCATCAAGGTAAATCCAAGTCTATGAAAATCAATCCAGGGAATACAAAGTCCGTGATCCAGGCAAGGTTATCCAAAACCAGAAGACAAGGCAATCCAAAGTTCATGAAGGTAAACTCAAAGTTGCTTGGAAAGTACTTGGAACAAGGCGAGCCGAAACTACAGCTCCTGAGACCCAGAGAACCACCACAACGTCCTTCCTGTAACGACGTGGCCTCCAATCTGAAGTACTTTAGAGCAAACTGTCCTCAGCTGATTCATACCCATCAGGCCCTTCACCGTTGCCATCTTGGTCCAGAGCAATTGGCACTCCCGGGGCCTGACCCCGTCCCCCGGACTGCAATGGAGGCTGGGGTCCCACACACCCTGAGTCTCTTTGGGGAGGTAGAGCAGTCTATTAAAAAAATCAAATAAATAAATAGATTGATATATAGCAGTGGTTCCATACCTTTTTTGACCACTTGACCAGGGACCACTTTGACCAGGGACCACCTTCCAACATTAGTACCAAAAGGGTTACAAATCAGTTTTTGGTCAACTTTAGATTCAGTTTGGTTATTTGGAGTGCTGATTCAGAAAATTGCATTGGATAGACCACATCAGCACTAGTTTCTGATGCAGAACATATGCCATCCAATAGTAGCCACCTTCTCGCCCACAGAAAACCATATATAATAAGCCTCAGCACTATAAGAAGGTTGCGCAAGACCATTTGCCCTCGTTCCACTAGTGTAGTAACAGTGAGGCCATAGACCATATTTTAGTTCTTGTAGACCACTGGTGGTCCATGGACCACAGGTTGGGAACCACTGATATATGCCAGTAGTAATTTTATATAATGAAAAGAATGTGCTTACTGGTTCCTTGACACTTGTTTATTAGATTTTAGATTTTTTTGTTACAAAGAAGTATAGGTTTTGGTAGGCATTACCTTCCTCATCAGCTAAACTTCTTCTATAGCAAAGTTGCAAAATAACCGGAAAACCTCTTTCTTCTCCCAAATATTGAATTAAACTTGCTAGATTGTCATAGTTAAATGCAAAAGAAAACCCCAACAATAGTCAATTCCAGAACAGTTTATTGTGCCCTCAGGAATGCAAAATCCATTTAGTTTATGTAAGTGGAAAATAAGATCATTTTAACACACAAAACCTAAGGAAAAAGTGTGTTTATACAAAATCGCAGTCAAGGTCTTTAGTATAACATATTTCTTTTCAAAGAAGGTTCCTTAATCTGAAAGTATGCTTTCAGTAAAACTAGCTCTTGAATTCTAAGGAAACTTCTTTAGGTAAGCAGTGTAAGAAACAAAATCATAGAGTTTGAAGTGACCTCAAGGGCCATCCAGTCCAACCTCATTCTGCTATGCAGAAAAACACAATCAAATGGGCAGGGAAATGTAAACAACATGATGTCACACCATGAAATAAGCTCTATTAGATAGTGCAGAATTAGATACATGAACACTAACATTTCCTGCTGTTTCTTTAATATCACATTCACTATAATGCTGTAATAATTTACACTGAAGAGACAAATAACCAGTATATCTAGTATTTAAGAACCATTTGTGGAATAAATTTTTATTGTGATACATGGGGGGGAAAAGAAACATACAATCTTTGAAATTCAACAATCAAAATACAAGTAATACTGTCCCAGTCCCACTGCCTCCACATTCCCACCTGTGAACCACCACCCATGACTTCTGAAACCACACCATATGGAACTCGTACCTAACAAAAATCTATCCTTATTACTCTAATAAATTACCCTATTTCAAAATCTATTTTTGTCTTCTTATTTAAATACCCAAAGCCAGACTTCATTTACTAGCAAAATCGTTTTTGTTTCCTCCCCTTATGCCATTGATGATCATGTCCATTTGAATATACTCTAATAATTTTCTTCTCCCATCCTTAATAATCAGTTCTTTCCCCGCCTTCCAAGATTTTGCTATCATGATTCTCACTGCCACAAAACTATATTGGCCAATTTCTACATCTTCTTTGCCAGTTTTCTCATGAAACAAACCCAATAAGCACATGTCAGGGTTTTTTCTTAATCTTCTTATTAATCATTTTATTTGTTTCTTTAGTCAACTTTTTCCAAAACTTTTTTTACCACTATACAGCTCCACCAAACATGGAAAAAGGTGTCCTTCTGTGTTTTGCACCTCCAGCATTCCCTACTAGTAGTATTTAAGGATCATTGACAGTTCAAGGTTAACAGTTTGAGATGCTGCCATAGCAGGTAAACTCCCTAGTCTGCCAGAAAAAAATCAATATGCACAAATAATTTCACCATGGAAAATGATGGGGGAAGGGTTTGGAATCCTGGGAGTTGTAGTTTTGCAACTTGGTTGTAGTTTTGCAACTTAGTTTTGCAGTTGGTGTCAAGCTGCTTTATTTCTACAGTGTAGACGTACCCTTCGAAAGGTCATGCCCTGGAGTCCCATGCCATAGCATGAGTGCTATTTAAATCCTATTTTGGTGTGAACAGCTCTATGTCTGCAGATGAAGGCTCCAATTTTGCAAGGATCTCAGCTGTATTGAATTCAATCAGTGAAGTAGTGAATCAGCTGAAATACTTATAGAAAGACATTATGTTATAAATGCCACACTTCAAACACTTGAATGAAAAACAATATGAAACAGCCAATTAGTTCTTGAATAGTGGAGAAACTGCTATGGTTATCATGAATGTGGGGCTCATTTAGGCAAACTGGTAGTTAGCCAATTTAACCCAACATAGAAGAAACCTATAGATTTTTTAAAAAGACTTGGAGAACGGTACTTTTGAACTTGTGGTTCCATAGAATCCCAAAGCAGAGAAAGAAAATTAACATTAAAAAGATTGGTCTAATGAATAGATTTATGGTTCCAGAGCAGACAAACTGAAATCTGTAATGTTACATATACAGAATAAGCTACTTTAAGGGATTTTTTGCTTGGCAAAAAAATCCCAACTCTTCTGTTCCTCTTGCTTTGTAGATCAGAACATATGACCCATGGCTTGACAGAAGTAGGCTATATCTATCATTTTATCTTAGTCTTCCTCCCCACAAATGCCTTTTAGAAATATCCTATCCATTTCATTGACCTTCTCTTGCTCACTGCAGTTTGGATTTAAACTTCTAGAAATTTCCCAAAGTTCCATGGATGTCAACAGAAAATTCTGAAAACTTTTTTGCTGCTTGGTAGAGCATTCAAAGTGGCACAGCTGGAGCCCATTAATCATTTAGGAGTTCTTAAATTGAATGCTCATCTTTCACATTTGCAAGAGAACACCCAACAAAAAGAAACATTTTATTGGTTGCTCCAAGTGACCCAAATAGACACTTAACTGCTCACTTACCTTTATTGTTTTTTTAAACACATTCTGAACATTTTAGTAACTGTCATGGGAATGGAAGTACACATTTTATTAATCAATGGCAACATTTTAAACTCAGTAGGAGACTCCCCTCAGTTCACCTTTCGCTAAACATAGACTCATCTGCTTCTCTATATGTTCTTCAGTGTATTCCAATTCTCTATTCCCTACTCCCCTCCCTTCCCCTTCATTCTCATACAACCACATCCTAATTATAGCCTGCAGTGGGATACATCATGTTTCTTGTTATTTTGTTGTTAAAGAAAACACTTCATATAAATGTTTTTTTAAAAAGGAATTTAAAAATATGCCTTACATGGTCAAATCTCTTGTAAAACAATATTTGTCGAAGCTGACACCTAGTGTTTACTAACTATAACTGAAAAGTTTTTTTAAAAATGATTTAATTCTGCCTAGGCAATTCAGGGCCCTTCCACACAGCCATATAACACAGAATATCAAGTCAGAACATCCCACAATATCAGCTTTGAACTGGGTTATCTGAGTCCACACTGCCATATAATCCAGTTCAATGTGGGATTTTATTCAGCTGTGTGGAAGGGGCCTCAGTGTCTGATTCTATTCCTAATATTACAGAGTTGAGGTTAATTTTCCATAAAGCGGTTTCTACAAGTGGGCTTTGGTGCAGCTAGCTGATAAGCCATCTGCATTAAATCACTACTGACTGAGAGGTCATGAGTTCGACGCCAGCCCGGGTCGGAGTAAGCTCCCAACCATTCATAGTCTAGCTTGCTGTTGACCTTTGCAGCCCAAAAGACAGTTGCCGCTTTATGCAGGGAGACTAATTTAATTAATGTACGATGACAAAAAAACCTTCCTCAGTGTGCAGAAGAAGGACTCGGTGTTACAAATGGACGGTGAAGCTCCCCCTGTGGCTGGAATAGAGCCAGAATTGAGCATACCCTCATAAATGTTAAATTACCTCTGTGTCTGTCTATATATGTTGTATGCCTAATTGGCATTGAATGATTGCCATGTATATGTGCATTGTAATCCATCCTGACTCCCCTGCGGGGTGAGAAGGGTGGAATATCAGTACTGCAAATAAATAAATAAATAAATAAATAAATAAATAAATAAATAAATAAATAGTCCATGGAGTATTTCAGTGGTATATTATCTACATGATTGCTAGTTGTGTGACTATTTGTGATCTTTTGTATTTTAGTATCCTTATTGGACAGCCAAAGATTTTGCAGCAGTTTTATGCAAAATGGCTAGAGGAAGCTTGCTTTAAAGTTGAGCCACTTGTAACAAATTACTTGTTGTAATTTGACCTATTGAATAAGCAAGATGTAGATCTTTATCACAATTTTATAAAGCAGATATTTTGGTTGGGACAAATCCACAGGAGCCTTCACTGGTAACACAGTTCTTCATTTTTCAATGAATCTTCAGGATTGTACTTCTGTATAAGAAGGGAGAAAAGTTAAAGATTGTCTAACAAAGTTCTCCCAATTGATGATCTCAGTTAAAGTAGAATAATTCTGTACTATGATTGAACCCAAGGAAATAAATGTTTTATTAAACTGATGTTTTATTATCTGAGATTTGTTTCCAGCCTATAGAGATCATTTTCTCTATCCGGCAGAACATCTGTCTAAACTTTCCTACCTACGTTTGCCTTGACAGTTCCTATGTATTGCACAAAAATCTGTGTAACTTCAAGTTTTAGAAATGGTTGTACTAGTTCCTTAGGTAATCATAATTTACTTCATACTTTCCCTGAATCCTAGCTACTGAATTTTGCTTGATTTGGCCAGTGTAAATACTTAAATCTTCTGGGTAGGCACATGCTTTCAATAAGCTATCCAGCTCTTCATTGCTGTTACTTGTATGTCCACACCACAAAGCATCCACTGTGTGCAGATGTGCTGTAATTGTTTCCAGAACTCCAAGAGCAAAATACATTTTATTGCTTAAGAAGAAGATGGCAGAGCGATGTGAAACAATGATTTGGGGTCAACATGGGGGAAAAAAGTTCTTTAAGCTGCACTGCCTTCTGCAGAGCCATGATCTTCACACAGATCAGCTTCATCCTAATAATTGGCTAAACTTTCTCTCCTTCTTTCCCATCTCCCTGGTTTTGGTTAGTGGTTTTCTTTCCTTTGCATTTTTCCAGTTGATTGTGTGGTGATGGAAACAAATCAAACAAAATATCTGCCTTGGATTTCGAAATGCAAATTTGTGTTTCTTGCTTAATAAAAAGTAGTGTTAGCACTAAGGCCTAAATGCCCCAAAGGCATCAGATCCGTTCTGATCTTGGAAGCTAAGCAGGGTTGGCAAGGAGGCTAGCATGAAACTCTTATTCTTGATTTGCAGAAAGAGTTAGATAGGAAGAGAGACAAATTGTGTGTGTGTGTGAGAGAGAGAGAGAGAGAGAGAGAGAGAGAGAGAGAGAGAGAATTCAATGCCCTGTAAGTCATCAACCTTTGTTCTGAGGTGACATAGTTCTAGTTGGTACTAGGATGGAAGACAACAAACCAATACCAAAAGCCATAGTGTAGACTATGGGCCCTTCCACGCAGCCCTATATCCCAGAATATCAAAGCAGAAAATCCCACAATATCTGCTTTGAACTGGGTTATCTGAGTCCTCACTCAGATAATGTGGGGTTTTCTGTATTGATATTCTGGGATATAGGGCTGTATGGAAGAGCCCTGAGTGACTTCTTGAGTATTTCACACGACCCTATATGAATTTGAAAGCATAAAATGTGACTTAAAAAATCTGTTGTGATTCTTCTCCTCACCCCTACTCCTAATTAGCAAACAGGGATGAATGCTGAAACTATATTTATTTCCAGGAACAAATTGCATTAATGGTCTGATGGATATCCCAATAACAAAATATCTCCAACTGAGTGACATGGTTTGCAATGATGCGCTGTTCTTTGTGACAGCAACTCTATAGGCAGTAAAAACATGTCACTTAGATCAGTGTTTCCCAACCGCTGTGACGCGGAACAGTAGTGTGCCGTGACGGACCTCCTGCTGTGCCACGAGAAAAGATCTCTGCCCCCCTTCCTTCCCCCCCTCCTGCCGAACTCCTGCTGCTAGGGGGAGGAGGAGGAAGGGCCGGGCGGCGGCAAAGAAAAAGAAGGGGCCGGGGTGCTGCCTCCTTCGGCCATTTCCCTAGCCAGCCTCCAATCCGTCATGACTCCTGCCCCTCGCTCACTGAAGCCGCAGGGAGGAGGAGCCCCAACCACTGAAGTCTGTCTATCGCTCATGTTCCTCCTCCTCTGTGCGGCTTCAGCGAGCGAGGGGTGGGAGTCATGGTGGAGAGTAGCGCCGGGGATGGGGGCCATGACTCCCGCCCCTCGCTCGCACTGCCCCCTCAAGGCTGGAGAAACTGTGGGAGAGCTGAAGCTGGGGAGGGGGTGGGGCATGGTGCGGCCTGGCTCCTCCCCCGGCTTTGGCACTCCCAGCAGCTGCTCCCAGCAGGCCACCATCCCCCAGCCGTTCTTTACTGTGTCATTTTGTGTCATTTTGGTTGGTGGTGTGCCCCCTGATTTTTTTTAAATGTTAAAAGTGTGCTGCGGCTCAAAAAAGGTTGGGAAACACTGACTTAGATGATGCAGTAGCCACTAAAAGCAAATTTCTCACACAGAGTGTGCTGTCTGCCAGTTTTCATATCTACTGCTCTATTGCAGAAGCAGCAGCTTGAATGAATAAAGTCTATTTAGTTTAAGGATGCCAATGTACATTAATTCTTTGGCTAGCAAATCTAAGCTATTGAAGAAAAATGTCTCCCACCATATTTTCTCCAGTATGATAACATGCTTCAACAATTGTTGTCACTACACCATAACTAATCTGGGCTTCTTGTGATGAAACAGGTTGTCTGCCCAGATATATAGCTCCCTTCATGATGCTTTAGCATTGCATCAGCACCACAATTCAGTGCCATAGTCTCCTAGTTTAGTCTGTGTATACTGCCCAAATTCTTGATCTCAACCAACTGTTATCAGTAGTTGAATCTGTCATTGAACTATGTGTAGCAGACTGTCTGCCTGGTGGCCCCTGTGTAAGCCTCCTGTCATCCAGTATAATGAAAATCATGTATCATTGTCACTCTAGTTCAGCTGTCTTCTGTAGCTGGAATTTGAAGACACTTTACTAAAATGTCTATTAGATATTGATCACCAGTAATAATTAGATGTTGACCTCTAGCTGTGTTATTATAGCCACATTGTCCTAATTACAGAGTCCCTTAAGTTAGTCTCTAATATTGTGTGTCCAACTATCTTGAAGTGAATGTGGTAGAGATACGTTATGTCTGAAATACAATTCCTTAGGCACTAGGATAATTCATTGTACTAGTATGGGTATTTTATGAGTTGTAATCAAAAAAGTAAGCTTTGGATGGAGAACTTGTAGTAGAAACCTTTAAAATCTAAAAACCAGATACTAGTAGAAGTGTATAGGCTTTCTCACAAATCAGAATCAGAATCATGTATGCTGCCTTGAGATCCATGATAAAGGGCAGGATTTAAATATTTTCAATCAAGAAAGCCATGGTTTACAAGATTTGAGCAGAGCTGTTAATTGGGTTTAATAGAGTTTTCTCATTTAAAAGTTTGCTATAGGTCAAAACCAAGACAGTAACAAATCAGTATGGAAAGATGTCCTATGAGGGAAGACATTTCATTCCAAGTTTTGTCCATCTGATATTTGACCATCAGAAGTTTAAAAAGTCCATTTGACAATCTTTCCATTTAGCAATGTCATTAAATCTAGAATATGAATCAAAGTTAATCTATCTTTCCCACTTTAGTTAAACCTGGTATCTCTGTTTTCCTTTCCTTTTCATGGAAACACTTCTTCCTCATTTCTGGAAGTGACTTGCAATGTCTCTGCTTCAGACTCTTTCTTGAGCCTTGGATTTTCCACTTCACATACCCATATTTTAGCTTTCCTGCTTCTGGTTGCCCAGAATTACTTCAACCAATTGGGAGTGCAATTTGAAATGCCCGTTTTTACAGGAAAGTGTATAAATATCGCTTTTCTCTTTTCCTCCCCTAATAATTATGCTGTATTGGAATACACTTGTACTATTCCATCTGGACAGATCCAAATGCCTCTAAATGAATAAGCAACAGAGTCAGCCAACCAGTCCTAGATTTTAAACAACAGGGCCACTGATATACCTGTGTTTCCTAGTTATATCTATTCAGAGTGAACATGGGGGTTCATAGGATGGCTTGTCCTGGTGAAAGGAAAAACCAACCATATGTCTCTATAAGCCCATTTATGTAACTGGTATTTTTTTTAACTTGAAATAGAGAAAAATCTCCCACTTAATCTCATAAGCAGTCTGCTTTTTTGTGGCCATTCTTGGAATAAATGTAACTGGGAGCTAGCAAATAGGATGATTCTTCCAAAAATAAATTTTCTCTTCCAGGCATTATTCAATATATCAAGTAAAATAATAAAAAAATGAGACACCTCAATTAAAAAAACAGGTAGTAGGAACCAATAAAATCAGAATATCCAATTTGGTATTTTACTCCCTACAAGAAAATGGAAGACAGGGAGTCCTCAACCTACAAAGTTACTTTGAAGCATACCAACTAGTGAAAACTATTCAAATTAGAGTTTGACAATGCAAAAAGATGGGTAAGAAATGAAAAGCCAATAAATGTGTGGAACCACTGTCCATGCCTAAAGAAAAGGATGAACAATCAAGAAATAAAGAAAATAAAAGGAAGTTCATTATCTTCAATGAATGCTGGAAAAATGGCCAAATAAACTTCCATTGAACAAAATAGACAGACTCCCAATAGGAATATTAGATAATAAAATGAATAAGATATACGTTAAAGTGATAATTAGTTTAAATAAAAATGATGTAACACAAATAGGAGTTCTTTTAAATTTGGATGGAACAACCAAAGACAGGGAGGAGTTAAGAGATAAATGTGGATCAAGCAATTGATTGTTATGGCATGGAATGTCGCAAAAGATGACAGAGTGGAAGAAGAAGGAAGGTCCCGATACAGATTTAGATCAAATATTACAATTAAAAACCAAGAAAGGAAAAGGAATTATGGAATTTACATATAAAAAACTAATGGATAACCAATATAATTTAAAAACCCACTCTGTTAGAACTATGGAAATATGAACTCAATTGTAATCAGAAGGACTTAGAACTGTGGATAAATTCAATCAAAAACTTAAATATTTAAAGACCAAAAAAATACAATGGAAAATACTGATAAAATGGTATAGAACCTCCCACCAAATAGCCCATATTAGAAAAAGAACATCTAAAAGCTGCTGGCATGCATGCGTGGAAACATGGTGGGACTGTGTCAAGGTACACTAATTCTACAGAAAAACAAAGGGGGAAATGGAGGAATTATTAGAGCGAAAATTGGGTGGAATTAAAAACAGTTTGTTACCCTGAAACTGGAAGGGAAAAGTGGCAATCAAGATTGGGCTAAGATGACTAAATATATGCTAGCTGCAGCCCAAGCTACGATCGCGCTGGGATAGAAAGAACATATAAAAACCAGATATACAAAAATCGTATGATACTTAGCAGACTATATGCTTCAAGGTTAAATCATTGATAGGAAAAATAAATATACCAATGGATACCCCAGGGGGAAATGGGAAGGGAAATGAGGAAAACTGATAGCCAAGGCAAAAGAAAACAGAAAATATAAGAAATTGTACCAAACTGTCCTTACATCCCAACAGACAAAATGAACGATAAAGGAACAGGAAATGTAAGACTGTTCCCGGAGGGAGGGAGTGAACGGGAGAAGGAGGGGGAGGGGAGAAATCATGGAAAAGGGATGGATACAAGTACGGGATGAGGGCGATTACATATTAAATGTTTTTGTTAAATTGTTAAAATATATGAACCGAATAACTAGTCAATGTTATCTTCTAAAGTAAATATACCTTACTTGTTTGACCCAAATACATAAACTAAAAAAACTTAATAGCAGGAGGGATTGAGCAGGCTATGATTTTCTTTGGGGAGAGAAAGCTGTAAACCTTTTGATTGCACCAGGAAGCAGGTTGCATGCTCAGTAAGCATCTTTTCAACATCTGGAATTGGATAAGCAGCCCAACTGGTAGTGAGCCAGGTTGCCGCCAACATCGTCACAGTGACTTTTTTCCTTGTAAAAGGAATAATAATAATAATTTTATTTCTTACCCGCCTCTCCTCATGGTTCAAGGTGGGTTACAGAATAATTGAAATGCATAAACACTGCAAAAACACCATAAATACACATATTAAAACATACCTCTATATAAGCTAAACACCAAAACGTATCTCTATAAAATACATATTAAAATATCTTGGCATTACTTCGCGAATGAAGATTCTTAGGAAGGACTCATCCCACGCTTTTTACAAGCGCGTTGATGACTAAAAAGGCCAATCTGAGATAGGCAAGTTCGGTTGCAGAAAGCACAGCAGAAAGTCTCCTTGGGTGATGTTTCCAAGTTGCGGTTCTTTTCTGCGTTTCTCCTCAAGACCCATTCGGCGTGTCTTCTCAAAAGAGGCCGCAGCATTGTGGATAGTGCGTCTCCATGCCTCCCGATGTGAGGCCAGGGTGGACCATTTTTGGTGATCAATCTGGCCAAGCCTGAGATGTTGTTTCAGGGAGTCCTTATATTTCTTTTTGGGGGCGCCTCTCTTGCGCTGACCCGTGGCAAGTTCACCATAGAGTAATATACAAAATAGAGATTAAACAAAGAACAGATTAGGGATGGAAGGATGCTATGGAGTCTAATATTGCAAATCATTTTGTAGGCTGTTCAAGAGAATTGAATTGGATCCCCCCCCCCCGATTTTTTCAGTCCGAATGAACACTCACGTATACCTAAACTTAAATTCCAATTCTCTTTTTTACAACTGTTTATTAGTAACAAGACTGGCAAGTATACTTCTAGATTTTTTTTGTTTCCAGATTAATTTTTTTAGCAGCATTCAAGTAGTATAGTCTATGCAGTGCTGTACCAGTGATCACCTCTAATGATATGTATGGCAAATGGGTATCTGTCAGGGTTTTTCTCTCTCTCTCTCTCTCTCTCTCTCTCTCTCACTCACTCTCTCTCTCTCCCTCTGTGGTATATTTCTATAACATTAAGTATCTAACTATGGTGTATTTGTTTTACTGCCTGACATGTTTAACTTAATTTTCCTTGTCTGCTAAATTACTTACTGTTTAAAACTACTGTATAAACATACACATTCAACTTAAGGGCTCATATTTTGTGAGAAGGTATTACTGTAATTGTATCCTTACAATTACAGTACGCACACACAATGTTTTTTCCACATGTCTCTGATTCCTGCACATTTTCATGACTTCAGTTCTGTACAATTTGAAAGGGGAAAGGTTAAAATTGAATATTTGTAAGTATAAATATGGGGACATTTATGAGATGATTTGGTGTGTTGGGATTAGGGATTCTGTTCTCTTTTCAGTCCAGTTGTAGATTAGAGCACACATTTGGTGTATTGTTGGGAAAATGTTCATGTGATCTTTGGGAATTTTACAAGCTAACCATTTAGAACTGTGAATTTCAGCACTTTTCAGCTGTAGAAGTCTTTTAATGATAATCAGCATGAAGGTTTTAGGTATACTTTCATATAATAATTTCCTCTTCATTTGCACTCAATTGTGCAAAATAATTTAAAATGATATCACCTAAAGCACATAGGAAAAGAATAGTAAGATAGGAAAATGACTCTGCTTTCTTCCAGACAGAACATCTGTTCTAGAGCAAAACGGAAAAGCATACGTAAACTATGTTTTTGTGTGCCGATAGCCTCATCCTAAATGCTAAGCCTTTTAAAACATGTGTGTGTCTATGTGTGTATACACACACTGCTGATTCACTAAATCTCTCCTAATTAATTGACACCAGTGCTTGGAAAAGTTGCATTTTCAAAGAACAGTCTCTGGAATCCCCCGCCAATATGGCCATCTTGGGAACTTGGGGAGTTGTAATCCTCTTGACGACTTTATGTACTTTCTTGATGACTGGATTCATTCTTATGTAACATTGGAAAAAAGTATTATGCTGTGTAAGATGGTATCCAGTACTTCCAAGTTTCCACCATCTAAATTTATTGAATGTTTTTTTCCAAGACTTTGCAATAGCAGTGGGATAGCAGCAGGGTGCAACTTTACCTCAGATTGGCCACTGGTTAGTTACGCGGATGTGCCAACTAAGTTCCTAGGGCTCAGTCACATATTTGGCAACCCTTGTTTTTTTTGAAGCTCTATGTACATTTGTTCCCAAAACTTTCCATTTTGCAGATCAAATACAATCCCAGCGTGAAAAAGTAACTTTTCGAAACACAGTTTCCTCCTTTGCAACATGAAAACTGTTCCTGACTGGGTAATATTGGTAGGTTACATACCTGTGACCATCTTTCTTCGAGTGGAGCTCTGTGAATCCACACTAACCCGCCCAGCCGGCCCGGAGGGCATTTAAGCCCGCTCCCAGCACGCCCACCCCATTCCTGTAACGAGGAAGGGGCGGTTTGTGAAAGAGGGGCCCAGGCGGGTTAGTTTGGATTCACAGAGCTCCACTTGAAGAAAGATGGTCACAGGTATGTAACCTACCATTTTTTCGTGGGCTCTGTGAATGCACACTTATGAAGCGTTAGCAAACTAAGGTTCAGGATGGTGGGAACAAACCGACCAAAGTGTAGGAACCAAACAATTTTATTGCAACAAGCCAACATGGCCAATGACTATAATAAATAAAGGATGGAAGGCAGGCTCCCAATCCCTGTAAACAAAGTGCAACAAGCACCATTCATGCCAGGCATGCAGGCCTCACATACTTAAAGTGCATGTATAAAGTGCAAACGTCATAACTGTAAATATGCCCCATCGGGCGAAGCGCGCTCGTAAAACATAACACAGTGACCTGAGAACATAGGACACGGTACATAATAATAACAGTGGTCACAGCCCATCCTCCATAGGAGGGGATGACCGGTATTTAAACTGCCGACCCATCAGGGCCAGGCCATGGAGGGGAGCGTCTAGGGAATAACTGGCCCTAGATCAACTGTAGTGACACGGTTCAATTGAGGGTATGCCCTGCGATATAACACCCTGGATCTCCCTAAGAGCGAGGGGTGAGCACCGATCGGCCGAAGGCCGCTTCCCTGTCATGTAGTGTATCTATCCGATAGTGGGAGATAAACGTAGAGGGGTTGGCCCAGATGGCCACCCTGCATATTGAGTCCAGCGGGATGCCGTTAAGGAAGACGGTCGAGGCAGCCACCGCCCTGGTCGACCAACCTTTGACCCGCGGGGGCTGAGGTTGGTGGGCTATCTGGTAGCACAACTCAACCAGGGACGCCACCCAATTTGAGAGCCTCTGCGACGACACCGGCAAGCCCAGCTTGTCGGTGGCGTAGGAAACAAAGAGCCTGTTAGACCGTCTAAACTCCTGTGACCTCGACTTGTATACCCCAAGGGCCCTTTTGGCATCTAGGGTATGGAGGGATTTTTCCTTTTCCGAGGTAGGTGATGGGAAGAGGTCTGGCAGGACAATGTCCATGTTCAGGTGAAAGGGCGACACCACCTTCGGTAAGAAGGTGATGTCAGTCCGCAGTATGGCCCTGTCAGCCAGGAAGATCAGGTATGGCTCGTCTACCCGAAGAGCCGCCAGTTCCGACGGTCGTCGAGCTGAGGCAATGGCCACCAAAAACGTCACCTTCCAAGAGAGGAGACGCAGGTCGATCAACGTGAGGGGCTCGAACGGCGGGGCCATGAGGCAGGAAAGCACCAGGTCCAGGTTCCATCCCGGCGTTGGTGGGTGCACTGGGGGGGCACATGTTATTGACTCCCTTCAGGAACCTCCTGACCATAGGGTGCTGGAACAGTGAAGGGCCGCCCCTCTGCTGGCTGTGCTAGGTCAGCGCCATGAGAGACGTCTTCAGCGACGACATGGAGAACCCTCTCTTGACCAGCACTGCAAGGAAGTCGAGGACTGTAGACACCGAGGGTGGAAAGGACCGGTCGGTGTGTGTTGCCTGGAACTCCGTGAAGTGGGAGAAACACGCTGAATAAGCCCTAGAGGTGGAAGGCTTATGTGCCGCCGCCAGGATCGAGGGCACTGTCGGGGTGAAGCCGGTCAAGGCCAGATCCTCCACGCTGTAAGGTGGAGAGATGGGAGGTCGGGATGGAGGAGGAGGCCTCCCTCCCTCGTCAGCAGGTCTGGACGACACGGCAGGTGGCGATACAGACCGTTGGCAAGGTGGAGCAGGGTTGGGAACCACACCTGTCTTGGCCAGTAGGGTGCGATGAGGATGCAGTCTGCTCTGAACCCTCTCGATGACCCAGAGTAGCAGCGGGAACGGAGGGAAGAGGTACAGGAAGCCCATTGACCAGTCGAGCAGGAGGGCATCTCCTAGGCAGCCCTGGTGAGCATCCGGGGCAAGCCTGGCACCGAAGCGAGGCAGTTGATTGTTTCCCGGCGACGCAAAGAGATCTGCGTCGGGGAATCCCCACTCCCGGAAGAGGTGATGTAGCTCTTCTGGATGAAGCATCCACACGTGCGAGGACCAGTGGGTCCTGCTGAGGAAATCTGCCTCTGTGTTTTCGACGCCAGGGAGATGTACTGCTCTGGGCACGACTTGGTGGAGTATGCACCACTCCCACAGCCTCTGGGAGAGGGCTAGTAACTTCCTCGACCCGGTTCCGCCCTGCTTGTTGATGTAGTACATGGCCACGATATTGTCTGTTCTGACCAGTACTACTCTGCCGATGATGATCGGCACGAAGGCTCGCAGGGTCTTGAAGACGGCGAGAAGCTCAAGGTAGTTGATGTGGTGGAGCTTTTCCACAGTTGACCACTGGTCGTTGATGGATACCCCTCCGCGTGTCCACCCCTCGTCGACAGCGAGGCATCTGTCGTGATGGTGATGGATGGCAGGCTTGTGTGGAACGGGACCCCGATGCACACGTTGCAGCTGAGCGACCACCAGTGAAGAGAGTCTCTGACCTGTTGTGGTGGGGAGAGTCTTTTTGAGTGATGTTCCACGACCGGGTCGAAGTGGTCGAGGAACCACCGCTGTAGAGGCCGAAAATGGAGCCTTGCTAATGGCGTCACTGCTACGGTCGATGCCATGTGACCTAGCAGGACCTGGACCTGTTTTGCTGTGACGGTCGAGCGGCTGCACCGGTTGACCTCCTGTCAAAGCGCCTGGAATCTGACATCTGGCAGAAAGGCGAGCTGACTGACGGAGTCGAACATTGTCCCGATGAACTTGATGCAGGTCATCGGGACAAGTTGTGACTTCTCGTCATTGAAACAAAGGCCCAATGAAGAGAGTAGTCATAGAGCAATGGTGATGTGCTCCTGCAGTAGATCCGGGGACCTGGCCGCCAGCAGCCAGTCGTCCAGATATGGAAAAATCCGGATTTTCTGCTTCCTCAAGTGAGCGGCCACCACCGACATGCACTTTGAGAATGTCCTGGGGGCGGTTACTAGGCCGAAGGGCAGGACGTTGAACTGGTACGTCTGTCCGGCCACCCTGAAGCAGAGGAAGTGTTGATGGGAGCGCCGTATCGAGACGTGGAAGTAGGCGTCTAGCAGGTCTATGGAGGCGAAGTGATCACCGGAGTGCAGCAGTGGGAGAATAGACGACACTGACACCATCCTGAATTTCCTCGGCTAAATGTACGCGTTTAAGTCTCTGAGGTCCAGGATGAGTCGCAGGGTACCATCGGGAGAAGAATGCATCTCCGTCCCAGTTCGCCGGTCGTGGTGAAGCTGCTCCCTTTTGAAGCAGAGTGTCGACCTCCCTCAGGATCACCTCCGACGGCTCCGTCTCGACGATGAACCCCGTGGGCGGGAGCTCCTCGAATTCCAAGGCATAGCCGTCTTGGACAATCCTGAGAACCCATGCATCTGAGGTGATGCGTCACCAAGCACCGATGAAGTGGGTCAGGCGGTCTCCGAATGGAGGGTTTGGTGGTGGAGGTCGACAGATGGGAGGAGGCATGGAGGTGGCAGCGGTACCGTGCGAGGAGGCGGTGTCGTCCCTCGTCCCGTCAAACACGGCATCTTGACTGTCCGTTTCCAGAAGTCTGGCGTGGTTCAAGAAAGCCTAGTAGGGCCTTCATCAAACAGGTAGGGGAAAGTGGGGGAAAGTGGAGGGAACCATCCTCATTAGTTCCCTACTGTTTTTCTGTGTCTTCTGAGTTGACCTCCCATTTCACATGGTTTCCCATCCTTTCCCCACTTCCTCATTGTGTTCTCCAAATAGGACTCCAATAATACTAGCTACTCCTCCAAAGACACTCTGGGCTTTGTTTCTCCATGCTGCTGAAATGGAGCCCCATGGATGCCCACCAGAAATTGCTCTGCATCATGTGATGGGCTCTGTGGGACTCCATTTTGACAACATGGTGAAATGGAGGAGAAGATGAAGAGAAAACTGCATCTGATAAGATCCTAAGATCTTGCTCAGAAGATTTCCACCTTTTTCTTACTCTTCTTGATTTGCACTGCAGGAGCTCCCAACACAATCCTTACTTCCTTTCTTTTCTTTCCAAAATCATTCTGCCAAATCCTGAATAAAGAGGATGTGTAGATTTGTATGTATATGTAGATTTGTATGCATATAATAGATTCTAATAAGGAAGGCAGAATTAGGAAAAGATCCCATTGAATTTTGAAACGGATGGGAGAAATGTAGTGGATTCAGTTGTCCATTGCCTGAGAAAGAAAATAAGGAAAAAAGAAGAAAGGGTGCAGACTTGTGCCTGTTATCTCAGAGGGACAGCAAATTCACTCCATGTTTTAATCTGTGGTTTGAAGATTCATCCAAGCTATCTTGGGGATATGGTTCAGTGCCTTCTATATAGTTCTTTTAAAGTTCAGACCAAAACCCAAAGTGAGATCACTACCCATTCAGATCAAAATCCCTACCCTCCACTGTGAATAGGCTGTTATGACGAAGTTAGGGAAGCTTATAATCAGCAAAAAATCTGCTCTCAAAGCTGTTGAGTTGAGCTATTGAAATTGTTACACACAAAAATGCAATAATTCTAAAATGGCATTTACCAACCATCTTCCCTTTGTAACAAGCCATACAAAAGTTCAAACAAAATAACACACTGTTCCCAGCATCACAGCTGGAAAGTAGACAACTGGTCCCTTCTCATATGTAAAATAGGAATAAAATGTAATTGTTTTATAGCAGCTCTGTACAATTTCTGAACTTCCCCCATCAGCTGAACACAGCCTACAAACTTACAGGCCACCCAAACTTCTGCATTTGCTTCTTGTGTGAAAAAAAAATTGGGGAAAGGATACATTGTCAGGGCCTTATGAATGTCAAGTGGATTATATTCAATTTGATGGACCAGATGTTGTGCACAACTGTTCTGAAGAAAAGAACTGAAAAGTTCTGATTCCTGTTTAAAGTTAATTGCTCACAGTTTTTTTTCTAGATCAAGGGCAAGAGTTTGTTCAGAAGTCCCACTGGATTTTAATAGGATTCATGCATCAGATTGCATTAGTATTAGACTCCAAAATTCTGAGTAATTTAGTTAAGAAGCAGTTTTTATTCACAGGTTCTGGAAATGATGACACTGTCTGAGTATGTAGTAAATGTAATGGTAATGGCCTAAAAATATTTGGGAAACTCTATACCAGAAAGGACTCTAAAGTCCTAGAATGATGTCATGTGTAATTAGACTGATTGGGTACTTCTGATTGTACAGCATTTTAATGATCTTGAAGAAGCAGAAAGTGCTTTAGGGGAACAAATCAAGAATGGCATTAAGTGCTAAGAGGGTTTCTTACGTATTTTCAAACATGTCTGTCCTTGATTCAACCGTTAAAAACCCTACTCTGTTATTTTGCATGCCATTCTTCTATAAATTTTGTTTAGATGTTATATTTGGAGCATTTAATTGCTCCAATGCTATTGTTATTGAAACAATATTAATGTTATAGGATCATTTCTGTGTTCAGTAAATAAACAAAAGCCATTGTAGTGTATTAGTATGAGTGCCAGATTAGGACTTGGGGCTGAATGATACGTCCTTACTTCTTTTTCCATGCTGTTGGAAAATAAGATGTTCTTCTCCTTCCAATATGAAAATACTTGTTTTGGAAGGTTGAGGTTTTAAGGTGACTATATGTTCCTCTCTAGTTTGCTCTGCTGCTTTGGAGGAATAATCTAGTTTTTCAAATGTGTGGTTTAAGTCCTAAATTGGAACCAGGCAGGGAGGTGATCATCTAGTTTACTTAATAATTCCCAACACAAAAGGGGACTCCCTTGTATCCCTACCCAGAAAAGACGGTGTCAATAAAGAGAACATGAGAATATGGACACACATTGTGGAAATTTTACTTCGCCAGCTGCTAAAATCATGTGACCAGACAAACTGATATAATGAATATATCCACATCATAGAAACACCCCGTTGCACCAGTACATGGCTATGTATTAGGGATCCCATGTGACTTTCTAAACCAAATTTAGCTTAGGTTTTAAAAGATGTATGTGGCAATAAAGGGTTCTGATCAGGACATACTATACAATGGAGCACAGCTCTCAGCTCAATTCACCTTGGGGAAACAAAGTCTGAAACCCCAGTGACCAAGGGCAGTGTTTTTCAACCTTTTTTGAGCCGCGGCACATTTTTTACATTTACAAAATCCTGGGGCACACCAAAATGACACTCTAACACAGTAATACATATAGTTATTATGTTTTAAAATGTATTTATACACTCAGTGTGAAACCTGGGCCTGTTTCGATGAACACAACATATATATGACTTCTCACCTACATGGCACATGTCTTCTCTCAATCTTTAGTAAACAAAAGCCGCTCCTCATAGAGCTTGTTCTCCAGACCTTTGTGAAATTTCAGAGAAACTTGCTCAATTGAAGCTGTTTAAACTTGGAGGTGGGGAAACCTCCAGTAAAATAGTAAAAAAAAAAACATTTCCAAGCGGAGGCTCAATTGGGTTCTGGGAAACCTGTGAGGGGGCTGCTAGGAGGGGAGAGAGTGCCAATTTCCCATGGCACACCTGATGATCGCTCACGGCACACTAGTGTGCCACGGCACACTGGTTGGGAAACACTGACCTAGGGAAATCAATTGGCTTGAGCAAGTAACACTCTCTTTGCCTATGAGAAAGCATCATCAAGCTTCCTCTAAATAAACCACATCAAAACAAATTCAAGGATGGAGTTGGGATACACTTGAATGACAATGAAGAACATGGAAGATGGGGGAGTATAAATCTTAGGGCAGCATCTGCTCTATGTAGTTCTTGTACTATTCTGTCAGTGGACAAGCTATTCTGTCAAACCAATCCAGAAATTAGCACTACACACACTTATTTCACTTAGAACCAGATCATTTCATAGCATTAATGCTACTCAGCTTACATTTGTTTTACTACACATCCCCTTTTCCTCCATCAGTCTTATCTGTAGCAATTTTCCTCTTTTCTTTCTCCTTTCAAATGCATTGTGTATTTGATTGCAAACAAGGATTTTAAATATGATTTACAAAGAATGCAAGTATTGCTTGTTTTCTTAGTTACATTCTGTGGGCAGCATGGTAGGCATGGCCTGGTTGGTGTTCAGCTTCTGCCTTGCTGACTAATTACTCAACTAGAGAAAGACATATCCACTTTCCTTCAGATGTATCCCAACACTACAAAACAAAACAAATATGTATCTTTCTTCCTTTCTTTGTAAATGAGTTGCAATAACCTGAATGATCCAATTCCTGCGTTGAAATTGAACCTAAATTTAATATCTTCAAAGGCTTCTGTTACCACTATTGGAGCCATGGTATAAAATAGGAGCACTGTTTTAACTCACAATCATCCTAGCAATGAGTTTAGGCTGTTAGTCATTACTTCACAGTCTCTGCTCTATGTAATGAAAAGGCAAAGTGGCATGAGAAGATGACATAAACTAAAGCAGCAGGCTCAACTCACTTAATTTTTTCCCATTTTAAAGACACTTTGACAACTTCTGGTGGCAAAGAACATTGTTACAGTCCATTGAGCACCTGTTTTTCATTTTTGTCTATTGCTTGGATGTAATCTCTGAATCCCCCAAGATATGCTAAGTGTTCCATTACTTGTATCTGTCAAAGGAGAAATCAGGTTTCAAGTTTCCTTCCCAAAGACTAAATTTATTGTGCATTCCAACTCAGTGATGCTACACTTTAAAATGAGGAACTTTGTTCATTCTGCACCACCAAATAGGCTTTATATCTAACTGTATAAAATAGGCTGTCTGTAATATGATACATTTTAGACATCATGGCAAGGATACTGTAGTGAGGAAATCAATTTGAAGGCCTTCAAGGATAGAGTCCAGGAAGCTTTGCAATCATTCACTAAGCCACAAAATGCTGCTTGTCAGGAGGACAGGACATACAAGTTATTTAAGGCCAGACCCTTTTCAACTGCTAAACGTAACCTACCCTCACTGCTGTATGAGCTGCTCTGGTAGTTTTGTTGTTGTGTAGAATTTTTCTCCCCTTTTACCCGGTTTTTTTTGTTTATTGTATATGGGATTCTTTGACAATACTCTGGGGTGGTGTCTATACACAGGTTGTCATCTGGAAGATAATGTGAAGAGAATTTATGAGTTCAGTGTTCACTTTTGCATCCATTTGGTGTAGGTTATGGCTCTGAAACAGCATCCACAGGTCATGTGGCTTGAAAGTTTGGAAAACCCTTAAGAGAGATATGAGGATTTTGCTCTCACTTCAAAGATTCATAGCTTTGTTGAGGAAACTTTCCAGTAAATGATTGGCTGGAGAACAGGCCTTGTATGGTCTGGGGCCTGTGTATCTGAGGGACCACCTTTCCTCCTATCAACCCCAGAGATCACTTCGATCCGAAGATAAAAATCTTTTGGAAGTCCCCAATCCCAGGACCTTCTGTTTGACTGCCACTAGGCGCAGAGCCTTTTCGATTGTGGCCCCCTTGCTGTGGAATGCATTGCCTACCGAAGTCCGAGCTTTGCAGGAATTCCCTGCCTTCTGGGATATGCAAAACATATCTGTTTCAGAAGGCCTTTGAACTTTAATTTGGTCATAATCTGATTGTAAATTTGGTTTTAAATTGTTATTCTGTCATTGTACTGATCTTTGTAAACTGCTCCGAGTCTTCGGGGAGTGGCAGTATATAAGTTCAAACAATAAAGAAATAAATATAAATAAATAAATATTTGGAACGTCTTAGGGCTCAGGTGATTCACCCAAGGGAAGGCTCAAGGTAGGCTGCTGGTCTCAGCTGGATTCCCATCAGGTTGCTGTCCCTCTCTCTTTTGCTTTTTAAGCTCCACCCACCCCCCAAAACCCAGCATATATGCTAGATAAAGTAGCTTTTGTCTTAATCCATTATTTGTGTCTGCTCTCATTATTCCATGGTTGGCCATCAATTAGGTTGCTCAAACTATGTAAACCGCTCCGAGCCCTCGGGGAGTGGTGGTATAAAAGTTTGAATAAATAAATTAGGAGGAAAAAAAGATCTGATTCCTTCTATTTATTGTTGTTATTTGCCATTGAGTCAAGGATGACTCTGAAAAGAGATGGCTGAGGAGCGATATGACTGTACTCTTTAAATAACCCAAGAGCTATCAGAGAGAAGATGAGATACTGTGTTTCCCCGAAAGTATGACACCCCCGATTGTAAGGCGTATCGGGGGTGTCAGAGAAACAAACTTATATAAGCCGTCCCCAGTAAGATGTACCTCAGGCGGCATGTCTTGGCTGGCTTGGCTGGGCCTGGAATCCTCCTCCTCTTCCTCCTCTTCTTTCCAGCGGCGCCTTCCATCCTCCTCTTCCTCCCAGCAGCGCCTTCTCCCTCGCCTTCTCCCTCTCGCCGGTTCCGCCCCCTCCCTTTAGTGAAGGGAGGAGGCGGGAGCCGCCCCGCAGAGAGGAAGAAAGCGCCGCTGGAGTCCCGCCCGCCACGGCGGCTCAGGCGTCTTTCCGCCGCCGCCCGCCCGCCAGCGCTCAAGCGGGAACCGGGGCGGCGAGCGCCTGAGTCGCCCTGGGGCGGGACTTCCGCCGGCGCCTTCTCCCTCTCGCCGGATCCGCCCCCTCCCTTCACTTTTCGCGCCGCCCGGCTCGCCCCTCTCGCGGTTCCGGCCCCCTCCCTCAGCCGCCCCTCTTCCCTTCCCGCAGCGGAGCCTGCAGGGAGATCGTCGATCTCCCTGCAGGCTCCTCTGTGAGAGGAAGAAAAAGCGACTGGCTCCCATTGCGCCTGTCTTCCCGCAGCGGAGGCTGCAGGGGACCGATCGGTTTCCTTGCAGGCTCCGTTGCGGGGAAGGGAAGACAGGCGCAATGGAAGCCCTCAGCCGCCCTTTTCCCTTCCCGCAGAGGAGCCTGCAGGGAGATCGTCGATCTCCCTGCAGGTCTCCTATGGGAAGGGAAGAGGGGCGGCTGAGGGAGGGGCCAGAACTGGCGAGAGGGGCGGCGAGCGGCGGCAAAAGTGAAGGGGGAGGCGGATCAGCGAGAGGGAGAAGGCGCCGTGGAAGTCCCGCCCCAGGGCGACTCAGGCGCTTTCGCCGCCGCCGGTTCCGTTGGAGCGCATGTGGCGGCGTGGGCGGCGGCGGGGGAAGACGCCTGAGCCACCGTGCGGGTGGGATTTCCGGCGGCTTTCTTCCCTCTGCCGGCGGCGGCTCCGCCCCTCCTCCCTTCACTAAAGGGGCGGAACCGGCGAGAGGGAGAAGGCGCTGCTGGGAGGAAGAGGAGGATGGAAGGCGCCGCTGGAAAGAAGAGGAGGAAGAGGAGGAGGATTCCGGGCCCAGCCAAGCCAGCCAAGACATGCCGCCCGAGGTACGTCTTACTGTCGCCTTACTTTCGGGGTACCGTCGGCTAATGTAAGCCGTACCCCGAAAGTAAGCCGTAGTGGGGATTTTGGGGGTCAAAAGAAAGTAAGACGCTGTCTTACTTTCGGGGAAACACGGTAGAACCAGGTCTAGTGGTTTTATGTTACAGGATAATACCTTTTTGAATGAATATTAGAAAGGATGTCTTAAAATAAGAGTAGTTTGGCAATGGAATCAATGAAGTAAAGCAGGGGTAGGGTTTCCTTCTTTGGTTGTCTTTAAAAGGAAACTGGCCAGCTACCTGCTCTGGATGCTTTAGCTAGAAATCTCACCTTGAGAATAGCGGTTGGATTTGATGGACCATGAGTCACCTCCAACCCTTTGATTCCATGAATGAGAGACTTCAAGAGGTCAGGTAAACAAGGATCCTACTCAGGTCTTCCAAAGTTAATTCCTTGATTGAGTCTATCCACTTATAATGTGCTCTCCCTCTTTTCTTATTATGTGAGTTATTATTGTTTAGGCCAAAATATGGCCTCAGTTCAGGCATTTTTTGGCTTCTAGTAAGATTTTAGCCTTTTTTGTTCAAAGATACAATCATGTGTCATATTAGCGGTCTGTGGTATCTGTATAACTCTTTTTCAGCACCACATTTCAAATGCATTGAGCTTTCTTTTCTGTTTTCTTCACTGTTCAGTGTTCACCACCATGCACAGAAATCAGAAATGATCCTCCTCCTCCTCCTGTCATGTAATTCAGATTATCAAAGTAGAGGTAAAGGTTTCCCCTTGACATTCAGTCTAGTCCTGTCAGACTCTGGGGAGTGATGCTCATCTCCATTTCTAAGCCAAAGAGACACGTTGTCCATAGATACCTCCAAGGTCATGCCACCAGCATGACTGTATGGAGTGCCATTACCTTACTGCTGATGCTTCCAACGGCAAAACCGGATTCAAACTGCTAAACCAGATTCAAACTGCAGACCTACTGCATTATGGAGTCTCATAGAAGGCAGCTAAATCACTGAGTATATACATAATGCAGTTTCAAGATGCATTACATTGCAATGTATATGGGGCCTGAAAGTAGATCAGGTATTCCGTCCAGGTGTTTGGGACTTCAACTCCCACTATTCCTAACATCCTCAGGCCCTTTCCTTTCCCCCCTCAGCCGCTTAAGCGGAGGAAGAGGAGGAAAAAAGTAGGAAGAAAGAGAGGAGCACTAAGAAAAAGAGAAAGGAAGGGCGGGGGCATTCACCCACGCTGTTTCTTTAACATGGCTTTTCAGGACCCAGGCAGAATGGCAGGGAGAAGGAAGGGGGGATATTAACCCAGGCTGCTTTTTTTAACACGGCTCCCCAGGCTTGAGCCGTGGCCAGGGAAGAGAAGCGGGGAAACGTAGAGTTGAATCATTTCCAACTCACTTACTGCTTCATAACAGAAATTGGGGGGGGGGGGAGCTTCAGAAGGGCAAAGGGACTCTTGTTTTCCTTAAAAACTTCAAAATCGCTTCAAAAAGCAAATATTTCAGAATTTATTCAGAATTACGAAGATTCCGACTGAACCTAACCATGCCTAGTGGAAGGCTATGCTTTATCCATCCCCACTCCCATGTACTACTCACATTATTTCTGCAACCACAAAGAAAGACCATTTGAAATAAAACAAAATATGAGAAGCAGTATAATGACCCCAGCAACACTTATCCATTTCTATACTCTGTCATGGATGTGATGCAGCAATGGAAGAAAAAATAATTCTACATTGAATGCAAATGATTTAGAATAAGCCACAATGAAGTGTGGAGGAGGACAAAAGGGAGAATGGATAAAGGCTGCAATCTCATCAGTATTTGTGGCCATTCAAGTACCTCCATGGCTGGATACCTGAGTGCTGATGGTCAAGGTCACAGGACCTATCTTTGGGAGATTATTTCTCACATAATTTTACTGCAGTGTTGTAAAGTAATACCCAGTGTTCAACTTTTCTTAAAATGTTGTGTTTCTGTCTTTAAGCTTTATAAACTTAAATTGAATTATAACAATTCACATATACTAAGTAATAAAAATGAATGATAGAAAGGCAGTTAACTTACTGTGTGTGCAGGAGAAAGTGTAGCAACACTTCTAAATTCTGCATGGAGTTTTGGAATATTCATAATATGCCTTCACAGTAGCACTATTTTTCTTTCTTTTCTTGTAAAAACTTGCAGCCCAGTGTTGTCCTAAAGTCTTCCTATACACTTCATTAAAAAAACTCCTCTGTTTTTCTGAACAGCAATAAGGAGCATTGTTTCTTTTTTGGAGATGTCTGGGGTAGAAGCCACCATCTGTTGTTAATAACCAATCCAAAATAGATTGTAGTCAGTGACTGCCAAATCCAAGCTACTGAATGTATATTCACCATTCTATAAATTCTCTTAGTGTTACAGCCATCTATATCAGTGTCTCTCTGTTTATTAAATCCCTCATTCTCACTGAGCATGATCATACTGAATGATGGGTGTTGCAGTCTAAAACCTCTGGAGACAACTTAACACAGTTATGTTCTTGGGCTACAATTCTAAGAATAACTCAGCATGGGAGTAAGTCACATTTTTAAGTTCTGTCAAGAGACCAACAGGTTGGGGAACACACCTTTAGGAAGACCATACTATATATGACATTGTAGAGCAACATTTGTGTGTGTGTGTGTGTGTGTGTGTGGAGTGTGTGCAGAAGTTGGCTTGGAAGTAATGTCATGGCACTTTGAGAGGCAATGTGGTGGAATGATTTCAGTGTTATATTATTACTATTATTCACTTTATTTGTACCCCATCTTTCTCCCCATGGGGACTCCAGTGTGGCACTTGAACTTCAGAGACCAGAGTTTGATTGCCTGCTTGGCCATGGAAACCCTCTGGAGGACCTTGAGTGAGTCATACACAACACCAGAAAGCCCTGTGATAAGGTCATCTTAGAGGCACCTTAAGTTGGAAACAACTTGAAATTACACAACAAAAACAACAACAACAACAACATAGCTTTTGTGGATTGGCAAGAAGTCTTTTTACCAATGCTGTTACCTTAATACCAATCCTCTGGAATGGGTATTAGCTACATGGGCCATTGTGGCACAGAAGCTTAATCCGCTAAGCTGCAGAACTTGCTGATCGGAAGGTCAACGGTTTGAATCCACGGACAGGTAGAGCTCCTGTTGTTAGCCCCAGCTTCTGCCAACCTAGCAGAATGTGAGTAGATCAATAGGTACCACTTCATCGGGAAGGTAACGGCGCTCCATGCACATGAACTAGGAGGTGTCTCTTCAGCTCAAAATGAGCACCATCCTCCAGAATCGGACATAACTAAATTTAATATCAAAGGGAAACCTTCATCATTACATGACCCTTGGACTAGATCGTCCTTGTGGTCTATTCCAACTCTATGATTCTACATGGCATGTGAATGTAAGACTATCGCTCCAGTGGTAGAGATTTATCTGTGAAACAACACTGGGAAAAGTGTGACCTCTCCTTCCTCCAGCATTGTATCCCAGATATCTAGATCCTCTTTCAATCATGGAAAATATGTGAGTGCTCCAATATATTTTTCCTTTTGGCATTATGAGTGGATCATTTCACATGTCTTCTAGCAAAAGCCAGGCAATTTTTTTCAGTGGAAGAATTAAGCACATTCATCATGCTTAATCTTATGAGTGTTGAGTGAACTTTTTTGGCTTAGTGGATCACAAACTTTGCAAATCTATTTTCAAAAGAATTCCAACTTGTTTGGGTGGGGGGGATAGTCTGTATTTTCAAGGAGTGGGGTTTGATTTGGTTTGGTTCCTCAAGGCAATTTGTTATAAAGGAAGTCTATTTTTTAAGCATACACATACTTGAATTCTCAAAAGTATACAGTAAATATTTGGTGTGAAACCCATGTATGTAAAGCTATCAAACAAAAGAATTTGCATGAATTAGTAAAGATTTGTTTTCAATATTAGTTACTGTGATGTGGGAAAGTATGAACAGAGAACTTATTTCCTGTGCTATACAAAAGGAATGTCAAGAAAAGAACAAATAATTTTGGTTGAAACCTCAAATGGAATTTTGTTTTTGCAAACAATTGGCAAGATGTAAGCAATAATAAACCAAGAAAGATGGAAATATTAATGTGATGTCCTCTGACAGATCAACAATGGTTTTAGGCTTGTACATATTCTATTTTAAAACCCATCTTGTATTACTGGAAACCCTTTTTGGCTTTGGTATCTCTGACTCTACCTAAGATTGCAGCCTTAGGCTAGTTCCTTTGAAATAAAAGTCTGACCACATGTGTACATAGCATTACAAATTCCCATTTTAACTACATTTTGAATTACAAACTTCATATTGATGACTGAGAGTTCCAGTTATGTATTTTTCCTTTGTGTAGTGTATCTATATGATAAAGAATTATTGAAAGAATACAATAATAGTGGAACCTCGACTTAAGAGCTCTTGCTTGGCCTGGTTTTACCTTGACATAAAAGCAGTGTTTTGAGCTAAGAACTAGCACCAGAGGGAACACTAGCATGAGAGTACAGGGCTTTAGGGCTTCAATGGAGCAGCCTCTGTTTCTCCTGCCTTCGTGCTTCATGCTGTTGTTTGGGAGATTGCTGTCCACTTTGCTCATCTTATTTGAGGAACTTTGGGTTAGTAGATTTTATGTGGTTTTTATTCCTGGTATGCTTGGCTTCATGAAGAGAGAGGGGGGGAGAGAGAGCAAGAGTGTTTTTACACAGGGTTTAAACCTGCTTTGGAGGGGATTTAAGTCCCCTTAGGCACCCAAAAGAAATTTTATTTTTTATTTTTTATTTTTTAAAAGAGTTTTTATTGATTAAAATGACAAAACATACATCACTACACATCCAGTAGGGGGAACAGGGTAGGGGGAATGGGGTTGTAGGGGGAAGGGGAATGGGTTGGGTAAGGGACAGGTTTACATCAGGTATAACGAACAAATTAAAAACAAACGGTTGACTTCACCCGGAGACATAGCTGCTTCTTACTTTTGACTTATAGAGCCTTGTCAGTTGTCCCTTTAGTCTCACCATCTATATCCAAAAACCCTTCAAATTTATCTTTTTCTCCTCTTTTACATAAGTGACGAAGGGGTCCCAGGTCTCCATAAATTGGTTAAATGATCCCGATCTTAGCAAGCAGGTCAGTTTGTCCATTTCTGCTACTTCCAGCAATTTTTGTAGCAGTTCTTCCTCATTTGGGATTTCTGGTCTTTTCCAATACCTGGCCATGACAATTCTGGCAGCAGTTGCAATAAAACAAAGTAGTTTCTCCATCTTTTTCCCCTTTATTTTTGGCTCTAGAATATTTAAAAGAAAAATTTCTGGTTTTAACTCCACCTTACTTTGCATAATTTCCTCCACCAACTTATGCGTCATTTCCCAGAATTTCTTAACAGTTCCACAGGACCACCATTGGTGGAAAAAAGTTCCTCTATCCTTTTGGCACTTCCAACAATGGTCATTTCCGTTCTTATACATTTTTGCTAACTGTACTGGTGTTGTGTACCATCTGTATAAAACTTTCAACTGGTTTTCCTTCAACGAGTAAGCGTAAGTGTAATTTAACCCTTGTTTCCAACTCTTTTCCCATTCTTCGATTCTGATATTAGAACCTATATTATCCTTCCATTTTTGCATGTAGTCCTTTATGGGCGCTTTTTCATATCTACTTAGTAGTATAAACTTATACAGCTTGCTAACTCTTTTCTTTCCCATCTGAGTCAGTATTTTCCCGCCAATCGTGGGTGTTTCTTCCCATCCTATCTGACTGTCCAGCTTATACCTCGTTTTTAACTGGTTGTACTGCAGCCAATTTATCTTGAGGTCTTTTAGTTCTTCCTGGGTTTTCAGGTAGAGGGTGTTATTTTCTTTTTTTAAGATACCACTGTATGTGGGCCAGGTTTCTTTCCCTATCTTTATTATTTGGAGGGCCTCTGATGGATATAAGGATACTATCCTGTACTATCCTACAGATAGTATCCTTATACTTGTCCCATATTTTTAGAAGTGGTGCTTTTATAATGTGATTCTTAAAATTCTTATCATCTTTCACATTGTTATAAAATAGATACCCGTGCCATCCAAATTTATTTTCCCACCCTTCTAGATTTAATAATTTCCCGTCCCTCAAATCTATCCATTCTTTTACATTATCTAAGCAGTTGGCGTCATAATATGCTATAAGGTCCGGTAGACCAAATCCTCCTTTCTCAGACAGCTCTTGTAGGTGTTTTTGTTTGATTCTGGCCCTTCTCCCACCCCATATGAATTTCGCTAATTCTGCTTGCCATCTTTTTAGGATTGTATAGTTTTTTTAATATAGGCAACATCTGGAACATGAAATTTAACTTAGGGAAGATTTTCATTTTGATTGTTGCTATTTTACCTAAAAGGGATAAATTCAAGTTTTTCCAATTCCTAAGGTCTCCTTTAATTTGCTCCCAGGTTTTTTCGTAGTTATTTTTTATGAGTTGACAATTTTGGGGGGTTAGGGTTATTCCTAAATAATAAATTTTATTTTTTTATTATTTCGATTTGTATACCGTCCTATCCAGATTGGCTCAGGGCGGTTTACAGCATATCGACTTAAAACAGTATAAACAATACAACAATAAAACAGTAAAATCAGAACAGTTTAAGCAATGTTATTGTCCACAACTAAGGGTGGCTAAAGGTTAAAAGCCTATAAAAAAGAGCAGTTTTACAAGCTTTCTGAAAGGCCGGCAGCTCAGTAATTGCTCGGACTTTGGCCGGCAGAGCTTTCCATAGGCTTAGTGCCACAACAGAAAAGCCCTCTGTCTAGTTGAAGAAATGGGCTTTCCCAGGAGTGATCCTCATTCCAGTGTGTAAGATCTGGTAAGTTTTTATTTTATTTTAAGGCATTGGGGGGGGGGGGAGACACATTTTGTTGCCTCAAATGTGCTTCCTTGCCAAACTGTATGCTTCTATCATTTAAAAGTTGTTCTTTCTTTTTTATTTAAGAAATTATATGAAGAATGGATAAACAGTGGAATATGTGACATACACTTGGTCATGGGGCACCAGACCAAAGTAAAGAGATCATAGTGGTAGATACAGAGCAAATTTATAGCAGGTAACCTTCCCTAAAATTATAGATCAGGATTGTGATATTTGCTTTATTCTGGTTCTCCTCAAATTATATCAGGCTGAATGACAATAAGAAGATATTAACACAAGCAAAAGCAGGAAAGCAATAAGAAGATTTCGACAATAAGAAGATATTGTCAGTAGAGCTTATTGAAAAATATCTAGAAGCTGAAGTGTGTCAGTTGGTCTAAGATGGTCAAAAGTTTGGAAACTTGAAGGAATGACTTCAGGAGTATGTTTAGCTTGGAGAAGAGAATGTTGAAAAGCAAAATGATACACATCTTTAAATATTTGAAGGGTTGTCACAAAGAAGATGGATCAAGATTCCTTTCTGCTTCCCCAGAGTTTGGAGCATGAACCAATGGATTAAAATTACAAGAAAAGTGTTTCCACATTAGGAAGAACTTCTTTACTCTAAGCAGTGTTCAATACTGGAATACACTGCCTTGTGAATGGGAGAAGACCCTTCTCCTCTGGAGGTTTTTAAATAGAGACTGGATGGGCATCTTTCAAGAATGCTTTAATTGGGTATTGCTGAACAGCTGTGGTAGTGGAGGAGTTGGACAAGATGATCCTTGTTGTCTCTTTCAAATCTATGATTCTATGAAGGAACCAGTAGCACGACACAATATTACACTATTAAATATTTTTACACATTTACCTATAATTGGAGAAAAAATTATCACTGATCTCAGAAATGCATTGTCACATTAATTTGGATTGACTTTTCCTAAGTAAAACAATGTCACTTGTTTACTGCCCTCTCTTTGAAAAGACTTCTTGATTTCTCTTTATATTCGATGATGTGTGACCATTTGTGACCATTTTGCTGGCACTCAGGAGGAAGCAAATATATTTATTCAGTCTCTTAAGATTTCCACTCCCATTGTGCCCTAGTACATCTTTCAGGAAGATTGCCATCCAAGCTTGGAGCTTTCACCACTTCTGAGTTATTTCCGTTATCCAATTTTCTGTTCTCTTTCAATGATATAAGCTGCTGTATATGTTTCTTTCTCTCACTCTCACTTTTGTTCAGCTTCTTGAAAGTATATCCTAGTGCCTTTTATTTTATTGTTGGCTAATGGTCCCTTTCTGGAGAATCAATTAGGCAAAGGAAATAAAAACCAAGGACAAAATAGTAATAATAAGTCTATAAAGTATTCTTCTTCTTCATATAAAGTATTATGCAACATGCCTTCTTTTTCTACAGCCTTACTTCTTATTTTCACTACTGTTAAGTTCACTGCTCACTGGCCCATATGAGACCCTATCTGCATGCAATGGATTTTCCTGATGTGCCTCATATTTGTTCCCTTCCCCTCCTCTTTCTTTTCTTTCAAAATGATTTTCTCATGAATAACTTGCACATATACCAAGCAAGCCCATTCCGTTATTTTAAAAGCAATTTCTCTCACACTTCCAATTTAGTTTCCTCCAAAGAGAATTTGGTAGCACGTTTTGTGGGTCAGTGACTTCCTCTGTATGGAGAGGCCCTTTTACAGTAAGTTGTTTGGTAGGACATAAAACACAAGAATGCAAAACTATTATGAGAATTTACCTTTCAGTAAATACCATGGGTCTGAGAAAGGATGTGTGAGAAATCTGGTCAGTTTGCATCTTGGTGTAAAATTATAAGCTTTATACCTCCTGAAGCTATGCATCTAAATATAGTACCTTCTCTTCTGCAGGCTAAACATACCCAGCTCTTTGAGCCACTCCTCGTAGGGCGTGCTTTCCAGATCAACTATACAACTATTACAGGTTGAGAACCTCAATCTATAACTGTTTTGGATTTTTTAAATATTTGCATTTTAGAGAGTCTAAATATGAAATTCATATGTTTCATATGCACCTAATGCGCATGGCCCCATAGTAATTTTATACAAATCAGAAAACAAAGGTGTTCCTATTACAGCCATCCATATGGACAATTTTGGAGTACATCAAATTTCAGAGAGGTACTCAATCTATAAATAAAACATATTTTTTTCTGGAGAAGGAAAGAAATTATTCCATTTACTTTGTAGTGGAACAGTTATATTTTAACTATTGTAAAAATGAATGACAATTAATTATTTTTAACATTTCTTCCCTATTCCATTTTCCCTGAACTCCCATTGTTTCCCCATTAAAAAAACCAGCAATATTTTGTAGATCTGCTTCCTGCAAGTCCTCCTATCATTGGACACAGCTGCTTTTGTGAGTGGACAGCTCAAAAATATTACATTGGAAGATGGCATTCACAGGAGAATCCGATTTCTCTTCCCCAATTTTTACCTGATTGGTAAGTGTCTAAACATGTAATTGTTATGAAGCTCAAAGAAACACTTTGGATTACTGTTTTTCAAACTGTGCTCCTCCAGGTGTTTTGGACTTCGGCTCCCCAAATCCCAGCCAGTTTACCAGCTGTTAGGAATTGTGGGAACCAAAGTCAAAAACATCTGGAGGATGGATCTATCATATGGAAAATAAATGTTCAATTAACAACGTATGGAGAGATGGGTCCCTAAGAATAAAACCAGGCATACTGAGAATATTAAACACATCTGATTCCATTAATAGATTCACAAAGTGTGAAATCAGTCTTAGGTCACTATAACACAAGTAAAGTACATAATAAAGTCAAGACAGATAGTGCAAGCCAAAATGTAATGCAGGAACCTAAGTAACCTATGTGCTAGATTGATCAACTTACTGTATTAATCAACTTCTCACTCTGAAATTTGAATAACATTGTATTATAGACCTCTTTGAATCTGCTTAGTGGACCACATTACAGTGCCTTATTCACCTCCTTTTCGCATTTTGCTATACTCTAGCCTTGAGTTGATACAAATTTTATTGGAGTTGTTATCACTTGTTCTATAGAACAAAGCTTGTCAAACTGTGGGTTGCAATCCCATTTGGAGTCCCCTAACTGAATGTGGGTATCATGAAAAATATGTGTACCTTGTCCTCTCATTACTGTTTAAGTAATTTATATGAATTTGTTACCATACCAACAACATGCAGCAAATGATTCAGCTCTGCTTCATAATAAAATAAAAGTAGCCTGACTTGCTTAGCAAGCCTTAAAAAATGCTGATTTTGCTTGATGGCTGTCTTTTCAGTTTCAGAAAAACTTCCCTTCAAATGTTGACGCTAAAAATCTAAGCTGGGTTCATAAACCATACTCAATTCAAATCAAAACTGTCAGTCATCTGTCATTCAAAATTCAAGATGAATTTGCCTGCAACCAGTGCAGGCAGGTAAGGATTAATACCGCCTATTTGTTTTCTGAGGGAGGAAAGGATATAGACTGTATGTACCTATGTGAACAGATCATTTCCATTTCAGGCACTTATGTGAACAGATCATTTCCATTTGAAGTTCACTTCTCAACCTGGGACCTTTTAAGTTGGAGATACAGATTCCCAAAACATCCCATGTGGTCTTCCAATTCATGAGAAAAGGAGAGCTAAACGTGTATGTTTTGTCACTTGAAGCTGCAAGAAAGACTGGCTGGACTTGCACTCTTGAGTGTCCACCAAAGTTTATCAATGGAACCTGATTTCTTTCAAGGTGTATTGACACAGTTTTCAAGTGTTTCCAACAAACATTGTGATATTCTTTTGTAACTATAAATTACCAATTACCAGTCATTTTCAGTCATTTTAAGACTTGAAACTTTGTAACTAAAATAGAAAATTGATTTAATCAAGTCTATATAAAATATAGAATGAACCATACTATTTAAATTATTTTGTGTTATGGAATTAGTCTTCATGATTGGCAAAAAAAAGGTTTTCCTGCTACGGCCCTGGCTGTAAGTACACAAACCATTGATAATATTGTGACATGGTCCCACTATTACTAAACTGGGATGCAGGAGGAGGACTGTGATACTGGGAAACAGGTGTAGTGCATCAACTTCTCCTTTTCTGTCTCCAATCCTCACCTTGTGCTCATGACAGCTGAATGCAAGGGGAAGAAAGTTTTAACTGGAAAAATCTAACATCAATTTTGGGGCTAGCCAGCTGAAATCACTCTCTCAGGCCACCCAGAATCTTCTTAACTCATTCCTCTCCTGAAAATCTTGGATCTGGTTTAGAAGACTTTGATTATCTAGTCCTCCTCTTCTATATGTTGTCTCCTCTTCTCTCATTCTTTCCTCTCATTATTCCTTAGGCAGTAATTAATTGATATAAAGAGGAACTGCCAGAGACTATTTGGAAGTATGGCTGCGGGACCATGGATCAATGTAGTTGAGCAAATAACAAGAGGAATGATCATCATATTTGTATGTTGCGACTATCCATGATCACATGACTGCTTTGGGATAGCAAATGTTCCTGCACCCCTCTACATAGCTAAAACTCTCTCATTGAAATAAGACCTTCCCAGTGTATCCCTATGCCTCTTAAGATCTATTGCATTACTGGTAAATTTATTATTATTATTATTATTACATTTCAGTTTGCATTTAATATTGTACATTACATTGCTCAATAAATAGGTGATGTTAATTTTTTATTATACAGAAAGAGTCCACAGAGGTTTGTAGTTACATCAGGTCAGCCAGGATTCATCGCCAAAATCAGTATAGTAACATTGACTTACATATACATCAATTTCATAGCTTGCTTTTTTAAGACTCTTATGGAACTCAAAATATCCCTATTTGGCAGAAATTGAGGTGATCTGGGCAAGCAAAGAAGCCATGAATTACTCTTTATAACAATTTTTTTCCAAACAGAAATGAAGAACAAAATGATTCCTCACAGAGAGATATGAAAGTGGAGGCTCACAGACACATCTGGATCATGCTGTTCTATTATTATAATGTTTGTATATGACATTCAGTTACATGTAGCATATTAGACAAGGCTTGGTGTATTCCCTACTAAAATAAATAAAACTGGACTCTGGCAATGAAAATCATATGCCAAGATGTATTGAATTCTGGAACCTGTCTAAATAATGTGTTTTATATACTATAAATATTATTTCAAGTATATGGCTTATTATTATAATTATTACTATTCCTTTCCCTATCTTTCTGCCAATAGGACCAATAGGTATGTCACAAATCGATTAAAATAAGGTACATGAAGAAATAGTAGTAAAACAGTAAAAATAGCATTAAATAAATGGCATAAATACTTATAAAAACAAAATGTTCATAAAAAGTAAAATACACATAATACAATAGAGACAAATAAATCAATGACATAGAGCCTTGGTATTCATTATGAACCACGAACCTGTGTATAGAATACATTTTCATGAGCTGGTTGAAGCTCATCACAATTTCTACCTCTGGAACCACACATGAAAGGAAACACACAGAGTACAAATGGTAATTGGGGTGGATAGTAGAAGATGCTGGATTGTTGCCTATAACTCAGCACCTCCAGTTATGGAGAGATAGAGCCAAGGAAAGGCAATTAAGGTTTTCCCAGTGTTTAAATGGAAACAAAGGGATGCCAGATGTTAGACTGATAGTGTCTCCATGGAAACTAATTTGGTTTCTTAAGTTAGCCCCTTGAGGTGTTCTGTATAAGAGCAACTTTGAATTTTCTAAGGAAGGTCACCTTTTTCATGTGCTCTGGGATAGGAGCTTCTGGCCTTATTTCATATCATGTTTTCTTGTTTGGTATTGAGGAATTATGTTTTGGATACAGTTCATTTTCTAAGTTCTGTGGATTTTTGGCTTTACTTTCAATATTGGACTCTGTTGTTTGCTGTATCAAGAATATTATGACTGTAACCTATATTTTGGAATGATTTTGAAGCCAGTATTTGGGATGTACTTTTGCCTTTTATGTATACCTTGGAAATACTCTAGTATTTTGTACTCACTTTTTCTATAGAACATTGTTTTCTTTAATAAACTTTAAATCAGTTGAGTGATTCCTGTTGGCTGAGCTATATTTGGATTAATTATCTCTTCATTTAGGTGAAAAGGTGTCACATAGGTGGCTGGGCTGCTACACTAGGTTTTCCATTCATTTTCTGGTGAATTAGCATCCTGTGGCCAGTACACACTATGCATCAGGTATTGTTTTTCTTGGAAGAAGTGCCCGTCCCCACCCTTATTTAATTTTATCCTCAATAGATTTTTGTATTTCTGTAAATCTTGACATTCTCTCAAGTCTACTGATCATGATGGCTTTTAGCCCAGATTTTAAAGAAACTATCCAAAGTCCTGGATCTTAACCTTCAAACAGGTTCAGCATTGGAATAGTTCTCTTAAAGATCAGATTAAAACATGGAACAGAGTCACCATCCCATTGACACTGTCTGCACATGAGTGATACAATTTGGCTATATACATAGTGAAATTAATAGCCTGGGCACTAGAAATAGAAATAGAAAGAAAGGTAAAAAGCAGGTGTACTGCAGGTGACCTGAAGACACAAGACCACAGTCTGGGAGTCCTCCTAGACTCAGCACTGATGCTTGAAGCTCAGGTGTTGGCAGTGACTGGGAGGGCCTTCACACAGTTAAAACTTATGCGCCAGCTGCTACCTCAAAAAACCTGACTTGGCTCAGTGGTCTATGCCTTAGTTACATCTAAAATGAACTACTGCAAGGCACTCTACATGGGGCTGCCTTTGAAGATGGCTTGGAAACTTTAGTTAGCATACCATGCCCCTATTAAAGCAGCTCCACTCGCTGCTGATGAGTTTCTGGGCCCAGTTCAAAGTGCAGGTTATTGCCTATAAAGCCTAAACACTTTGGATGCAATCTATATTTGAGACCACATCTCTTTGCCTCCGTTTTCACACAGGAGGACAGACAACATATTCCTGCAGCTGAGTCAGTTTTTTCAGGGAGGGAATTAAAAGAATTCAAACAGATAGAGATAAACAAGGAAGATGTTCTCACATGCCTTACTAAACTAAATGTCAACAAATCACCAGGTCCAGACGGCATCCACCCCAGAGTTCTTAAGGAACTCAAGTGTGAAATTGCTGAACTTCTAGCTAAGATATATAACCTTTCTCTAAGATCAGGCACTGTACCCGAGGACTGGAGGGAGGCAAATGTAACACTGATCTTCAAGAAAGGATCCAGAGGTGATCCAGGAAATTATAGACCAGTCAGTTTAACCTCAGTTCCAGGCAAGGTGATGGAAACCATTATTAAAGAAAATATTACTGGGCACATAGAAGAACAGGCATTGCTGAAAGAAAATCAACATGGTTTCTGCAAAGGCAAATAATGTCTTACTAACTTGTTAGAATTCTTTGAGGGTGTAAATAAACACATAGATAAAGGGGACCCAATTGATATTGTTTACCTTGACTTTCAAAAGGCTTTTGACAAAGTCCTCACCAAAGGCTCCTAAATGAGCTCTTCAGCCATGGAATCAGGGGACAGGTCTTGTCCTGGATTGGAACCTGGCTAAACTGTAGGAAACGAAGGGTGGTAATAAACGGACATTTCTCTGGGTGGAAAGAGGTGAGAAGTGGCGTACCCCAAGGTTCAGTTTTGGGTCCGTTACTTTTTAATTTATTCATTAATGATCTGGATGTAGGAGTGAATTCTGAGGTAGCAAAGTTTGCAGACGACACTAAATTGTTCAGGGTAGTTAAAAATGAAACTGATTGTAAAGAGCTCCAGAAAGATCTCTCGAAATTGAGTGAATGGGCAACAGAGTGGCAAATGCATTTTAACCTAAACAAGTGTAAAGTCATGCACATCGGGCAAAGAACCCCAACTACACCTACCAATTGATGGGGGTCAAAGCTTTCCGAGAAAAACCAGGAAAGGGATCTTGGGGTTTTGGTGGACAGCTCAATGAAGATGTCTACCCAGTGCGCAGCAGCAGTGAAAAAAGCAAATTCTATGCTAGGCATGATCAGAAAGGGAATCGAAAATAGGTCAGCAAATGTTGTATTACCTCTCTACAAATCTATGGTAAGGCCACATTTGGAGTACTGTGTACAATTCTGGTCTCCGCACCTTAAGAAGGATATAACGGAACTGGAAAAGGTACAGAAAAGGGCAACAAGAATGATCCAAGGGATGGAGCGGCTCCCTTATGAAATCAGGTTGCAACGCCTTGGTCTTTTCGGCCTTGAAAGACGGCGTTTAAGAGGTGACTTGATCGAAATGTATAAAATCATGCATGGGATAGAAAAGGTGAATAAAGAAAAATTATTTTCTTTGTCACAAAACTCTAGGACTAGAGGGCACTCCCTGAAGCTCCAAGGTAGGAAAATTAGGACTAATAAAAGGAAATATTTCTTCACCCAGAGGGTGATTGGGTTATGGAATTTACTTCCAGAAGAGGTTGTGACAGCTGTCAGCCTGAACAACTTCAAGGCAGGATTAGACAGATTCATGGATACCAAGTGTATCGGTAGTTACTGAAAAGGACATTCAAGTGCCCCCTCGGAGTTGGTTGAGGTAGGCAGGATTTCCCTGGGTACTGGTTGTGGGGGGTCGGTAGCAGGTTAGGGTTTTGCCCTCCCTTCTGCTCGAGATCCCCGTGTACAACTGGTGGGCCACTGTGTGATACAGAATGCTGGACTAGATGGGCTGAGGTCCGATTCAGCATGGCTCTTCTTATGTTCTTATGTTCTATGAACCAGCACAGGCACTACAATCTACTAGGGAGGCCCTCCACTTGGTCTCACCTCTATCTCAAGTGCAGTTGGTGGGGATAAGGGAGAGAGGGCCTTCTTGGTGGTGGCTTCCCAGCTTTGGAATGCCCTTCTGAGGGAGGTTAGGCTAGCCCCCACTCTCCAAGTCTTCTGTATACATCCGAAGACATGACTTTTTAGACAAGCTTTTGATCATGTCTAGAAATTTGAGGACCTAGAGATTTTTCACCGTGCACTTTATGAGACTTATATTGATTGCAGTTTATTTTGTATTCTTCAGCTATTGCATTTTATTTATCATAGGGGTTTTTTGTGATCTTTATGTTGGTTGTTGTTGCTTTGTGTTCTTGTCTTTGCACTTTTTGTATATGGCATGTTTGCACCTTTGAGTGGTTTGTGAGCCACCCCGTCACCTCCAGGAGATGGTGGCAGGGTATAAATAAACCTTTATTTTACTTATTTTTATATATTTTAGATTGCTTAAACAAGTTTAGAGAAATATTCATGAATACCATAGCACTTGAACTTTTTAATGAAGCAGCATGAATGTTAGGACTGTCCTAGAACTAATATTATATCATGTGAGATTTTGAGAACGGAATCCCGAAAGAGCACATGACCACCTAATACAGTGGGTTCCCAGATGTTTTGGCCTTCAACTCCCAGAAATCCTAACAGCTGGTAAACTGACTGGGATTTCTGGGAGTTGTAGGCTGAAACAGGTTGAGAACCATTGACCTAATACTAATCAGAGAAAAACATTCAGTATCACATTAAAATAGTATTTTTTTCTGCATTTCTTGGACTGATTTTATCCATCTGCTGGAGCATTTGGTTGAATTACCATTTGTTTCCAGAACTGACTTATGCTAATCGTGAGACAGTTGAAAGTATTAAAGGTAACTCAGTTTGTCTCACAGTATCCTATTAGTGAAGAATTTCTCCCCATATGGTGGATCAGCTAGAAAAGTGAGATCAGCAGAAAGTTTAGGAGTGGAAAAAACTATGTTTTCTGACAGCAATCAGATGGGCAAATGTCTCTGCTTGAGTTAATTAGTGTGATGCAATGATGTCTGAAGCCAAGAAGAGTATCTTTCATACAAAGGAAAATGGAGAGCAGGTCCTGCACCATGTAATGTATAAAGCAGAACCACAATGCAAATGTATGTAATCAAGGAAGAATGTGTTGCTCTTCATCAGAAGAGCATAAAAAAACAAGAGGTCTTTTCAACAGGTTGCACTGAAAGAAACAGACTCCTTTAGGGGTCAATTCACACACAAGATAAATTGGTTTAATGGTCATGGATATGCTTGCAGGTTCTGCTCCTGCCAAATGACTGATGACCCCATTTGCCTCAAGCAATGAAGGTGATAATAATGTGACTAGGCAGCAAAGATCTACTGAGTATTTTGGGGAATCTCTATCACCTTGTGTTCCTAGGCAATATTTCATCCAAGGAAGACCAATTCTCCTTTGCTTCTGAGATCAGAGAACATGATATGATCATCCATGGCTGAATTAAACGCTTCTAACACTGCAGGTCTGATCCTGTTAGGATGAGTCATCATTAGTAATTCAGGAGATAAGACTAACAACTTTATCCAGTTAGTCCAGGGCTGGGCAAAGTGTGGCTAGTAGCTACTAAAGCCCTCAAATTCATTTTTAAAAAGATGTCCATCATTGTTTAATGGCTGAATGTCAAACTGATATAACATTGTCCTCTCCATGTTGGGAATAGTTGTTCCAACTGAACGCTTGAGTCTGAGACCTCATAACCTTGCCATAGATGCTTGCCATAGATGCAGGTGAAACGTCAGGAGAGAATGCCTCTAGAACAGTGTTTCTCAACCTTCCGAATGCCGCGACCCCTAATACAGCTCCTCATGTTGTGGTGACCCCCAGCCATAAAATTATTTTTGTTGCTACTTCATCACTGTAATTTTGCTACTGTTATGAATCGTAATGTAAATATCTGATATGGATGTATATTCTGGACCAAATTTGGCACAAATACCCGATACACTCAAATTTGAATACTGGTGAGGTGGGGGGGGGGGATTGATATTGTTATTTGGGAGTTGTAGTTGCTGGGAGTTATAGTTCAGCTACAATCAGAGAGCATTCCGAACTCCACCCATGGAGGAATTGAACCATTCTTGGCACACATGACCAACAGAAAATACTGTGAGGGTTTAGTGGGCATTGACCTTGAGTTTTTGGAGTTGTAGTTCACCTACATACAGAGAGCGCTGTGAACTCAAACAGTGATGGATCTGGACCAAACTTGGCACGAATATTAAATATGTCCAAATGTGAACACTGGTGGAATTTGGGGGAAATAGACATTGACATTTGCGAGTTCTAATTGCTGGGATTTATAGTTCACCTACAATCAAAGAGCACTCTGAACCCCACCAATGATAGAATTGGGTCAAACTTCCCACACAGAACCACCATGAACAACAAAAAATACTATGTTTTCTGATAATAATTGGCGACCCCTCTGACACCCCTCACGACCCCCCGAGGGGTCCCGACCCCCAGGTTGAGAAACACTGCTCTAGAACATGGCTATATAGCCTGAAAAAACCTACAATAACGTACTTGAGTCTGAGTGTTTAGCCTGAACTTTCAAGGAGCTGTCTCAGGTGCTAAACTCTTCAGAAATTAGTTGAGTACATTGCACAGTTACATTCATGAGTGAACTAAAGACTGGAGTGGATTTTCAATTCCATGGACGACAAAGATGCTAGCCTCCATTGTTTTGAGAGAAAAAGCACCCGCATTTGCAAATTTCTTCATATTACAGAGAGAAGAAAATTGAGGATGTGAAGCTTCAAATGCAAGAGAAAGTGAAACAGCCACCCTTCCCCCTCTTTTCATTTGAGCCTTTTTACTGTTCCCATTCTGTTCAGAGCATATGACACCACATAGAACCTGCTCAGGAAAACTCTACCTTGGCAGCCCCCTTTCCAAAAAAAGTCAACATTGACATTGAACTGCAATACATCTGAGCTCTGTGAGTGTAGTATTTTTCTGAATGAAGCAGAGAATCTTTGAGGATTGGGACATTCATAGGATCACCAAGATGCTGGTTTATAAAGCTATTGTCCTCCCGGCGGCAGCCTCTGCTGCGCCAATTCCACTGGCTGCCAGTCTGCTACTGGGCACAATTCAAAGTGCTGGCTATAGCCTATAAAGCCCTAAATGGTTCTAGCCCAGCTTACCTGTCTGAACGTATCTCTCCTTATGAACCATCTAGGACTCTAAGATCATCTGGGGAGGCCCTGCTCTCCGTCCCGCCTTCTTCACAGATTTGGTTGGTGGGGCCGAGGGACAGGACCTTCTCAGCAGTGGCCCTCAGCTGTGGAACGCCCTCCCTAGGGATATCAGATTGGCCCCCACCCTCCTAACATTTCACAAAAAAGTTAAAACCTGGCTTTTTGAGCAAGCATTCCCAAATGCAGTGTAACAGATAAACCCTGATCTACGGAACAACTGGACAATGCAATTGGATAATGATTTTAGTAATGAGACGCTGGGGATTTATGTTTTTATTGGTTTTTATTGATTTACTGTATATGTTATTTATACTAAATGTTTTAATTTTTTATGTTATTGGGGGCCTCAAATTGTGCCATTTGTAAACCACCCTGAGTCGCCCTCGGGCTGAGGAAGGCAGTATTTGAATATGGTAAAGAAATATAAATAAACCTTGTTCTATGCCTGCAAATGTGGACCGTTTACATGCACCATGCTCAACTTCTGGAATGATTTATAGCCCCTATTATCGGAGATAGTGCTGCTGGTGATATGTATGCCATAACCCCAACCCACAGTATATTGCTCCCATTGACTGTTACATTGCTTTCTCCTATACAATTCTCCCCGGACACTTAGGTCCTCTGGGGGACACTATTCCAACCACCCAGAACCCAGCTGGTAATGGTTACTCAGAGGACCTTTTCTCTTTGGGAGAAGAAAAGGGATTCTAATTCTCTTGAAGGGGGGGGGGGGGTAGAGGACGCCCTGCCTAGCCTTGCAACCTCTCTGCTTTTTGGCTTACATGCATCTGTTTACTTCAGAACCCATCACCCCAGCACAGTGATTCATTGGATTTTACTGTGTTCAGATTTTACTCTTTTATTGACATTTGTTGATCTCATCTTTCTTGTTTAAAAGGGACAGTCAGTGCAATGAAGGCTTATGCCAACTACAGCCTTCCACTGAGGATTCAATTCAGTTAGCTGGACAATAAGCAACTAGAATTGGTGCATTCCTTTGTGTGTCACTCTAGAGCACAGAAGTAGGGAGGCAGCCATATATTCACATGGATTTTCCATCACTGGAGCAAGCACCATGTGTTAGACCAATAAAAGCAAACATAAATCAAAGGTGGGCTTAGTCTCATAACACTTTTTTAAAAGCATTAAAGCTCCTGGTAAAAGGATCTTCGAAACCACATAAATGAATGTTCTATTAACAGGAGGAGAGGAGCATCCAGAAACAGATGCCAAGAGCACGCATAAGTGCTATGTAGAAATTACACTTCCCTTGACTTTTACCTTTAAAACAATAATTCAGTTTTGGTTGCTGCTGAGGATATGAGTTAGATTGATTTTGCTTCATAGTTTAATTGCTAATGACATCTCTGTTTCTCCACAGGACAGGAAACTGCTGGATCACAAGGGTGTATTTGAGTGTGCAGTGTGAGAGAATATGTCTTGAAAGGGGGCCTGTTATCGTAATTAATGAAAAGATGTGTTTCCCACATGTATGTGTGGCCACAACCCAACACACTGAAGGAAGTTTAATTCCATCTAAACCAATGGATTGGAGCATGCTTAACCCTATACTGAATTATGCCCTTTGGATTCTCATAACAGCATTCAATGTTTCTTTTCAATTAAAATGAAGTGTAGGATATCATAATAACATCCCCTCCACCAAAACCCCCCTCCAGAATCCAGGTAGCTTTTTTGATTATCGGAGGCCATGAATGTTTAAACACATGAACAGGGAAAGAGGGAGAGGGAGAGAAAGAGATTGGAAGACCAGTATTTATATTCACAGTCAGCCCTGGTGTTCAGAGGATCACCTTGGAGTAATCGCTGTCTGGGAGTAGTCTACCTAACAAAGAGATCATGCAGGGGCCAGATGTCTTCTCTAACCCTCTTACAAGCTTACACTACTGGCAACAATTACTCCAGTAAGTGATGTCATTGTTTTCCTCTCTAGTCTCCAACAATTACTATACAAATAGCTTGCCACACAGATGGCCATTTCATTTTTGGAATCAAAGCCTTATTATTTCCTTTGTTTTAAAGTTTACCCATCAAAAACTTCCTGCTATCCTTCTCTGGTCATTCCTGGCCATAGTATGTCATTCCACTCAGAAAGGTTTTGACTACCTTCAAGATGTTGAAGAAGGGCCTGCGTTTATTAAACCTCTGAGAGGGACAATTTTAGAACTGAAGAATGACTGTCAAGAAGACTACTTTATGTACTTACTAGCTTAGGGACCCGGTGGTGCCCAGGTTATTTGAGAAAGGCATTCTTTGTTTTTTTGAAGTTTGGTAATATCAATTTGGTAATATCTAACACTATTTATTAGAAAAAAGCTAGTATTTCCTTTTGTTTTTTATGAATGCTCCCAATAGAAAATGCATAAGGATGTTGGTGAACTACAATTCCCAGAATCAAATAAATCCTTCCCAAACCCTACTATTATTCAAAGTTGGCCATATTGGGCCTGTGTGTGTTTGGTCCAGATGCAATATCAACTGGGTTCAGTGATATCTAGAAAAGGGTGAACTACAACTCCCAGATTCCTAGGACAATCACCCACAAACTCTGCCAGTACAGTTGCCCATGTTGGTTCTGTGTGCAAAGTTTGGTCAGATCCATCATTGGCTAGGTTCAGTGCTCTCTGGATAAGGGTGAACTACAACTCCCATATTTCCAGGGCAATCATGCCCAAACCCTGTCAGAATGAACAGTTGACTATGTTGGGTCTGTGTGCCAAGTTTGGTCCAGATCCATTATTGGCTGCATGCCGGACTAGACAGATTTGTACTGTTTATTTTCTGGTCCCAATTCAAGGTGCAGGTTCTTACCTACAAAGCCCTGAACAGTTTGGGACCTGCCTATCTAAGTGACCGCATTTCTGTCTATGAACCCAGGCGATTCCTCCGATCATCTGGAGAGGCCCTACTCTCACTCCTACCTCTGTAGTGGCCCCCCAACTCTGGAATGTGCTCCCCAAGGATATTAGACAAGCCCCCACTTTGGCAGTTTTTAGGAGGAGCCTGAAGATCTGGCCGTTCCAATGTGCCTTCCCTGAATAAAGTCAATAACACCCTGCTATGTTCAATCTCTGCAAATGCCCTCAGAAGCACTTTAATTACAGGTTGGGTGTCTACCCCTCATTGTCCTTGAAACCTTCCTGTTATATACAATCTACCTCTGTCTGCATCCCTTGTTCATTTATTTTAAAATTTTAATATTCACATTTGGCCTGCCTGAAATGGTTTTAAATTGTATGTTATCGTTTATGTTTGGGTTTTATTGATGATATTGTTTTATAATTGCTGTTGTGTTGTTATTATGTGTTACTGGGCTTGGCCTCATGTAAGCCGAACCGAGTCCCCTTGGGGAGATGGTTGAGGGGTATAAATTAAGTTAATAATAATAATAATAATAACAACTCACAATTCAGTGCCATGGCACGCAGGCACCAATCTAAGCCTTAATAAACAGTGTGGAGAAGCATGCTAAGCTTACCAGGAAAGAAAAGAAGAAGGTTTGGTGACCTCACAGCACAATGCCATCTCACATATCAACCCTGAAGGTGTACTAGATAGCCATGTCACTTCCCACAGTGCGGTAAGTCATGTATGTACTGCTGTTGGAACAATTACTGCTGTGCTTCCTACTTGAACACTACAGGGTTCCAGATTCCCCCCCCCCCCTTGTAATGGAAACACAAAAGAATGATATATTCCTTGGATTCCCTCATTTTAAAAGCTGAAACATAAAAAGAAAGGAAAAATCTGAAGAAATAGTTCATTGGAAATAGTTTATGGTTTCAGTTCATACTGCATTCCAAGTTGTATCCCTGATGTAAAACTATGTGCCATTACTCTGAGAATACATATAAACAATATTGTTTGTCCTCAGTCTCCATTTTGAGGGAAACAGTGCTGCCAGCTTGAAATGATATACGCCATTTGTCATCTGTGAGACCAATTGAATGCCCAGTCTTGGGAAGCTTGGATGACAATTTTAAATTATTGTTGCACAGGAATGTTCACTTGAAATTTATGGTGAGATGATGGAATTCTACAGAACAGTATTTACTGCAGGCCTGACGTAAGTGGACTTTGTTTTTTTCTCTAGGTTTATGAAAGCTCATTCTTCTGACTTCTAGCCATATGATTCCAAGCCAGCATCAGTGCCCAGCTGGGGTTCTTGTCTTAAGTTACAAAACTCTTAAGAAAGTCGGTTTCATGTATCTTTGTAAAAGCACTAGTAGTGGTGCAGTGTTTGCAAGCATCCAAATCTCCATCTCTGTGCAATGCTGATATGTCCTTTGTTCACATTTTTGAGAAGCTCAAACTTATTTGGATGCTGGAATTACAATTTTCTTTACATATCCATCTTTGCAGCTTGTAACTGTCTGAGACATCTCCAAAGAGGAGTTCTGAAACATGACCACACAACCCGGAAAACCCACAGCAATCCAGGGATTCTGGCCACAAAAGCCTCTGACAACACAGTAGTTCAGTGGTTCTCAACCTGTGTGTCCCCAGGTGTTTTGGCCTACAACTCCTAGAAATCCCAGCCAGTTTACCAGCTATTAGGATTTCTGGGAATTGAAGGTCAAAACATCTGGGGACCCAGGAATTGAGAACCACTGTAGTAGTTCATATTGGTTCCCTTTTATTTCTGAAGTCGGGGTAACCAATTCAACCATGAACAAACACAATAAGAGAACAGTACTTCATAACAAAGAGGAAACTTCAGGAAATAGTGCGCTTCTGCTGGTATAACAAGGGAATCCAATAGAATCAGGATGATTAAAGCAACCCAACTGCCCCAAAATACTGCTCAGAAAGGCTGAAAAACCTGAGCTGATTTGGTGTAGCACCAAGAACAACAAGAAGGAGGTAGAGATGTTCTGCTGTTCTTCTTTTGTTCATACGCCCATGTAGACAATTGCATCAAAAACATGATTCCTGGAATATAGATGAATATTTTATCACAGTTATCTTGCAAATACGTGGGATGCAATCTGTCAGATCTGCCCATTTTGTTTCAGCAATGTGGAGCAAGGGGTGTTGCTATGGAGAGGTCTGCTCCCAAGCACTGATGCTCCAATTCTTTTATCAGGTCCTTTAAAAAAAGATTTAAAGTAATAAAGAAATCATGCAATTGAAAGATATCACTGTGATGTTTCAGACTTCTATGATTTTGAAGTTCTCCCCAAATTATTTTTAAAAGTGGAGTGGGTGGGGACTGTGCTTGCTTATGTGATGGTTCAGAACATGGGAGAAAGATTGCAAAACATCTGATGGGATTTGGGATTTGAAAAACTGTGAGTTCTTTTAAAACTAAATGTATTGATGCGTTGCACTAAGAAGATGCCCCCTTCCCAATTTACAACTCATGTAACAGTACTTTATCTACTCTATACCATACTTTTGTACTTGTGAGTCTAAAATATTTTTCTGAACCACCCAAGGGAAGGATGGGAATTAAATGATTTGCTTGCGTATCTTTTCTTGAATCTGAGCACATTTACAGCCCTCCTACACCAGGGACCATTGCAGTTGTGATGGGTTTTTCTAAATAAAAAAAGGTTTTGGATCTCATATCCATTAACATTATTAAATAGCCTTTGAATGGCAAACACTTGCTAGTATTTGACACAATCCGGACTGTACATTAAGTTTACATTTGGCAATAGAGCAGTGGTGAATTCATATGAGCAGTTTTCAATCCAGGACTATAACTGATTCATAGCTATGTATAGCACTAAGTTCTGAAATCCCGTATTGCCTCACATTATCAAACATGCCGTTTATGGCAGTCTGGGAAAAGAATTGTTTTCCGAGCAATTCACATCTAACAGTTTCTATCCAAAAGCATATTCCATGACTCACTATCTGCATAGGTTAAGTCCTCAATGTCCATTTTAAACAGACATTTTTCATTCACTTATTAACTGTCATAATAGTTTGGAGAGCCAGTAGCAGTAATGGTGTATTTGGCAACTTGAGTCTAACTTAAGTTCTAACTTGAGTTGATTGCATAATCAGCTTTCTTTCCATTGTCCTATGGTCTAAATGAATGAGAAATAAGATCCCAAAGACAGTTTCTTGCTTATTGTTTCTTATTTAAAACCAATTTATACTTACTCATCAATACAAAATGATACTAAAACACAACATCTCTCCTGAGAACAGAATAATGTATCCATCAGGTCCTAATTCACACACCAGAAATGAAGCAAAAAAACTGGTGGGTTAGACTAATGCTCTGTTTAATTCTACGGGAGCTAGCCAGGTGCCATTGGAAAGCACGCAAGCAGGTCATGAAGCCATATGGATCTCTCTGTTGTAGCTGGTAGTCAGCATTCTAATCTTTCTAGAAGTTGCTTATAGCATCCCCATCAGTATCCCCTGGGAAACCTGACCCATGTATTGTTTTGTTGGTGGATTCCTGTTACCATGTAAACATGGGATTTAATATAGGTGTGTAGAGTATTTTTCAGTATCCATGGAGCTGGGAAAAGAGACTAATGTATGTCTGGTAGATCTATCTCAGAAACTAGCATGTCCTCCAAATATACAGGAAAACAATATACAATGTCTGGATAATGAAGTGCTCTCTAAGGTACTCAGAAAGAACAAAAGAGATTTCTTGAGAAAGCAAATAAAATAGTGACTTATGATTAATTAGACTGTCTCATACACACATATGTATGTATGTATATGTGGAGGACTCAGAAAACTTTCTGGATTCAAAGATCCAAAAGAAATATAGAATTAAATGGGGAAAAAAGCAGCAGAGTGCTGCAGCTGTGAATCCTGTTTGGGGAAAAAGAGGCTTTTAGAGGGATTTGAAAATACTTCTTGTAAAGGACTTAAGGCTCTTCATCTTTCTAAATAATTTTGCAACTGATTGTTTCTGCTTTCTTAAAAATGCGGCTAGTATATTGTTAACTTTTAAACCATTGTGGGAGAGAAAAATTAGCTCATGGCCCAAAATTAATATGCATACTTGCATGTATATGTATTTGCGATGGAAACTATGAATTCACAGGGGAAATGTGAGAAAGGCAAGCTTATGGTCTTGCCATGGTTGAAGACCCCTTTGTGAATTCATAATAACAACAACAACAACAACAACAACTTTATTTCTATCCTTCCACCATCTCCCAGAAGGGACTCTGAGCAGCTTACAGAACAGCACATAACAATGCCACAAGAACGCATAAAATACAAGTAAAATACATCAACATTTCTAACAATAACAATATCAATTAACACAAAACAACACACATAAAGGATATTAAAATAAAATATTCAGTAAAACACATCAATAGTTACTAATTAAAATGGGAAGTACAACTATGTTGCAAGTAGTGTTAAAGTGCCAGAGTCAATATCAATTGTTTAGCTGATGTCTTAGCTGTTGTCAATGCCCTGCTTGAATAACCATGTTTTCAACTCCCTCTGAAAACATTGCAGTGTGAGGGCTTGCCTAATTTACCTGGAGAGGGTGGTCCAAAGCTGGGAGTCCACCACTGAGAAGGCCCTCTCTCTCATCCCCACTAACTGCACTTGAAACAGTAGTGGAACTGAGAGAAGGGCCTCCCTAGCAGATCTTAGAGCTCGGACAGCTTCATGGGGTGGTGGGTGGTGGATGTGGCCATGAAGATAGGCTGGACCCAAACTATGTACAGCTTTGAAGGGAATCACCTGCACTTTAATTGGGGCTGGAAACTTGTCGGCAGCCAGTGAACCTGCTTTAATATGGACATGGTATGCTCCCTATAGCTAGCCCCTGTTAGTAATCTTGCTGCTGAGCTTATTATTGAATCTGTCTTCAAACATAATGTTGGAATTTGGACAATAACCAAGCGGTGTAAGATGAATCGGTGGCAAAACAAGCTAAATGATTGCTTTATAATCTCCCTGCATGGCTACTCACTTTGCAAAGTTGGGAATGTTTGTGGTGATTTGGTTACCCATATTTTTTGAACATGGTAATGCAATGAAGCACTTTGCCATAAAATTAACACTGACTGCTAGAGTTTATATGTCTTGTAAATATCATAGACATATATACAATGGATACAGATTTCGGGAAATGTACAGGCAAGATTTGAAACTGGAAAATTTAGAGGAAGACATGGGAAAGTATGGGACAGTTGGAGGGACCTCCAACATAGCAATGCAAAAAAAGAGGAAAGAGGAACAAAAGAATAACATAATACGCCACATGCCAGCCACAAGTGAAAAGGAAAAAATGCCACAATAAAAGTGGAACAAAGACTACTTTAAAAGGCATAAGAAAAAAACATGGCAGCAAAGGATAAATAAATAGTATCTGCAGCGGGGCACATGGGCAGCAAATGGCATCAATAAAACCAATGAGTCATAAACCACAAGGAAAGCATGAAAATATTTAAAGCATTTTTCTTGGCCAAAATGCAGCACTATATGCTATCCCTATTAACAATGAAGGAAAGTGTTATATAACCCAGGAAGCAATTGAAGCTGGCTCAGAAGATACCATTCTAACAAAGAAAGGAGAGAAGCTAAACTACATTTAGTATCTCTGCCCTCCCGACATATACAATTTCTTTTTTTTGAACCAGAACATTCACACAAGTGGGCTATTTTCTCTTGTGCACCTGAACGCATGACCCTAAATGCAGGAAATTATTGTCTGTTTTGGCTAAACCCATCATTGTTTCTTCATTTTATTTTGGTTTTGGTGAAACATTTCCTCAATGATTATTACCCATAATAAAAGAGTTATATAATTGTCCTCTGGGATCCAAAATACAGCCAAATATGGGAGAATTCATTTGCTTAAAATAATGTCTTCCACTTTGGCTTCAACCAGACATAGCAAATTGTAAGACAGATGCCATAATAAAGGCATTGTGTCTGGTTATAAAAGAACTGCAATGCATCTTAGGACTGGCAGTCACAAGCATCCCAGTTACAGTAGAATGCACATCTGAGAAAAACATGTGGACCACACTTATTAAACTACTAAATACATACCCAGGATAGGAATATGCTTTAGCATTAATCCATGAATTGTTTAAAACAATAGAACAAGAATGGCAATATGCATTTAAATATTATTTCCAAAGTACGTCCTTCCTCAAATACAACATAAGTCAACCCTTCACATCCTCAGATTTTAGATTCATGGTTTTAATTATTTCTAAGCTTTTGCTGCCATGCCCACCTCATGAAACTGGGTGTGCCATGTGAACAGGCACATAGCATTCACATGGCAGCCCCATCCTAAGGAGATGAGTCTAGGGGAGGAGAAGGTTGAGTCCCCTGGCTCAATTACTCGTTCACTGAGTTGAGGAGACTGTGGGAACGGGATCAGATGGGAGAACTGGAAAGAGGGAGGGCAGACATGCTGTCCCAGTCAATCACTCAGCCCCTGGGGTGGGCGGCCTCGGGGAAAGGGGTTAGGACAGAGGCATCATGCCCCTAATCCAGTGTTTCTCAACCTTCCTAATACCACAACCCCTTAATACAGTTCCTCATGTTGTGGGGACCCCCAACCAAAATTATTTTCATTGATACATTATAACTGTAATTTTGCCATTTTTATGAATCGTCATGTAAATATCTGATATGCAGGATGTATTTTCATTCACTGGACCAAATTTGGCACAAATACCCAATATGCCCAAATTTGAATACTGGTGGGTTGGGGGGGAGGAAGGATTGTTTTTGTCATTTGGGAGTTGTAGTTGCTGGGATGTATAGTTCATCTACAATCAAAGAGCATTCTGAACTACACCAACAATGGAAGTGAACCAAACTTGGCACACAGACCTCCCATGACTGACAGAAAATACTGGAAGGATTTGGTGAGCACTGACCTTGAGTTTTGGAGTTGTAGTTCACCTACATCCAGAGAGCACTGTGGACTCAAACAATGATAGATCTGGAGCAAACTTGGCAAGAATACTCAATATGCCCAAATGTGAACACTGGTGGAGTTTGGGGAAAGTTCACCTTGACATTTGGGAGTTGTAGTTGCTGGGATTTATAGTTCACCTACAATCCAAGAACATTCTGAACCCCGCCAATGATAGAATTGGGCCAAATGTTCCACACAGAACCCCATGACCAACAGAAAATACTGTGCTTTCTGATGGTCTTTGGCGACCCCTCTGACACCCCCATCATGATCCCCCCAGGGGTCCCACCCCTCAAGTTGAGAAACATTGCCCTAATCAATCACTGATTCACTGAGGTGGAAGAAAGGATGACAGAATCAGGAAGAGGGACAGTATGCACTACCCCAATCAGTCAGTCAGTCAGTCCGTCAGTCATTCATTGGACCAATTGATCACACTCCTCCATCAGTCACTCACTTACCGAGTCACTGGAGTGGACTAGGAGTACAGTGGAGGGGATAAGAAGAGTTGCCCTTGCAACATTTATTCGCACATCACCCATCTTCTGCCCCAGGTATGCATATCTGTGTCTTCTGGGAGAATTAAAGCCTCCTCATTCAGTTTAGGCCACCAGAACCGCTAGTGTACTTCCTTGTTGCTGGGCAATCTGGTGAATGTTTATTGTTGTGGTTTTGATTGAAGTGTTTTCAAGAACTGTGGGCTGTAATGCTTCCTTTCTGCTCCATTCTTAAAACAAGATGCAGAAGAAGATAAACTTTGTCCAATAGCATTTGTGCATACTTTTAACATGTTTAATAGGTTGCTTAGAATTTTTATTAATGACAAATGAAAATATATTGAGTGTTTTATTACACTAAATTATCACTATGAATGGAAACTCATGGGTAAAGAGAAACAAAATAGCTTGTTTTGTTTCTAGACAAGAGCAAGCCATGACTGATGTAAAATAGAAATCACCGGACTAAAAATCCATACTATGCTATACTGAAAGGCAGCTAGGTTAATAAATCTATGCATGCTTGATCTCAAAGCAGAAATCTCATGCTTTCAGGCGCAATTTCCCATGAACCTGAGACACCATGCTCTGGAAAGACTAGGCCAGGTGCCTCTGCAACAGCAAACCTAGGGACTCCTGAGGAGCTCATGTTACCCATGGAGGAGGCTTAGAAACCACTCAGACTTAAATGCATCAAGTTGTAGGTGCACAGGTGGCTTCCCGTCAGTGACGCACATGTCAAGAAACAGCTAGCTCTTCAAAACACAGAGGATTACTCAAGAGCAGGAGTATCTTCTAAAGATGATATCCTTGTGATTTTGTCTAACTATTTACTGTTGGTTTGAGCACCAGGGGATGAAAGCATTTCTACCCTTTCCACTATCGAATGTCACAAGTCACATCTCTGTGAAAATGAACTGCAGAAAACTCAGAAGCTTGGACACAATTCTGAAAATGTACTTGATCCTAAAACTCATCCGCAGAATACGTATTTTGCTTTGTTATTGGTCAACGTATCTATCTTCACTTTTATAACTCTATAGCAGTAATTATACTAGGTTATGTATGTACCCCACAAATTGGTTTGAAGCCTGATTTGGCAATTCAGGTATGGGTTTGATTCTGTCCAGATCCATTTGTATACAATCCGATTTGAATCCTAAATCCAAATTGAGATTGGCGAATTTAGAGCTTTTGTCCTCCCTCATTGACCTGCACTGGGAAACAAAAGATAGCTACACCCTTTAATTCCTTTTTCTAAATACTCACATAAAATTAGTAGCCAAAGAAAGGATGAAGTCAAGGAAGTATGTGTGTGTGCATGTCCGTGCTAAGCATGTGTTTCTACCTGTTCACTCCTAAATCTTATCAATTCATGCTGCTTTCATCTTAGTATTATCCTCCTAAGCCTAGGGCATCGGTCAGGTAACTATTTTCAAATGCAACTATGATATATATTATAACCAAGATATATGATATTGATATGATAGTGAAATGACATTTGAGGAGATGTGGTTTTGTTTTATTCTACAAGCCACTTAAATGTTGAAATTGAAGCATACATTGTAGGGAAGCAGACATTGCCTGAAGCTGACCATACAGTCACAGTGGTGGTTTAGAGATTACTAAAGAGGACATATTAATCAAATCCAGGAATAATAAATTCCGCCAAAGTCAAACCTAGAGATGTTGTGGGCTGGCTGTACTTATTGTTTTCCTATTTGCCTAATGGATGGAGCTCATTCACCACAAGGTGCCTTAGTTTAAAATCTCATCCATGACATGAGCAATGCTTTTGCTTTTCGTGTCTACATGAAATGACATGAAAAACCATCTCTTCATAAAGATTTTCCATGTCTTCAAATTCCATGCGTTCCTTTCTGGTGCTGAGGGTTACTTTATCTTTTGTAAGAAAGCAACCCATATGATAGAAATAAAGAAATGAAAAAGAAAAGATGGCCCGTATTACAAGCAGAATATTAATTGACAGTTCTAAAAGATAACATGTATGTGTTTGTTTGAAGTAACATGGTTTGGCTTTCTCTGACCCCATCCTAAAAATTAAATTAAATTATAAATAACATGAACAAAAAGTCCTGGTTGCAGCCCAGCGGCAGTATTTGCCTGATTGTGCTATACACAGATGCCAGGCATAGCTCTACAAATATGTATGATGCGCTTTGTACACCATAAAATTAATTGAGGTCAATGAGAGAGGAATGGAAATGTGCTTAGGCCATAACCATAACATTTTAGGTTTTTGATGCTTAGCCAGTGGCCACTGCAGGTTTTTTTTTAATGTAATCCATGCTTTGTGAAAGACTTCCATGGAAACAAAATAGATTGTTACAAACAGACTAGTGGCATTTCAAGTGGGAAAGAGAACATCATAAACCTCTGGCTGAACATCTGATGCATCTATATTGCGTCCTTGGTTGTTTGTTTTTTTTTAAAAAAAACAATAGATATAAGATGAGAGGAGCATAATAAACAAATTATCCACAAGTATAATTGATTTTGAAGACGTGTTTTTCTGTTTTCTCTATGATATGCATTAATTTCTATTGCATTAGAAAGGCATTCTCTTTAAATGGACAATATCTGTTTGTTCCTGAAAGGGCAAGAGAAAGATAAGATCGTGCTTTCTCTAATTTTTTTCTTGGAGAAAAGATTTTCCTTTCCGACTTACTTCTTCCATAACTGAGCTAATGCAATAAATAGCCAACATATGGCTGTCCGTAACTTTGTTTTTGTAACAACTAAAATAAAAAAGATGGTATTTTGCATGCTTGAATTAGCGGGTATTAATGTTTGGCAGTTAAAGTTGCTGGGAGGCATCTGGGAAGAAGCTCTGCTGCCCAGCTCCAAGAAAATATTTGCCTTTCTAGTCTCAGTTTATGGAAAGTTTAATTTAAAAACTGGTGGCTGCAATTTTGCAATTTGTGCTCTGAGAGTGATTTGCTGTTCATGTTCTTATCCCTCTAGGATATTGTAATGATCCTGATAAGTAATGTTTGATTTGCTTGATTTGGTTAACCACTATTTAAAAGTATGAAACTCAATTTTGGGAGGCTATATGAATAGTTTTTGTCCTCGCTTTTGTCATTTTTCCTATTACAGTACTTTACCCAAATGCTGGACCATCTTATTTCAATTTGTATAAGTTTTGACCCAGCCTTTTAATTGTTCTGACCCATTGCTTTTCCATGCCCTAACAAATAGATATGAAAAGCTGGCAGGATTTTTTCTTTTAACATTTATGTGTTGTTGGTGTAATTTCATGCTTATGTTACTGTTACTGTTATTTTTTTACCATGCTGTGTCTCTGTATGTTTTGATGTTGTTGTTTGGAAACCGCCCTGAGTCCCTCCGTGGAGATAGAGTGGTATATAAATTAAGTTTATATATATATATATATATATATATATATATATATTCTCTGTCTCTCTCTCTCACACACACACACACACATACACACTTAGGGAGTAACATCCTAATATTTTCCCTTCCTCTCTCCAGTTCATTCCAGATAGCAAAAACTTCACAAGAGTACAAGAGCGGGACTTTCTCAAGCTTTTCCTGATGATTTTAATCTTAAAAGTTAAGTAGCAAAAGCATTACATCTAAATTAATCACAGATACAGTACAATCTCTATCCTTATATAATTTGAGTCAACATGAAAAATAAGGACTTTCATTGGGATAAGCTTTATGCCATTAGCTTTTCACAAAGAGGAATGGGAATAATGTTCTCCAATGTTCAAAGTACACACAAAAATGGGTTTCCCAGATGCCCTGACAGAAGAATCATCTGCAAAAAGAATATTTTTAGTTCACAATTTTTCTGGGGATTTTCTCCATATAAAAACATTACATTTGCGCATGAGTTACAGATAGTCCCAAACTGCCACTGAATCTCCATAACAGGGATTAAATTGGTCAACAAATACATTCTAGCCTACTGACTTCATCGGACGGGACTTACTTTGGCAGCATACACTGGTTTGGCAGTATACATTGGTTCAGCCCTAGTTTACTCACGGGGCCCACTGGTTCGCATTTCACAATGCAGAGAAACTTCTGGTGGGGTTCTATGGTTAAACCAGTGTGGAACTGGCATATATTACTATGGCAGCAACGCAGGCTGCTTCCCGTGTTGCACGACAAACAATGGGGGGAAGATGCACAGTCAACGTTTCCCCCATGGAATTAGCTTGACAGTAAGTCAGGCAATGCGGGGCACATGGCAACAGGTTCCCCACACCCCAATGTTGGTTGCTAGATTCGCCACAATGTGTGGCGATTCCAGCAGCCCATATGAAGAGGTTGTACAAAAATGAAATCATCAAAGATTCCTATCACTTTCACAAACTCCTTGCTGTTTCTATGACTTGCAAGATATAATAGTTCTGAACAATAGAAGCTAAAGGAACCCGGTTGTCTTTGCACTTTTTCTCCAATCATCCAAATACTGAAAGTTCTATTCTTTTAAACTATTTTGAAAGTATGTACTACTGTATTGCTTTATCAAGAGTCAGAACAATTCTGCTTAGAGCAATTCTGATTTTCTTCTAGATGGGAACTTAGGAAATGTTGTTTCACAGTCTCAATTGCCTGAAAAAGGGGTTCTTTTAGCAGATAAGTTAGCAATCAACTCGCCCATTATATGTCATGCAAGGAGCACAAAACCTGCAAAAGACTTGATATAACAGGAATATATACAGCCATCCATCAATGAACCAAAGGGACTTGAGGCTGATTCAACAATTACAGTAGGAGCCCCCAGTGGTGTAATGGGTTAAACCCTTGTGCTGGCAAGATGAAGACTGACAGGTCAGAGGTTCAAATCTGGGAAGAGCACGAATGAACTCCCTCTGTCAGCTCCAGCTTCCTATGCTGGGACATGAGAGAAGCCTTCCACAGGATGGTAAAACATCAAAACATCCAGGCATCCCCTGGGCAACGTCCTTGCAGACGGCCTATTTTCTCACACCAGAAGCGACTTGCAGTTTCTCAAGTCACTCCTGACATCAAAAAAACCCCTATTCTAGTTCATACAAGCTAGACAGAAGCTATTCTAATTTGGTGGAGATCAATGCTAGCCCAACTGATTATAGAAGAAGAGACTGTAGGGGTTGCATAGGAAAATGTTGTACAAATTACAATGAGATGTAAATGCTTTTCTCCTCTAAGTTGTTGTTCCCATATTCCTGAATAAATTTTCAGTTGAAATTGTTGTGTCGGAAGCTCCTGTGCAGACATGCCCCGACTCTCATATGTCATAAAAGTTCGTGATGCTCTAGGGTAATTGCAATGTAGTATGGAAATGAAATTTTAACTGAGCCAACAGCATGTCTAAAACAGCCCCAAAATCTTTCCATTGCTATTTGAAATCCAGAATGATTAAAAAAGGATTATGAGGGACATATTGTGCAATCATTCACGAAAATAATGTCTTATTCTATTGGTAGAAGGTCTGTCAGTTCTTGAGGAAAGGCTGGAAAATCAGTTAGATTGGTTTGTTTATAGTGGTTATATGATCTAAACTGCACGAAAAGACCACATAAATACTGCACTTAGTATGTTAAAACTGGGTTTCTCTTGTGGTTTCAATGATGACATGTTTTTCTGCTCATGTCAAGGTGAAGTGGCTTTGGTGATCTCATTTTGGTTCCCTTTAGATATTTTTCTTTCTTTTTCCCCGCAACCCTCATGATGTAGTTTCTCAAATATTTCTGAAAACCACTTTTAAACAGAAGCCCAGTAGTGGGATAGTGGGAAGGAAGGAAGGGTTAGAATTGTTGGTCTGGTATCGCCTTGTGTATGAAATGTACTGTGTCTACTTCAAAAAATATTGATTGGCTAGTATAGTGCATAGGAAATTATTACAGAAGAAAATTTCTCTATGACTAATTTATGTGTTCAGAGCATGGTCTAGGAATACTAGTGACAGAAGTTCATTTTGAGATAGAATGCAAGAAAGAGATTAGTCTGCCACAGACCCGTCCTTTAGAAGGGTGTTAATAGGATCCATTTAACTACTGAATTTCTACCAAAAGTCTTGTAAGATTCCACCAGAAAATCCACGCACAACATTATATCTCCCAAGCAGCAATCTAAATTTGAGTGGAAATTTTAGAGCTCTCCAGATGATTTTGGACTACATGTCCCATCAGCCTTAGCCAGCAGAATAATCAACTGAGAAATGTTGGAAGTTGCAATTATTTTGTTTATTGATTGATTTATTTCATTTATATCCTGCTTTTCTCTACCCCAAGGGGCACTCAAAGCGGTTCATCACAAAGTAAATGGCAAAATTCAATGCCTCACAAAGTATAAAATGCAGCACATAACTAAAATAGCATATAATAATAAATTGAAATCAGTGAACTATAAAATCTCAACCATAAACAACATGATATAAAACATTGGACATTGCACCAATCCCAATGAAGTCTTACATCGAAACCTGGCACATGTGAATTTCCTTGGCATTACTATCCCCAAAGTCTCTTGAATTCAAGGCCTGGGATGCTATGGGGGAAGCAGTTTCCTGCTTCTTTTATTCTGACTTTCAACAAACCAGGAAGGTTTCTCTATGGAGATTGTAGCAAATATTTTCCCAATGTTAATTCTTAAGGACTAGGTGTTCCTAGTTTTCTGAATATGTCAGATTACTGTTGGAATAATTAGTACTGCCAAGCCAATTCCTGGTGTTAACTTTTGCTACTTTTAAAGCTTTCATCCCTGTTCCCTGTTCAAGTGCCTGAAGGATTGCTTTCAGAAAAATTGAGAAAATAACACATATTCACACTTTCTAGATGAGGTCTAATTAGCTCCATATTTCTACTTATGCCAAAAGTGGCAGGTGAGGATAAGCCCTGGAGGTGAACTAACCGCAAAAAGTATTTTCATCAATGGGATCCACAGATTTTCTAATGGCCTGTTTTCAACTAAGAGAAATGGAAGGGTGTTGTGTTGTGCAAAATAGCATACCTTAAAGGTAGGGTGTGGAAAACCTATTAACCTGTAGTACTTTGTTTGCATTCTGAGTCAACAACCAAGAAAACCAAAGACAAGACATGAAGGGTAAAGTAGAGATAAATGTTGGCTAAAGGATATCTCATGCCATTCAGATAATAATATATTTAGACCTCATGATCAAAAATTTCCATTCAACATGTAACAATGATACTGTAGCAATACTGTGGATTTTATCACAGAGGTAGAAATTGGCACAGGAGCAAGTTATTGCATGATGCCATGGGATAACCGTTGCCGACTCACCACCCCCCTGTAATGAAGCTCTCCGTGGCTATTGATGGACAAGGTACTTCAATACCCATTATTGTGTGACATTATTGAGTCCCCATTGGGGAGATAGGGTGGGATACAAATAAAGTTGTTTATTATTATTATTATTTTGTGTGATGAAGTCCAGGCACTTGCCACATACTGTCCTCTCTGCTCACTGTTTTTTTTCCAGTACTCAGCACTTTACAAGCTTTACACTGCCAAATTATTGCAGTCGCACGATGTCAGTGGCTGTGCAATAGGAATCTCCATAATGCCTATAAGCAGCCACTACCCTACACTGCAAGAATGCTGCAGGATAGTGGCATCCATATGGTATCTTAAATGCTAGATCAGTCAAAAATCAGCTATCCTGAACAAGAGACGTTTGTACTGTTTGCAAGCAGGGTGCAACAGGATCATATGATCTCTTTTGCAAATGAGCAAGGTTGCAGTGAAGATTTGTGACCGATCCTGCCTCTGTCTCCTGTGACATGGCTCATTGGCAGGAAGGGGCTGATCACATCATCCTGAAACACCTCTCTTGGTAACAGCAACACAGACCTCTGTTGCTCAGAATAACTGACTCATTTTTAAGAGAGGTTTCAGGAGCATTTATGTTCAGTAAGGCCACACTCACATTTGAGAATATGAAGCAATTAATAATTTCTAAATTAGGGCATCATAACTGACTAATAGGATGCCAGCTATGTGTGTGCGGGGTAGGTCTTAGGTCATAAAGACCTCCCTCCACCACCTGATTGCAAAACAAAATAAATCAAATTGAGTGACTCTACCCAGACATAGTATTTCAGCCTAAACTACCTTAAGTGTACGTGAAGGCTGTATTCTGCAAGGGGAAGTGCTATTTTTCATTGCAAACCAGCTCAGGCTATATTTTGCAGAAGTTCAGTTCCAACACATTGATTTAACATTTGCAAAAGGACAAGCGAAAGTTATGAAACAGTACGGAAACATCTAGTCAAGAGAGGGAATTTCTATAAGTGCCTGGAATCAGCAGCAAAATTGTACAATTTTGTAAAAATATATATTTAAAAATTGACACAAGTGGGGCAAAAGAGGATAGTTATGGCTTTGTAGCCAGAGTACTAAGAAAAGGTTAGGACCAAATAATAATATCGTAGTACTATTCCACATATACAGTATTATTTATATTTGAAAATAACTGAGTGGAGTTATACTCACGGACATAAAGTCAACAATGAGTTTACACAATCAGATTTGGGTGCATCCAAATAAAGTCATTCAAGCCCATATATTCCCGTCCAGGGTCCCCGTAAGTTCACGGTATGAATTGTCCCAAAATAGTCGAGCATAAGTCCCATTGAAGTAAATAAAAGTAGAAGACACAATTGTCAGTAAGTGGAGCCGGGTTCTGGACAATACTTCGACCGGCTCCACTTACTGACAATTGTGTCTTCTACTTTTATTTACTTCAATGGGACTTATGCTCGACTATTTTGGGACAATTCATACCGTGTGAACTTACGGGGGACCCTGGACGGGAATATATGGGCTTGAATGACTTTATTTGGATGCGCCCAAATCTGATTGTGTAAACTCGTTGTTGACTTTATGTGGTCCGTGAGTATAACCCCACTCAGTTATTTTCAAATATAAATAATACTGTATATGTGGAATAGTACTACGATATTATTATTTGGTCCTAACCTTTTCTTAGTACTTTGGTAATAACAGTACTTGTTTGTTTAGTTTGTAGCCAGAGTTCCTATTGAACCCCCTTTACACTGTCATATAAAACAGATTTCAAAGCAGATGATTCATATTATCTGCTTTGAACTGGATTATATGAGCCTACACTGACATATCCAGTTCAAAGCAGATAATTTGGATTTTATATGACAGTGTAGAAAGGGCCTTGGTCAAATCACCAGAAACTGATTGTAAAGAGCTCCAGAAAGATCTCTCGAAATTGAGTGAATGGGCAACAAAGTGGCAAATGCATTTTAACCTAAACAAGTGTAAAGTCATGCACATCGGGGCAAAGAATCCCAACTACACCTACCAATTGATGGGGTCAAAGCTTTCCGAGAAAAACCAGGAAAGGGATCTTGGGGTTTTGGTGGACAGCTCAATGAAGATGTCAACCCAGTGCGCAGCAGCAGTGAAAAAAGCAAATTCTATGCTTGGCATGATCAGAAAGGGAATCGAAAATAGGTCAGCAAATGTTGTATTGCCTCTCTACAAATCTATGGTAAGGCCACATTTGGAGTACTGTGTACAATTCTGGTCTCCGCACCTTAAGAAGGATATAACGGAACTGGAAAAGGTACAGAAAAGGGCAACAAGAATGATCCAAGGGATGGAGCGGCTCCCTTATGAAATCAGGTTGCAACGCCTTGGTCTTTTCAGCCTTGAAAGACGGCGTTTAAGAGGTGACTTGATCAAAGTGTATAAAATCATGCATGGGATAGAAAAGGTGAATAAAGAAAAAATATTTTCTTTGTCACAAAACACTAGGACTAGAGGGCACTCCCTGAAGCTCCAAGGTAGGAAAATTAGGACTAATAAAAGGAAATATTTCTTCACCCAGAGGGTCATTGGGTTATGGAATTTACTTCCAGAAGAGGTTGTGACAGCTGTCAGCCTGAATAACTTCAAGGCAGGATTAGACAGATTCATGGATACCAAGTGTATCGGTAGTTACTGAAAAGGACATTCAAGTGCCACCTCGGAGTTGGTTGAGGTAGGCAGGATTTCCCTGGGTACTGGTTGTGGGGGGTCGGGAGCAGGTTAGGGTTTTGCCCTCCCTTCTGCTCGAGATCCCCGTGTACAACTAGTGGGCCACTGTGTGATACAGAATGCTGGACTAGATGGGCTGAGGTCCGATTCAGCATGGCTCTTCTTATGTTCTTAGAAGTAAATTAATGAGTAAACATAAAGGTTTTCCTTGATATTAAGTCCAGTTGTGGGGGTTGGTGCTCATCTCCATTTCTAAACCGAAGAGCCGGCATTGTCCATAGACACCTCCAAGGTCATGTGGCTGGCATGACTGCATGGAGCACCATTCCCTTCCCGCCAGAGCGGTACCTATTGTTCTACTCACATTTACATGTTTTCTAACTGCTAGGTTGGCAGAAGCTGGGCTAACAGCGGGAGCTCACTCCACTCCCCTGATTCGAACCTGCAACATATTGGTCAGCAAGTTTAGCAGCTCAGTACTTTAACCCACCAGGGGCTCAGTGGGTCAGTGAAGCAGTTCAAAGTGATGCCTCCAGCATGCCCATAATGACATGCCACACTGGTGTTGAAGTACCCTGTTTTGTATTGTTTTTGTTAAGTTCTGGTTACAGATGACTTGCAGATAGGTTTGGAATGAATGAGATGATATTATGCAATAGTACGCAATTCCATTCATGATTGCGGAGTCTGCAATTCATTTTGTGAGCCTCCTGTGATAATATCCCAACTTGATACTGTGCTCTGTTTCCCTGGTACTCTCTGCTGTATTAAATGCCTTGCCCGACTTACCAGGCAAGGAACGTTGCAGCGGGAGCCAGCCATGTTTGGGGTGCAGGGGGCTTCTCCTCCCCAGAAGCCTCCTGCACGGCGGGAAATTTTCCACCACCCAGCTAGCCAGCCAATCAGTGGGCTGGCCACCCCCCGGATTGGCTGGGCGCGGGTGTCCTTTGTCCCAGGCAGCCTTATTAGGCGTCCTGAGGTCCTTACCAGTCTCTGGGCATTCTCTTTAGCAGGATTATGCCTGGTAATAGCTTTGTGGCTTTGTCAGCAGTTTCATAAAGGCAAGTGTAAGATTGATTGTTCTGTTGAAGAAAATGTGGTCTTAAATAACCAAATATAATAAAGGGAGCTCCATCTGTTTGGAGAGAAAACATGCAATGTCCAGGCTGACTTCCAGAGTGGTAACTTTATCTTGTGCCAAAGTTATGGTGCTAAGAAAGCCATGCTTGTTCTGGTTTAACAAAGAGCTTGCACTATGGAAAGTATCTGAACCTATCAAACTATTCTTAGACATTCAGCAAAACTCCAGCCACAGTCATGTTCTCTTTGTATAAATAGACATGATGTTGTTATCCTAAAGCAGACCTGTTGGCTTATTGGTGAAAAACATTTAGAACAAGAAAATGTTTCTGTCCATTTTAGTTTCTTGACATTTGATTTTTTGAAAAGTAAGAACCAGTCAAATTCTGCCTTGATCATAAAGAAATGGGTGAATTTTTGTCAATCTTTCAAAAACAAACTGGAATGAAATTATCTCCAGTCCTCTCCAATTTCACTGGCTAAGTGTAGAGAAGATTGTACTGTACTAGCTTACTCTATAGGTGTTCAAAATGAAGTCTCTCAGAAATATAAGGTGGGAATTTTAATTCAGCACTACAAACATGGCTTGCTACATGCACAGGGATCAAAATGGAGTTTTAAGAGTTAAACACTCAAGCCTTGGATAAGAATGCACCTGTCTGTCAGTTTAATACTGTCTGTCAGTTTAATATTTATGAGACTTCGGTTCCATTGCAAATTGCCTGTGCTTGCATCGCCCAATGCGTCTCCACCCATTATCTAATCTTGACATGTTTCCTTTGGGACTGTTTATTGATATTGTGTAATTTTCAACTGTGATATTTGTTAGGTACCACTTCAGATATCCGGACCTCTTTTATGGGACGCATTTATAACTCCACCCTGGTACATTGTGTATGCTGGTTGTCTAGTAATTGTAATAAACCTATTTGCATTGGCATTTATTGAAAGGTTTATTATGCTTGTAGTATTGTGATTTATTGAAACTACTATATTTAGCATTAGTGTATTTATTTTCTGTACACTCCTGTTTTTTCCCTGTTGGTTTTCAATAGCCTGCCTCAGTTTTTTTTGCTTAGATGGGAGCTCATCCCATCTCACGGATTCAAACCACCGACCTCCAGGTCAGCAGTTCAGCCGCTTCAAGGGTTTAACCCATTGTGCCACTGCTGCTCATGGGTTTGCCGATGAGAGCAGGCAATAGGTGCACCAATGATCAAATTCAATACAAGGCAGCTTCCCATATTCCACATTCTAGTCCAATCAATGTTAAAGCGTTAATATGCTTCATCTGTGTTTTCCAAAAATTAAAATTATTCCCTGACCACAATGATCCAAAGCAAGCTTGCAGCTCAATTTGTGCTCTGATGTTAAGTCGTTACAGTGTGCTGAATTTGGTGAGACATGCCCTCAAGTGAGTGTGCAAAGTAAGGGCAGGGAATGTATATTCTTCTAGTTGTTGGATGATAATTCTTGAAAGGCCTTACCATCATAGGCAATGGCAAGGATTATAGGACTTGGAGTCCACCAACATCTGGATGATCACATATTTCCCTTCCCTGGCATAAAGATGTCTTAAACAATTGGCTTTGTAATGTTTTGTTTCTGTGAGAATTAAATGGAGAATTTTCTAATAATGTGTCTTTTGCACATGAAATAAATGTTACAGAAATATCAAACTGTGACAGCACATTACTAATAACAGATACTCTATAAAATAAGAGATCAAAGGTTTTGGTTTCTCATATGTGGTCTGTTTGGCTGGTAAAGCTCACTGCAAACAATTTATTTTGTTTTACTGCTGGATGGAAACAGTTCAGCACCTGGGTAACATATTCTTCATCCACACTCTTTTAAGATCCAAAACTCATCTTATGAGAACTACATCTGTGCTTCAATTTAGAAATGTGAACACTGAGACCTAGAGCAAAGAAACTATCTTCTGACTTCATTCTCTGATGCTTTCCACAGCCTTTAGAGGTGTGCATTTTGTGCAGTTCTCAAGAAACAATGACTGATAGTAATAATAATAGGTGTTATTTGCACAATTTGCTTGTTCAAAATTAAATTTAGATTGCTGGGAAATTACAGGGAAGGCAACAAAAGATTTTAAAAGTCAATGCAAACTATTTTATTCCAATTGATACCAAAATGAAAATATACCCGTAGCCAAGAATCTAACAGATGTTGTGCAATCTCTCTATCAACTGAAAAGCATATTATCCACTAATAATAATACCAATAAATAGATTCCTGTATCCTGTTCTGAGGTGGGATCAACCCTGTCATTTACAAACACTCTTGTTCTTATAGAATCATAGAATAATAGAGTTGGAAGAAACCACATAGGCCATCTAGTCCAATGCCTGCTACGCAGGAAAAGCTCAATCAAAACACCCCAGACAGATGTCAGCCTCTGCTTAAAAGCTTTAAAAGAAGGACCTTCCACCGTTGAACAGCTCTCATGGTCAGGAAGTGCTTCCTAATGTTCAGGTGGAATTTCCTTTCCTGTAATTTGAACCCATTGTTCCGAGTCCTAGGATCCCATCACATTAGTTGCCCTAATCTGGGCAACAGTGGGGAAATTTGTGGGGCATTGCGGCTAATCTGTGGGACTGCGGGAGAAATCTGTTGCCTCCACTCCCTGAATCACCCACAGCACTGCCTTCCCCATCATACGAGGAAAACATTGCGATCTGGCTTACACTTTCACTTGTTCTTATTACTCAGTTCTAGGATGCTTTCAACACAGTTCTAGGACAGAGTCCCGTCAGAAGTAGATGTGTGTTATTTGATCCAGTGGGTTCCATCCCCAAACTGTGATGAAAGTATCATAGGATGGGTAAATTTGCTCATGTGATGAAGTCCATTGTATCCAGAGCAACAGAAAACAAGCCTGCTCCCTCTTCCTTATGACAGCCTTCAAAATATTCAAACATGGCTATAATGTCTCCTCTCATCCTTCTCTTCGGCAGGCTAAACATACACATACACAGCTCTTTAAGCCACTCTTACAGGGCCTGTTCTCCAGACTTTGATCATTTTAGTCACCCTCCTTCTTTCCAGCTTGTCAATATCCCTCTTGAATTGTAGTGCCCACAACTGGATACAATATTCCAGGTGAGGTCTAACCAAAGCTGTAGAAAAGGGCACAATTTCTTCCCTTGGTCTTGATGAGACAGGGTTTCTTGGCTTACCAAGATAATTCATTAAAAAAGTTTCAATTGTGAATGTGCATACACACACACACACACACACCACTTTATCTTCAAACAAGGAAGGCAGAAAACAAGCCTGCTCCCTCTTCCTTATGACAGCCTTCAAAATATTCAAACATGGCTATAATGTCTCCTCTCATCCTTCTCTTCGACAGGCTAAACATACACATACACAGCTCTTTAAACCACTCTTACAGGGCCTGTTCTCCAGACTTTGATCATACAGTCGCCCTCCTTCTTTCCAGCTTGTCAATACCCCTCTTGAATTGTAGAGCCCACAACTGGATACAATATTCCAGGTGAGGTCTAACCAAAGCAGTAGAAAAGGGCACAATTTCTTCCCTTGGTCTTGATGAGACAGGGTTTCTTGGCTTACCAAGATAATTCATTTAAAAAGTTTCAATTGTGGAATGTGCATACACACACACACACCACTTTATCTTCAAACAAGGAAGGTGTTCACCCACCTTATACATTTTACTGGTGCCCCCCCTCACTCCAACCAATTTTCTATTTACCTCCTTGAGTTTTTCCTATGAGAACTGTAATTTCAATTTTAGAAATATTTAAAGCATATTGACTGCAAACCTTTCATGGAAAATTCATTTTAAAAACCTACTTATAAAAAATATTAAGTAGAGAAGGAAAGGCAGTTGTTGGCTTTTTGATTTGGGTTCGACTCTATGTTCAAAGACCAATGATACATGATATATATTATAATTTCCTTAAGCATATGAGGAGTTAAGCTCATACACAGGGAGTTTGGTTTGTTTGCAGCCCTCCTGCCTCATAAGGTTTATGTCAAACTATAGGTGAATTTGACTCAATCCAAAATTGATATCCTGTGAAGGTTATTTTCTTACACATTTCACATTAACCACATCCTCACTTTCACATAAATCAATGCTATGCTGGTGATCCAAGTAGAAATACAAAGAAGTTCTAATTCCCATGAAGGAAAAAGTTATACCACTTTAAAAAGACTTCTTTATCTTCCTGACTGCCAAGATCCCACTAAAGTCACAGCTGCAGAGACAACCATCAGCTGCAGTGATTAAAATGGTGTTTTTAAAAAATCTATAGTCAAAACACCTACCTAGATTTATTGAGGACTGTGGTGGTTGTGTTTGTTCAAATAACGTTGTCTCTAACATTTCAAGTTACCCTTGCATGAGAGTGATCAAAGATATGTTGATGCCTAAAGAAAAAAGAGCAGTATCCTTTCCGGTGACCCCTTTTCCTAAGTCCCCAATGATGGTCAATTTATTTCAACCATTCCTACATTGTTTTGTTACATCCAGTATAGACTATTGCAACACACTCTACATGGAGTTGTCTTTGAAGACTGCTCAGAAGCTTCAAATAGCCCAACGAGAGGCAGCCAGATTAATAACTGGGGCGGCATACAGGGAGCATATAATTCCCATGTTTGGCCAGCTCCACTGGCTGCCAGTTTGCTACTGGGCACAACTTAAAGTGCTGGCTTTCGTCTATAAAGCCCTAAATGGCCCCAGCCCAATTTACCTATCCAAACGCATCTCCCCCTATGAACCATAGCAGAGATTAAGCTCCTCCATGGAGGCCCTGCTCTCCATCCCGCCATTGTCACAGGCACGATTGGTGGGTACAAGAGAGAGGGCTCTCCCCCCAGCTATGGAACTCCCTTCCTGGTGAGATCAGATTGGCCCCTCCCTCTTGTCCTTCAGAAGGATGATAAAAACTTGGCTGTGGGACCAAGATTTCGGGACAGTGCAATAAAGCAGCGATAGGAAACCTTACCAGGCCAATTAGATTAGACAAAGATGATCAAGATGGTTTTAAATAGTGTATTTTAATGTTGCAACAAATGTTTTTAGTGCTTATGTATGCATATAATGAATTCATGTTCCAGCATTGAATGTTTGCCGTTTGTATGTTGTGCTCCGCCCTGAGTCCCCCTCGGGGTAAGAAGGGTGAAATATAAATGATTTAAATAAATAAATGCATAAATAATACTCTCCATAGCAATAAAAAAGTAAAAAATATAAATTACGCCCCCCTCATTATTGTCCTTTCACGACATCTGAAACCAGCAGGTTAAGACTTGAATATTATTAGTTTGTCACAGGTATAGGAAAGCCTTTTAATGAGTTGTTGAAGAAGGAACCAACATAAAAGTAAGTTCCACTGATACTTTGATAATAAGAATAGGATTCTGGCCATTGACCCCAATAGTAGACACAGGTAGGAACTGAAGCCTAAGCATGTTGATATCTGCCTGGTATAGAACAACATTTCCTAAGCTTCTGGATGCTTTGGACTACAACTCTTATTAGACCTGGAATTTCCAAAAGTTGAGGTGAAAGGAGTTACAGTCGGGGAAAACAATAACATAATAATATCAATAATCCAAGCAGTACCCAAACTAAGAAACATCAGACTTAGAAATGACTCCTAGTTAAGAACGGGGGCGAGACAACAGGAAATGAGAGAAATCTACTCCTAGGAAGGTGAATTCACTCCTGGAAGAGTTATTATGGGGAAAAGGTGTTTCAACTGAAATTATCCCAGCAATCCTCATTTCCACAATAAGCCCAAGAATGGAAAGTGAGGTGAAATCTTCTGAACAGGGACACAGATTGCAAAACAAACACCACATGGGTGTTAAACTTTCCGTGTTATCCAAAGAGAGAGATAGCTGATAGATAGATAGATAGATAGATAGATAGATAGATAGATAGATAGATATGGCTAGAATTATACTTGAAAATATACCTGTTCTGGCTTACATACAAGTTCGTGTGAAAAAGCAGGGGGCTACACCTTAAAGTATGCAAGAGCAAATCAGGTGGATATAGTGTCTGATATAAATGACAAGTTATACAAAAGTATCAAAATATTGTATTAACTGGTATACCGCTATGGTATAAAAATCACAGTGGAATGAACATAGCATGTATAGGTACAGCGATAACAACAACAGTGGTTGAATTCACATTGAGAAGTTCTACACAATTAAATGATATTAATAAAGTACAGTAGTCAGTGCATGTCTCACAAATCATAATAAGTAACAATGAGGTGAGAGAAAGCGTCAATCCTCTCACAATCTTGTGCCTGCTAAGAAAGAAGTAACTCACTCAGTGCTAATTACGGCAGGGACAAGAAAAGAGTCCGTGGCGAGTGGAAAACCAGAAGACCGCTAATAAGCCCTTGTGCATGCCGTGCGCATGCGTCAGTTCGTCCGAACTGCAAGGTATGCTGGTCTTCGTAGTTTGGTGAAGACGCTAGGCTGGTCGATGTATGGAGCGGCGTCACAATGATGCTAGGCCGCGGGGACTTGTGGTCCTGGTAGTTTAGGTGGCGATAAGTCAGCGTCTAAATGTAAACAACGGCTGGCAGTGCAGCGGGGGAACAAGCGGCCTTGCAAATCTCACCGTAGTGAGAGAGGCGCATGGGGGTGCCTGACGGCAAGAGCTCACCCCAAGCCGGCGGGGGCCGTTTCGTCCAATGGACTTCTTCAGAGGCTTTTGATGGGCGTCCTCAATAGAATTCTTAGTATCTTAGTAGGCTTTCACAATGGCATGGAGGACGGACCATTCCATGGGTCAGGCACACCCCCCCTTGCGCCTCTCTCACTACGGTGAGATTTGCAAGGGGCCGCTTGTTCCCCCCGCTGCACTGCCAGCCGTTGTTTACATTTAGACGCTGACTTATCGCCACCTAAACTACCAGGACCACAAGTCCCTGCGGCCTAGCATCATTGTGACGCCGCTCCATACATCGACCAGCCTAGCGTCTTCACCAAACTACGAAGACCAGCATACCTTGCAGTTCGGACGAACTGACGCATGCGCACGGCATGCACAAGGGCTTATTAGCGATCTTCTGGTTTTCCACTCGCCACGGACTCTTTTCTTGTCCCTGCCGTAATTAGCACTGACTGAGTTACTTCTTTCTTAGCAGGCACAAGATTGTGAGAGGATTGACGCTTTCTCTCACCTCATTGTTACTTATTATGATTTGTGAGACATGCACTGACTACTGTACTTTATTAATATCATTTAATTGTGTAGAACTTCTCAATGTGAATTCAACCACTGTTGTTGTTATCGCTGTACCTATACATGCTATGTTCATTCCACTGTGATTTTTATACCATAGCGGTATACCAGTTAATACAATATTTTGATACTTTTGTATAAATTGTCATTTATATCAGACACTATATCCACCTGATTTGCTCTTGCTTACATACAAATTCAACTTAAGAACAAACCAGTACCTATCTTGTTCCTAATATAGGTACTGCCTGAACTCTGTTTCTTGGCTTTTATGAATTTTATTCATGGTATCTGTGTATATTTGTCTTTTTTCTGAGACATCGTGAAAAACATGTTTAATAATATACCTTCCGTCGTCAGCAATTTTTGTTACAACTCTCTTTTTAGCAAAGAAAAGATGAAGCCACAAGATCAAGCAGCTTACTCACAGAATGACTAAATCAGGGAATATTTCCTATGACAAGTTATTCATTCCCAATTAGTTTATAGCTACTCAACGAAATTCATATCAGATTGCTGCTGACTATCAACAAGTGTACCAGAACATTTGGCTTTCCAATGTCACATTTCAGACTCTCTCTGACATTTCACAGATGGAAGCAGGCCAATGCCTGCAGTTGTTATTTTAAAAAGGGTTTTTTTATTGGAGCCGCTGCTCACATGAAACACTGGTTCTGAGGAGAATGGGAGGTCTATTCTACCTGCTGTATTAGTGGCAATTGGTTCTCCATAGCTATTAAAATAAAAAAGCAATTCTGAGTCTGAAAAATATACTAGAAAAGCAAAGTGTTACACAATGTATTATGAGCAATGTGTTCATGTCTATATCAACAAATCCATTGTAGTGCCTGAAATGTGGTAATGAGTCCTATTTCTTTTCATATTCAATAAGAATTTGTCAGAATTTGAGAATGTCCTATTAAGCTAGAAAATCAACCATGGATGCCTTTACTACATTTTCCTATTTATTCTTCTAAAAACCAACTTTCCAAACTCTAGAACAGAATTTGATATTTTAAAAAATCAAATTGAAGCCTACAGGCCATTCATTCAAGGTCAGGGTGTAGCTGTATCTACTAGGCATGTTTTAGAATCCTAAAATGGTGAATCGTAAATCAAATGGGGGGGGGGGATTTTTTTTATTAGTATATCAAAGACTTACAAAAAAATTCCCAAAAATTTCGGAAATGTAACTTAATTACTTACGAAATTCGTTAGTAGTTCTAAAGTAGGCAAAGCAGGGAAACAGGACTGATACTGTTTTAAACACAGGCAAATCAAGGGGCAACATTTCCCTTGGTTTCCTTGCAGGGAGATATAAAGCATTAATATATTATTATTAATAATATTATTAAAGGACAGGGTTCCTTTGCAGGGACACATATAATGCATTAATATATTATTATTATTAATATTATTAAATAAATGCCTAGGCCTACCTCTGGTGCAGGCCTTGCTAATCTGTAGAGTTCTCCTCACTCCATCTTTTTTTCCCCATTCAGTTTTACCATAGCAGTCTAGGACCTCCGTTGGAACTCTATGGCTTTTCTTGATTCTGAACTCTTCCTTCTCCTCTCCATGCTCTTTTCACTCCTGCTGCCCTTCTCTCAGCAGTTCTTATGTCCTCCTACTCTGTTCTTCTATCTAAACCCCTTCCTGGGTGTTTAAATCGCTTTTTTCGTCAGTCCCCCAGCCCCTCTAGGAGTCCCGATTTCGGGCTCTCTATGGTTTCCGGCTCCCTTTTCACTTCCTGGAGGAGGCCTTCCACTCTAATTAGGCTTCAAGCATGGAAAGGCCCCGATTTCACTGTGAGCTATGTCTGCAAAGCTATTTTGGAGGGGGAAATTTTCCTGTTTAATAATCTAACAAAATATTTAATAATCTAACGAAATTTTGGGCCCAGGGGGTGCGTAAAAGAAAGTCCACTTCCGGGATTGGCCTTGCGATCTGTATAAACTTGAAAGGCCCATTACATACGAATCACTTACGATTTCTTTTAATTTCCGTTTCATTTTTCTCATGCCTAGTATCTACTAGATTTGGCCAGATTAAGTTGGGAAGAATTATATTACAGTGGAAAGGCAGATACTGATAAGGTTGACCAGCATCAGAGGTAGAAAGGTCTAACTTGAAACCTGTAACCCAGTGGTTCCCAACCTTTGGGCCTCCAGGTATTTTGGACTTCAACTCCCAGAAATCCCAACAAGTTTACCGGCTGCTAGGAACTGTGGGAGCGGAAGTCCAAAAGGTTGGGAAACATTGCTTCAACAATTTCCACCCCCTTCTCTCTTAAATTCACTGGAAGTCACCTTCCAATGTAGTAAGATGCTCTCTGCTAGATATATGAGGAGATCATTTTCAATTCTACATACATTATACAAGCTGTCAGAATTAAAGGTCATAAAACCCTTTTAAAAATAAGTATGCTTGTTTTATATGAATGCAGTGCTCTTAAACCTAAATGACATAAGGTTTGCTCTGTCCCATCGATTTTTCACCACTTGCTTTGATGTGTCTACATTGTAAAATGTGTCTGAATGGAATCAGTATTGAAATTAGAAATGAGATTCATGAAATAACTGTATGCAACACATTTTTATTGGTTGTTAAAAATTTAGCACCCAAAATACATTAAAAACAGCTACAATATTGCAAAAACTTGTTTTCATTGCATGCCTGTATAAAGTCTTTGGAAGCATGCCTTTTATTTTTCCCATTGCATATTCATGGCCTTCATGATGGAAAATATCTCTGATTCCCAGAAAATTGTCTTCTATTCCTTCTCCTTACCACGTTGCAAAACCCTAAAAATGGTGTTAATGTCACAGCGCAGTAGCTAGTTATCCCACAGCGAAGCATATTTTTCATATGCTTTTCATTATGTAAACCTAATAATATTGCCCTTTCTAAAACTATGTGTGTGGTCTATTCTGAGGGAATGTAACATTGCATTTATCTTTTTCTAACCCCCCCCCCCCACTCCAAATCATATTTTTTTTAAAAAGCTATTTAAAAAAATACCTATAAGTCAGGAAAATGATATAACTGGAAATAATACCTATATTTTATTTTCTACTACTCTCATCTCCAGCAAATCAATTTTAGATTTTAGATAAATTGACTTATTTAAAGCACAGCTACTACTTTGAATGTTAGACTCATAGTTCTCATAAAACCTCACTCCCATAGACATTAGTGTAGTCCTTTCCATGTTTAATTGTTATGGATGAGAGAGATCAGTGTAGGAAGCAAAGTCTTACAAAATTGATACTTCATTCAGTTTATGAGGATACTATATGCTTGCCTGCTTGAGGTGAAAGACAAGATGGTGTCCCCTTTGCATACAGGCATCCAGACTGTCAATTAACTAATTAACTAAAAGAAGAAGAAGGAATGATTGCCTACCATCCTCTACTTCAGGGAAGCAGACAAGCTTCAGGATGCAGGATAGTCCTATCATATACAGCCCTATTCACTGAATCTCATCCAGAAATTCAGTATCAGTTTCCAAGACATAACAAAATTGGTTTAAACCAATGGGGTTTTTTTCATGTCAGGGGTCACTTGCAAAACTGCAAGTCGCTTCTGGTGTAAGAGAATTGGCCATCTGCAAGGACGTTGCTCAGGAAACGCCCAGATGTTTTGATGTTTTACCATCCTTGTGGGAAGCTTCTCACATGTTCCCGCATGGGAAGCTGGAGCTGTCAGAGGGAGCTTATTTGCATTCTCTCCAGATTTGAACCTCTGACATGTTGGTCTTCAGTCCTGCTAGCACAAGGGTTTAACCCATTGCGCCACTGTAAACCAATGGTAGGAATAATAGTTTCTACATAGAAAATGCTGTTTGTTTATTTCCTGATTGAATTTATCTTTCATTCAAAATGGGATCCAGAAGACAGTATTTATGTATTTGCTTCATTTCTACTGCACCTTTCTTGATCCCAAAGGGGACTCAAGGCAGCTTGTATTTAATGTGCATGCAAATTTTGAGCAAATTAAGACCCAAACTGCAAATAGCCTATGAAAATAATAATAATCTTTATTTTTATCCTGCCCTATTTTCCCAATGGGGACTCAGTAATTCATTTCTCAAAGACTTTTCTACAGTGGAAAGAAAATTCTGAAATTACTCATTTCTTCCTTTGAGAATAAAATTAATGAAGAATCATAGACACAGAGGTGAGAGTAGGAGGTTGGATGAAGTTGCATAGTTCCTTGGCCCCAAGCACCAAAGAACAATGTAATCAATCCATAACTGAGCTCAAAGTTTAGACATCTGTTTGAAGGATGATAATTGCATACTCAATGCGATAAACTTTTTCTGGGAAATGTTAGAAATGGTTTTAATTAGCCCAGAAAGTGATAGGTTGTCCCTAGTCCTTTCTCTGCTTTTCTTTTTACCAGGAAGTAATTCCATAGATTCCTTGGAAATAAGTGAAGTGATGGAGAAGGAGACAGAATAAACACGAAGTCAAGATTTTGGAAAGTGAGAAAACCATGCTTCATCTGGCAGGGTTCAGATTTCCAACAGTTTGCATGATCCAATCTACATAAAACTGCATTAAAAGAATTGTGCAGCTCTGTCTGGAAATGAATACTTCCTCCATTAAAAAGAAATTAAAATAAGCTTTTATGTAAGAATTTTTTTACAGAGCAGCTAAGGTTAGCCCCAAGGTATGGGCCAAAATACCAACTAATTTAGAGACTAGGTATCCCAGACCCCATCTATACTGCAATATAATCCAGTTTCTGAATCCAGATTATTTATTTATTTATTTACTGTATTTCTAACCTGCCCTTCTCACCCACCCCCCCGGGGGGGGGGGAGAACTCAGGGCAGCTTACAAGGCACAATTAGATGCCGGCAACAATACATAATATAAAACCCTAATACAACAAGATTAAAATATTAACATTAAAACATTAGCTATCCAGTTCATTTAAAATTCTATCTATACAATGCACATTCAAATAATCAATCAATGGCAGAAGCCGTGTTTCATGTCCATCGTTAAAACAGTCCGTTCCAAATAAAGTGCTGCAGTTATTGTGTGAAGGCCTGGTCCCACAACCATGATTTTACTTTCTTCCTGAAAGCTAGGGGAGATGGAGTTGATCATATTTTGCTTGGAAATGCATTCTGCAGGTGGGGGGCCACAGCCGAGAAGGCCCTGTTTCTCGTCCCCGCCAGCCACAGTTGAGTTGCTGGCAGAAGCGATAGCAGGGCCTCCCCAGATGATCTTAAATTATGAGGTGGGACGTAGCAGCAGATGCGTTCGGACAAGTGGGCCACAACCGTATAGAGCTTTAAAGGTCAAGACCAGCACTTTGAATTGAGCCCGGGAATGGACAGGCAGCCAGTGAAGCTGACACAACAGGGGGGTGGTAGGCTCCCTGTATGTCACTCCAGTTAGTAAGTTGGCTGCCGCCCATTGGACTAGTTGGAGTTTCCGAACCGTTTTCAAAGGCAGCCCCACGTAGAGTGTGTTGCTGTAATCTATTTGAGATGTGACAAGAGCGTGGACTACCATCACCAGATCAGACTTCCCAAGGTACGGACATAGCTGGCGCACAAGTCTTAACTGTGCAAAAGCTCCCCTGGCCATCGCCAAGTTCTGGGGTTCCAGGCTTAGCGATGAATCCAGGATCACTCCCAAGATGCGAACCTGCATCTTCGGGGGAGTGCAACCCTAGGCCCTGTTCAGCCTTTCAACTGACTAGGAGGACCTCTGTCTTGTCTGGATTAAGTTTCAATTTGCTAGCCCTCATCCAATCCGACACAGTGGCCAAGCACTGGTTCAAAGCCTGGACAGCCTCCTTAGTTATAGGTGGGAAGGAGTGACAGATCTGGACGTCATCTGCGTACAGATAACACCTTACTCCGAAACTCCGGATGATCTCTCCCAGCAGTTTCATGTAGATGTTGAATAACATCAGGGACAGTACTGAACCCTGAGGGACTCCACAAAACAACGGTTGCAGAGCCGAACAGGTGTCACCCAATAACACCTTCTGAGACCGACCCTCTAGGAAGGATTGGAGCCACTGCAGATTATCCACTTTGAACTATATTATATGGCAGTGTAGACTCATATACTCCAGTTTAAAGCAGATACTCTGGATTCAGAAGCTGGATTATATGGTAGTATAGATCAGCCCCAGGGAAGCAGTTGTTTATTGGCTGTAATTAATGATAAAACAAATCAATAAAAACTCTTCAGTGGTGTCTCTATTGGGTTTGCCAGGTTGAAAATTAGAGAAGCCCGTGTACTTTTTATATTTATATAGGATCTGTAATTTCAGCAGGAGTTGCTTGTTACTTACCCAGGTAGCTAGCAATAGATGCTGAACCTCCTTCCTCTAGGTACAGGTGTCTTCTCCAATTTTAGTATTGCAACCTGAGTCTTCACAGATGCAGATATGAGCAGAATCTTAATAATGTGTGACCTGTTTTCAAAGTTGGCTATTATATTTATGAATTATCATGCTCAAATCAACGAGGCACAAATAGTACATTTCTTTTGGTGTGTAAGACTTTATGTGTGTTCTCGGATGACCTCGACCTTCATTGTGGATTTCTTCAAGGATGATTCTGAGAGTTGTAACTTTTCCAAGCTTGACTCTCAAGTAAATGTGTATGTGTGAATTTATGTCACCAGATATGAGAATGTTGGGGCAGGGATGTCATTGCTATATCCTGAATTGCAGCACAAACATATAAAGAGCAAGGAATCCCCCATGTCTTGTGCAGGTTTAGTGTTAATGGGATTTTATATACCAGTGTGGGGGAGGAAGCAACTCTCTGAGATGCCTGTTTGCATTGCATATAAGAATTAAAGCACTGTTGGGATTCCTTGTGTAGGAGGCAGAACAGAAGAAAGAGCAGGGCTTTCCTCCTTTTTGTTGCACTACATCATTCAGAAGTCTCTGTCCAAACAGCCTCTGTATTTCAGACAAAAATGATTCAGGGTTTCCCTAGGAACTGAGTCAGAAAAAAGCATATAAGGTCAAACAACAATTATGGTATGAGCATATGACATTATAAATGGGAAGGGGAAAGCTGTTTTTTTTATTCTGAGAAAAGACAAAGCAGTTACTTCATACAATGAGATAATCAAAACAGAAAGGCACCAAAGTCTCCAGAGAATGAAAACAACAAACTTATACACAAGCCATAAACTATTTGCTAATCAGACAAGAATTCAAATAAAAATAGCTTTGTGTTATCTTTTCCTACACTTGTCAATGCTTTCCAATGAGTTGGCCATATCAGGAGATAGGCTGGAGGGCAAATTACAGCATGATGTTTAATAATGTTTAGAAAGTAGGGAGAGACATAAGTGAATCCATTTGGAGTCTTCTAAACTTCATAAAGCTTCTTCCAAGAGAAAAATGTATACAGACTGAAGCTTTGTTTTGAAGTAGAGATGCTGTCATTGACCCTAGCAGGGCTTGGGAGAGAAAAAAAATCTTGAACCCAGACATTCCCAACATGTGAGTTCACCTATGTTCTTGTTTAGCTCAAAAACACATCAAATATCAATTTCATTTCTGTCAGCATTGTAGATTTTCTTGGATGTACCAGTGAAATGGTACTTTAGTTAAATCCATGGAATGGAAAAATGCCAGTTGAAGGGTTTACTACTTGAGCTTTTTATATCACATTACTTGGCTTCTTGTACCATGCTCAGCATGATAAGTTGATTCCCAAGGGCTTTAGAGAATGACATCATTAGGATAGTCCATTTGTAGTTTCTGACTTAATTGTAAAAGAAAGAGCAGTAGTAAAGTGAACTGATAATTGAGATTTAATTGAGAGTAAGGTTGTGTGCCATGCCAAGAACTGAGCTAATTTTCCCATGTGCATGACAGGGACATGGATTTGAGTTTCCTAACATTAAATATGGAACTATGTCACAATTGAGAGTAGACTAGGCTAGTCTTAATCCTTCCACCTAAAAATAATTTTGAGCTGAATTCCCAGATCTCTCTTCACATCTGCAGGGGAATGTTGTGGAGAAGTAAATTATAAGTCTCCTTTGTTACTGACAAACTAGCTTTATTTAGGACTAAGTTACACTAACAGCTGAAGAGGTGATAACTAGTGTCAGATTTGGAATTCTCATTTCAGAGTTTTAATTTGTTGTTGTTTATTTGTTCAGTTGCTTTCAACACTTCGTGACCTCATGGACCAACCCACGCCAGAGCTCCCTGTTAGCCATCACCTCCCCCAGCTCCTTCAGGGTCAAGCCAGTCACTTCGAGTATACCACCTATCCATTTTTCCCTTGGTGGGCCCCTCTTCCTTAGAGTTTTAATATGTCATCTCAAAAGTGCAAGAAAGGGAGGGTGGCATAAAAGGTGTTTCGTTCTTCCTTAATCTTGCCTTTTCTTCTCGGGCAGTAATGACCCAAGGAATACCAGATGCCCTTCACAGCTAACTTACTATGAAGGAACCCATGATTCTTCTGCTTGAAATGATCAAAATTGCACCCCTCCCAATGCATAAACAAAAATAGTGGTTTCTGAATATTTCCTCAACCCTGTGGTTGGAGTGCCAACACATCTGGATAATTTAGGAAATACAAGTTGGGCCACATGCTACACTGTTCTCTTTCCCCCTCCACCTTTGCTGCCACCATCCAGTATCTGCCACCAGAAGTGACTACTTAATATTAATGAATGGTAGAGCAAACCTTGGGCAGAGCTAAAATGCATGTTAGAAAACTGAGAGGGAAAAGATAGTGTAAGCACACAAGTATCCTTCTAGATGTTTTGCATAAACCTGTATCATTGGCTGTGATGGAGATATTAATATATAAGAACATCAAGAGAGAGAAAGGTTTCCTAGCACTGATATGCACAGTAGGGCGTGTCTGTTGTATGGGGTCATCTAAATGCCCCAAAGCCTAAAATACAGAGAGTTGAAAGTGTGTATGTGCCGATGTTTTGTGTACAGACCTCCAGCATGTATAGTGTTCTTTGTATCAGACACTCATGTGCACATAGAGCAGTGGTTCTCATCCAGTGGGTTTCTAGGTGTTTTGGCCTACAACTCCCAGGAATCCCAGCCAGTTTACCAGCTGTTAGGGTTTTTGGGAGGCCAAAACATCTGGGGACCCACAGGTTGGGAACCACTGACATAGATGGAGGCAGCAGAATGACCCCATTGTTCCTTCTACCCATGGAGTCACTTTGATTAGATAATGTTGGGGCAGGGACGTCATTGCTATATCCTGAAATTACACAGTTTCAAATGATTAAATAAATTAAAATGTTTGGATAAATAAGACATGATTACTATTTTTATAATGTTTAGAATTTGCCTGTCCATTATAGTTATGGTATTGGGGATTCTCATATCATGTTCCCTGTACATAAGCAGCAGCAGATGGAAATGATAAACTCAGACTTTTCATATAGAACTACTGGGCAGGCAGTTTTACTAAAGCATCCTGCTTAGAGAAGATTTGTACAGAGCTGGAAGTGCGTGGGCACTCAAAAGCATTGTGTGAACATTTTTTCAAGAGAAGGAAAACAGCTAGGAATTGCTGGATGTGTGCATTCCAAGGTACAGCTACAATGCTGTCAGTTCCTGCTATCTCTGCGATGTACACTATTCAAGGAATCTTGCAGTATTTACTGTTTTTCCATTTACACATATCTATCTGTTGATTTAATTAGATTCCATAACAAAATAAATACTGCTTTATTTCTGAGTTGAAAAAGGCAGCCAGATTGAGTATGTTGCAAGTCACTTGGACAGGAATGGAAGCCAATGCTTGAAAATAAACATATGTGCTCACTATGACTTAGAGATGTAAATCATCAACTTCTTCATATTTGCACGTAAAGAGGAATAGTTACAATAGTTTTCTCCTCAGTGCAGGAGAAAATGAATAGCCCTCTGTAGTATCCTGCCAGTATTTGATTGTCTTAAAGTGCAATTCAGGAATAACTGTAGGGAGAAATATGTCTGTTGATATTCTACACTGGGTGCTTAATACACATGCCTAGGCAAATAATATATTCTGGCTTGACTCTCTGCAGTCCACCTTAACAGCCAGCAGCAGGCAGATCAGGTGAAGATTTGTTCAGCTACTAATCAGGGCACAAGAAATATGATGTTCCCAGCCTCTGCTCATCAGTGAGCAAAGCTGCAAGAAGGTAATAAAGGCTCTGTTTCTGATTGTCACAGTTTCACTTGCTAGTGGAAAGGAGCTGGAAACCTCCTCATCGTTTCCCATTTGGAAGAGCTAAACAGACTTGATGTGGATATTAGACTTGATGTGGATATTAGAAGTGGCTGGGGAGTATTTATGTTATAGATATGTAACTCTAGGTTATGTTTATTTGCACAGGGTTGGGGGGTTGGTAGGAGGGTGCAAAACACTGATCAGAAACAGGGTTCTTGCACAGGAAAGAGTGTTTTATACAAAGGAAAATACTTTATCTGGAGAAAGTAACATTTTTGCAAAAAAAAGTGCTTTTCTCCACAGAAAAACTTATTTGAAACACTGAATACTGGGAGAAATAGTATGAAATTCTTGTTGACCTATCTTTCTTCCCAGTGGGATTTTCTGATTCTAGGGGGGAATTCAACACCTCTGCTGTGATTTACCTAAGAGAACTCTCAGAATACCCTTCTTAGATACATGCATGACATCCCACACTTCATTCCACCTTACAGGAATAAGAATTCAACGAGTCTTTGGTAAGAGATCCAGATCCCGAGAGAAGAACCAGTGAAGTGGTGGTGGTTAGAGCTTCTTCCCACTTTCTCCAGTGTCAGAAGTTTGGATTTGCAGAAAGTACACATGGCTTTGAATATTTTTCACAGAATCAACATATAAATGTTTATTCACAGTGATTGTGTGCTTTTGACATGGAATGTTCTTCCTACATCCCCAAACTAATTCCTTCCATGCAGATTGCATTACAATTCATTTAATCAGAAACCTGGGTTGATAAGAACTATATTCTGAACTATAAGGAGGGCTCTAGGGTGAAAAAGGCTACGGTAATGGAATTCCATATACAATGAGTTACACTGCCATCTGTGTATTGAGAATTGTTGCTCAGCTTTAGGAATTTATGGATCTTTGCATGTGTGTACTATCACTATGAGGAATTTCATGTAAGCATTGTACAATTTTTTAAGAATGTATATTCAGGTATAAGTCTAGAAAATTTAGTTTTAAAAAACCCCATAAAAACTGGATTGACTTATCCACAAGTCAATGTAAATGGTGTACATTAACTCTGATCAAAAAAAGAGCCATATCCTCTTCTCAGTGGAGTGACAAAAGTTAAAAGCTTAGTACATTCTGTGAGAACTGAAAAGAAGTACTAACTCCCACTACTATCTCTGCCATGGCATGACTTCAGATCTTTGTGAATGCCTTAGTGGGAAAATGGCAACAGTGACTCTTTAGCCCTTTATCTCAAAGGAGCACCAAGAGAATAGAGCTGTTGGTGCTTTTTTAAATGTTATCCTAAAAAGTCCTTCTCAGGCTCTTACCTTTTGCTACCCTTCTCAGAGAAGTGGATGGCTTCATTTTAAATATAATAATGTAGTTTTAATTTTTTTTTAAAGAACCATATCCTTCTTTGAGTAGGGTGAAGAAAGTCTTTTTTGAATGTCTGGTAGGAAGTTGTCAGCAACAGTTGCCCCCCTAAGGCAGCACTGGCACTTTCTGCTCTTCCACAGATCATATCAAAACCCATAATTTTGGACCCCAAACCCATCCTTGACTTATACAGGAGGCCAGTTTATACATTAGTGTATGGTAAAACCTAAAGCTTAATGTTGGGAGATTCAAGAAATTTAAAAGAAAATATTTTTTACATAAGACATTATTAAACTGTGGGATTGGCTGACACAAGAGGTAGTATTGGCTGTCAACCTGGATACCTTGGAAAGCAGATTGGAGACATTTATGGAACTTAGGTCCATCGTCATGCCCCATGAAGACCCTTACTGTTTACCCTTGTTTATTTATTTACTTCACTTGTATACCCTGTTTCTCACTCTGGGGACGATGACTCAAATTGGTTTCCAACATATTTATGGCAAAATTTAATGCCTCACATACATCTGAAACCTAACACAACACAACAATAAAATATATCTATTGATTAGATCTTTAAAATGTAACAACATTTAAACATTAAAATGTGGAGTTAAAAACAGATATAAACGTTAAAATCCCATAATCCAAAAATCATGGTCCAAGGGCATTCCAAATATCAAATATCAAAAGGGCTTAACCCCTTTTTAGTTAAAGGGATTAATATTTTATGTACAGCTTCTAGACTGCCTCTTTGCACTTGAAACCTCAGTCACCCTGGCCCTTTAAGAATCCCCTCAGGGGCGGAGCCTCAGGCAAGACACTCCCAGTTCTTGGAAGAGTCAGCCTTTCTGTGACTGGAAGATGTAGAGAGGAAGGCCGGAGAATCTAGCATGTCCAGTTGGAGCTGTATGAGGTGTATTCAAGTCCAGTCATAATTAAATATTGAGACCACCTTAGAGACAGTAGAACACCATACAAGAAAGAGACAATAAGAAGAAATAATGATTCAAGAGTCTCCGTTCGGCCAGAACTGTGTCTATCTCTCAAAAACTTTACCTCTCTTATTAAGACTTTGTAATGAGACTTAGGAGGAGATAAAATCTAAAATTCTTGTCAGTTAATAAATTGTTTGATTCAACTATATAGTCTCTGATCCGTTCTCTGCACAGCCAGTTCTCTTTCCAAGTAGTTATGATAGCATGAGGCAGAACATCCGTCATCCTGAAAGCATCAGTATCAGGAGCAGTAGGCACTAGTATAACAGTTGCTGGGAAATGAGGGGCAGAAATAATGCAGTTGCATTCTGCTGGTGGAATTCCTGTAACAGTTAGTTGACCACTTTGTGACTGAAATGCTGGTATTTGTTTTGATCCATGGTTTATCTTTTTTCCCCTTTTGGATTTCAAATACTGAGTGAATTATGGGCACACCTGATCTCTCTCTCTCTCTCTCTCTCTCTCTCTCTCTCTCTCTCTCTCTCTCTCTCTCTCTCTCTCACACACACACACACACACACACACACACACACACACACACACACACATACATTTTGCTGCTTTGAGTCCCCTTTCGGGAGATATAAAGAGGGGTATAAATAAATATAATAAATAAAACAAAATTTGCTAGGGGATAAATCTCTATATATAATCAAGCGGAATGTTTGTTTGTGTGTGTGTGTGTGTGTGTGCGCGCGTGTGTTTTGTATGTATGTGGCAGCATTCTGATTGGCTCCCGGCCTCTACATTCTGACAACATGATTGGTTGCCAGTGAGGGAGTATTTGCATAACGCCTCTATTGGCCAGCCAACATGAACATTCTGACCCTCTAAACTGGCAGAGGAGGATAAGGCAAAGGCCTGAGGCAGTCGCCAACATGAACATTCTGACCCTCAAAAGTGGCAGAGGGGGGTAAGGAAAAGGCCTGAGGCAGTTAGGCATGGTGGGAGTTTCAGACCAAAACACTTTGCGACCCCTTTGCGACCCCAAACAATGAGAGAACAAGACCAAACTTGGCACACAAAACCCTCAAGACCCACTCTACATCCTGGTGTAGTTTGGGGGAGGATGGACCATGGATGATGGAACTTGCAGTACTTTAACTCACTTGCTTAGAGCACTCTGGCTCACACCATAGAAGGATCAGGACCACACTTGGCACACAGATGCTCACTGGCCCACTTTACAACCTGGTGCAGTGTAGGCAGGATGGGCCACAAATGATGGGATTTGCAGTACCTTCACCCGATTCATTTCCCACAGAACATTGAAGCCCCTACAAATCACAGACCAGGCCCAAACTTGGCACACAGAGTACCCATGACCCACTCTACATCCTGCTGTAGTTTTGAGTGAGATGGACCATGAAGTGGTCCTTGAAGGACTTGAAGTACCTTCACTCACTTTCTGAGACCACTGCAACCCTCATCCAATTACCAAAAAAAGAACAAACTAGGCACACAGAGCCTCCATGACCCACTTTACATCCTGGTGCAGCTTGGAGGAGGGCAGACCATGCATGATGGGACTTGAAGTACCTTCACTAACTTCCTGAGACCACTGCAAGCCACGTAAACATCTCCCTTGGCACACAATGCCTTTCTCAAATAATCCGGGCAGGGCCGGGTCCCCAAGCTAGTATATAAATAAAGTGTAAACATTCTACTGTCCTTTTCACATATTCTTTAGGCAAAGGGAAATAGGATCCCACACACTGACCTCCATATATGAAAGCTGAATGTGTACCTACAGTGATATGAGTACCTGATAAATGATCATGTATACATAGGCTATGCATGTAAACGCAAATTTCTAGTCTGTTTAGAGAGTCAGATGCATGTGTGCTTGTTGAGGATCAGAACAGCAGTACAGATCTTGCTCTGTCCTCTTCCATGTGCTCAATTCACTGGCCAAATCTTATAATTTGGAGTCATAACTTCAAGCCATGCTTAATTCCTAATGACTTTGATGTACAATGAAACCATTTGCAAGAAATAATTTTATATCCTCCATCTTTTTAAAGGAGATAGATCAGTTTATTAATGATAGTTAGATCATGAGGTTGCATATGCCTTAAATGACTACAGTACTTACATCATACACTTGTACAGACATGAAAATCTTTCGTGTTCAGGCTTGTATTAGGGAGCGGGAAAATCAGAAACACTGAAAGGTACCAGTCCTATTATTTATTAACTTTTCTACTTGCCGTCATCCATTATTTTGCTTTCCATGGCCATATTAACTAGGTATTATTTTGATTTAAACATATTCCATATCTGTTTTTCCATATTTGAAATGAAGGGTTTCCCCCCTCCAAACCTACCAGTGTAGATTCAGTGATAAGCATGATGATGAATGCTGTTCTCATTTGTGTTTTGGGCTTTCTCTAAATGGTAATGCATAAATCCCCCAACAAGTTCAAGATGAGTTCACGTAGTCTAAACATATGAACTTTGGAAATTGGTTTGGAATACTTCCCTCTCAAATCTCTGTGGCCGATCTATGGATAATAATCTCAATTCCTTCATTTTACTCCTCTTGTGTTCACCTTCAGTTTCTTTTGGCATCTTTTCTTCACCAAACGTGAAAAAGAAGGAGGATTCTAAATTATCTAGATCTGTGGCTTATCGTGTAAAAATTATAGTTGTATGAAAATTATTATTATGGGATAGATCCAACTGTGAGTGCCAATTAGATCAGACCAAATGAATGGACAGGGCTTGCTAATGTTTCTGCAAGGCTGATTGATTCAATGAGTTTACATTATAAGATTGCATTGGGTTGCATAAGCATTGCAAATTTTATTAAAATCAGAATACAATAAGGTTTCTGGGGACATGGCCAATAAACAATTAGCAGAAGTAGTGCATGCATTCAAAATGTTTATCGATTTTCTCTTCAAAGTTTACATGATTTCAATGACTTCTGGATACATGTTAGGCCATTCAAATTCTTTATATTGTATTATTTAGTTTTCAGGAAGCTTCAAATCTTATGTAATTTAGGTGTCAGTTATGTAATTTGTAGTTTTTGTAGTTGCTCGTTGGCATGAAATTTCACCAAATTTAACAGTGAATCATGGATCTTGAAAAATAAGCAATCTAGACAAAACAAAAATTCAAAATTGTATTCAAAATAGTTGGTAGCAGTGAAATAAATATGACACATGCCTCCTTCTTTGAAGGGGAAATTGTTAGGGGATAACTATGGGACTATTTGTGAGCAAGATTTTTATTTCCTCCATAAATAGCCTGTTGCGCAGTGTGTATGTTTGCGTGTGCATGAAGATTCATTCGAGTAATGACATGGTAGGAACTAATAACTGTCTGGACTGTCCCTATCTTGGGGAAGACCCCTCCACTAGTTAATTTTACCTGAGTTGAATTCTCATTGAGTGTCTTTGCCCCAGGTTAATTCAGATCAGCCCTGTGAAGCACTTCATAGTACTGATCACATTCCATACCAAGTGGTTGGTGTAAATGTGCCCTAGGCCTCTAGGCAGAAAATCAAACATTAAGTTGAGAAACACAGAAGGAGAACAACGTTTCATTTCTGCTAGTGTGATGGCTTGAAAGACTGGGTGCCCATCTGTCCTAGTTCTAGCTAGGACTAGATCTCTCTGGTTCATTGACAAACAAGGAATCTAGGTCACAGAATTATACCACCACTAATAAGCAAAATATGTTTACCATCAGGATACAATATGTGCATGAACAAATAATTTGATGCTTTTCATAGTTTTTAATTGCAGAAAAGTTTATACAGTAGTCTGTTTTAACTCTCTAGTTTCTGAACTTTTGGAAGGGAGATACAGTATACCAAAAACATATATTGCCTCAAAACATGGGAGGTGAAAACTGTTGAATATACTTTGTTACACTACACTTTTTTTTATAACATCCACCATCTATTTAAAACAACTATCCTTTCCAAAAATAATCCTGATATATAAGAATAATTTTACTTATTCTTTCTGTTCTCATTGCTAAAGGAACTACACTTTGCACAGCTTGCTTCTTACAGCATCTTATTAACAGAGTTACAAATTAGAATCTCCAGTTGATGAAGCAGATTATATCCTTCTAATTCACTGTCTGCTTTAAGGAAACATGTGCCATATTGTATATGCTGCTCTTTGATTGTACAGGCAATCCCCAAATTACAAACAAGATAGGTTCTGCAGATTTGTTCTTAAGTCAAATTTGCAGATAAGTCATAACAGGTACATTGCTCACACCTCCATTTTGTGAAGAGTGACCAATCCATAGGAAAACATACATAAGCTTTGGATAGCATTAACATCCCTGTGGTCTTTGTTTTGATGTCTGTTCCCCTGTTCAGAAGATTTCACCTCACTTTCTGCCCCTGTGATAATTGGATTTTGAAAAATTTGGATTTTTTTGGAAACAAAGATTTGTGATACAACTTCAGTTGAGACACCTTTTCCACCATGCTAACTCTTCCGGGAGTGAATTTTCCTTCATAGGAATAGATTTCTCTCACTTCCTGTCGTCTCATACCTGTTCTAAGGTATGAATCATTTTTAAGTCAGATGTTTTTTAACTCTGGGGCTGCCTGTAAGACATATTTACAGTGCATTACAACTTATACATGGTATGAGATTTAGTATAGTTTTAATGTTGGCATAGGACTCTGGAGACCAAGGTTTGAGGCCTCACTCAGTCATGGAAATGCACTGGAGGATCTTAGGCAAGTCACAGGGAAAGCTGTTTGTGCTCATTAGATAAAGTAAAATAAAATGTGGTTATGCATTCAGTGTACACTACATGTAATGAGCTAAGTGATCTACTGGAGGAAGCATGATGGCACAGAATGTTTGAATGGGATTTTTATAGGACTGGTGTGTATGGAAGTAAGAAAAAGATAAGCCACCAGGATCTAGGATTTAGTTAGAGATCAGAGGAAAGTTAGGAAAGTGACAGTGAAGACTGGAATCAGAGATGAGATAGTGAAAGAAATGAGATTGTGCTTTGTATGAGTTGGGTGTAGGACAGATAATGGGAAAGGTTAAACTGGATGGCCCTTGTGGTCTATTTCAAATACTAAATTAGTGAAATAATTTAGAGTCAATTAGGATTTGGATGAATTAAGTCAATAACAACTGTATTATACTCATAGTTTTCTGGGTAGTATTGCAAGACTTGACTTCATACATAACATATGTGGTGGCAGCAGTTTTTCAAGGGTGATGGTTACTTGGGTGCCAAAATACTGGGATGTGGAAGTTGCCCCTTCTATTTGCATTCAGATTTTGGCTCTAAAATCTCAAAAGAACATGACACTGCTGAAGAGACAACCCCATTCACATGGTTCAGTCCCTTTAGATCAGGACTGCAGTAGACAGAAGCATTCAAACTCGTCTTCATCCTGTTCACAATACAGTTCTGGCTATTTGTGAAAGAAAAAAAAGTTAACTTTCAAGGATAAATCACATAAATAAATTTTGCCATGAAGACTTTTGTTTAGCCCTCAAACTGAAGTGAATCAATGTAATCTGTGCTTCCTGGATTAACATGAAGATCAGAGTGCAACCTTCCTTCAGATTGTGTACTTCTCTGAATTTTGCAATGCGATTTTGACCTGGAAAAGATGCTGAAATCCCCCCAAATGGGTGTAATACCACAAAAAGCCAGGCCTCTCTCCTCCAAAGCACCCCAAAAAATCACATCACTGAATGCATATATTTTTCCACTATGTCTCCCACAAAAATAATGACAAGAGATGTGACATTACTTATGTGCTATTTTGGGAGGGAAAATGAGAAAAACAGAGATATTTTGGCACATGACTCCCATACAGTTGTTCATTCCCTTTTTAGTGTGAACTGTGGATGAAAATGAACGTTTGCAACCCCCCCAACCCCCCCCCCACACACACACACAATAACTGACAGCTGAATACCTATAAAATCAGCAGGGAGCAGAAATAGGCTGATTTGACTATATTCTTGTAGCTAGGTCCCCAAACAGTAGAGCTTTTGTTATTAAATACTTCAGATAGTTCCCCCCTCCCCCAACTCCTTTTTTCAATGGTGGTGATACTTAGTCATTTGCATCAAATCAGCTGTGAAAAGTGACTGACAAGAATGCCTAGCTCTCCTCATCAATTCAGTGGCAGGACAAATATTTAATTCTTGGTTGTTGTCACTGTGCATAGTTACGATAACTCTACAATAATCTCATTCTTTACTAGAACCATTCCTATAATTGTTCTTTTCCTAACCATTTGTTCTTTCAGGTCCAGCTAGTAAACATAATCTGCAGCTTTTTGTGTGTAAAGCTCTATGCCATTGATGAAACACAGACAATAGAAACCAGAAGCATTAGGAAATGTCACTGAATTATTTGTTGAGTTTTGCCCAAGATATTTGCTTGATTGCAGTTGACCACATCTTATTTCTTGCAGCCAGATGTTGGGAAGGGATGATTGCTCAGTAGCAGAGCATATGTTTCACATGTCGAATGCCTCATGATCTGTCTCTAGCATATTCATTGGAAGCCTTTCAGTGGGCAAAACCAGAAACAACATATTTCAGAAACTCTGGAGAAATCCATGCAGTGGGCAAGGCAGAACAAATTTCTGATTGATGGAAGTTGTTCCTGAACCTTTTCTACCACTTAAAATATGCCATACTCAACAGCAACCTTCAATACATCTGGGGATCCAAAAAAACAAAACCAAACCAAACTATAAAGTACCAACAGCTTTGTAAAAAAAATAAATAGTTGGCCTGCTGTATCTATGAATTCTCCATCCATGGATTCCACTGCCCTTTGAATGCATCCATCAGGCTGATGTGGCCCTCAATGAAAGACCCAGAAGATGCCTTTTTTACCAGCAGGAAGTTATCAAAAGTCTTATTGCCTTAGAAGAAGGATACCCCTATATCTAAACAAAACCTTGATGACCAAAAATGTGACAAATGTGACAAATGTGCCCCTTGGTGACATTTTGGGGTTAAAAAATTATGCCAGGATGTTTGAGACTACAAAAAATCCCCCAAGGATGTATGTGTCTTGTAGGCTACACTTCATCCTCCTCTGACTTAACCAAACCGTCTCCAGGTAGTTTCATCCCAAAACAATCCTCTCTTCCTCTGTGTGGTCAACTAAGATGAGCACATGCTGCAGTGTCATGCGTACTATGCCAAAACGGCATCTACAAGCTAGGGAGAGTATAGAGTAAAAGCAATCATGTAAATGTTCACCCATATGCTACAAAGCAAATGGCTACTAAATGTAAGCAATCATAACCCTTTGCATACATATGAATTATCTTTGTGATGTAATTTATTTATATATCGCATCAGAAGCAAATTGAGGGTACAGTTGTAATGTATTTAAAGACAGAAACAAAGTTTTAAAAACTTGGCATTATTGTAAAGTAGCTGGCCACTAGGGCCAAAGTTTTAAAAACTTGGCATTATTGTAAAGTAGCTGGCCACTAGGAGTGCCTCTCAGGTTGCTATAAGAAGGTCCTCCATTGTCTATGTGGCAGGGCTCAGGCTGTATTGTAGTACGTGGTCTTTGTGATGTAATGAGGAATAACTTCACTTACTAAAAAACAATGTGACTGTCAAAGGACCTTATCACGTTAAGTAAAGTATTGTCGTGAATTGTGGGCCTGCATCCCCCTTTCCTTATCACAGGGGGGGAAGCGTCAGCTGATGCCGATGTACATCATGGGATGGGAGGATGGCGTAAAGAGGAACTGGCATTTTGGCCCATCTGATGAGGTCAAATGTTGGGCAGTGGCATTCTAATTGATAATGTGCCACTCATAGAGGGTTAGATTTAGTGACACATCTTTTCAGAGAAATAGCACTCTGAAAATCAGGAAAATCAAATACCTTGTTACAGTGCTACATACATATTCATTCCCTCCAGTTACTCATTATTTGTAACCAGTTATTTCCAAACTCTGCTCAATTCGCTTATGTTATGCTTGCCACAAAATCACTTTAGCTATGTTATGCTTCTTTGTAATGTTTATTAAATTGTAGTAATACGGGATCTCATCGCTATATCTAATCAAATGCTGTAGATTCATCCATATAAGCACTTTGTACCCATAAAGGGAACATATAAGAACTCTGGATTGAATCTGTGGATGGTGCCAAGCTCCCCTTTAGTATCAAAACCTCAGTTCCCTTATCTTAAATTCCTGCTAACAGAGTCTGATACAACTGATTTTTATTTCTAGTTATTGAGCTCAAGGTTTTAAAGGAACAGGAATGCCTCCCGGTCTTCATCACTGCTCGTACCCTTTTTATTATATGTGCTTGATATGGACCATTAAAGAAACCATAAGTCACAATGTCTTTTGTTGTTTTATAGGGCTTCCCTGGATAAATAAGAACATCCTGTTCTTTGAAGCCTGAAATACCTTGCTCCGGGCCAGCTTTATCTCCATTGTTTTCTTCTTCTTTTGATTTCTTCTTCTCACACACCCTAAGAGGAAATTTAAGGTAATAAAGTGATTTATGATTGCCAAGCTGTTTTTCTGCATTGTACACATTGGCTTCATAAATATATTGAGTTTTTTCATATGTGTGCATCTGCTCCCTTTTTTAAATAAAAAAGGTGCCAAAACTACAATTCTTTGAAAATCTGTAGCCTATTAGATCCTTTCCTGGCATTTTTACTGGATGTCAAACAAAACAGAAAGAGATTGTAAGAGGAGGATTATATGCTGTCTATGTGTGTCCTTATTTTTGTGCAATTTTTAAAATGGCTTGGAAAATTATTATATGATCAAAGTCCTTGTGTCTCTGCACCAGCACAGCCTAAACACATCTGACTTGGATTAGTTGTAAAGGGTGTGTTTGAAACATTTAAATTGCTTCAAAAAACACCGAAGCAGGGGCCTGATATTTCTTCATGTAACACCTCTCATTCATTCCTAAAACATATCCTTCTACATCAAAATTGTCTATTGAATATGCAAATAAAATATGCAGCTGATTATGAAGGATGATTTGATAGTTACCATATTTGGCTTGTTTTCCTTTCCTTTTAATTTTTATTATAAAATATTTTTCCCCACATCTATTGAGGTACAAGCATTAAATCTACAAATTACTGTAGATCTGCAACCCAGATTGATATTAGCTATGAGGTAACTACGAGGCATAAATTTTATGCAGACCAAAATCCAATTATAGTTTTGCCCCCTCAATATATAACACATTATGTGCAGGAATTAATATTTTTGTGTTGAATATTACTGTTCACAGAGAAAATACTGTTTCCTGTGCAGAAAACATTTTCTGTATGAAACCATAATGTGCAAAATATGCACAGAATAACTCCAAAAATTGCAAAGATCCTCACCAATCAAGGATTCTTCTTGACATTCTAGAACATGTTTTTGACAGTTTCTCAATATTTTTCCATCTTTAACAATTACATACATAGCAGGCTAATCAAATTCAAAACAGGATTTTTAGCATGCTTTGCCCAGACCTTCTCAGACATATCTTTTTGCTTATAAAGTCTACAGCAATGGTTCTTAATGTGTTCTCTGAGGATCCCTTGAGGCTACGCAAAGCATACTGAGGGGTTGTGTGCTTCCCTCCTCCTCTCCCTCCAAGCTTTCTCTCCCTTTTCCTCCTCCTTCCCTCTTTCACCTACCTTGCCACCCAAAGACTATTTCCTTCACCTTCCTCACTGCCCAGATCCTTTCTCCATCATCTTCCTTACTTCCAAAACCTTATTTCTCTCCCAACGCTTAGGGGGCGCTCTTTGATTGTGCTTTTACCTCCATGGCAGAAGGGAGTTAAACTGGATGGCCACTGGGGTTTCTGTTGTTGTTGTTGTTGTTGTTATTATGGCTGGGTGGCCATCTATTGAGGGTTCTTTGACTGTGCTTTTACTGCATGGCAGAAGGGGATTGGACTGGATGGCCCCTGGGGTCTTCCACTAAAATACTGTTAAGTTTATGCTCATTAAAATTGTTATTCATTTAAAATATTGTATTGTTATTTCTTTCCTTTTTTATTTTGCACTACAAACGAGATATATGCAGTGTGCATAGTAATTTGTTCATGTTTTGTTCACACAAACACTCTCCATCCATCTGCCACAGGACTTTCCCATCTGTCAAATTTTAAAATGCAATTCATCAAAAGTTTGCCTATGCCTGAGATACACACACACACACACACACACACACATTAACAAATCAAATGTATTATTATTGTTATTACCATCATTACAATCATTGTCATCTCAGCCCCATCATGCCTAATTGGCAAGGCCATTGGGAATGGGGGGAAGCTGAGTTTATTTATTGCTGTAGCATGGCTTTCAGTCATTTCCAAATTACAGTGACCCATAAGTCAAATGTATCAGGGGAGTTTCTTAGCAAGATTTGTTCAAAGGAGGTTTGGCATTTCCTTCCTCTGTGGCTTAGAGGGAGTGTGACTTGTCCAAAGCCATGAAGTAGGTTTCTATTAGCAAGTGGGATCTGGACCCCTATAGTCCTAGTCCAATACTTTAATCACTGCACTATGCTTGATCTAATTTGTTTATGACTTTTTTTGTTTTAACAAAACTAACAGAGTCCCTTTTGAGGAGATAAAACAGAGTATAAATAAATATTATAATACTATAATCATAACAAAAACATTTTAGTAAATAAAAACACATTTTGGTCTCATTAATTTACAGATTTTTAAATTTTCATTTTAGGGGGAAACACTTTGTTCTTCTACTTCTTTCCACTCCCTCAAGACCTCATGCATCTGTCTTGAAAAGTTGTTTCTTGGGGCTGATGGGTAGTGGGATATGGAGTGGGATATGAAACACAATGTGCAGTTGGGAAGGGTATTAAGTGAAATAAGATCCCCAACGTGTGCAGCAGAAGATTGATTTTCTATGGCAGATTCACTGTGGGATGCAAATAGGGAGGTCCATATCTGTCTAGTTTAGTATTGTTGAATTTCACACTTCCCAATGGACTGCTTCTTACTCCATTTTTGTCCAGAACGGAATTGAAACACTTTATGTGAAGGGGAAAATACAGAATCCAAGGAATTATATATCTATGTTTTACACTAGAATCATACATTTAAATAAAAATGTGTGTGTGTGTGTGTGTGTATATATATATACTGTATGTATGTATATATATATATATATATTCATGTTGCTTCTATTAATTGAGATTTCTGTCTGCATTATTGAATTGTGTACATTTTTAGCTAAATGCATTTTTTGCTCTAAATTGCATCACAAATCCTGGTAATGTACAGATATCAAAGCCAAGATGTGTTCTTATGTTATTGTTTCAGGAGGTATGAAATATATTCCTGTATTGGAACACAAACCCAATAAACTTCTCACTATTCTATGTGCTCTTTCTGACTCTTGACCCATCCAGATCCTTTTTTCCTTCTCAGGCACCAACTCAGTCTTCCTACCTCCCATCCCCATGCTCTTTTCTTCTGCAACCCCCCACTTAATTTTTAGAGAGCCATACGACATGGATTTGGTATACTCTAGGGAAATTAGTATCACACTTGTTTTCAGATTGTATTTTAAATATGCCTTTCATTGGGAAAAAAACTGATACCCAAGGCCTGATTGCAGCTTCTCCAATGCTATTTCATGAATGTTGGGGAAATCTGCCATCTAGAGATTGAAGATGGTGCAGCAGCCTACAAAATGATTTTAAATAACCCAAAGTAAAGCAATCCATTTTAAAAACAAACTGGTGAACCCCACAGTGTATCTTCAATATCATATACATTTTTGCTATATCTTCATGTCATTTTTGTAGCACTTGGGTGCTAGTGCACAAACAAAAAGAGATTCTCTTCACAACAACAACAACAACAACAACAACAACAACAGAAATCAGTCTTGCTGATATTACAATGCAACTATGAGGCACCTTGTATTAAATCTTGCTTGCTGAATGATTGCTTTTTCATGTCTTTCACTAATATCTATAAGGAAAGGGGTTTTTTTTCTGTTTAATCAACCATCTCTGCAGGTTATTTCTTTTATGTGAGTTCACATCTTGGCAGCATATATAACAACTTTACTCTCATAAAATCTCTGCAGGTTATCTATTTTAAATGATTTCACATTTTGGCAGAATATATAAAAATCTTACCCCTATAAAATAGCCAAGTACGGAATCATCAAAAGATTTCAAAAAAGTCTCCACAATGATTTTATGGGATACAGATAGTGTGAACTTTAGTTGGAGACTGCTGACATCTGAAGAATATAATAGTATTTCCTTTTTGTTCAAAACTTCCTAGGTGGCCAGCATATTTTCTCTATACATTTTACTGATGAATACCTGACAGAGGCTCCAGCTCATAAAATGTAAAAAAAATCCTCAAGGTGGGATTAAAAAAGAAAGAAATATAATTAACAGTCTGAAAATGCTAGTGATATTTTGGGCCGGGAGAAGGCTATTTTAGAGGAAATGCATTGTCTGACTTACCAGGCAATGCCCATTGCGGCAGTGGCGCTCTCCCACCGGTCATGTTGGTCGCAGGGGGTTCTTTTTCCCAGAAGCCCCCTGTGCGGGGGAGGTTTTCCCGCCAGTTGGCTGGCTGGCCAACCAGCAGCTGGCCCTGCACAGCCAGCTGATTGGCCAGGGCCGGCCTCCTCCTTAGTTCCGGCAGCCCTTATAGGGCTGCCCTGTGCACGTGCAGGCACTGTGCCTGCTTCAACTTGCCATCCCACCCTCCCTGCATGCTCATTTGGTTGGTTATTGTTAACTTTGGTTTCGTTATCCCATCACAACTCTTCTTGGCATGTGGCAACCTGGACATAGCATATTATTTGAGAACACAGAAATGCTGGACCACTTGGACAGCTAGCTACCATGTCAGGCTACACAGAGAAGCCATTGAAATCCACAAGCATGTGGAAAATTTCAACAGAAAGGAAGAAACCATGAAAATGAACAAAATCTGGCTACCATTATTTTAAAAACTCTAAAATTATATCTGTAAATAAAGAACAACACTCAAACACGGGGGAACTCCAAAAAAGAAACAATCAGGGACAGCTAATCATCTCTCAACAAAGGATTCCCCAAGGCAGTAACAAGCCACACCTAAAAACTGTTAGGCTATCAAATGCTAATCAAGGTGGCCAATTGAAACATTCACACCTAGCTCCTAAAGACAAGAGTTCTTTCTCCCACCCTGGACATTCCACAGATATATAAACCCAATTTTTCTAGTTTCCAACAGACCTCACAACCTCTGGGGATGCCTGCAATAGCTTCAGGTGAAATGTCAGGAGATAATGCTTCTAGAACATGGCCATACAGCCCGAAAAAACCTACAACAACCCACTTCTTATGAATATTTCCTAAGATGACTTTAGGCTGGAAACCGTAGTCTGAAATTATAGCTGATATGGAACACCAGCCCTCTCTGGGAATAGTTTATAGATGTACTAGATTAAGTCTATATAAGAATATATTTCGGCAAGAATGGGCCTAATCTCTGTAAAATCTATAAAACAATGCATCTAGACAATATAAAGTTTATACAATAAATGCCTAGATAATGCCTGTAACACCTGTGATGAACCTTCTCAAGGAGAGTGTAAAAAGCGATATATAAGATACATACAGAATGTCCAAAAGGGATACACTCCTTAACAACTGATAGTAGTATAAATGTTCTATTAATAATTTAGTCAGAGTTTAAAATTTCAGCTTACATTACAATTTTATGTAAGATATTCAAATAATTGTCATCCCTGTGCTATGTAAACATACTTATCCTTAGCTTTTAAATTCTTACTATAACTACTACTACCTGTTAAGCTATGAATACTTAGATAAATGAGAGGATTCAGGAATGTTTAAAGACTACACAAAGTGCATATATACAAACATTTAAAGAGTACTATACAAAAACAAAAGCAGGCAAGTGCTAGTTGATGGGGAAAAGCATAGGAAAAATTATTTCTACAGTTGGCGTTTCTAGCTTCTTGATTTTTTTAAAAAAATCCACACCAATTGTAAAAAAGCAAGCATTACAAATGGGGTAGTGCAAATAGTATCGCAAACATGAGAGCTAATTGAAGTCAAATGCAGTGATAGTATGAAAGATTGCCTTGTCATTCAGCTACCTTTCCAAGTACAGAAGTAGTTTTCAAATGGTGTGTTCCGAAAGTAATGAGTAGTGCGAAGGGCTGCGTTATCCTACCTCTGAGTTTGCCATAGACAGAACACAGAAAAGCTACTTTTAAAGCTAATGGCTGTGCTGACCATTCCAAGATTCCAAGATATAATTCATCAAAGCTCAGATCATTAAGAATGTGTTCACTACAGAATTTACATCTACAATGCCTGAATTAAACCTTACAGAATGGATCAATTTCCATCCTGCATAAATCCTACTCTGTTTTTGGGGTTAAAATGGTAGCTGTTGGGTAGCAAAAGTTGAAGACTGTTGTTCCTAAGGTTCAATCAGTTTGAAGCAGACTTTTTGGTTTCTGAAAAGCTTTGCTGGCATTTGTGAATGAAAAAGAACAAAGGTGATTAGTGTGCTTTGCTTTACAATATGGGGAAAGCCTGGAATTACCCATTTCTTTTGAACTGTGGAATGAATGGTGGAACTTGGCATGTGTTCCAGGATACATTCCAGGCATGCACAAAGAGGCACTATCCCCATTTGCGTAATGTTCACCCTGGTCTCTCTCCATGCCAGACACCCTGGAGCATAGGTGGCAGTCCTAGCACAGCTTGTGGATGTTCCGGAAATACTTCTGCCCCAATCAGAACACAGGAGATCAGCCAAAAGTTTAATTTTGGCAGAACTCAGACCAACCCCTATTTACAACTTAATGCAATAACGGCTGTAGCAACATCTATTTGTTTTATGAAGTTGCCAGTGGATGGCTCCTTGCCCCCAGTTAAACAGGAAGTCAGAGGTTGGAGTCGGGAAATGTACCTCTCAGTAGAAGTGCCAACAAATGTGTTTTGACCAGCAGTAATCCACACAGAAATAGACGTAATCAGAGCATTGACTATGAGCATCAGAAATTGTGCTGTAATTCTCCTGTCATTCACAAAAGCCTTCCTCTGGAAGTGCCTAAAATCATAGGGATTTCATAGATAATGGATACATATGGTCATTAATTATAGGTTATCTTTCAGGAATAGTCAAAGGAAACTAGACTTCTTAAATGCTAATGCAATCATTATTTGTTGAAAATGTCCATATATTAAAGAAGTGTACATTAGACTGTAGAATTAATGCAGTTTGACACCTCTTTAAAGCTATGGAATCCTGGGGATTGTAGTTTCAGGAGGTACCAGAATCCTTTGGAAGAGAAGGCTAAAGACTTTGTAAAACTACAGTTCCCATGATTCCATGGCATTGAGCCAAGGCAGTTAACATGGTGTCAAACTACACTAATTCTATAGTGTAGATGCACCTGAAGACAAGGACCTAATAACACCACTCACAGCACCATTGCTTTTCTCATGTGGTCATCTCCTGAAGTAATATTGTGCTATAATCTGCCAACAATCCCCTTTTGTTTTCCATCTAAGATGTATTTTAGCCTTTGAATATACAGTATTCTCTCACTGACCAAGCCCGGTGCTTATCATCATTTTTCTCCCAAAACTGATATTCATATCAGATAGCATTTGCAATGTGTCAAATGCCCATTTTTCCTTTGTGTTTTATAATGTTCCAAAAGAATATTTCCAATCTGAATTCCTTGGGGACCATGTAAGTGTATGTCTTCTTCAGAACCAGCAGTATTTAAGAATTCTTAGGGACTTCTCCCCATTCCTGAAGACTTCTCAAGATTTTTTTAAGTCCAAGGCTTATACACATTGAACTAGGAGGAATCATATATCACTTTCAAGTAAACGTAAAGTAAAATAAAATAGGCAAGGGATGACGTGCTTAATCACAGCCCTTAAATTTAGAGATACAAAATGGGGAGGGGGGGAGGTAGCTTGCCAGAGGTAATATTTTTAGTAATCTGAAGAAAATATTTCAGTTTGCACTTAGCTTATTTCAGTTTGCACTTAGAAATGTTCTCTCCGCTGAATTAGAGACTTCAAGGCAAACTTCTGAATCGTTCTCTTATTCAGTCCAAGGGCATTGAAGCTAGACCATAAATACAGCCATGTAGTTTGATGTCTTGCTATAGCTGTGCCTGTCCAAAATAATTTTGTTGCAAGTATGGCTCCCTGCCTCCGTCCAAGCAACAGAAGCTCTGTGTTTCTGTGTTTCTAGATCTTAGCCAGGACCTTCTTTTTCTCTACGGTGGCCATTGCCTCTATCCTCCCACCTCCTGGAGTCAACAAACTTCAGAGATCTGCTTCAGTTCCCTCAATGTCTTGCCAGGTTGTTCTACTTTTTTTTGCCACACAGTCTGACTCTCATCACTCTTTTCTGTCCAAATACTCCAGCACATCTGCTAAAGTTATCTCTCATGTTCTTTTCAGCTGACTGTGATGATATTGCCATTGAGTCGATAAATGCCCATTATTCACATTGTTAAAACTCATTCGTTCTCCTAGCCATCAGCATCTTGGATCTCACTTTTTCTTCAGTTGGCTATGCATGATTTGGAAATGTCAAGAAGAAAGCAGGGGTGTATTTGTGAGGCCGAAGGAGGAAACAGTGATTGGGCAAGTTTCCCCTGCTTTCCTAGAATATTTAATCGCAAACTGTTTCATACATGCACACACACATCCCACACAAAAAGACATCTAACATCTTTGAATGGGGTTGGCTCAAAAGCGCAGCAGAACAAATAGTTTTTTTAGAATAACACATTTCACTGCCACTGCCTTTTGCCCCCCCCCCCCCTTAATGTACTGGAGAGAGGAGAAGATGGGAATTTGTGAGGAAAAGATAGAGGAAAGTTCTTTTTGTGTGTGTGTGTGTGTCAGTCTACAACGTGTTGGTGTTGTTCTTGTTGCTGTTGTTTATCTCCAAGTCATTTATTACTTATGACAACTTTATGACAACACTAACACATAGTTTTCTTGGCAAGATAGGTTTGGTTTCCTCTGAGAAAATGTAATTTGTCCAAAGGGACCCAGTGGCTGAGTAGGGAATCAAACTCTAATATCCCGAGTTGTAGTTTAATCTACATATCACTACACCAGGTTGTAAATTCTATGGTGATGATCTCAAACCACTGACTCGGAGCTTGCTCAGAGCTTGCTCTGAGTCAGCCATGAATATGTTGGCATATTCTACAGCAGGCACGAGCAAATTTTGGCCCTTCAGGTGTTTGGACTTCAGCGCCCACAATTCCTAACAGCTTACTGATATTAGGAACTGTAGAATTTGAAGTCCAAAACACCTGGAGGGCCAAAGTTTGCCCATGCCTGCTCTACAGTTATCACACTAATTTGATCTGCAAGTACAATGTGGTCTCAGATTGGAACAAGTTGTGGTCAAGGTTAACTGGGCAAATATGCCATCCGGATATCATTTAATCAAGGACTGTAATGATCAAGGATTGGATAGTTTCTTGTCCATATTTGTACAGGGTGTTGTGCATAGGGATTCTATATCGAAAGGTGACAGGATGGTATTCAATAGGGCCATACCATCCACTGAAATATAAGTCCATTTCACAAAAAGTCAGTGATGCTCTATTAATAACAAATATTATTGGTAATAAGACAGCGATTTACTTATTGGGCAAGTTTAAATGGAATATTTATAATGCTAACTCTTGTTGTTTCATACATATTACAGATGAACTGATCATGGAGTTTTCTTGGCAATATTTGTTCAGAAAGGTTGCTTTTGCTTTCATCTGAGGCTGAGAAAGTTCCCTAACCTGGGTGTTTATGGCATCCTGCCTATCATTCATTCATTCATTCATCATTCATTCATTCATTCATTCAATGCACTGGGGGGTGGGATGAGGGGTACAGTGTGGGTGGTGGGCTCTCTATAAATGTGTATGTGTACATGTTTATATATCTGTATTATATTAGAATATTTAATAAAAAACAAATAAAAAACAAAAGTTTCCTTTTTTGGAAGATTTTAAAACAGAAGCTGGATGATTATCAGTTGAAGATGCTTTGAATGTGTCTTCCCGCATTGCCAAAGGGGGTTGGTCTGGATGGCCCCTGTGCTCTCTTCTGCTACTATGCCACTACGACAAATAAATAAATAAATAAATGTTCCTACTTAGGTTAATTTCTGAAAATGCAGAAAATTAAGCTTGTTAACAACCTTTGAATTTTTTTGGTGTTGTAGCCCTTCACTGAAAAGAGGGTTGCTTTACTCTCTATAGCTGGGGCAGGAAGCATAGAGATTAGGTGCGGCAGCTATGGACAAGCTACTGAAACTCAGGTTTGCTGAGTTTTAAAAAAGAATTTCTTTGGTTTTGTTCCCCTCCCCTTTTCTTTCCTAGTTTTCTGAAAGATTGGAGCTGCTTCCCTCCAGTGAAATCTTCTGATGGAACCATCCCTTTGTGGATGAGGTCTAACTTTGGCTTAGAAACGCTGAGCAACAGTGCGCATAACCACCAACACACACAATTCCTGGCTGGAGAGGAGACTCCAGCTCCTCCATTTCAGGAGGGAATGGTGAAAGTAATCTGTTCAACAGCTGATTTGGAAGTTAGGGGGACCCATCCCTTTTTCTTCTGCATTGAAATGAAGGACTTCTAATCCAACATTACCATCAAGTTGTGCTAGAGGACCTGCAAAATTCATAAAGAGGACATAATTGTCAGTCATGGGTAAGTTTGACTGAAACTACTGGTCCCGTGGGTATGGAGAGTATACTGCCTTCCCACTCAGAGAAAACATGAATTGAAAGAGCATGAAAAGGCCAGAGGCCCCATATCACAGGAGCAAAGGGAACATTTCCAAAAAGTAATGTAAATAACTACATTGGTTTGACACAAAACCAGTTTTAAAAATAACTACACCAAGTATATATCTCAGTGTGGATTTGCTCACTGACTCACACTTACACTCAAGGACAAAGTCTCAGTCATTTGCTGTTTTTCAAAAAGCAAGATGAATTTAAGATAAGTGAACCACTTTAACAAGAGAACATTTTACAACCAAATTTTACAACCAAGGTTCCAGGTGATGAAATTCAAACAACTGTGCTCATAAAGGACAGATTCCTCAATTCCTGAACAAGCAGTAAAGTCAAAGCAAGCCAAATTTCTGTGCATATATAAATATGAGCATGTTTTCAATTACCACAGAGAATTATGCTCCCTGCCCTTATGTTACACCCATTAATATTTTTATTGGAATTTGAAACTGCAGCTACTCTGAAGCCGTGAGGGTCTCCTGAGTTATGAGATCCTGGACCTCACAGAAAACTCCCTTCAATGTCAATTGCGGCTTAGTAATGAATACAGATCCATGTCATCCAAATCATTGCCTTTCAAAAAAGACTTCAAATATTTTTTCACTAATGCTTTCAATAAATTTAAAGAGAAAAGCCCTTAAGCATTGTATAAATGATATGACAGTGTGGTTAGAACTTATGATGGTTTATTATGTGTTTTAATGGTTACAAAATATAAGCCTAGCTATATGAGATTCAGTGTGAATAACTAAAACATCTGAAACTAAAATGTGTTTTCACTAACATTTACAGGAGTGTTAAGATAAGGATTTGTGTTTATTGTGTCTTTGTATACTTTTCTTTTGTCTTTTAGTGTTGATAAGGTCAAAGGACTAATCAATAAACAAATCTATGGATCTAAAGCAGTGGTTCCCTACCTTTTTTGACCAGGGACCACTCTGACCAGAGAATACTTGACCAGGGAACACTCTCTAACATTAGTACCAAAAGGGTTATGAATCGGTTTTTGGTCAACTTTAGATTTGGTTTGGTTGTTGGGGTGCTGATTCAGAAAATTGCATTGCATCAACCCCGTCAGCTCAAGTTTCTGATACAGAACATATGTCATCCAGTAGTCGCCATCTGCTCACCCACAGTAAACCATATTTAATAATCTAGAGCTGATGTGGTCGTAGTAATCTTTGAGGGTAGTAAGCCTCTCCCCTCCCAACATTTCAGTTGCCTCAGCACTATAAGAGGGTTTTGCGAAACCAGTTGCTCTTGTTGCCACTTGGTTTTGAGGTAATGGTGAAGTAATGATAAGGCCACGCACCATATTTTTGTTCTTGCAGACCACTGGTGGTTCACGGACCACAGGTTGGGAACCATCGATCTGAAGCATCTTATATGTATTATTAATCTGTACTGTATTGCTGTAGCAAAGCATGAAAGTAATGGAGAGGGAATAAGCAGTTATTTGTAAAGAACTCATTTTTTGCAATGGTAAATATATGTTATATTGCAACTGTAACTTAGCAAGAGATAACTTCACTCCTTTGCAATACAACATTGCTGGTTCATTTACTTCTATAGTTATGGTAGCCCTGCTAAAGGGCTACATGAGAATATCTTATGGTCCATGCAGATAATATCACCGGGCCATGTTGTTGTCTTATGATAGTTCATTCATTTTTAAGGAAACAAAGGCAACTATTTATTTATTTAGAAAAACAGATAGTACAGATTTATTTATTTATTTATTTATTATTCCTTCTTATATTCCGCTCCTCCCAGCAGGCTCGGGGCGGATCACAGCATAAAAACCCGGCTAACATGAGGCATTTATGGAATAGTAACTCACTTTTTGGGGGTGGGGTGGAATTTTAAATGTATAGTTTAGAATCCTGTCTTTCTAAGTGGTCTGGATATTAGGAACAGGAATTACCTATTTGTATAATATGCATATTCAGTATAGGGCAGGTGTTACATTACTATGTAGTACAGCTAGCAAAGTGCCTGATGCACTTGGAACTGATGAATATTGGCCCCAATGCATATTGCACGAATCATGTTGTGCATTGTGTCAGACCTGATGCACTGTGCATTGATCCTGTTGCATAGCTTGTTGGGCCCCAATGCACATCAAGCACTCTTGCTGGTTTCTTAACATCTCTGCTAGGCTACACAACAGTATAGTTACATAACATTACAGATCATATAGGATTCTGGCAATAATTAATTTCTTCATAAAAAACCAACATTCATAAAGTAATGAAAGTAAGAGAACAGGCAGGCACTGGAATAAGTCTATGGCTGGTAAGAAAGGTTTAGTTCAGAAAACTGAAATGCGCCCATGTGATTGCATGTGGGACTACCTAGGGGTTCCTCAGCTGAATCATGTGGAAAATCCAGTTCTTTGGAACAAAGCCTCTATATGATAGATGGCCATGTGCCTAAGCATACACACTTCTGCTGTTTATATGAACTTAGAAGCAAAAATCCTTTCTAAAATTACTGTGCTGTAGATTTGTAAATGTCAAATATGCTGCTAAAGCCAATTGTAATTTATATAACTTTACTGCAGCCTTAGAATGCGGAAACACCGCTCTGTCAAAGGCATGAATCCAATTTATAGAGAACAATGGCTTTGAAATGTGATGGAAGACTATAGCAGTGAATATTCTGAACTAGATATTTCCAAACAGAAAATAAGGAATGTTAGATTCACAACCTTTTCCATTCCTGGAATATTGCCACTTATAGATCAGAACTGCTGCTATAAAATATCAGCTAGGATGACACTCTTTTTCAATAAGAGTTTAAGTGCTTGCCTAATTTTTGGTGACTGAAAATCAATGACACTGGGGAAATCTTTACACAGATTGTGATTTACTATACAAAACTCATAACATGCAATAGTTGTTTAAAAAATAATAAGTTAATAAGGTTTACCATGAAGAAAAGTGTATGTGTGGGTGCACTAGTAATGACAATGGAACAACTATATGTTTTGGAGTCTTGGACAGTTGTATGTGCACTTATCTCCTTCATCAAGGGCAAAAAGATATCTGCTAGCAATGTATGCATGTTAAAGGCACAATTTGTTCACTTAAATGCACATGTGCATATGGCTGGGTCTCCACAACTTGGTGCTTGTTAAGGGCCAATATTCACCCCAAAACCCCTTTGGTAGGCCTCCCTGCTGAAGGGGAAGCCCCATCTTTTCCTCAGCCTCACCCTGTTCCCATGGGTTTGTGTTTCTCCCCCGCTGTCAACCCTCAACATACCTCTGCCATTGAAAAGGAATCCCCATTCCTTCCTCAACCTCATGCCATTCCCATGGAAATGGCACAAGGCTGGGCAGCGGCCTGAGTTTCTCTCTTGACGCTAGAATCTTGGCATTCCCAGCCTCACTTGTGGATTACAGGGAAGATCTTTGAAAGTTTACAGGTCATATGTTGTGCATGTCTGTTATGGGAAAACCATCATTTCATAAGGTCTTTCTCTCTTTACAAAGATGGAGTCACTTTTACTATTAAATAATGGTCTGTTCTAAAAGCAGAAATGAGAGGTATAGGTTTTGAGAGTATGGTCATATGAAATACTAACCCAAACCAGGAACAAGCATTTGGCTCAAACCTTGGGTGGGCAGGTCTTAGTTTGTTTTTTGCTTTTCTCTTGGGAGACACTCAGCTCTTGCGGAACATACTTTTGTGGTGCTCTCTTGCTCCTGAGAAACTTGTCATTCACTTTTACTATTAAATAATATGTCAAAAAATTCTCAAATTATCCTAAAATAAGCAACCAGAATTCCCTTAATATGCACATTAATCCGGTTACCAATATGCACATTAATCAGGGTTGGGGTTTTTTATTTTAAAAATCAGGCATTTAATTTTTATGCAAATTTAAAAATTACTTTAAAACATTTTAAATTATACAACATGTATCCTGGAGTTCCTAGATGATCCCCCAAATGCCAACTAAGATAACTGCCAGTGATATGACAATATAACACTGATCATTTAAACATAATCATAAGACATTTTAGAATAGTTGCATAACACTTTGCTGGATACTTACCTCCAGCTGACAAAGCTCAGCAATATTAATGGGACCTTCAAAGTTTGTTTGGCTGAGAAAGTGAATTCATGATAGGGAGGAGGAGGCAACTCAAAAAACACAGCATCAATAAATCATCAGAATGATATGTGCCAAGCATCTGTTAATTTTTGTAATGTGTAAATCCCTGAGAGAAAAGAGTTGATCCTTTATTGAATACTTGCATTATGTCACCTTTAAAGAATGGATTGCTTCATTTTCTAGGTAAGTCAGTGATATTTAAGTTCACCAAGTACAATGGCCTTAAAATAACCATTAATCTCTGTGGAAAAAGGGAATCATGAACTGTGGAGTGCACCAAATCTGTTGCCTTTGAAGCCTTGTCTTTGTTACTAGTAATTGCCATCTGGTTGTAATTTTGGACTGGCTGATTCAGTGATGCACTATCTGGGCTTCTGTATTCAGAATAGCAATGAGATTGTTTATTTCCCCAATAGATCAAGGGCCCTTTCAGAGAAAAAGAGTGAGGGGGGAAAGGAGTAAATACTCCATTAAAGAGAGTATAAAGAATTCTTTCAAATACTAATTTAAACATAAATAAAAGCAACCCCATCTTTTATACGTATTTTACCTTAAACATTCACATAAATGAAAGTCACAACAAGTTTTTGTTGAATAAATCCAACTAATTACAATAACAGCACATCTGATAGTTCCTGGTTAATTACTCAGCATTTCAGGGTTAAGAATAGCAGTTTGATGTCAAAACTTGCATTGGAAGGGTAAACATATATTCAAAAATATTGGCGGGTTTGCCAAGCTAAGTGGTCTCCAGAACATGGAGCCAACTGGCTCTTAATTCAAACTTCATAGTGCCCTGTGCTGGCAATTGCTAAAGGTCTGGATGGCAGTGACTCTCTCAGAGAAGATAATGTCTTTCTTGATTTGGAAGGCTTCCCACAAAAATGTAAGATTGGCCAGACGATGGCCTTCACACATATTTTAATTTGATATGCTATCCCCCACCCTCCCCGAACCATAATTTTACAGTTTTCCTTATTTCAGCATTGCTCTGCTCAAGGATAAAATTGGGAATAATTCTGAGAGGAGGGAGAGGAAACTTCAAAGGATGTGAGAACCACTTGTTTTGTCCCTACAGTGGATTGTGACACCAAAATGAAACAAACTAAATATAAATAAATATTTTGGCATATTCTTTCAAGAGTTAAGCATTGTTTTGTTTTGAATTATGTGCCACTGGAGTGGTAATTTATGAAATGCAGGTGATCTTTGTGCAACATCAAAGAGTAGTGTTGGAATTATCAAAAACTGCAAACCTTGCTGGAAGACCAGTTTTCCTATCCTTATCCTAGATTACTAACAATCTAAGGTCTAAGTCCTTGATTGGAAATTCCTCTGTTATATGCTGAAACATTCAAATGCTCTGCAGAAGCTGCTCTATGCATTTGACATTAAAACATCATTGTACTATAGATTATTGGGTTGTATCTGTGTATGTGGGGTGATTCCAAAGCATTAGTATCAGCCTGACTGTAATTTTCCAGTCCCCGAAAGCTCTTTGCTAAGGTTAGTGACATACAGTATGTAGCATTGTACAATATTTTGAATGTCAAAAGACCAACTTTTCTCCAAAAAACCAAAGGTTTGGGAAACACCAACCAAGACTATTAATTTAAAACTGAGCCCAATAGTAGTATGGTTTTATAGTGTATATGTCTCCACTCCATGTAGAGTCAAGCAAATTTATTTTCTCATTTCAAACTACTAAAAAATGTCTGGATTAAAACTAACTCCTTTATTCAGCTTGCTTTAAAACGCTGTCATTCTGGCACATCAGAGAACTTGGGATATGCTCCAAGACCCACTGAGGTAAATGGAAATACTCCATTTGACTTCAGGGAGCTCCATTAGACAGTGTCTTTGGTAATTTCAGCCAACTGGCTCACTTATATTTATGTGGGGCACAGAGATCCCAAAGCCATTATTAATCCTAAATTCAGTTTAAAAAAATAACTAGCCAGTATTTGTTTTCAAAACGTATTTTAGAAAAGTTTATTTGGGACCTGTGCATTTGTATATGTAACAGTACGAATTTGGAAAGTTACTTTGCTTAGATTACAATAAGCACAATCCACCAACAAGCAAAGCCAAAAAACTACTTTTTTTCAAACTCTGCTCCTTTGACAGATTTTATTCTTATGAAGGCAGAAGGAAAATTGATGGGATGCTCTCTCAAACCACATACACCATGCCAATTCTTTTTATCTTTGTGGCATGACTCTGCCACCAGGGATGTGCAAAGTTCCCTCAGTTCAACTAATAGTTTCAGGAAAAGGCTGTACATTTTCTGACAATTCTAAGTCAGTTGATCATGTTTTCCTTACACATTTGAGAACATTAGTGCAAGAATGGGGAAATGTCAGAGTCTGCAATACAGATGAAGATGAAGGGCTGCCAGGCCCAGCATCTGAATCAGTAGCAAGCAGGGAACAACAACTGCTGTAGCCAGGATTTTGATTTTTGGGGGGAGGGGTGTGAGTCTGAGTGAGAGAGGATCTACCCTAGCAAACCTTTTGTATCGCTATCTCAATACCCCCATGCATATGGGATATATTGAGCATGGTGATCAGATCATGATATGAATAAACATAACAGTTTAAATAATGTACCAGTAAGGCCTTCTCGCGGACCACCCTGAGTATTTCGGGGGGCTCAAGCCCCTCAAGCCCCTCCCCCCGGCTACATGCCTGGCTGCAGCCTAACTTTGAGAAAGCTACCCCTGCAGTGCAAGACCAAGTGCCTCAGGCAAGAGGGAGTCCTGAGTTAACTCAGAATCAGGAGAGCAATGAGACAGAGTTAAGTATCCCAGAAAGACTGCAACTGAGGACTCCCACTATTCAGCTGCATAGATCCGCAAGCTGGCACAGAGAAGGGCCAACAGGTGAGAGCACTTGTGCTATGGGGCATAAAGTCTGGCAGTTTGGATTTGGTCTTTGCTGGGATCATCGTTTGGAGCCTGTTACAGCTTGGAGCTCTTCTGAATGACTTTGTGTGCCTTATCATGTTTTGGACTTTAACTTTGGATTGCGTATATTCTTGGATGTTTTGGTGAGGACCTTTAGAATGGACTATTGATTATGACTTCTGGATTATCCCTGTATTGTTTGTTGTTTGAATCTGAATTGGCTTGGACTCCAGCCCGGCTGACCACAAGAATAGTGAGTGACTGTTTATACTGAGAGACACTGTGCAGGGTTGTGACAGGAAAATATTTTATATTTGCTAGACTACTCTTAAGACTTACAACCTCACCACATGTGAAAAAATAAGCGTTCTAGGATGCTTCTGCCCTAGTTCACTCATGGAGCCCCATGCTGTCCATGACATGATGTAGGCTTAATACTGGTGGGGCTCCATGAGTGCACTAAGGTGATAGCATGGTAGGATGCTGTGCCACCAACACAGTAGCCTCCCTGTGTTCCATTGGGAACAATGTACTGCAGGATTAAGCCATGCAGCAACACTACCCCACATGTGATGGGGTGGGGGCACTGAGATTGGCCCATTGCAACCCAGATTTGTCACAGAGGCTGGATAATTACAATATGGGCATCATGTATGTGGTGAGGTCCATAGTAAGCTCCTTTTCCTATGAGCATGCCTAGATATGATTGCATCAAATATCTATGGGGCTGTTATCCTATTGATGCATTATGTTATTGTAAATGGGAGTTTGGATGAAGTTTCATGCCTTACAGAAAATGGTAGTGGCAACATAGATACAATCTATCTCCTTTTTCCGTAGTGGTGATGGCTTCAGTGTCCAGTCTAGACAGTAGATCAGGGTGAATTGGACCTGAGCCCTCAGACTTGACTACCCCCAAAGCATGGGATAGTCCAGAGTTTCCACTAAAATATGGAGTATTCCCCAACTTTGCCCAATTCAGGGCAAATCTGATTTAACCCTGAAAAAATCCATTGGGCTCACTGGGAGTCAGTGAATGTCAATGTGACAGATAGCAGCATATTTGGAATGAGTCCAGGTTTTCTTACCTGTGTATGGAAGTGGTGGTGGTGTCACATAACACTTATCTTCATTATGACTTCAACTTAAAATTACAAATGGAATAAGACTCTCAGGAAAGAGAGCTTGACTACCGAGTATTGCAAGCTTGGAAAATGTGTATCCCAGTCCTGTGTTATTCACACATTGGCAGTGTTATTTGTTTCTGTAACAGTTAAGTGAAAGGCAGAATTTTTCAATTGGTCTCACTCTTTGTTTTTTCAGGATGGGGATGCAGTATTTGAAAAACACATCATTTTCTGCGTTTCTGATTGAATTGTTAGGAAAGAACTTAGAACACAAAAAGTTGACCGGCTGACCCTGCAATATGTGTTCCTTGAAACTCACTTTTTTTTTCTTGCCACCTTTATCTGATCCCTTGAAAAGAAAATAACGGGACTGAAAGGTTGCTAGGCAATTCTGTTTCCTTTTCCTTCAAGAATGAACATTAGGGGTGAGCGTTAATGATCCTTCTTTTTTGCTTCTAGGCTTACCAGATTTTCTATTGGCTGTACTTTAAAAGAAGGTGGATATGCAAAAATCAATCAGGTAAATCATTTACTTTTACTTTTTCTTCATGCCAAGGTTCAGTGGTCTCCTCCATGTTACAGTGGAGCCAGGTCTTCAGGGCTTTTTGACTAGCAGGGATAATGATATCATTTGTCCCCATCTTCATGCTTACTTGTTCCATCTTCCTATAGCTGCAATCTTCACTGTAATTAAAGAGACAGTGGATTTTTTTCTTCCACAAAAGTGTATTATTGTGCGAACTCTCCCTGTTGTTATGCAAGGTATTTGAATTCTACTTAATCTTTTAAAATAATTTTTATTGAAAGTTTTGGTTACATCTGAATAAAAGATAGAAAAGGGTTTTCGGGCTAGGAAAGGTTAAGGGTCGGGGAAGGAAGGAGGGCTAGGGAAGGGAAGGGTGGGAATAGGAGGTGTTGGGGGTAACGGATTGAACCGGGATCCTGTGGGGAAAACCACCGGGCAAGGGTAGTGAGATAGGATAGAAAGAAAAGGAAAAGAAGGGGGATTATTGCTGAGTTCCATCTTCCAGGAGCCCTGGTTTCATTCTGACATATCTAATACAGTTCTTTTTATTCTTTAAAGTGTCACTTCTTTCTTTCTGTTCGTCTTCTTTAGTTGTATGTCCATGTCAGGTCTTCTTATGTCCCTTGAAACTGTTATCTTTTACTATTATTTCTATTATCTCTCCTCAGTTTTTTTAACCCTTCAATTAGGTGATTAGAGTGCCCATGACCATTAGCTAGTATTTGTCGGTTAGGTAGTTAGTTCTGTTCGTTCCTTTTCCCTGAGGTCGTATCTAACCATTTTCTTTAGGGATTCTGCTTCTCCTTCATCCGCCTCTGGGGATCATGTTTCCAGAGGCCATAGCTTGTAGTCATCACTGCATGGAGAGGGCATATTTTCTGTAGTTTATCTTTCCCTCTTCGGCTCTCTTTGTTCCCTTGGCTTTTCTTTTTGTTGAAGTGCTTTCCAGTTCCGTTGGTTTTATTCCTCTTTGGGAGCTGAGAGGGGTTCTGCTGGAGGGCAATGTACATCCTAGTCTTGGTGGACAAGCTGACAGCATTCTGTGGCACAGCCCCAGCATTTTTAGCTCTCTGAATGGACTCCAGCTGTTCCCATACTTCTTGCTTTTGCTTTTGGTCTATATTTTCTCTTCTCTCTCCTTCAATTCGCCTTGCATTGCTGATTCCTTTTCCTTGCCATTATCTTTTCCCTTTCCTTCTTCATACTCATTCGTCAGCATAGCGGTCCCTTCTTCAGTTTGTTCATCTCTCCCCAGTGAGGTTGCTCCTGAACCGCATTCTTGTGCCCCCTAGCATTATTTCCACCTTTTCTAGGATCAGGTCCTGCTTTTGTCCCAGCCTCTGCAACTCTCTCAGAATATCCTTCAGAGACATAGTTGTTTGTCCTGTGTCTGGACTCCTAATCAGAGCTGGCAGTATTATTTAGTGAATGGGCTGCTTGGCTAGATGAAACTTGGCAGGAGAGCAGGATGGGTGCACTGCTCTGTCAAATCCCCCTGCCAACTGATTGCTGCTCTTTCCCTTACTGCCCTTTGCACCAATCAGCCCTCCCCTTTGCCCAGGCTGATCACTTCTTTCCAGGTGCCCCTGTTCGGGGGCTCTTTCTTTCCCCTCCTTTCGTTTTTTGTTTGTTCTTTACTCCTGTCCCTTTCTTCCTCTCTTCTCCTTTTATTTTGTGGCTTTTTCCCCCCCCGGGTGCCTCTCCGCTCTGGTCCTCCCCGTTCTGGTCGTCCCCGCAAGGCTTTTCCCTCCTGTCCTTTGCTTCCCTTTTCCCTTGGTCAGCGGGTCTCCTTTTCCCCGGGACGATAGGCTTCCTTACCCCCTCCTTCTCCGGTGTTGGTGGAATGGACTGGGCAGTCAGTGATCGCGGGCTCCCGCCCGCTTTACTTCCTGCCTCTTCTCCCCCGTGGTGTCCGCTCCCCAATAGAGTCCGGATGTCTTGTTGCCTTCACTTCCTGGCTTCTCCCCGCCTTCCCGGTGGCTGAGTGGGGATTCCCGCCTAAACATGGAGGTCTTCTTCTTCAAAGAGGCTTCCTCCCGTTCCTCCTAGGTTGTTGTTTGGTCCGCCATTTTGATGCCTGGTGATGTTACTATTATTTTTCCCCCCGTCGACTCTTATCGTCCTTAATTGTGATGCCGGTGGGAAGGGGAGGAGGGGGGTCGCGTTCGCTGCCCTTCTCGTGGCTTCTCCCTGTCTGTTTTTGTGTGGTTGGGCCTCTAAATTTGGGGCTTCTTGGGAGGGGGGGGGGGTTCCCGCCCGTTGTTTGGCTTATCTTCTGTCCCCTCTGTCCCAGGTCTCCCCGTTACTCACTTTGCGTTGTTGGTTTGGGCCGGGCTGGCAGTAATTGCAGGCGTGAGCCTGCTTCCCTCACACCGATCTGCTCACCAGGCTGGGAGGCCACCGGGCTCTCTCCGTCTCCCCCTCTTGAGGAGGGGGCGACTTATAGAGCCAGCGTGGGGTCCCCTGGCTTCGCTGCCTCTTGGCTGATCGACTCAGCCTGAGATGGGGGCGCGATTCGCCCTCCGATCGGTGATTTCGGTTGATGTCTTGAGGAGCTCTCAAGACACCCGTCCTGCCGCCATCTTTGCCCCGCTCCCTCCTCAATTCTACTTAATCTTGAGTGGGTATTTAGGACCCTTTTGGTTTTTAAAAGATAATGGATACATCTACACTGCAGAAATTAACACAGGGCACTTCCAGACAGTGCCAAAATGCAGGACAAAGTAGTGAGTTTTTTAAATGCAGGACCTCAAAGGGAGTCCAAACACAGACCTGTCATAGCTGTTGCTTGGAAGTTAATTAAGATGGAGGGCAGACAAGGGACAGCCAGTAGAAAGTTTTTAAAAAACTTATGAGGTCTCCCTTGAGCAGATGGTCATGGAACCAACCAGGGGAAAGGGGATCCTGGACTTGGTGCTAACTAATGAACAAGATCTCGTTCAAGATGTCCTTGTAGCTGAGCCCATAGGTACCAGTGACCATAACACAATAACCTTCAACGTAAGTTTGGATAGCAAACTGGCAGTGAAAACTAACACGGAGACATTAAACTTTCACAAAGGGAATTTCACCAAAATGAGAAAAATAGTAAAGAACAAACTAAAAGGAGCAGTAAAAAAAATCAAATCCCTCCAAAATGCTTGGAAACTGTTTAAAAATACCTTAAAACAGGCCGAACTAAAATGCATTCCAATAAAAAGAAAGAGGCATAGAAAGTCCAAAAGGACACCAGTATGGCTTACAAATGAAGTAAAAGATGTGATTGGAAAGAAGAAAAACTCATTTGAGAAATGGAAGGCTCTTCCTACCGAGGAGAACAGAAAGGAACACAAGCTCTGGCAAACTAAAAGCAAAGCAACAGTCAGGAAAGCCAAGAGAGATTTTGAGGCACACATAGCAAAGAATATTAAAAAAAACAAAAAAACTTCTTTAAGTACATCAGAAGCAGGAACCCAACTAGAAAAGCAGTTGGGCCACTCGACGACAATGGTCAGAAAGGGACAAGAAGTGAAGACAAGGAGATTGCTGAGCGGCTAAATGACTTCTTTGCCTCCGTTTTCACACAGGAGGACAGACAACATATGCCTGCAGCTGAGTCAGTTTTTTCAGGGAGGGAATTAAATGAATTAAACCAGATAGAGATAAACAAGGAAGATGTTCTCACATGCCTTACTAAACTAAACGTCAACAAATCACCAGGGCCAGATGGCATCCACCCCAGAGTTCTTAAGGAACTCAAGTGTGAAATTGCTGAAATTCTAGCCAAAATATATAACCTTTCTCTAAGATCAGGCACTGTACCCGAGGACTGGAGGGAGGCAAATGTAACTCTGATCTTCAAGAAAGGATCCAGGGTGATCCAGGAAATTATAGGCCAGTTAGTCTAACCTCAGTTCCAGGCAAAGTGATGGAAACCGTTATTAAAGAAAAAATTACTAAGCACATAGAAGAACAGGCATTGCTGAAGGAAAATCAACATGGTTTCTGCAAAGGCAAATCATGTCTTACTAACTTGATAGAATTATTTGAGGGTGTAAATAAACACATAGTTAAAGGGGACCCAGTCGATATTGTTTACCTTGACTTTCAAAAGGCTTTTGACAAAGTCCCTCACCAAAGGCTCCTAAATAAGCTCTTCAGCCATGGAATCAGGGGACAGGTCTTGTCCTGGATTGGAACCTGGCTAAACTGTAGGAAACAAAGGGTGGTAATAAATGGACACTTCTCTGGATGGAAAGAGGTGAGAAGTGGCTTCCCCCAAGGTTCAGTTTTAGGACCGTTACTTTTTAATTTATTCATAAATGATCTGGATGTAGAAGTAAATTGTGAGGTAGCAAAGTTTGCAGATGACACTAAACTGTTCAGGGTAGTTAAAAACGAAACTGATTGTAAAGAGCTCCAGAAAGATCTCTTGAAATTGAGTGAATGGGCAACAAAGTGGCAAATGCATTTTAACCTAAACAAGTGTAAAGTCATGCACATCGGGGCAAAGAACCCCAAATACACTTATCAACTGATGGGATCAAAGCTTTCTGAGACAAACCAGGAAAGGGATCTTGGGGTTTTGGTGGACAGCTCAATGAAGATGTCAACCCAGTGCGCTGCAGCAGTGAAAAAAGCAAATTCCATGCTTGGCATGATCAGGAAGGGAATCGAAAATAGGTCGGCAAATGTTGTATTGCCTCTCTACAAATCTATGGTGAGGCCACATCTGGAGTACTGTGTACAATTCTGGTCACCGCATCTCAAGAAGGATATAACGGAACTGGAAAAGGTACAAAGAAGGGCAACAAAAATGATCCAAGGGATGGAGCAGCTCCCTTATGAAATCAGGTTGCAACGCCTTGGTCTTTTCAGCCTTGGAAGACGGCGTTTAAGAGGTGACTTGATCGAAGTGTATAAAATCATGCATGGGATAGAAAAGGTGAATAAAGAAAAAATATTTTCTCTGTCACACAACACTAGGACTAGGGGCACTCCCTAAAGCTCCAAGGTAGGAAAGTTAGGACTAATAAAGGAAATATTTCTTCACCCAGAGGGTCATTGGGTTATGGAACTCACTTCCAGAGAGGTTGTGACAGCTGTCAGCCTGGACAGCTTCAAGGCAGGATTAGACAGATTCATGGATACCAAGGGAATCAGTAGTTACTGAAATGGAAATCCAAGTGCCACCTCTGTGTTGATGGAGGCAGGCAGGATTTTCCCCGGGTACTGGTTGTGGGGGGTCGGGAGCAGGTGAGGGTTTTGCCCTCCTTTCTGCTAGAGATCCCTGGGTACAACTAGTGGGCCACTGTGTGACACAGAATGCTGGACTAGATGGGCTGAGGCCCGATTCAGCATGGCTCTTCTTATGTTCTTATGTTCTTATAAACTTTGTGCCCAGTCGTGTGAAATAAACTGTTTAAGTTTTGGTTCAAAACTCTCTCTCCGTGACTTCATTTAAATTACCAGTCTCCTCACCACTCTTTACAAGTTCATGGTCAAGCATAAATAAATGGTGGCAGCGAAATTATTTATATTTGAACAATGCAGATCCTTGTTACACCGCAAAGATCGACGCTAGCTTTAGGCGGCATTTCGATTCTTTTGAAATGGTGGCAGCGGTGGGATCACCTGCCCTGCCATGGTGTAAAAGTTGGTGTAGACCTGTCCACGTCTTTACAGTACTTTTTCCTGAATCTACAAGAAAGTGAAACATTCTTACTGCTCCTCTCCAGCTTGCTGAGTTAATTAAGTGAGAACTAGTTTTGCACATTGAATTCAGTTTGCAACAATTGAAATAAGTTGAACACATGGGATGAGTAATCAGGACTTTCCATGACAAATTGGGACAGTTTGGATTGATATTGCATTGTGGATCATTGGTGCCCCTCAAGTGGAAGCAGGTCTAGAAAGCTAGCAATTCTCATCTGTCCAAAGTTCATAGTACATTTGTTCATTCATTCAGTTTTGGCATTTGTTTATTACCTTTCAGCCCACCAGAGCCCCAGAAACAATATACACTCTGCTAAAATCTTTTAAACACTAAATACAAGGTTAAAACAGATAAAATAAAATGTACACCAATGCATATGAAACCATTCTCAGAGTCTCTGCCAAATTCTTTTTTTCTATACACATGGCTTTATATCCAGTTACAGAAAAAAATGAAACATGGCATTTGGTTAATTGGTCTAGTTTTCAGAAAGGGATGTCTTTCTTTTAATCCAAGGCTGTTGAAACGTAGGCAACCTCTTAATGCCTGCTCATACTATATAGACATTTTCAAAGTTCTCCTTTTTTAAAAAAAAAATCAGTGTTAAATACATTTTAAGTTAGAAGTCTTTTGTTATTTAAATTGTGGATTTGGTAAATCCAGAGTGCAGTAAGGAAGGCAAACTTTATGTATTCCCTACTCAACCTGATCTCGTTCGCCCCACTTTGCATTTGAAAATGGAAAGAATGGGAGAAAATGTGCCTTATTGGCTTATTCTCTTAGTAATTCATGGAAAAATGATATGTAGATGGTTAGTCTTCAGTGCCAGCATCAACATTTTTTTCTTTTTCTAGAAGCTGGAGATTTAAAGATTTTTCCCATCAGATGGATTTATGTGAGGATTTATATATCCTGCAAAACTTGGCTTCACCTGTATTCCTCTTTTTCCTTTGGAAAATTTATTATTTAAAAACCCCACAAATCAGTCTTAAAAATGGAAAAGCAAAGCACACTTAATGAAACATATTGAATTCCTTTGCTGACACTTCTTTCTTGTACCTTTCATTTGCTAAAGATTGTATTAGCAAAATGAGATCTCATGTCATAAAGCTCATGTCATACCATTTGTTAAGGAAAAGTCATTCTCATCTCTCTCTCTCTCTCTCTCTCTCTCTCTCTCTCTCTCTCTCTCTCTCTCTCTCTCTCTCGTCCTACCAGCCAGTTTTGTGCATCTTAGAGTAGATATGCATATTATTAGTTCAAAATTAAGTTAATGTGACATCCACAGGAGGCGATCAGTTGGTAAACTGACTGTTCACTGAACTGGAAATACAATCATTCTTCCATATTTGTGGGTTGAGTATGCTTGGATTTAATTAGTCGCAGATTACTGTATTTACTATCACCTCCACTTCTGTTCTCAATGTAATTGAAAAATATGTTATTTCTAGTCATTTGTAGGTCCCCCAGCCCAATTATATGATCAATTTCCACCAGATGTTTAGGCCCAGCCTACTTGAGGGCCTGCATCTCCTATTACCAGCACACAAAAGTCCTGAGATCATCAAGAAACGCCTTTCTCTCAGTCCCACCTCTGTCAAAACCATAGTTGGTGGGAATGAGAGAGAGAGAGAGAGAGAGGGCTTTCTCGGTGGTGGCCCCATGGCTCTGGAACTTGCTCCCCCTGTGTACTGGCCTTTCGTGCACAGGTTAAAACCTTCCTATGGAAGCAGGCCTTTCTCAATAACCCATAATAGGCTGTGACAGATAAGATATATCAATTAAAGCTATCTTGGACCTGACAACGGATACATATCTAAACATACAGAGCTTTGGAATTTTTAATATAATTTCTTTGCGACGGCCTCAGGGGCCTGAGGCCCTGGACATTTTAATGAAATATGTTGTTTTTATTAACTTTGTTGTCAATGGTTTATGTAACTGTGTTAGCTGTTTACCAGTTTTATTTCATTTTGTGTTATGCAATTTCTGTTGTTTTAATTTGTTCACCACTTTGAGTCCCACCCATGGGAGAAAAGCAGGATGATAATAATAATAATATAATAATAATAAATCGAACTGCAAAGACTCTGGCTCAAGCCAGTCAATGTGGTCCCAGTGGTGAAGTGTCCAACGTGTGAACCAATACAACAGCCAGCAGAGTGCCGGTTATGGACTCATCTTGCTGTGTTTCTAATAATAATAATAATAATAATAAGGTTTTGAAGAGCAAATTAATAGGCGGAAATACAATCAAGGCAATCAACACCTGGGCCATCCCTGTCATCAGATACACTGCTGGAATTGTGAACTGGACACAAGCAGAGATGGAAGATCTGGACAGAAAAACAAGAAATTGATGACAATCCAGTACTCATTACACCTGCGTAGTGATGTTGATGGATTTTACCTGCCCAGAAAACCAGGAGGCAAAGGGTTTCTGCAAGTGAAACAAACACTAGAAGAAGAGAAACATGCACTGGCAGATAATGTGAAAGACAGCCAAGAACCAACATTAATGGAAATCAATTGTAGAAAACTGCTTAAAGTGCAAATACAAAGAGTGTGAATACCATAAATATACAATGCAGAACAGAAGAGAAAACTGGCAAAAGAAGGCTCTCTATGGACAGTTCCTGGGAAAAACGGAGAGCAAAATTGACAAAGAAAAAACATGGATGTGGCTCACAAATGTAACTTTGAAAAAGGAGACCGATGTCCTGATTCTTGCAGCCCAAGAACAAGCCATTAGAACAAATGCCATGAAAGCCAGAATTGAAAAGTTGATGGCAGATCCCAAGTGTAGACTCTACAAGGAAGCAGACGAAATGATAGATCACATCCTCAGTTGTTGCAAGATCGTGCAGACAGACTACAAGCAGAGGCATAATGCCATTAGTTAGATGATTCATTGGGTCTTGTGTCATGAATACCATCTGCCTGTGACAAAGAACTGGTGGCATCACAAGCCTGAAAAAGTTACAGAAAATGAACACATAAAACTACTCTTGGACTTCCGAATTCAGATTGACAGAGTTTTGGAGCACAATACTCCTGACCTCACAATTGTGTTAAAAAAACACAGTATGGATTGTTGATATTGCAATCCCAGGTGACATCCAGATTGAAGAGAAACAACTGAAAAATTGACACAATACGAGGATTTAAAGCTATAATTGCGAAGACTCTGGCACAAAGCAGTAATGGTTCCACTGGGTGCAGTGCCTAAAGACCTTGGCCTGCACTTAAACACAGCTGGCACTGACAAAATTACTGTCAGCGGCAAAAGGCCACCCTACTCGGATCTGCACACATTGTTCGCCGATACATCACACAGTTCTAGACACTTGGGAAGTGTCCGACATGTGATCCAATACAACATCCAGCAGAGTGATCTTGTTTTCTGTGTACTAATCTTGTGTTTATAACAACAACAACAATAATGGAGGACTTACAAATGCTTAGACTAGTGTTCTCTTGGGGGGAAATACAGCATTCGCAACTTTTATTTATATTCACGATTTTTCCACTTTTGCAAAAATGTTGCGCCACTAATCCTCACAAAGGAGTACAGAAAATTGAGCCAGAGAACTTTTCCATGCTAAACCAGACCTTGGAAAGTTAAAGATAATTTACAGTTATAATCACCCTAACCACAAGGTAGTTAGTTACTGTTCTAATTGAAGGCTTTAAGAATTTTTTTCCTTTTTAGTTTTTTAAAGCTAACTAAAATGTATATTTTCCATTATTAAAAAAATAAGAACACTACTAGTTAATGTTCTGCAGTATAAAATGCAGGCAAACCAAGGCAACAGTATAAAGCACATCACAAGCAAGTCCAATACTGTGTGCTATTATTTCTCCACCATTTTGTGATCTCTAGTGCCCATAACTTTAACAAGTTACAAGTTACCCTCCAAAAGGAATAAAGTTTTCCTCTCTTAAGTAATTATATAATGTTACCATATTATTCTTACTGCAGATAACATTAATTAGAAGTAATGTGATATTTATAGGTAGTTATTTCCAAGCTCTAAGAAAATTGTGTTCTTCCACTATGCTATGAGCATTACATATAGAGATTGTGTTGTTTCCTGTGCTATGAGCTAGACTTTCTCTCCCCCCCCCCCTTCAAAACCCCAACATTTTGGTGATTTTCCCTGGACAGTTTCACTCACACTTGGTTTTAGTCCGGGCTCAAATAACTCAACTCTTGGTAAAACAATAAACAAGATGATGAAAGGACATTTGTAATAATGTTTGAGTCAGGATCATGCGGACTGTTTAGAATCTTAAAGTCTATCAACACTACACAGTTATAACAGTTTGAAACAACTTTTAGCTATGAAGGCTCCATCCTGTATGTATCTAGTTTGAAGTGACTCTGCTGAAGTCATGGTTCCCAGGGGATTGAAGATTAATTCAGTTTAATTCTGTAGGCTTGGTTGATTTCCCCCCCAAAAAAGTTCAAAACTCGCTTCGGATGTAGGGGGTGTTGGTGATTTGATTCTAAAGTCGCTTCCTTTTAATAAATAAATAAATAAAAATGTCTGAAACTTCCGAATTGCTTCGTTAATGGCAGACACACATGCGCAGTAGGAAAAAAAACAGCACTGGCACTGGGGAAATTTCAGAGGTTTCTCCCTCATTTTTAGACCAATCCTGATGAAACTTGCCACAGTGGTAGAACACATGAACCACTGTTAGCTCATCAAATTTCATAACCTTTACTTATCCATGGATTTTGGCAAATTTTCAAAAATTTTATATAAAAAATTAATAAAGAAAATCTGTTCCTGGTTTGAAAGTGTTATTTCCTGTTTCATTGGGTGGTCTTTACTGTGAAAGTAATAGTTCTACTTCAGAAACTTTGTTTGTGTGGCAGAAACTGCTAAATTGGTGGAGAACAGAAATCATAGTGCAGACCCCGTCATAGTGCCCTATTTCTGGGCAGAAAGGCACCATCCAAACTCTCCTGACATTGATTTGCTTCCTCTACTGCATTGGAGGGGGACCCTCAAGACATATCCATCCATTTATTCCTTTTTGCAGATGCAAATGATTGTTTTTAAGCAGTTTATGTTCTTTTGTCTTTGCAAAAGTTTGCTTGTTGCTTTGCTGCCTTCTTTAGACACCTTTGTAGATTCAATCAGTTTATTTTATATTTAGATGAATACTGATACAGCTATAGTATTTTTGGGTCCTTCAGCCATTTTGGCTAATGAGCAGCAAGGCAGTGTGTGAAATGCAGTTTAATAGCAGGGCCTTTTGCAATCTCTACCATTGGGGGCCTGCCTTTCACAAACTACGACAATGGCTGTGCTTAGCCACGCCTACCTCATCCCTCCCTTGCATTGCCGGGGAGGGAAAGCATGATATTTTAAAACATTTTAGGATCTACCAAAGTTGCTTAATGGTTGTGAAAATTAAAATAACCTTGGGAGACATCTAAACATTATGGGATATTTCCAAAGAAAAAGGTAAGTGGTTCAAATTTGGATCCCCCCCCCCAACTTTCCTGCATGGTTAAAAAATGCTTCAAAAGTCAAAATTCGGAAGTTTTTCCCGACTTTCAGGCTCTTCTACATGAATCTATCCAACCCTAGTAAATGGGCATTCAGATAACAGAAAACATTAGAAAAAGAGAACACCCCAGACTGACAGATTGATTCATCCTTAACTGAACTCAGGGCTTGTTCAGTCATTCCCAGTAACATAAACAATCTTTGGCCACAACGGAGGTGTACAAATACAATTTTGAATAACCCTTACACTCTTTCACAGTAAGTACAGTGATAAAATCTGATGGTCCAATTATCACCATGGTTGGTTGATTGTTTATAGTTGCTTGGGTTTTTCTGAAAGGATAACCTATCTTGGTCTTTACTTTACATTTTATTTATTCTTTATATCATATATTTCCTGTCAGTCATGGGAACTAGTGAGGAAATACATGTGTTTAAAACATTTTAAAAATGTGTTTACTTACAATGTATAATATACAGCCTGCCAACTAGGACCTGAAAGTGGGAGAAGTAGTTTATTAATCCCATTATTAATCCCTAAAATAAGAAAAAAAGTAATATAGCTTTTTATGGTCACCTCAGATATATTGTTTTGTGCCATACAAACATTCATTTTAATGTGTTTTTCTTAGTCTTAATATGGTTTTGTTAAACTTCCTAATAAAACACAGAACACTTGTTTAGAGAAGGAATCATTAGAATAGTCATTCCAGGATGACTGCCACTGGCATTTCCATTTCAGAATGAATGAGCCTCCCAAAACTACATTAAAGACATTTTAATGAAATAATTGATTCAATTAGCTTTCAAATGAGATGTGGTGGTTGTCCCCAACTCCTTTTCCTTGAAATAGAACACATTTTTCCCTTGGCAGTTGTGTAAGTATGCTATAGGAACCAAGATCTATTACAGACTTGAATCCTTTGGCAGGGTGTTAAGATGAACAGAGAGAGGTTCTGCCTCTTTTTTGTACTTGGAAAAGTTATTTCTTAGTTTCAGCTTGTCTACCAGTTGGCTTTACTTCCATTTATTGCTCTACCAGTGTCTTGTAATCGCTCTCTCTCTCTCTCTGGAATACATTACACAAATAGATGAATTATAGGGGCAGATGGGCAAAAGTGCTTATAAGCATGACTTTTTCCAATCTATACACCCCAGTCAATATGAACAGAAACTTTTTCTTTCCAGGATCCATGCAAAGGCATCATTAATCAATTGGTACAAATAAGGTAATATTGAATACCTCATCCCATGAATTCTAATAAAACTGAAATGCAACACTAAAGACCTCATCACATTGAGAAATTTCCCTGTCATAGGACACTTCATCTTATTTTCAAGCATGGAGAGGCACAGAGCTCATCACATGACATTAAACTACTTCTGGACATCCTGCATAGCTCTCCATGGTTGAAAAGAGGCAGAAATATTCTGGAAGAAATATATGAACATGGACAAGCAATCATGTGCATGAGTTCCTACCATGCGTTACTCCCCATAGTTCCAGCTGAAAAACAGGTGGGATAGGAACCATCAAAGTTTCCCACCCAGTATCATTGCCCACCCTCGTCAGCAGTCTCCTTCATCATAAGGAGCTTTGGGCAGAACAATTTTATCCCATGGAAAGAAGATTTAAAGTGGTGCTAGTCTTCTTTAATGTAATGGCCTTTGGGCTGAGCAAAGGATCTCTTGGCTTTCGGATATTGAATTTTTCCCTGATTAAAAAAATAATATGGAGAGGACAGAGAAACAGATTCCCCATGGGATGAATGTAAGATGAATGTATTGCCAGCTGTTAGATTTCTTCGTGTGATAAAAAGCTGATCGAGAGCAACAAGAGGGAGACAAGTGTGATGGGGAGGCAAACTTGAAACGAGAGAGCTGATGATCTAGAGCAGGGCTGCCCAGGAAGTGGGTCGCAATCGACCAGTCAATCCCGGGACCAAAGGAGGTCGATCCCAGCCGGATGGGGCCCTTCTCAGAGAGGGTGGAGCCAGGCCACACCAGGCCCCGTCCCCTCCCCCGACTTCGGCACTCCAGCCTTGAGGGCAGGGCCAAGCCAGCCTTCAAAAATATGCTCTTTTGGTTGAAAAACTTTTTAAAAAAAAAAAAAGATTTGAGGCAGTCTGTAGAATTGGGGGCTTTTCCATTCAGGAACCATTAACAGCCTGAGGTGGCCCTTAGACTATACCACCCCCTGGTCTAGACTGCATCAGTTGACTGGCATTGTACACAAAACTTGGATATGTGTCTTGGGGAAAATTTAAACTAATATAGATGCTCTTGATTTCTGTTTCTGTTACAAAGCATTACACAGAATGTCTAGAGCTTGAAATAATACATATGGCCATGTATAAATATGTGAGAGGAAGTCATAGGGAGGAGGGAGCCCTGGAAACTAGGACACGGAATAATGGTTTCAAATTACAAGAAAGGAGTTTCCATCTAAACATTAGGAAGAACTTCCTGACTTTGAGAGCCGTTCAGCAGTGGAACTCTCTGCCCCGGAGTGTGGTGGAAGCTCCTTTTTTGGAAGCTTTTAAATACAGGCTTGATGGCCATCTGTCAAGGGTGCTTTGAATGCTATTTTCCTGCTTCTTGGCAGGGGGTTGGACTGGATGGCCAATGAGGTCTCTTCCAACTCTATGATTCTAATACAATGCAAAAGAGACAATAGGGCAGATCTAATAACCACCTAACCACATACATGAAGAAGAACTTATATTCTGTGAGAGCTGAAACAGATTGCTTTGGAGGATGGTGGGCTCTAATTCTTTGCTGTCTTCAGTCACCTCCAGGTTTGAGAAAAGCAGGGTAGAAATATCATAAATAAATACATTTCTATAAACAGGAGATGGATAGCCATTTCTCAGGAGAATTTTAATTGTGTACTCTTGCATGGCAAAAGGTTGAACTAGTTCAGGGGTGGGCAATTACCCGCCCTCCAGGTGTTTTGGACTTCAACTCCCAGAAATCCTAACAGCTGGTAAACTGGCTAGGATTTCTGGGAGTTGAAGTCCAAAACACCTGGAGGGCTGGTAATTGCCCACCCCTGAACTAGATAGTCCTGGAAGTCCTTCCCAAAGCTATAATTCCGATTCTAGTTCAACATGAACGTTCTTCTAGCCAACATGGCCCATGATCATGTCAGCTAGGAAAATCTGGAAAAGTACAATTTTTAAGCACGGGGAATCTCAGAGATATTTGTGTATGTATGTATGTATGTATGTATGTATGTATGTACAGTATGAAAGTATTGAATTGCTATCCTATCTTTCCCTGAAAGTGAGATACAGGTTATAAGAGCTCTGTCTTGTGACAGCAGCCAAATAAGGTTACAGAATAGACCTCTGAAGTGAAACACAGAAACCGACAGATAAGGTATATGGTAAAAAGAGAAACAAGAGAAGGATTCATGATTACAATCAAAATTATTATTTGCTACTTGACAAATTCTCTTTTCTAAAACTCCTTGATCTTTACAAAGTTGCTCTCTAGACGGCACTGTTGCTGCAGACATTCATCATTGGAATATGGAAACACACACAAGTATTTACAGGAATTTGAACTGTGTAATTTTGGTTTTTACTGAGGTATTGGTATTTTCACATTGACTTCTTTGATGGTGTAATGCAGATTTCATGCCTTCTCAATTAATATAAAATGCTGCCTTCCCCAAATATTTTAGCTCTGGCACAGTCTTACCAATGTTTTCCTTTCACAGTTTATTTCTCTGCCACAAGAAGAGCAGAAAGGAATATAGCTTCCTCTGTGCTGCGCCAAAAGAACAGGAGTATAAGTGACCACAACTTACCTTTTCTAAAGTTTCTCTTAAGGCCATTTTGTTAAATAGGGCATAGAGTTGTGTGACCCTCAAATATGGTACTGTGATGCAACTTAGCAGCTACTGCTAGTATTGCCAATGAGATTCTAGGAAGTATAGTCCAATACTTTAGAGGCCCACATTTGCTGTAAAGCTTAGGAATCAGCATTTGGGTTGCTTTAGATCAGAGCCAAGAAATCTTCTAGGAAGTCACCTCTGCATCAAATCCACTAGATGTAAGATGTGGAGCCACACACTTGGATATCATTAGGACCTCATTGATGCCTCAACTAGTTTCACTTGCCATGGGGGAGGCCATGTGTGTGTGTGTGTGTGGTGGGATTAAGTCTACAATAATTCAAAAAACAATGAATTTAAGTTATTTGTTTGGACTGCAATCCACAGAAGCCGTACCCTCCAGACTTGTCAATTCAGCACTATATTTCTAAATACATTCTAGGTATAATCAAGGAAACAACTTGCAGTCTTCTCTTTACTGAATTTTAGTTTAAGCCATTATAACTTAGCTTTCTTGTTTACAGAAGTGTTGGCATTTTTTCTTATGCAAAGAAGCAGAACTATTCCCACCTCACCATTACAAGGGGGAAAAGATGTTATTGTTTATTGTTACTTACTGGATCTTTTAAAAGGCAGCGGTATTCAAGACTGTAATCTACCATTATAAGCAATTGCTGCAGCTGTCTTGAATCAGTGTTCAATGTGCTAGAGTTCTGTGCATTTACAAGTAGTGTGTCATTGAAATTCCTTCACACCTTTGCCCGTTACTGATGTGTCATTAGTGTTGGCTGCAATTTACCAGAAGGACTGCTGCTTTTCAAATGTCAGTCCATTCTGTGGTGGAGACTTCTAACCAAAAAAAGAAAAAGTAATAAAAAAGCTGAACTAAAAGAGACTCAGCTGTTGCTGGCTCAGAAGAGTCAATGGACCAAAGGAACACAAATATATATTTCACAGGGGTCTGAGGTCTCTAAGAAAGCATCTTGGTAAGGTAGTTTTCAGTCTACTATAAATTAATGGCTATCATTCCCAGACCACTACACACAGTAGTTGTGTACATAAAGCCAAAAGCCTGTCCTGTCTCCTATCCGCAAGAATCCAGACAACCACAGAATCATTGCAGTGCTTAGGAAGTCTTCTGCATGCACCACAACTGACTGACCTGGCTCCAGCATTATTCTTTTGGGGTGGATTTGCTGTTCAGAATTCCTTATCTCCTTGTAGGATAAGGAATTAGGTACTCTACTTGAAAATGGCAAATGTTGACAGAGCAACAGACCTGTACAAATCACACATTTACTATCCTCATATATATTATTATGTATCTTAGAGCCATTTCCAATGCATGGAAACCCTAAGATTATCATATCATAGTGTTTTCCCAGTAAGTTTTGTTTATTTATTTATTTACATCATTTATATTCTGCCCTTCTCACCCTGCAGGGGACTCAGGGTGGATTACAATGTACATATACCTGTACAGGCAAACATTCAATGCCATAGACACACAACATATATAGACAGACACTCAGAGGCAACTTAACATTCTGGCCACCAGGGGAGCTGTCTTTTGTGTACTTCCTGGAGATTTTATGGCCTCAGTTAAATTAGCCTCCCCACAAAGTGGTACCTAAATTTTCGTACTTGACAGATGCAACTGTCTTTCAGGTTGCAAAGGTCGACAATGAGCTACACAATTTGGTTGAGAGCTTCACCCCGACCTGGGCAGGCCTCAAACTCATGACCTTCTGGTCAGTAGAGATCTTATGCAGCTGACTCCCTTTCTACTGTTCATTGTTCACTCACAGAAGGAGGTTGAATGCCCCATCCATTCACCAGCACTGCAGAACACTTTTGGTTGGTGTAGGTGCTTGCTTTTAAGAAGGGTTTTAGGGAGTTGGGTCAGGAGATGGATTGTAGCTATGCCATATGCAAGATCCCTGCCATTGTATACATTTCATTGTTAGCTTGACGCACATCGTATTCCACAACAATTAATACATGTTCTTACCCTAGCTGCATCTTCTAAACTTGGTCAGGTCTAAAGACTGACAAGAGAGCCAACTATTTTATTTCCTTCATCACTCTGATGTCTACATTAAACAGGTGGTTAAAAGGAATTTTATTTACTGGATGTGAATACAAACAGCTGGCTAAACAGGGCAGTAGTTCAGTATCATTCTAAATTCTACCCAAACCTTTCAATTCAGTGCTTTCAATCTGGAATGAAACAATGGCATGGCCAGGAATCCAAACATTTGCCCCATTAATTTGAGACAAAATAATTTCTTTGATTCTGCAACATGTTTACATATAAGTAAATCCACTAGATTTATTGGGGATTGCTTCTGACTAGAAATGTACAAATATGCTTTTATTATAAGACTCTGCTCTTGTTGATTTAGAAATACCCTTATTTATGCCTCCATTTTTTTTACATAATCAATAAAATGAAACAACCCATTTTGATGTGAATGAAGGTTTTTCATTTTCATTTCAAGTTAGACCATTCTGAAGGTATTCAAATCATTCTCTGAACGGAAGGCATCTGTTCTTATTTCTGCCCTTAAGAATGAACAGTTTCTGATACACTTGGCAACTTAGATCCAAACAGTATTGTCCTTACATGAGGCACTTCTACACAGCCATATAACCTAGAATATCAAGGCAAATAATCCACAATATCTGCTTTGAACTAGGTTATCGGAGTCCACATTGCCATATAGTCCATACAGATGTGTAGAAGGGACCTTAGGGATTGCATTGGATTGGGTAAACAGAAAGGGGCACTCCAATTTAAGCATTTTTTAATCTTGTAGAGTTAAGCATATGCTCAAATTGTTTCCACAGTTTGGCTGATTTGTGTCTTATGTATTTATTTCTCAAATTTTGAGAGATGTTACTCCAGTGTTTGTTGAGGTTGGAAGGTAGACCGTATCAGTTAAAATGAATATTACATGTTGAATAACTTCAAGGGCACTGAATAATCTATGAACACAAGAAATTTCACAATAAATCTCACCAATTTCAATGGGTATTTCTTAAGGCTGAGGACATTTGAAGCCTCCATATATTTTGAGCAACAACTGCTAGAATTTCTTGTCATGTGTTTGGATTAGCTCATTAATATTTATATTAATTTTAAAATGTTTAAATGCTTTCTAATAAAGGTGTGTTGCCAACATGAAATGTTTGAAAAGCTCTCACCTAGAGATTTCTAGAAGGGTGTTGAAATACATTTTTTCCACTTTTGTGGGGGTCCTGTACCCCTAATCTCTGTAAAAATGGTCAATTCTACTGTTTTTAAACATTTAGGTTCCACTACATTCTAATAAATAGCTATGCCTAGAATGAGCAGAAAATATATTATTTTTTCTATTGGTATAAGGAGCAAGAATGCATCTTTGAAGAAATATATATAACATTCAGAGAAAGAGAGAGAAGTTGCTTTATGTTTCTACATTGAGAAGCTTTTTAAAAGATAGTGACTTTTTAAAACCCACAAATATTTGAGGCTGAAAAACTGACCGCAGTTTATTAAAGAGACTGCCAATCTTGTACATATAGCTTTCCTTCTCTTCCTCCCCTCATCCATGTGGTCCTAATTGACCCTTTGGCAAGAGATTTTTTTGCTGAAGTCATCATGAAATGGCTGTAGCATTTGCAGACTTTTACTCATCCACTAAGAGGTTTCAAATGGAAAATCTGTGTCTTTGTACTTTAAAACAAGTGTGAAAACAAAAGGATGCTGCAAACTCCTATTTTCATCACTTACATCAGACACTTTCCTGTTATATTCTATTTTATAATATATCATCAAATAACCAAGATTTCTTTATTGTGGACACACTCTAAGACTCTCAGATCTGGGAATATAACCAAGCAGCTGCTGGAAATGCTAAAATTACCCAGAAAAGAACTATGAGCAATTTATGCTGGGAATGTAATTAGAAATCATTGAAAGCTATTTACGCTTAGTGTAGTGCGCAATTCGAAATACCTTTGTAATCATATTTAGAATTGTATCCTTAGCCTAGCATTTTTAGACACATCCAATGCTTCATTTTGCTGTGAAACAATGCAACAATATGATTTCTCCTTCTCATGATGGAAATATAAATAAATACAATATGGAGACATTTTTTATGAGAGTGGGGTCTATTTTATGGTATATCTTCTGCGTCTGGATAGTTTTTGATTCAATTCAACTATTATAAATAAAACTATCCATATAAAACAGTGTTTTTCAACCTAGGGGGCTGGGACCCCCAGAGGGGGGTCGTGAGGGAATATCAGAGGGGTCACCAAAAACCATCAGAAAACATAGTATTTTCTGTTGGTCATGGGGGTTCTGTGTGAAAAGTTTAGCCCAATTCTCTTATTGGTGGGATTCAGAATGCTATTGATTGTAGGTAAACTATAAATCCCAGCAATTACAACTCACAAATATCAAGGTCTATTTTCCCCAAACTGCCCCAATGCTCACATTTGGGCATATCAGGTATTCATGCCAAGTTTGGTCCAGATCTATCATTGTTTGAACCCACAGTGCTCCCTGGATGTAGATGAACTACAACTCCCAAATTCAAGGTAAAAGCCCACCAGAACCTTCCAGTATTTTCTGTTGGTCATGGGAGTTTTGTGTGCCAAATTTGGTTCAATTCCATCATTGGTGGAGTTCAGAATGCTCTTTGACTGTAGGTGAACTATACATTGTAGGCAACTACAACCACCTAATGACAAAATCAACCCCCAACCCAAACAGTATTTAAATTTGGGTGTATTGGGTATTTATGCCAAGTTTGGTCCAGGGCATGAAAATACATCCTGCGTATGAGATATTTACATCACGATTCATAACAGTAGCAAAATTACAGTTATGAAGTAGCAACGAAAATAATGTTATGGTTGGGGGTCACCACAATATGATGAACTATATCAACTATATCAGCATTAGGAAGGTTGAAAACCACTGATGTAAAACATTATTAGGTTCTTATCATACCATGCTATTGTACCATCATAACATAGTTTAGTCTCGCTTTTATTTCAGTCTTAGCATACAATGTTGGGGTTCTCCCAGTGCTGTAGGGCTATACAATCATTGGGAATGTTTGAGAGCAGATGTCTCATTCTATTTAATCATGAGAACAACCTTTTAGTGGAGACAGTGTAGTGTAGTAGTCTCCCCCTGCGGGATTGCAAAGAAATCTTTGGGAGCGCCTGGGCAGGGAGGACAAATTCTGAGGACAAAATACTCTTGAAATCTGTTTTCCTTTTTTGGTCCTGCTTAGCGTCCATAATCAAATGGGATCTAGTGCTTTTAGGGTATTTACTGAAGCAAGTCCACAACCCCCCTGCAGTCAGAATTACTTCAGGCTTATGCATATCATCCGGCTGTGGGCTAGGAAGACTGCTCTTGGTTGTCCCTGGGAATGTAAAAAAAAACTATGGGATGATGGTGATGGTTTCTATCTTGGTTTGATCTCTGTAGTTGAGACACAAAACATCTCACAACAATCAAAAAATACAATTTAAAATATCCAGCATATAAAAATTAAAATAGAACTAAATATACAAATTGATTAAAACCACTTAAAACATTAAAAGCAGTTAAAATACTTAATATGCTATACAGCACCCTCCTGTCTCATTCTTAGCAAATTAAAAGACTAACCATATAAATTACAAATAAGTGTGACTGCTTTGGTGATTATGACATGAAAAGAGAAAAATGCTGTGAGGCTTATTGGCATTGAACAAGGGCCGTAGACAGGATTGTGGTTTGGGGGGCTGAGTTTGGTTCGGGGGGGCTGAGACTGGGTGGAAGAGGGTCTACCCTAGCAAACCTTTTGTATTGTTATCCCAATAACCCCATGAAGGTGGAATATAATGAGCATGGTGATCAGATCATGATATGAATAAACATAACAGTTTAAATAATGTACCCGTAAGGCCTTCTCACGGACCACCCTGAGAATTTCGGGGGGGCTGAAGCCCAAACCAGTAATGCGGTTCAGTTATTGGACCCGGAAGTGTATAAGGAAGGGTGCAAGCTTCGGGTCCATAACTACAGAAAACCCACGGACAAAAACTCCTTACTTCACTACAGTAGCCATCATCCCTATCCTCTCAAGAATAGCCTTCCCTATTCGCAGTATATTTGCCTTAAGCGTAACTGCAGTAATATCCAGGATTTCAACAGGGAGTCCAGCAACCTCCGCAACCAACTCTTAGCTCGAGGATATCCCGGTTCCATCATTCATAGGGCTGAATGTAGGGCAAGATCCATCCCACGTGAAACCCTCCTTCGGAAGAATCCCCGTAGGAAGTCTGAGCGTATAGTATGGCCACTTACATATACTGCCCATAGTCAAAAGATTGTCTCTGTGGTTAGGAAACATTGGGGTATTTTACCTGACATCCCTGCCTTCAAATCACCTCCCATGGTGGCTTACAAACGTACACAGAATTTTAGGGACCTACTGGTCCATTCCACCCCTGCAGGACCTTACGCCCCAGAAGTATTGTTACTTCAGGATGTAGACCGTGCGGCAAAAATTGCGCATCTTGCGCGCAGGTGTTCAGAGGGAAAGAGGTTACCAGCCTCCGCACCGGTAAAACATATACACTACGGGACTCCACCGACTGTAATTCGGAAGCGTGCATGTACTGTCTTTTTTGTAATTGTGGGATGGTTTATGTTGGTTTTTCATCTCGCCAATTGCGCGTGAGGATGTCAGAACATCGTTCTCGTGTGCGCACAGGAATGGACAATAGTATTCTCTATAGACATTTCAAGGAGAAAAAACATAGTCCAGACTCCTTTAAATTTACTGGGTTGGAGAAAGTCAGGTTACCCCCTCATTGCAACGCCCATGATTTCCTCCTCAGGAGGGAAACCTGGTGGATAATCCATCTCCAAAGCGAGTTCCCCCTGGGCCTCAATGACCCCCTCCGCCCTTCTCACTTGAGCCTCATTAGGATTTCTGTATTTAGGCTCTGCCTCTGCTGTCAAAACTTACCTTCGGGTCCGCAGGATGTATCATGTCGGATCATAACCGTTGCTGGTATGTAATGTCTGCTCTCATGCATTGTCTCCACTGTGGAAATATGGTGGCTTGTCTGTATATGTGATGTTTATATATTCGATGTTTCAGAATGCTTTATTCCTGCGTTTCACCGCCCGGCACTGATACCACCAGCCGCTTGAAAAGCCCCGTGGGGGCGAAACGGACTCGGCGCGCTATCTCACCGTCGCGGCCTTGGCGCCCTACGTATTCCACTGGCCGGCCATTCAGGCCCCTTGCACAGGATTGGCATCTTTGTGGTGAACCTGGATGAGTATTGGTTACCCCAGGGGATGGACATTATTTACCCTCAAAGACTTTCCTCTCCGTCGCATTGTACCCCTTCCCAGAACTTTTTCCCACAACTCCTGTCTTGCGAATTTGCTATTGGCCAGTGATACTCCGGGACTGCTATGTTCGTGTGCCTAAGTGGGCTTGATGTTACTACTTGAATGCATATTGGTTATATTATATATGATTTGATACTGATCAATGTGTTGCTTCCTACTGTGTTCTTGTGCATTGAACGTTTGCCATATATGTTGTAAACCACCCTGAGTCCCTTTGGGGAGATAGGGCAGTCTTATTATTATTTATTTATTTATTTATTTATTCAATTTAATATACCGCTCTCTCTGGCGCCCAGAGCGGTTCACAGGATTAAAATACATAAAAACACATAAAATGCAATAAAACAGATTTAAAACCCCCAATTAAAACATGCAAACAGCAGAGCTATAGCAGCAACAGGAGCATACTGGCAGCAACGCGGCAAGATGTAGGTGGTGCGGCATTGGTTTAGGCGGCAAATGCCTGTCTAAAAAGCCAGGTCTTTACTGCTCTGTGGAACGGCATTAAGTCCCTGATAGCTCGTGTCTCTTCGGGGAGAGAGTTCCACAAAGTTGGCGCTGCTACGGCGAACGCCCTCTGCCGCGTGCTTGCCAGTCTATAAACCCTAATGCCCGGCACATCCAGAAGATTGAGTCCCTCTGAACGCAGTGATCTCCTGGGTACATAAGGGGTAAGCCGCTCCCTCAGGTACACTGGCCCCAAACCATATAAGGCCTTGAAAGTTGGAACTAACACCTTGAAGGCAACCCGGAAGCCAGTGCAGTTCGCGCAAGAGTCACGTGGTCGAATTTTGAGGCTCCTGAGAGCAGACGCGCTGCAGCGTTCTGCACCAGCTTAAGTTTCCGGATTGCTGACAAGGGTAGGCCAAAGTACAGCACATTACAGTAGTCGAGCCTCGAGATGACCGTGTCTTGGATCACCGTGGCCAGGTCGCAGCGGGAGAGGTAAGGAGCCAGGCATCTTGCCTGACGCAGATGGTAAAAGGCTATCTTGCAGGCGCAGGCAATCTGCGCCTCCATAGATAGCTGGGCGTCCAAGGCTCTTTACAGACGGTTGCGGACAAAGGGCTACACCATCGAATGTCGGCAACTGGGTCTCTACCCCCTCCGGGCGGCGCAGCCACAGGATCTCCGTCTTCGCCGGGTTCACCCTCAACTTACTGGCTCGCAGCCATCCAGTTACGGCTTCTAGGCAGAGATGGAAATTATCGGGTACAGAGTCCGCCCCGGGGTCCATCCTCAGAATGAGCTGGGTGTCATCAGCGTACTGATGACATTCCAGCCCAAAACTCCGTACCAATTGGGTGAGTGGTCGCATGTAGATGTTAAATAACAGAGGGGAGAGAATGGCCCCCTGAGGGACTCCACAGTGTAGGGGGGAGCCCTCGGAGACCACCCCTCCCCACTTCACTCGCTGCAGGCGGTTTTGGAGGAAGGAGGACAGCCAGTTGAGGGCTGTCCCCCTCACCCCCGCCACCGCCAGGCGGTGTGTCAAAAGTTGGTAATCGACAGTATCAAACGCTGCCGTGATGTCCAATAACACGAGCAGCGCCGATCCACCTCGGTCCAAGTGGCAACGGAGTAGGCCTGTGATGGAGACCAGGACGGTCTCCGTCCCATGGCCCAAATGGAAGCCGGACTGGAAGGGGTCTAGCCAGGTTGCATCATCCAGGAATGCCTGCAGCTGGTCCATTGCTGCCCTCTCAATTATTATTATTATTATGAGTACTGGTATTTCAGGTTATTTTATCATACTTTTAAAATCAAAACTGGGACTATTATATCTAGAAATCTATAGCTATTCTAGCATCATCATCATCATTTATTTATTTCAAACATTGTACCTCGTCTTTCTCAACCTCCAAGGGGGAACTCAGGGCGGCTTACAACTGCATGACTGGAGGAAGTAAACTATAGGGTCACAGTGGAGGACTTAGGCTGGTTCTACACTGCCATATAGTCCAGATTATCTGTTTATTGCAGATTATCTGGCAGTGTAGACTCATATAATCCAGTTCAAATCAGATAATCTGGGATCAGAGCCTGGGCTATAGGGCAGTGTAGATCCAGCTTTAGGTACTCCAAGGGAGAACATTTTAAATCAAATTCATGATTAATCAAATCCTCATAAGTAAAAACCACAAATTTGAAGAGATGACTATGCATAGAAACAGATCAGGGTTTATTCATTATCACTTTTGACAGTATTTAACTTTGGTTGTGCTGGTAGCTCAGTGTTGACATCCTTGTCTAGGACAATTTCTTATATGCCTTTTCCCTCAGACCATACAAGGCAAAATATGTTGCATTCCATATACCCCTCTGTATGTTTACTGAGAAACAAGATACTACCTCTATCAGTTTCAGTTGTGGGGAAGGATTGCCCATGTCAAAATTGCTTCAGACATAACAATAATTGAAAATTCAAATGGGTCATATTACAGCTAACACAACACAGGGAGTTTGTTGTGATTTTAGTCTTTCATTTTAGTCTCAGAGGTATAACTTTTCATTGTTTGTTTATATGCTGTCTTAGATGGAAGAGCCTCCCGTGGATTCATAGATTCCATAGAACAGTAATGTGTATGGTGGATCTTTCCAACCGCTGTGGAAATATCTGATGAAGAACAGCTCCAGACATTCATTTTAATCCAATATGAAATTAATCAAACACTGCTTTTGATTCTTTTCTTTAACATTATGCTGGCAAATGTATTGAAGTCCAGAGGTGGGTACTTTGACATTTCTTCATCCACTGAATCACTTCAGTTCCCGAGACTAATAAATCCCCCTTTTATATTTAATTTTTGATATGTAGAAAGACAACAGACATCCCAGTCCACTGAATACAAAGGGAGGGTTAGAAAATACATACTTAACAGGGATTTTTCTGGGTTTCTGGTGTGATATTACCTTCTACAGATGTAGTAATTGGATGCAGCTCAGGAAATGTGAAATACATTCATGCTGCCCCATTAGATCTATGTAATGATCTGTAGCTGAATTTGTTTCAGTGAAATATATTGTGGTGTAATGAGACTCACGTTTGTGATTCTTGCCTTGTTTGGAATATCCAAGCAAAGAAAAGCTATATTTAAAAACAAGAGAATGAAAGCAATATCAAAAGCATGAGTGAAATTGCTGTAAATAGTAAAGGCCATTAATATGAAATTAAGTTGATAGCTAAGGACTTTAATATGAAATATATGTTTACATTTGGGCAAATATTTCTTTCTATGATGAATAAATGTTGTTAAGCTAAAGTGACCATATCCCAACTACCTGGTCAATTCAAAGTTAGTAACTGAAATGAGAAACACTCCCATAGAGAGAAAACAAAAGAGAAAGCGGACTTTATTGCACAAAACAATCAAACCAACATTGCAGCTGGACCATCAACTTTGGTGATGGGCCTTATTGCATGATGCCATTTGCATCCCCTAACTGTTAACAGGTAAACTGAGCCCACGGTGGTGCAATGGGTTAAACCCTTATGCTGGCAGGATTGAAGACCAACAGGTCAGAGGTTCAAATCCGGGGAGAGCATGGATGAGCTCCCTCTGTCAGCTCCAACTTCCCATGTGGGGACATGAGAGAAGCCTCCCATAAGGATGGTAAAACATCAAAAAAATCCAGGCTTCCCATGGGCAACCTCCTTGCTGATGGCCAATTCTCTTACACCAGAAGCGACTTGCAATTTCTCAAGTCACTCCTGACACAAAAAACAAATATGGTAAACTTCTTCAATAACTCCGAATCCCTCAACATTCCCATCATGTAACTTAATGTCAGCTTCTATGCTGGCATATTGACAGTAAAGTGATGCCAGGGGCATGAATCTCCCTTTTTCCCTTCCCCTCCTTCTCCACACTTTCCCCAAACTGGCTGGGTTTTTTTGTTGATGTTTTATGTTTATGTTTGCTTTTTTGCTCTTTAAGTGTTGAAATTGCACAATTTCATGAGAATAAAAACAATACTTAAAAAATAAGGATTCGCAGTGTGTGTGGAAGTATACTCATGGAACCACAGATTGATGAATTGGTGCAATTGAACGAATGAAGAGAGGTGCAGTATTGAAGGTGCTCAACCAATTTGTGTCGACTCTCAACATTATTGTGACAGTAGTGGAATAACAGGTTCATGTGATGAAGTCCAGAGAGTGAGAGAGTCAGAGAGGAAGCTAGTAGGATGGAGCAAAGATCTATATGAACACAGACCAGAAGTCTCTGGGCAGTTTATACTGCTGTAATACATTACTATATCCATAGCCAGCACTTTGCAAATAACCCAAGTTAGGGCATCGATGGATTGTATCAGCTAGTTTTTTTTAAAGAATGCCTCTGTCTCCATATGCACTAGATGTCTTGACTTGGCACATCTATGTGTCAGACCATTTTCACTATAAACCCTGGGCAAGGCTGAGTACAAACTGTCCTTGAGAGCAAATGATAATAATGATGTACTTTTTCCACCCCCATTTTATAGTGTGGATGGATATAATTCTTAACAGACATGGCATGAGTTCAGCTGATATGATCCATAAGCTCCAGAGATGGAAGTGGGGAGAATGAAGTGTACTGTCTTATTCTGTTGATTACTTTAGACAGGAGCATCTTGACACTCCAACACTGACTGGATTCCATATATTAAATGGCTAATCTCTGGTTCAGTCCTAGGATCCAGAACCTTTTTTTCCTCTTCAGGCTGGTTCTTGCAGCACTTGCTAAAACCACAAGCAGATTTTGCCAAACATGTGGCATGCCTCATCAAAGGAAGGGTGTTGTATTGCAGAAGCACACGACTTTGGGTTAGAGCATCAGCACATTTCTCTTTGCTATTGGGTTTCAGATGGAAATTATGTGGGCCAAGAGAAGGAGCTGCCTTTAAAGTACAGATTTCTGGCTTTTAATGTTTTAAAATGGCAAATCCCTTTTCACTGTAAACATCTATATTTGCCTGTCTGTTGCATATTAAACTTTAATATGTTCGTGCTTTTAAAATTATCCCTTAAGAATAGAAAAAGAATCCTTCTGGATCATCCCAAAAGCTTGCCTAGTTCAGCCTTATCCTTCCCGAGTATCCAATAAAATTTGCAATGGAAAACTCACAGATAGGACATCAGTATACCACACACACACCTTTCTACAGGGAAGACATTCTAAGCCCCTCTCTGGATACTTGAACCCGCAAATTAGCAAAATCTGTATTTTGACTATTTGGGGACCAGATAGTATCATAGTATTGGAGCACCTACAAACCCTTGGGGGGGGGGGGTTAAAATTATGGATAACTACAACTGTGGGTACCAACTGTTATATAGTTGTACTATACAATATCTTCTGTTTGTATTTCTCAGCCTTGAGAAGTAAGAGATATATCGTAGGCATGAGAAAAAAGTTATGAAAATGATTCGTTTCGTAAGAAATTCGTAAGAAATGCTACTTTCGAGTATTTCCGCACCTGGACGCGCCAACCAGGAAGTGGACTTCCTTTTTCGAACTTCGGGGCCAGGATTTTCTTAAGTGTCGTTATTAGGTCGTAAGGGGGGGGGGCACCCTCCTTCTCTCTCACCACCCTCCCGCCTCCCTTGCCAATAAGTATTATGGCAAGGCAAGCCCTAAACTCGTTCCTTCTTTCGGCGGGAAGCCCGGAAAAATGTAAACAGAGAGGATTACTCAAGTAAATCTGCAAAGGAGGGCACTTTGGATGAAGGGCCCTCCTTTGTGGATTTACTTCTGAGTAAACCTCTCTGTTTACATTTTTCCAGGCTTCCCTGCCTCTCCTGCCCTGCCAGGATCTAAAGCATCAAAGAGTATTGGGGTGAGAAACCAACCTAATGTATAATAGAATGAATGCTACTGTAAGTGCCTAATATTATAAGTAATCCAACTGGTCATACCTACATTCCATGCACATGCAATAATACAGCAGTAATAACAATAACAAGAGGTAAAAATTCAAACCGAAGTATTCTGACTGGTCTCTCCTCATGCGGTGCAAACGGGCTCTTCTCTTATTAGCCCGGGAAATTAGCCCGGGAAAAGCCAGCGTTTGCTGCTTGGGAGCACACACATACATATTCTTGGGGGAGAGATTTTCTGCAGAATCGGGCTCATAGAGAAGATTCTGCAGCAAATCCCCCAAAGAATATGTATGTGTGTGCACCCAGGAAGCAAATGCTGTGCCCGGGTTTTGTCTTTTCCGGGCTCAGAGAAGAGCCTTTTGCAGTTTGAGGGAGGAGCACAGTCAGAATACTTCGGTTTTTACCTCTTCTTATACCCATTGTTATTACTGCTGTATTATTGCATGTGCATGGAATGTAGGTATATGACCAGCCTGGGCAAACTTGGGCCCTCGCTCCTCGGGATCGGGGTGAGAGAGAGGCAGTGAGGAGCGAGGGGGCTCCTCCTCCTTTTCTTTGCTGCTTCAAAAATAGAATACCCGCTCCCTCCCTCCCTCCCTCCTTCCTATTTGGAGAGTCCCATCTAGAATTCAGTGTGATTTATTCAAGTTTTGGCCTACAACTCCCAGAAATCCCAGCCAATTTACCAGCTGTTAGGATTTCTGGGAGTTGTAAACAAAACCATCTCAGAATGCGCATTCGTTAGTAATTAAGTTACATTTTAGAAATTTTTTGGAAATTTTTTTGTAAGTCTTTCTTTTACTAATCAAAAAAAAATCCCCCCCCCCCCCATTTGATTTTAGAATTGCCATTTTTGGATTCGAAACCATGCCTAATATATTGCCTCTGATACTGGGGATACTACATTGCTGGCTAGTAGCCTGTGATAACCTTGTATATTGTTGCACAGAGAGGGAGATCACAATGTTCTCTTTCAACTGAGTAGAGGACATTTCAATTGGACATTTCCAGTTGTCTTAGGAGTGCAGCTCTGCCATGCTAATCTGGAGATTGCAAAATGTGGGAATAGAGTAGAGAAAAGATGACAAAAATGATGATGATGATGATGATTCCTTTCTCCCTATTTAAGATTTAGTGCATTTTACAATAATTTAAATTTATTTAAAAATTCAAAAATATTAAAATATTATTAAACTATCAAAAACATCTAAAACTAGTTAGCATAATATGCAAAAAGCACAACAGCATAGACTGTCACACCACAGCACCTTCAGACTGCCTATTTGCTTGGGTCTACATTGAGCCATCAGAGCTGTTAAGTAGTTAAACAGTCAGCTTGATGCTTCCCAGGCCCCACCAGGGCCTCTTGCATTCTCGTGTGAAGCTGGCATGGAATGCGTAGATAACTGCACCCAAGGTTACCAAAACTAGCCTCCCTTTTTGCAAGGCGCTTCGGAGGAGCCATAAACTACTCCCCGCAGAACATCTGTGCCCGGTAATTGGCAGGCACATTCCGATGGACCTTAGGTAACAATAAACATATAGTTTCTCATTAATCATCGGGCTTGATGTTCGACGCACCGGAACTGGTCACAGAACCCTATATCTGTGAATCCCTCACCATAGGAATCATCTCGGATCAACTTTTGCTAAAGGAAGATGCTACTCTGAAGCACTGGCCGTGAACCCGCCCTTTCCAACGGGCTGCCTTGGATCCCTGAACCCTGTGTGCGTCTTGCCCAAGCCTTGTTCCTGAAAAGACTCTGTTGCTGAACTTCCTTGCTTCCCAAGCTGCCCGTTTGCTGAATCGGAGGGAATCTGTTTGGAGACTCTTCCTGCGCATCCGTTGCTTGGAGTTATGAAAAGGACATTCAAGTGCCACCTCAGAGTTGGTTGAGGTAGGCAGGTACTGTATCTACCTGCTGTTTCTGTTTGCTGCTACTGAGGTCCGATTCAGCAGGCTTTGTACTAGCCTTCAGGCGCTTTCCTTATTTCCTGCACAATAAAACTGTGTTGTACCTCAAAGCTGTGTGGTTTGTTCAGGGAGGTCAAGTGTGCCCAGGCCCTGAGAGGAGACATAGACACAAAAAGATTGAAAATCCAGCACATTGGACAAAGCCAGTCCTGCAATCAGTAGAATGGTCTGCTGTCCCTCAGGTCCTCCAGATGTGTCAGAAGGTTGCCTTAATTATGGCTGTAGTTCTCGGGATTTTGAAAAATACACAAATAATATTTCTGTTGCTCCAGACTATTTCCTGGCAATTCCCATCGTGAGCTGCAACATCTTATTCCCTCCCAAGAGTGGATTTTTTCTTCTTTTTTAAAGTATGAGATACAACAAGACAACTTGTTCTGTTTTATCTCCACCATTTAAAAATATTATTAGAGTTTAAATATTATTAGTGTTTACAGTGCTATAATGGAAAACAGTACAGAGATTCAAAGTTCTCTGCCTAAGACACAAGCAGTTACTTTTACACAGGACAGGGAGAGCTGGATTTCAAGAGAAGTTACTTCTTTGTTGTTCTATTCCCCTAATTCTAATATGGCCAAGAAGGGAAGAGGCACTTACCTGTATTGAAATCCCTCAACACCATCTAATCACCTTGTCACATGGGACTAAATTTGGTGGCATGCACCAATTTAGCCCCGGTCACTCATTGAGCCGGCCTGCTTCCGTTACATGATGCCACATTGGCTACATGGGAGAAGGAGGGTGGAGCTGGCATATGACACCAGCAGGGCAACACAGGAGGGTTCCTGTGTTGCCACTGTAATGCATGGGGAGAGCCATGTGCACCATGAGCTTCCCCCCATCTGATTGCTCTTGGCCGCAATGTCTATCTGTGAAGTGGAGCAACCTTGGCAGCCATCTGACAATGTTGTTAATGAACCTTACAGACAGAATGTTGGCCTGTGACTCTAACATTTTCAACGATTTCCACCTATATGATTTTTAACATCTTTGGCCATGCAAGACACACAACCAAAGCACTCCTGACAGATGGTCATTTAGCCTCTGCTTAAAAACCCCTAGAGAAGGAGATTCCACCACACTCTGAGGCCCCAGCGTATTCCACTGCTGAATAGCTCTTACCATCTGGAGGTTCCTCTCAATGTTTAGGTAGACCTCTTTTCCTGCAATTTAAACGTATTACTTTGTCTCATAGTCTCCAGAGCTGCAGAAAACAAGCTTGATCCTTCCTCAGTGTGTGTTGAGGCCTATTATTATTATTGGTTTTAATTTCTGCATGAACTTTTATGGATGTGAGCCCACTTCTTCAGATGCAGAAGTGAAGAAGTGGGTTTACATCCATGAAAGTTCACACAGAAATAAAAACCAATTAGATTTAAATATGCTGTTATGTTTCCTTTTATATCGTAATTGTTCTCTTTTGATGCTGCAAAAGACTAACACGGACACTTCTAGGAGAGGGCAGAGTATTCTTAAATCTTTCCATTAAGTCTAGAAATAAAACTGACACTCTAAGAAGACATTTCCTAAACATCAACATTGATCTATATACTGTATTTCTCCCCTGACTATCTTAGGCATTACTGAAAATAAATCTGACTTGTTTTCCTTTGAAATACCTTAATGCAGGGATGGGTCCAATGTGTGTGTTGGCTCCTTCCCTTTGCAGAAGCAGCTTGATACATTGGCAATTCTCAATGAAAAAAAAATGAAGGAGGATTTTATGGGACACTATGGGCTGCAGGAAGAATATTCAAAAGAAGAATAAATAATAGCCAAAAATCACCTCCCACACCCTCTATTGAAACATTCTGCAAACAGAGTCCCTAAAAAGAAAACTAGATCAAATCGTAGGATCAAGCCAGGTCCATTTTTGAGGTGCCTTGACATCTGCATGCAAATGTTATGTAGGTGGCTGATCTTTTCTTGCAATGTCAGTTTTTCAGACATAATGAGATGATGTTTCAGAGGTTCCCCAATTTCTGGGAGACTTTTCAAATGATTAATGCTGAATAATGGATAAAACATGCTTTAGCATGCTTTATAAATCAGCAAATGATTTCCATTGGACACATGGAGGCATTTGAGAAGTTTTTGGAAGTTTCTCAGTTAAACAATCATTTTAAATAACGAATAGAAATTCCCCCATTTGCTCTGGTGACATTCAGAGGGTTTCCATCATGGAGACAATTCCTACGATGCTGTTCTCTGTGTGAAGAAGATCTTGTGGTCCCTGTGTATAGAGTAGTAAAAAGCTGAAGTTGTTTTTTAAAAAAAAGGAAACAGTGATGATTGTAATTTAATAGCATTGTAGCAGAATAGGCAGGGACTCGAACCCAGATTTTCAAGACTTAAGAATTCCAAGTGGTAGTGAAGAATGGGGGGCAATGTTGCTATAAAAGTAGATAACACTCATTGCAGTAAACCTAGGTGGATGTGTCTGTCATGTTTTATTTCTCCCAAATTTTATTTTTTTTAATCCTCTCTGTCTTGAATATGAAGAAATTTGTTTATTTTGATCAGTTCTGAACAAAATTTTGCCTTTCTCAATTTCCACTAGGAAAAGAAATGGAAACATGCAATTGCACATGTGAATCATCACCTAGTAGAATGAGTAAAATCCATATATGCCTGAGTTTGTAAGTCAATACAAACTAACATCCAAAATAACTTCCACCATTTTAGGCAAGTTGTAGACATATTATTATTAATATTGGTTTTTTTTTATTTCTGTGTGAACTTTTATGGATGTTGTTTTAATCTATTGTATTGTATGTTTTTATCTTTTTATTATAATTGTAATTTATTGTGGCATTGAATCGCTGCCATTGTGAGGCGCTCTGAGTCCCCCTGTGGGGGTGAGAAGAGCGGGGTAAAAATGATGTCAACAAATAAATAAAATATTCCTTTGCAATATAGTCCACTGTTTTTACCCATATGCTTCTATTTTTTAAAGAATATTTTAACTGGACAGAGTTTTCCAGAATATTTTCTAACCTCCCAAATAGGTCTAAAAATAGAGAGGAAGGACACGTTCTAAAGTTCAAGCGTGACTCTATGTCTGGTTCTGTAACTTTTAAGAGAAATAAACACAGATTAATCTTTTCCTTCAGCTACACAATCTATAAATATACCGTATTTAACCTCCATATCGTACTTTTGTGGAAAGTTAGCTGCTGCTACCACTGTTCTCTTCCAGCATTGTCCCAATATTTCAAATACATATACGAGGGCGGGTCAATAAGTCAGTGACTTTTTGAATGAAACACAGGTTTTTGGATTAAAAATGATTTGACCACCCAGCCTCTGCTTAAAGACCTCCAGAGAAGGAGGCTCCACCACTTTCTGAGACAGCATATTCCAACTTGTTGATGTTGTTGAGGCTTTAAAGGCTTTGCTCCCCTGCCGCTCAGTCCCCCAGAGGAAAGCACGGAGCTCTTGCCTGTCCCAAAGGGAGGCCCAGGCGCCCTGGAAGCAAAGCTCTACCTCGCCCGCCTTCTCTCCTTTTGCAAAGTTTCCTGGGCTCAAGGGAGTCTCTTCTCAGCGGGGCATCTCTCTCTCTCTCTCTCTCTCTCTCTCTCTCTCTCTCTCTCTCTCTCTCTCTGGCTCCCCTTCCCTCCTACTTGCCGCCGAGCTCAGCTCAAGGACAGGGAGGAAGGGAGCGAGGAAGGAAGGGATGGAGGTGGTGACCGTGCTATGGGTTTGCCGCTGCTCCACCTGGAAAATCCCTGCGCAGCCCAGCTCAAGCAGCCATGGGACTCCTGGTGGCCCCGAGCAGAGAAAGGTCCATAGCCAAAGGCAGGGGAAAACACAAATATCAGGTTGCTAAGGAAAGGCGGGGCAGGTCTTCCCACCCCAATCATGGAACGAGAGCTGAAAAAACAGGCAACCCTACTTCCTCCCGCCCTGCCGGCACCCCTGGGAGTGTGGCGCCCCCTGCATCCCCGTACCTTGCGTAATGCAAGGTCCGGCCCTGTCTATATGGCAGAAATTGAATATATTGAAGGTATTCTGGACAATCTAAATTTAAGGCTACAAATAAGTCAATGAGGAGCCATGTAGAAGTGAAAAATTGGAAAACAGACAAAGAAATGAAGAGGTGCATGTTCAATCATTATGTTACAGTTATATATAGGCCTATCAGTGGACTTACAGAATTACATCTGGGAAGTGTTTCAATTTCTGTGTGTGGACTATATTGAAATTGTGAAGAACTGTTAATCACTAGGCAAGAAATTGCTTCTTGAGAAGTGTGTGTTCACACAGACAAAAATGACATATCTGAATGTTCTGAAAGTGGGAACACTGTTTCCCAGCAAACCCATTGAAGATCCCAGGGAGCAATTTGAAGTGCCATATAGACACAAACCAGATCATTTACAGCGTCTTACCCAACACTTTGGCCAGATGGGAAACCAAGACATTGGAGGTTGTGACATCAATTCACCTAGGCTGTCTTCCAAGAGATGTTCTTTAAAACTTAGCATAAATCAACAGATAGATGTCTAGGCACTTTTTATTGGCAAGTAGGCTTATTGCTGAATGAGATAAATGGACACAGAAGAGAAGGTAAGCCAAAAGCCATCTTCATGTTTCAGGCCTTGCCTTGAGAATGTGGAATTTCCTGAACTGACAGTGGTTGAGGGAATGCAGGAAACCCAGCAGATTTTTGCTCACAAGCAACCAAAGTCTCCGCATTATATATTTTAAAGAAATAGAATCAGTATGTTAGGTTTAAGAGAGCTTCAAATAAATTTGGACCTCCATTTTGTACTGATTGTAGGGAAATACCAGTGGAATATGAATACGCAACACATTTGGGTCCCATGCTCTTTCCTCCTTGCCAGTTGTGGAAATATCTCTTAATGTTTCTTCTCACCTATATAAACATTATGACATTTTCTTCAAAGTTTCTGACTGAGATTATTTGTTAATACATGATTTGTGGCATAAGAATTGCATAAAGGCATTCCTTTTGCACAACTATGTAGTGACTATTAGTATTGCTACTTCTTAGTGTGAAGAGTAATAATTTCATGGCTCTGAAGATGTTGCTTGGAAGTAGTTTTGGGTTATTTTTGTTCTAGAAAGTCAAAAAATCCAAATAAACTATGTGTACAGTTTTTAATTGTATGGGTAATGTTCTGTTCTTTATCAGCTACTTAGGGTGCATCTCTACTGTAGAATTAGTGCAATTTGATACCACTTGAACTGTCATGGCTCAATGCTATGGAATCCTGGGATTTGAAGTTTGGTGAAGCACAAGCACTCTTTGGTAGTGAAGGCTAAAGACCTTATGAAATTACAATTCCTATGATTTCATAGCATTGATCCATGGCAGTTAATGCAGCATCAAATTGCATTCATTGTATAGTGTAGATGTATCTTAGGTTGTGTGTGCTTAATCAACAGCTCCTGCTCCTGGCACCATCACTAACACATCTAAAATGTGTATGTCACTTGCCTAAAATAGGGATCTATAATAATGACATTCTGGGGGGGGAAACAGATTAGTTTTAAAGCAGACTGTTAGATATTACACTTCACCATCCAACTTGTTGGCTGGTGGAGCATTTTGTCTCCTCCCTCGGAGAAGAGATTGGTTAATTTTGCAGACTCTCCTGGAAGGGAGGAGGGGCTGGCATGGTGGTGCCAGCCCCTTTTTCCCTCAGTCTGCATCAAGACATCGAAGAGGGAGGCAGCTTGCAAGGAGAGGCCCTCAATTATATGACGAAGGTCAGTTTGGGGCCTGTCTAGGGGGCGACTGGTGGAGTTTAGCCTGATGGGGCTTCCTTGCTCCCTTGGGATGCAGCTGCCCTTTTTTGGGCCAGATGGACACGAGTCCAGGCCATCTAAATCCCTCTCCAGGGGTTTTGAGTTTAGGGTGGGGATTCCTGGGCCTTTAGGTCACCATGTGCACCCAGCCCCGACTCACCTCAACTTCAAGGGTGCAGTTGGCTGGGCCTACATGCTCGTTGCAGCCTGCTTGCAGGGCTGGGGCTGGAGTGGTAAGGGAGTTGGCCCAGTCTCTTCCCCATTCAGGGCGGCGGGGCTTGTTTTTCGACAGGGCCGCCAGATAAAAGTTGATAATAATAAAATAATAATAGTATTAAATTAATGAAATAAGGGAATAAGTAGGAGCTTTGGGGTTTTTTCTATCACGCGCTTTCCAGCACGGGCGGGAGGCAGGCTCTCTCGGCTTTGTGCTAGCACTCTCTGGGCTGCCTCCATGGCATAAGTCCCGTTTCTGTGGGCTTGCTTGGCCGCCGGGGCGCTGCGCGCGTGAGCTGGTCAATGCCTGTAGGTAGGCCGGCCGGGGGGGGGACGCCCGCGCGCGGGCCCTCTTTTTCGCCGCGCGGACTTTGCGCTGCGGCCTGGTCGGCTCGGTCGAAGCGGCGTGCGACCGCTGCCTTCCTGCGCAGCACTTGGGCCTTTGCCCTGTCTGCGCATGCGCAGGTGGATGCGCATGCGCGATGCAGCTGATTGTGGACGCCATTTTGCCGTACGGCAGATGGGGATGGGGGCCGCCATCTTGCTGTACGGCAGATGTTGACGGGGGCCGCCATCTTGCCGTATGGCGGTCTTTTTGTTGGGGCCGCCATTTTGGACACATGGCGGCCCGCGATGGGGCCGCCATGTTGGCCGCATGGTGGCCTGCCACTGGGAGCCGCCATTTTGTATGGCGGCCATTTTAATTGATTAAATATATATTTATTTAAATAAATTTTAAAAAAGGATTAAAATAAATAAATAAATAAATAAAAAAGAAGGAAAAGAACATGAAATAATAAATTAATGAAACACTAATTTAAGATGATTGTTTAAGATGATTATATTTATTCATTTACATATATATATATATATATATATATATATATAAAAATTTTTGAATTGAATTGTAAGAGGAATAGGTATATATACATATGGATTATAAATATATGTGTATATATGTATAAAAATAATAATAATAATAATAGCAAATGGAATGGAAGGTAAAAATTATTATATATATAATTTATCTTAATGAATGAAATGAATAAAGCGAATTGGTAATGAAGCATTCGCATTGAATTCTGTTTAGGCAACCTTTGGGTGCCATCAATTAGGAGGTTGGTTTGCCAACTCTTTAGCAGAGGGGAGCCCGACCGTGGTACAGCTCGCTGACTATGGACCTATTTTGAGAAATAAATAAATGAATAAAAATAAATAAATGAATAAAAGTAATATTTTATTAATATAGGCTATAAAGGGGGGGAAGAGGAGGCGTCTCACGTCGCAATGGCAGGATTGCAGGCGATATGACGGTGTCCCTCCTCTCCAGTTCTAATGGGCGTCGGACCTAAGACTGGGAAGTCTTGTATTCAAAGCAAGCCGGGGGTCAGTGAGCTACTGATTTTTCATAAGCCTAGCTTGCTATGGACCATGCGACCACAACGGATTGTTGCATATGCGAGTTGGCAGCCAGTTCCTCAAAGCCATACTGACCAAGGAGTTATGTTTTTAAGTAAGACTGTGGGACAGGGTGTAGCTCTCGACCGTGGATAGTCCAGCTTGCTGTTGACCTAGATAACCCTATGGGATTGTGTATCCACGAGTTTGCAGCTACCGTCGGTGGATAGTCCAGCTTGCTGTTGACCTAGACAACCCTACGGGATAGGGGATCCACGAGCTGGTAGCTCCCTATGGGATTGTGTATCCACGAGTTTGCAGCTACCGACAGTGGATAGTCCAGCTTGCTGTTGACCTAGACAATCCTGCGGGATAGAGAATCCACGAGCTGGTAGCTCCCGTCCGTGGATTGTCCAGCTTGCTGTGACCTAGACGACCCTAATGGGTAGCGGCAGCCACGACGTGCTAGCCAAATGAATTAAAATCTTTACCGCCCAGGAGGTCACTGGTTTCAAGGCAGGCCTAGCGGCAGAATGAGCTCCCGACTTTGTAAGTCCAGCTGCTGTTGAGCTAGGGAGAATTACCAATAGTGGCTTCCGTAAGTGGTCGCCAACTGCAAGAGAATAGCTTCCGACAGTGATAGCTGAGCTTGATGTTGACCTACGCAACCTAAATGATGGTGGCAGTGCAAGTTTGGAGTCAACTGCAAAAAACTCTCTGCTGACCGGGCAGACATATGTACAACAGCAAGCCGGGGGGCAGGAGAGCTCCTCAAGGTTTACAGCCTGGCTTGCTGTTGACCTGCACCACTTTAAGTGAAAGTTGAGCTGCGATTTGGTTCCAACTGCATTAAGTTCTAACGAACGTGAAGGCTGTGTTTAAAAACAAGTTGGGGGGAGTGAGCTCCTGACTCTGAATAGCCTTGTTTGCGGCTACCCATGTAACCATAGTGGATAGTGGCATTGGTTAGGGGGGAGACAGCTGCTCAAGAAGTTATGGGTTTAACGCAGGCGGGGGACCGAGGGAACTCCCCCTGCTGTTAATTGGCTAGCTAGCTGTTGACCCAGACAACCTTACGGATAGTGGCCCCTGCAAGTGGTGCCTAGCTACATTAAATCACCGCGGAATATGAGGGCAAGTTTTCATAGCTAGCCTGTGGGCCGAGTGATCCTGTAACTGTCAATATGCTGGGGTACGGTTGACTTTACAACCTTAGAGATAGTGCATTAGAAGTCAGGCTTTCAAAGCCAGAGGGTCAGAAAGGGCGACACCTGAATATAGTCCCTAGTTTCAAAACTACAAGGGATGCCTATGGAATTATTGTCTTGCTTTATAACTGTAATACATTACCGTTATACATGGTAAGGGGAATACGGATATGTTGGCGTTTGTTTATTCATTGATCGATCTTCTCAGATCCCGATAGGCCCAAAGAGAACATCGGGGAGTTTGCGAACAACAGACGTTGTCATTGGGCTTTGTGGCTGCTGGGTTTCGTAGTTTACCGGCACACAGAGCTTGGAGAGCCACCGACGGGAGATGGGGCGAGTTTGCCTCGCAGCGCTCCCGGGAGGGACGCACCGACATGAGGCACCTCCATCTTCTCATACTTTTTCTTAATTCATTGGCTTACTTCATTGTTACTACAAGGGGACCCCAAGACGGGACCCATTCATGGGGATATATTTCTCCTATGAGTGGACCTGTTTTCTCTCATTGTAGACAGGGGCATGGGCTTGAAAAAGGAGGCTTGGGTTATTGGTTAACCCTTTAGCCTGGAAAAGGATCCCAGCAGGTGATTCCTCGGATTTCAGTTATGGGATCTGGGGCCATGACATGCCGCAATTTAGGCCGTGTTATACACACGCACCCCCTAGCAGGCAAACCTCATCAGCAATGTTAAGATAAGTAATACTGATGAATCAAAACAGGGGGTGTTGGCAGTACACTAGACTTGAATTGACTGTTAAATTGCTAGGGTAGCCTCTTATGCCTCAGGGCCGGGAGGCTTGGAAGTAGAGGTTGGTTTTTATATTTTGGTTTGCGCACTCTGCATGATATGTGGGGTTGCACTTTGGGTTACTATTATACCGTGTGGGATGGTTTGTTGGTTTTCAGTCTGGTTACGTTCGATAGGGGGGCTTTAGCAGTGGCGTGGGCCCAGCCGTTAGTTCTGCTCAAGATAACCAGACTATTTGTGCCGGTCGCAACGGACATTTTAAGGTGTTTTCCGATAGGCGGGGTTGTCCCCATAAGCGATTGGCCGCGCCAGCTTATTACTTCTGGGCAGGTCAGATTCCGTTAACGGTTGGCAGCATAAAGTTGACCGGGCGGCCATGCCCTCAGGGCTAGACTCCGGATAACGGAGACCCGAGCTCCCTGCTAGGTTGAGAAGCCTGAAGCTCAAGGCCTACGCGGACACGCAGGAGCGAATTGGTCCGGGCGGATGCTTGGACAGATGCTTGGCAGCCCTATGGGATCAGCGGGAAGATTCCTAGTAGAGAAAGCTGACAGGTAGAGGCAGTTTCGGTTGAGTTCGGCAGTACAATAATGCGTAATGGCATGTTTGTACAGGCATGCGTCATTAAACTGGCGGAGCGTATTGACCCCGAGCTTAGAACTCCCGATTTTAATGCCAACAACAAACCATTATAACAAGCATGGTTCCAGTTTAAAGTGTCACATATACCTTTTCCTAGGTGTCCATTCCCTCGTAGTACAGCCAGTGAGGCTTTGGGATGTCAAATGGACTAGCAAATGTGGGCCTGGCTACCGTTTGCAAGCCGGATGGTATACAGCTAACATATTATCAGTTGGGCAGGCACCAGGAAGGTGCTCGGGATGAGGGGTTGTCGAACAATACAGGTTTCGCAACCTTTCATGCTGCATGGGGAGAGGTCTCCGTGGCCAATGCTATGGGACATGACTCGGAGATGATCAAACCCTGGGCAGATGTAAATCAAATGCCTTCAGGAAATATGTGGTACCGTTGTCATAGGTGATTGTGCCGATCCGGGAGATCCGCTTTGCTGATGGTGGGGTGTAGTATCCGGCCGGTGGGTAGTTCTTTGCACTGGGATGCAAAACGGGACTTAAGGAGTTATGGTTAACATTTTGGGGGCGATTCAGTTTTGCAACCCAACATTGGAGAAGCTTCGGCGGCTTATGCTATGGGACAAGACTCAGTGGGGGTCAAGCCCTGAGCCGAGAGCAATTTAATGCCTTCAGTGAGTGCACGGCACCGTTGTTATTAGTTGATTGTGACGATCTCTTTGAGATCCATGGTGCTGAACCTTGATGGAGTATCCTCGTCTGCAGGCACAAGTCTTTACTGAGCTGTTAGGCAGGCCACGAGGACTCACTATGGTCAGCATTTTGGGGGCAAAGTTGCAATCCCCCTATGGCTGCATTGGAAAAGCTATGGTGACCAATGCTATGTGATATGACAAAAAAAAAAGAAAAAAAAAGAAAAAACCTGGGCTGAGGGAAACCAAAGGCCTTCAGGAAATACGTGGGTACTCAGTTGTCATAATCACGGTTGATCTGTCGGTTCAGATCCTGCGTTGCTGAACCATAAAGGGAGGATCCTCGCTCTGCGGACACAGTTTCACACACTGGGTGTCCCGGCAGGCCATGAGGTCTCACTATGGTCAGCAGTTGGGCCTCGGATCCGTAGCTGCATTTGTGTGGCATGGGATCAGAGGTATGCGTTGGGACGGTTCGCTCCCACGTTTGCTGCGGTCTAGAGAGGGCACCCTCCAGACGTTGATTATACACCTGGGAGGCAACGATCTAGGCCCTCGAAGGGTAGGGCCTTGTACTTTGCAAGCTCGTAGCAGCATCCTAGAAAGATGGCATGCATATAGATATAGAAGTGGCTAGAAAACGGGTGAACCGGGCCACGCACACGGTGCTTGCAAGGGTTAGGGCTTCTACACATCCCAGGGGCAGATCTTGCTTGACAGCCCTCACCTTTACAGATCAGATGGACTCCATCGGTTTGCTATGGGCAATTTAGTGTTTCGACATAATGAATGATAGGTGTTCGGTTATAGTGGATGGCTTGGTGGGGGATGGGAGCTAAATAGGACATTTGCTCCCAATCCGTGGCGTAAATAGTTGAGTTATTCAAAGGTTGTAGACACTTAAGGCACCCTTAAGGGGTGTGGGGCATTATGCAAACACTCACCTAGACTGTTAATTTTAGGGGTGAGGTGATGAGAAATGTCCCAGGAACGGGGAGAGTCTAGTCTCAAAAGTTGAGAGAGATTTCTCCTGATGTTTCCCTTCCGGGTTGCCCGGGTTGAAATCTACAGGGGACCCAGGCAGTACGCCTGAAGAAGCTGAGGGGTAGACATTAAGAGACGCTACCTCAGCTTACGCCCCCTCGGAGAAGAGATTGGTTAATTTTGCAGAATCTGCTGGAAGGGAGGAGGGGCTGGCATGGTGGTGCCAGCCCCCTTTTTCCCTCAGTCTGCATCAAGACATCGCCCACCACTCCCGCCCATGGATAGTATAATAATGATCGCTCAAATGGTTTAACATTTGGGGGTCGGATAGGAATTCGCCCACTGGGTTTTGCCTCTATCCTATCCTGTCTATTAGGGGCTTAGATGGAATGGTCGGCTAGTAATCTAGCTAAGCGTAAATAGTTGAGTTATTCAAAGGTTGTAGACACTTAAGGCACCCCTTAGGGGTGTGGGGCATTATGCAAACACTCACCTAGACTGTTAATTTTAGGGTGAGGTGATGAGAAATGTCCCAGGAACGGGGAGAGTCTAGTCTCAAAAGTTGAGAGAGATTTCTCCTGATGTTTCCTTCCGGTTGCCCGGGTTGAAATCTACAGGGGACCCAGGCAGTACGCCTGAAGAAGCTGAGGGGTAGACATTAAGAGACGCTACCTCAGCTTACGCACACCAAGTTGAACTGACACCAAAAGCTAGTTGAGTTACAAGTTAAATAGGTAACTATTCAATAAAAGTTGCCCAAATTTGAAACCATATATATTTGTGTCTGTCTCGTTATTTCGAGGGGTTGGAAGACAATGACCATTGCCCCATCTTTTGCTTAAATGCCAAAAGAAGGCAAGGTTTCTTTTTATATATACTGTATGTATTGATTTAAAATCATTCATATTCCTTATAAACAATGAACATCTTCTTTGGTTTGAATCTACATGACCATCTCTGGAGCAAATTGTAACAGAACTTCATTGACAGGCAACTTTTATTTTTAATTCATTCAGTCTCTGTACTACAATACATCTGTACATGTGTGCTGTACTAGCCAAGGGCATCTTATGAACAAGATTTCCTCCACCAAAGCAGAAGACACAAGACAGTTCACCCCCACATTATTTCATTCATATTTTGCAGACCATTCTGGTGCTTTTATTGCCTAACCAACCAAAGATTGACTCAACAATTTTTCACTCTTCTTCATGCTAATGATGCAGTACTGATTTCCCAAACATGTTTGGATCTTAAGAGACTTTAGAGGGACTTCTACAATAACCTCATAACAATTATCTATTCAAAAAGTAAAGTTCTGTTTTTTTGCTAAGAGGAAGATCAGGTTATCATGGTTTATAGGGAATAATAAAATTCAATAGGTTGACTTGTATAAATATATGGGTATATGGTTTCACACTGGAAGGTCCAGGAAAAATATATTAAATCCAAAGCAGAACTAAATGTAGGACCATTAACCCGCTTTGTTTTCACTGTAAATGGAAAATTTCTTTCAGCAGTTATCCAGGTTTTTAAAGCTAAAATTGTCCCACAAATAGCTTTTGAGGCCCTAATTTGGTTTCCTCTCTAAGAGGTCCCTTGAGTGAATCCAATCTCTTTTTCGGAGACTAATATTCAGTGTCCCCAGGTGTGTTGCAGACTCTTGATTTGGAGTCTGGCCTAAATCTCTAAAGTGTCTGGCTTTCCTCTATTCATTTTTGGCCTCGATGTTGGCTTGCACATAATCCTAACTCGCTGGTGTTCAAGATAATGTCAGACTCCCTCAAATCATTCTAGAAGATGAAGACAATGGTGTATAACGTCACCTCAGTGGGCTTATCTTTCTCCTCTCTTATCCATGGCCTAGATGGGGCCAAATCAGTTGTCAAGCAGATGTTAAGGCAACCTTGGTGGAGGCAATCTGATTTGTAAGATACCCTTGGCTAGTACAGTAAAACATACACATGTATTATAGCCAAGCAATGGACCTTGGTTATCAAAAGCTACAAGAAATTGCAAGGAACCTCTACTTCTTCAATCTCTAGATTTATCATGCCCTCTCGATGCAATGCCTTTCCTAGGCTGGTTAACTGCCCCAAACTACAGAAAAGCTCCCTCCCTGGCAGATTTAATAAAACTCCATTGACTATAAGATACTGCTCCTGTGATAACTATGAAACTGTATTACATGTACTTTTCCACTGCAGTTTTTACCAGAGACCAGTAAATATCTACTATCCCCTATCAAGCTATGTTTCCCTGGGAACTCCTCCAAGTTGCTCGCGGTTGTCTTGCTCCAGTGTTCTGACAAATCCCTTACTCAGCTAATTTTTAAAAACCTGGCTGTTTAACCAGACTGTCTTTGTCCGTCTAATGTTACTATATTTAACACAACATATTTTATAACTACCAACTTTTTTCAACTATATTTATATTTTTAATATGAATGCCCTAATGTGCTATTTAAAATGCATTTAATGTGCTGTTTTATGGTCTGTTGACTGCAGTAAAGTAGTGTATGAAATGACAGGTCAATGAAGGCACAGACACTTTATCACAGGAAGCTACTTTTCAACCAGTCAAGCAAGCAAATTCTAGCGCTGTCCATGCTGACTGGAAATATTGGGGTTGCAGCTCTATTAGCTACATGTTCCTTGTATCAAGAGAGTCTGAACCTGGGATGTTCTGTATACAGTGTATGTGTAGTGGAGTTCACAGATCTATGGACCCAGCTAGGCCTATATTGATCAGTTAAAGCTCCCTGAAAAGAATACATCAGCAGCTAAACTCTGGCTGAAGGGGCAGAGGAAGATTCTACCTGCTTCAAGGTCCTTTCCAAGGAAGGGGAAAACCAACAGTTCAACATTTTAATCAAAGTCTTAAATTGTGGGTGAGAGGGAATACTCATAAAGTTAGTGATGATATGGACCTAGGAGGAGAGGCTAACATCTCAGAAGATAGAAGCAGAATTCAAATGGCCTTTGATAAACTGGAAAAATCAGCAGAAACTAAGAGAATGAAATATAACAAAGATGAATGCAAAATTATAAGTTGGAGTCACAAAACCAAATGCACTGGTTTAGATGGAGGAAACCTGGCTTAGCAGTAGTACATAGGAAAAGGATTGTGGGATTATTGCTAATCATACATTTAACATGACCCAGCATTGTGATGCTGGAGCAAAGAAAGCAACTAATGTTTTAGCCTGTATTATTAATAGAACCACAATTTACTCGTTTCCAAGTCAATGGAAGTGATCCTCTAATTATATTCTGTGATAGTCAAGCTCATCTGGAATATTGCTTGGTTTTAAGAAAGATACAGACAAATAGAAAGAGGTTCAGAGAAGGGAAACAAGAGGTATGGAGGACAAAATACATGTAGAAAGTTTGAGGGAGCTGGATGTGTTGAGCCTGGTGAAGAGAAGACTGAGGGGTGACATGATTGAAGAGGAGGACAGATTTGTCCTCTGCTGCCTCAGAGGGTAACATCAAGTCTAATAGGTTGAAGTTACAGGAGGGTAGATTTTGATTGAGCATAGAGTAGAAAGAACATCTTGATGGTAAGACAATCTAGCTACTAGAAAATCTGAGGGCTCTTCCACACAGCCATTTGACCTAGAATATCAAGTCAGATAATCCACAATATCTGCTTTGAACTAGATTATCTGAGTACACATTGCCAGGTAATTCAGTTCAATATGGATTTTATACATCTGTGTAAGGGGGCCAAATGTGTTTCTTCTGAGCTCACAGCTCTCTGACCACTTGATTGTCTTAGCAAATCTGCACTGCTTACAAGGGGAAACTTTGATCATGATATAATCAGAACAGAATTCCTACTTCTTCTCCATCAAGAAAATTAAGCTGTCATGGTGTAAAAGTGAGTAAAACTGAGATGTAGGTATGGAGATGTAGGTATGAGATGTAGTCTCATGATACACACTCATCAGGGTGGGTGGATTTTCATATGCTAAGCACATTGCTTACCATTAGATCACAGTTCTTACTCCAGGGTAAACTTCATGTGTACATACTCTGAGCTTCTGTTTCTGTGGTCAGCAATCTCTCATCCTCCAGCGGACCATTCAACTAGAACAATTTTGGGTTTATCTGGGCTAATGTGGGAAACTCCCTATCTCTGCATACATGAACAATGGATTTTAATGATTGTCTGGCTGAAAAACAGCCAGGGGGATTTGCCCAACCTTCCTGTTCTTAGGGAATTCTCTCAGAACGATTATGGGAAGGTGACTATCTCTGGACAAGGGGTATATTTTGTTACATTTTATAAATAAGTTTATATAAGAAATATATACAGTATACAAAAAGAAGTTACACATAAAGTCAAAGAAAGTAGATACAATTTATTAAGGGGTTAGAAACGATCATCTTTGTGGAGGTGAAGCTCCTGCCAGTCCACTCCCTATCTCTGATGCTTCGAAATTGCAAAAGTTCAAAAAAGTATACACACACATATACATTGAACCCTTGAAGAAATTATTGATCTTTGCACAGGGGAGGGGGCCATCATGGCTCAACAACAAAAGCAACAAAAGCAATTAACTTTAAAGACCTATGTATTTGTAGGATGTGATGCAAATAGATTGTGCAGAAATATATTAGTTCTTTCAGATGATGCATTAAATTATACAGTCACAATGGCTGGATCTGCATTATATGGGTGTACACATTCCATTGTATGGAAGTGTAGATCCAGCTAATGTAACACTCATGGAATTTCATTGTGTAATGTTCAGAGTATTTTTCATTCAAGTAAGACTTTGGCATTTTCTTGGTCCTTTTGCACCAGAAAATAAAGAAGCAGAGTGTCTTTTTATGGTTACTGACAGAAACACTTTTAACAGGAAGCCTCTCATACTGAAAATATAACAATACATTGATTTTTGCTGGGATCAGCAATTATGAATGACAAAACCATATGATTTCAAATGGATTCCAAGAAAACGAATTGGTATGCTGCAGGCTTATGTGAAATTCATCAGAAAATGAACAAAGAGACAAAAGCATTTCTTCCGATGTTGATTGTGTTGAAACCCATTTCAGAGTATAATTCCAGATAATACTTCATACTCCTTATTTAGCCCTCACAAATTGAACTAAACAAAGAGGTGGATGGTTTCTCCTTTTAGATTTATAAACTGGCTACTTTACCAGAATAATTAAAGAAGCATACCTTCCAAATGGAAAATTCTTTCTTTCTTATGGAGATAGCCATACATTCACCAAATCCATGGACGAAGGTTGGTGATGGCTCCTTAGAATGGTAAATAGTGGCAATCTGTATCAAGAGGTATAGGCAATAGGAGTAGGAAGTGGACACATTCCCTTCAATCAAGGAGAGCTTTCAACACAGACTTCTATTTCAAGATACTTCCATTCACCACCTTGTAAAAGGCAGCTCTGTGAAAGAAAAAATCCTACGCCAACTAAAGAACTTGTAAATGGTTTGTTTATTTCTTTTTAATAAGGTTATTAGTCTAACATTTCATCAGACAGTTTCCAGCATATTTGGATAGGCATGTCGATAGACATGCTGTATTGCATGTAGCTTTAAATAAAACCCTATTAAACTCCTCTTCGTGGGATTATTACTACCATGTGGAAAGTAGCGTAGCCAGGATTTTGATTGTGAGGAGGGGGCTGAGTCTGAGGGAGGGAGGATCTACCCTAGCAAACCTTTTGTATCATTATCCCAATACCCCCATGCATATGGGATATATTGAGCATAGTGATCAGATCATGATATGAATAAACATAACAGTTTAAATAACGTACCAGTAAGACCTTCTCGCGGACCACCCTGAGAATTTTGGGGTGGGCTGAAGCCCCCAAAGCTCCCCTCCCCCGGCTACATGCCTGCATGTGGAAAATATTTTATCTTTGCATTGGTCAAATAATTCAGCAATTAGGTATCTATATGGAATTAGGTATCTATATGGAAAGATTTGAGATCCTTGGGTTCCAGTTTACAAGTTCAAATACTACATGGCTTTATGAAATTGAGATTCAGTCTACAGTCAGGCAGTTGTAATGTTCCAGCATGGAGCTTCTTAATTGGAGCACAAAGAGTATGAAGTTTCCATTCTCCTCCTACCAGTCAGTGATGCTATGGCAAGGAATTGTGACAGAAAACCCACATTTTGGTTGTCACATCCTTGCATGATGTGGAGTGAAAACATTCACCTTCTGCCCCATTGGAAAGTGGATTGGAGCATCAACTAATCCAGTGACTGGGTCTTAAGGTGGACTGGGCGGCATTTATGCAGACTAACAATAAGACTGTGTAGCATTGGAGCACATTTACACTGATGACTTGATGCAATTTGAAGGCAGCCCAATGGCATGGTGTTTAGATATAATAATAAAAAAAATAATAAAACTTTATTTCTAACCCGCATCCATCTCCCCGGAGGGGACTCAGAGCGGCTTACATGGGGCCGTGCCCAAACAACGCATCACAAAATATCAGAAACATTGAGAACAGTAAACACAATAAAAACAATAAACACAATCAAATACACAATAAAATGTGAAAACACAACAACACAAGTGACTCCAAAGCAGAAACGACGGGGCAGGCCACATGTACATATAAAATATTTAAAAACTCGAGGGAGATAACTGGAGTGGTATCGAAACATAAAGGGTCACATGGGGGGGAAGAGGTGTTGTGGAACAGAGACAACAGTGGCTGAGTCCAGGAGTTAAAAGATAACAAAAGTTTATTTGAACAACAATTGGAAGGTGGATTAACAAAAAATAGCCTAACTTCGGCTGTAAAAAACCCCAATAATCCCAGGAAACCCAAAACAAAAATGCTGAGAAGAAAAGAACTCAAAAACAAACAGCAGACGTCCTTCTGCAGCGTCCAGTCAAAGGAATGTTCATGAAGTGAAGTCCAATACCGATCCAGGAGTCATAGGGCAGGAGAAAAGCATACAGAAAAGGAGGAGACGTCCCAGAGTCGACAGGAGCTGCGTATACAGAAAACACATAATTCACAGCCCCCATAAAACACAGCATCTACCTCCCTCCATGTAATACTATACCAAACACTCTGTAGCAGGAAACTCACAGCAGTCACAGCGAAGGTCAAGAGGTACACGGCAGCAACTAAACGAAAAAGCAGATATGAATCCCAAAACCCCCCACCTTTTCCCAATATCAGCTAGAGCTGCCATAGCAGCTCTCCCAAGGAACAAAGTGGATAAAGAACCCAATAACTCACGAGTAATCTGGAAACCAGGAACAAAGATACAGGAAAACAGGAACACAGGATACACGAACCAGAATAGCAACTCCTTGACCACCGTGAGGGTCAAGCCAAATACTCACTTCTCTTATAGCACTAACAATCAGAGTCATCAGAGAACCCGCCCTGTTCCAGAGCAGCAGCATTCTCATTCCTTGCAGCTGTTGCACCATGCCCAGACCTCCAAGCTAGCCAAAGCTCTTGTTGACTTAAAGAGCCCCCTTCAGCTTCTGAATGAGAAGACGGCCAGTCTTGATCCGTCTGAAACCCCAGAAATGTGCTGTCCCCCGAGTTCGCATTGCATACATCTCTCACTTCCTGCACTAATGCCGAATCTAGGTCTGTGTCACTTTCTTCTGACTGTAATTCTGCATTCCCTGGAAACCCTTCAAATGTATCAGACTCAGAAGGATCCCTAAGTAGATGCTGAATTTTCCTCCTCTGTTCTCTGTCTTCGTCAAGGCTTGAAGCACTATCCACTCTCTTTACCCCAGCTGTAGGAGCCTGATCATCCAGCTGTAGGAGCCTGATCATCCCCAAACTGAGCTACTGCTTGATGTTACTGCCTCAGCACCCTCCTCCATGCTACTACCTGTAGTAACTGGAGGCTCATTCACAACAAAAGGTCTCACCAGAAACAGGGACATTTGGGAGTCTAATCTCCAAAGGCCAGGTGGAAGAACAAGGTTTTCAGTTGTTTTCTGAAGGATTCCAATGAGGGGGCATTCCTAATCTCTCCTGGGAGGGAATTCCAAAGACAGGGGGCCACAGAGGAGAAGGCTTTCTCCCTAGTGCTTACAAGCCGCATCTGTGAGACTGGCAGGGGCAAAAGGAGGTCCTCCCATGAGGAGCGAAGGGCTCGGGCTGGTTCATGGGAGGAGAGCGGTCATTGATTGATTGATTCATTGAAGGTCAGTGCGGGTCCATAAAAAGAGTTCAAACTGTATAGGTCCCAAACTGTATAGGGCTTTATAGGTAATCACCTGCACCTTGAATTGGGCTCGGAAAATAAACGGCAGTCAGTGGAGCTGTGTATGTCACAAATGCATGCAGCAATGTGCATTAAACCAGGATAGGCAAAATCAGGGGGAACTCTGAAATGACATGCAATTTCCTCCCCTTCCCCTGTGGAGACTGCTCCAGCACATATCCACTTTTTAAAAGCCCGAAACAACTGATCAGCTGATTGGGCTGTGAAACAGACACACAGCTAATTTAAAGTAAGCAGAAATAGAGAGAAATTAGAACTCTCTGAAACTCTTTATTTAAACTTTATAATATTAAATAGAACTTGAAAAAACAATTGGGGAAAGAGAGAAATCCGGCGGAAGTTCTTTAAAATTCCCTCCATTATGTGCTGAACTTCATATGTACACATGTAGATCTGCTTGTATTTATATTAAGATACTTGCATGTGTGCTTATAAAGTCCAGCACATAACAGAGTGGGTTTTTTTATTTAAAAAAAATTCCAATGGATGTTCTCCATTCACACTCCGTGTTGTTCCAATACAGGAGAAATCTGTGAGGATAGCAGGGGAAGAAATCCCAGGACCCACAGGTCTGTGTGGGGACATATTCTCGGGTCCCATTGTTGTTGTTTTTTGTCCTCCATTTAAAACCCACATTTTAATGCTGTCTGGAAGCACTCTCAGTATCCTTGTTTCTTCAAGGTCTGGCTTCTGGGAAGGAGGCTTCCTACAGCCTCATCATGCTAGAGCATGGATCCACTTTAAACCCAGCTTCTGGCTCCTGCTGAATACTGGTGTTTGTAGTTTGGTGGGCCCAGGTTGAGCAGTTTAAAGGCCCCTCCCTAAATTACAAGCCCCAGAATTCTGCAGGAGGCAGAAACTGATTTTAAAGTGGACCCATGCTCTCGTGTGATGGGTCCCTAGATCGAGACCCATCTACACTGCTCTATATCTCAGGATCTGATCCCAGATTATCTGCTTTAAACTGGATTATATGAGTTTCCACTGCCAGATAAACTGGGATAAGAAGACAATCTTCTTATGTGGAAGTGTGGAAGTGGCTGAGGCACTCTGTGAGATGCAGCTTGGGTGACCACCTGGGCCACATGATATGTGCCATCAAGCAATTTCTCCCAAAGTTTCTTTGCTCTGAAGTCCTCTCATGTTTTACTTAGAAACCCTTGGAAAAATAGACTTCCATGCATCCATATAACCCAGAATATCAAGGCAGATAATCCACAACTTCTACTTTGAACTGGATTATCTGAGTTCATACTGCCAGATAATCCAGTTTAATGTGGATTTTATACAGCTGTGTGGAAGGGGTCTCAGAGCCAATGTGATTATGTACCTTAATTCTGGGCACAAAAATGACCCTCATCTTATCCACAGGTTATATAAAAATCCATACATCTAACCCAAAAACCTGCCCTACAATCATACACATGGTCAACATATACATTTTATTTATTTATTTATTTATTTAGGGATTTATTAATTGCCAATCCCAGATGGCCCTGAGCGATTTACAGTAAAAACACATAGCTACATGAGTATATACTGTGCGTTTTCTTTTAATGTCAATTCTCTCAATTGGTTCTTGCTAAACATTTAACAATGTGAATACTATTCCCCATCTGGATCTAACTGTTTCACTTCCACAGAAGATTTCCCAGCAGTTCCCAGGATACAATGCCCACATGTCTGTCTGACATGATGAGTCAGAATATAACGTTCTTGCAAAACAGACCATATGTTCACCAATAGAGTTTATAAAGCAAGCCAAAAAGAACTTGCCATTATGTACTGTACACTTAATCCATAGCTGAAGCCCAGAATCCATTCCACTGAAAATGTATCAGCTAATAAGAAACGGGTATATATGGTGTTACATCTGTACTGTGTCATTCCCATAAAAAGTCATCACTGCATGGTGGGGTTGGATGCATGACTAGGGCATTCAATGGGAGCTCAACTGACATGTGTAGAAATAACACTGATCAATACACATATTGGTGCCTCAACTGTTAGCCCTATTTCTGGGTATATTTGACCTGCTGATTCCAAAAATGGCACCAGTTTTTCCCTATCAACTCTAGCATGTGAAATACAGCACGCATGCCATCTGCCAGGCACCATCCACTCGCCCATAAAAAATCATGATAACCATATCTAAGAAACTGGAGCTGATATGGTCTATCCAATGCAATTTTCTGAATCAGTGCCCCAAATAATCTAAGGGTCAGGCTTAAAAATCAAGACACCAATACTTTTTGTTGTTGGACCATGTGATCGATCGCAGTTCCCACAACTGCCTCAAGTGTGATGTTCAAGATAATTCCTCACTAAGTTGTATTTTTACTCTTCCATCTTATTCTGTGGAATGCTTCCTTGGTACGATCCACCACATCCCTCCTGGCCTTTAAAATCCTGGCTGTGGGACCAGGCATCATTTTAGATTGGTTTTTATTGTGATTATGGCCAATGTTTTTATGGAGTTGAACATTGTTTTAATCCAGAGTGAATGTGTATGGTGCTAATGTAGTTGTATTTTAATGTATTTTTAATGTATTTTAATTGTTGAAGGGTTTTGGGGTTTTATATTGTGATTATGTGGGCATGTGGTGGGTTGAGTCCCCTTGGGGGTTGAGAAGAGCGGGTAAAAGATAATGCAGTTGAATAAGAAAGTTCAAAAAAGCATGTGGTGGGTTTGTAAGATGTTAGCCCCCCCCCCCAAAAAAACCTACTAAGGAATAAGGGGGCAGACAAGAGTGAACATCCTCATTACATGAGGTGGAGGCTCCTTCTTTGGAGGCTTTTAAACACAGGCTGGGTGGCCATCTGTCTGGGATGCTTTGAATGCGATTTTCCTGCTTCTTGGCAGGGGGTTGGAGTGGATGGCCCATGAGGTCTCTTCCAACTCTATGATTCTACATAACATAATAGGTTGATCTGTTTAAATTGATCACTTTTTAGTTAGCTTAAACAACTGACTTATTCAGTTTGCATGTCACTTTCCATCACCAAAGAAATCTCAAACACGTTTATAGCAAAAATAATATCAAATTAATATGGAACAAAATAACACATATATAGATACAGACACAAGTACAGTTTTCTGCAATAAACTGTGCTTCCACTGCAATTGCCATGGCAGAAGCATCCTACAGAATTCTGGGGTTTGCATTTTGGTAAAGTACTAGAGGAGCCCTATGACTGGAATTCTAAATCCCATGATTCCTAAATGTTATGGCAGTTAAAATAGCACAATAAAAATATAATGATATAATACTAAGTCTAAACCCAATTGCTAGTTCTAATTAGAATATATTCATTGAACCCATTTTTAAAAAATAATTATTTTTGTGCCATCCATTCAGTGCATCTGACCCAGTTGTGGTTGGTACTAACTGGGCTCAAGCCTAAATGTATTGCAGTTTAGTCTATGAAACATGTGCTGAAATTTCACAACAGACTACACTCCAAGTATTAGTTGTGCTTCCATTCCCAGACTGTTTTCCTTTCTGTTGTTTTTTCCCCATTGCTCAAACTTCTAAATGTACAGTTTCCCCACATTTAGAACTTTTTTAAATGTCAGAAGCAACTGGAGAAACTGCAAGTTGCTTTTGGTGTGAGAGAATTAGCCATTAGCAGGGTCATTGCCCACAGGACGCCCAGATGTGTTACCATGTGGCACAGCTGGCTGGAAGTCAGCTGCATTAAGATCACTACTGTCCAAAGGTCATGAGCTTTCGACCATTGTGTAGCTTGCTGTCGACCTTTGGTGCCCAAAAGACAGTTGTTTCTGTCAGGTAAGAAATTTAGGTACTGCTTAATTTTTTTTTGAAAGAGTTTTATTGATTAAAATGACAAAACAATCATCACATCCAATAGGGTAGGGAAAAGGGGAAATTGGGTTGGGTATAGGGTGGGTTTACTGCTTATGTGGGGGAGGCTAATTTAACTAATTTACGATGCCATAAAATCTCTAGCAAGCAAGCAAAAGAATGAGGAAGTACTCCATCAGTGTCGCAAATGGACGGTGAAGCAACAGCTCCCCTGGTGGCCAGAATACCCTCATGAAAGCTGGAAAGTTAAATAATAGGCCTGGGCGATATCCTCGGATCTCTTCATTACTCGTAATGACATAGTATTTAAATGAATTTTGAAGCGATTACGAGTAGAATAAGAGAAACCGGAAGTAGCTGATCAATTATGAAGTTACCTTCCCCTTTTTCAAAAAGGATCGGAACTGTTAAACAAACACGGCTTGGAAGCGCTTTTCTCCCTTCCCACGTCAGTCTGACATGGAGAAGGGCCAGGAAAGGTCCCTCTCTCCTGTGAGAAGGATCTGGGCCAGAAGCCCTGTCAAACCCAGCTTAAAAGCACTTTCTTTCCCTCCCGCATGGCGGGAAGGAAGGAAAGCACTTCTAACCCGGGTTTCACAGAGTTCTGGCCCAGGTCCCTCTCTCCTGTGAGAAGGACCTGGGCCAGAAGCCCTGTCAAACCCGAGTTTCCCCCAGGTCTGCTTAGGGAGGGGGGTTATTCCATGTCCAATCTGCATGTTTACACACAGATTGGATGCGGGAATAACATTCCTCCCCAGCAGACCTGGGGAAAACTTGGATTTCCCTCAGGTCTGTCAGGGAGGGGGATTATTCCATGTCCAATCTGCGTGTTTATACTGAGATTGAAGCGGGATAACATTCCTCCCCAGCAGACCTGGGGGAAACCCGAGTTTTCCCCAGATCTGCTGGGGAGGGGGTTATTCTGCGTCCAATCTGGATGTTTACATGCAGATTGGATGCAGGATAACATTCCTCCCCAGCAGATCCCCAGGTCTATTAGGGAGGGGGGTTATTCCGCATCCAATCTGCATGTTTACCAGGGTTTTCCTGGTTTATGGCAAATTAATTTGTGTTTCTCTAGGACATCATAGGGATGACCCCACCTTTCTATTTGGGAACTCCCATGTTAAAGGGGCTGTCTGGATGTGCCCTCACTTTTCCCTTTAATGCTGCAGGATAGTGGCTTCATGCAATACAGTCCTGAGTACTTTTCTCTGTGTCTTTTCTAGTACAGGGCAACTGCTCCAGGGCTTAATCTATGCCTAAAATGCATTTTATGCAAATGTAGCTTCTTCCATTTTTTTATGAACACAAACTAACTCTATAAGGCCTCAACTGCACTGACGATTTAATGCAGTTAAAAGCTAGCTTCATACTGCAGTACCAGACAACAAACAAAAGAAATATATGAAAAGAAAGACTTTAATGCTCATCAGTGCTCTGTAGTTTGTGCAGTAATTACTGTCTGGGTCTTAAACTGGTTCCAGGATTTCCTATTTAGTCATCTGCACAGCAAAACTACTTTAAATGCTGGATTGAAGCTGCATTAGATAGTCAGTGTATATGCCCCTAAGTTACTAGCACTGTTCTGTATTTATATACCCCACAAGACCCCATGATGTCTATGCATTAGGGAAATGTGTGTGTGTGTGTGTGTGTGCATGAATGTATATGTGAACATCTTTCCAATGTTCAAAGGTCATTCTCTGGTGGATCATTCTGGTTACCCCTTGCAGTAGTATAGTTCACACTCAAGTATGAATTGAGCTCTCTATCAATGCAGTAGCACTTCACAGCGAAGATTACTGTGGTTGTGGTGGCTGAAAAATGACTTAGACGTTTAGCCATGGGAAATGCTGTTGGGATGCTATGCAATGGAGTTCCTTGTAAAGAATTCACTTGGGGCAAGAGGTTTATAATAAATGGGGTCAAGCTATAGTATGAAAGCCAATTCGGAGTGAATAGAAATGTCCTTAAAAGAAGGAGCATGCATAACAATGAGCAATCCCTGCCAAGATCAGGTCTTTCTCCCAGAGAAGCTGGGCTTGGTTTAATGTAATACATATGTCTTGACGAAGATCCCAGGTGGCCCATTTCAAACTTGCTGCATTTTATTTAGTTGTTCTGTACTGTGGTCTCAACAAGGTCCAGTGAGTGGTGAATAGCATATTAACCTTTCCACTTGTAAAACATGCCATCAAATTTCTCTTTCCTATTAAAAAGGCAGCTGATCTGGCTTGGTTCATTTTTTTGCTCAGTGTGTCATACATGGCCAAACTTTGGGGGGGATGAAGAGGAAAAGAATGAAGGAGAGAATGAGGAAAGTAGCCAATAAAAACCAAGTGAAGCTTACTTGTTTTCCCAAAGAAATACTACTGGCCAGGGCTGTAGCCAGGATTTTGATTCGGGAGGGGGGGGGGCTGAGTTTGGTTCGGGGGTGGTGGTGGCTGAGACTGGGTGGAAGAGGGTCTACCCTAGCAAACCTTTTGTATTGTTATCCCAATAACCCCATTAATGTGGGATATAATGAGCATGGTGATCAGATCATGATATGAATAAACATAACCGTTTAAATAATGTACCAGTAAGGCCTTTTCACGGACCACCCTGAGAATTTCAGGGGAAGCCCCTTAGCCCCCCCGGCTACATGCCTGCTACTGGCTTGACCTATTCAATTCAACAAGCATACTTTACTTTCCCCTACTGATTTGAAAGCTTCATGTGTGTAACCAAATATGTTATATCCTATCCCTAAATTTGTTATTGCTGATGTTATTGCTGATATTCAGCTGTGTGGAAGGGGCTTTACTCTCATTCAGCCAATGTTTTAGTGGGGTGCAGTACTGTTTAATCCATGCATCATGCATTTGGAAGTAATTTCATGTATTTAAGGCAGAAGAATAGGTTTAGGAACCTACTACTCTATTTATTTATTTATTTGCAATATTTCTATCCCACCTTTTTCAAGCCCAAAGGCGACTCAAGGTGGCTTACAAATTGGCAGCAATTTGATGCCATAACAATCCACAATATACGATTAAAATATTTAAAACAGCATTATAAAATCTATATAAAATCAATACCATATAAAAAACATTAAAAACATATAATAACCAATGTCTTCCTGTTAATCTCACTTTCCAGTAGCATTGCCTAAGCCGTTCCATGTTTCAAACTTACATAATTCTGTGTTTGTCTATTGCACTCCATTTCCAAAGACTTGTTCAAAGAGCCAAGTTTTTACTTTTTTGGGAAGGTCAGGAGGGAGGGGGGCAATGTAATATCCCTAGGGAGGGAGTTCCACAGCTGAGATGCCACCACTGAGAAGGCCCTGTCCCTCATCCCCGCCAAACTGTGAAGAAGGCGGGATCAAGAACAGGGTCTCCCCAGACAATCTTAAATTCCTAGATGGTTTATAAGAAGAGATACATTCTGACAGGTAAGCTATTTTAGCATTATTAAAAGAACTAATAATATAGCAAATACTACTTAGATTTTAGTTACAATTCCTGACCTCACAGTTCTCTTAAACTATGATGGCCAATGTGTTCTTGAGTCAGGGAAAGTTTGCCTCAAAACATTTCCTCAACTTCATATTTTCGTAACATGCTTGCCAGCGATATTACAAAAATTATTGAGTATTATTGCTTTAAAAATAGTGCATTCATAATGTATAACAATCCCTAATTCCTTCATCTTATTTGTTTCTGCACTATTGTGTGTTCAAGGCAGTTCCAAAGCATTCCTTTACTGATCTTAAGGTCTCTATATCATGATGTTTTCTTGGGAAGCTTTGAAGGAAATTTTCCTGCTTCTTGGCAGGGGGTTGGACTGAATGGCCCACAAGGTCTCTTCCAACTGATTCTAGTAAATGTTTTTGCAAAGTTTATCAATTAACTACCTTCAGCTTAAATTATCCCTTTAAGATGAAACTGGTTAATAGATTAAACCTTTGTGTAATCAATGTTAACACTGATGCATACATTACAGAGAAATCAAATTCATAATGGCAGGAACAGTGGAGCTCCTCTGACCTTTACATAGGTTGTTGTGAAATAGACCCCAGAGCACTAGAATATATGCCCTTAAATCAGTGAATAATGTGGGGTCCACCCCAATATGTGAAGGACTTGTACAATATTTGTGCTCATCACCTGCAGTAAATAAGTAAGTAAATAAGTAAGTAAGTAAGTAAATGTACAGTGGTAATTAAAAACAGGCGGTTAAATAATTCAGTAGTTTTCATAGATAAATAGATAGATAGATAGATAGATAGATAGATAGATAGATAGATAAAAGATAGCAAAAAAGTAAAAAAATGACAGGACACATACCAAGTGAAATCTCAAACCATGGAATGCTAGACTTATTTTTTCAGGTTGTCCAAGTTGAAATGAAAGTTCAACTTAGTATTTGGGTAAGATTAAACTTTTTTCACAGTTGCACTATTGGTCACTCCCTAAACAGGTATTACAAATATGCGAAACCATTAAGTAATATTAATAATTGTCAACATAAGACAAAAATAAATGTACTATTGACCATTATAACTGATGCATTTCATTCCAAAGTATAGTCAGCTCTCTAAATTTGTGGATTTGATTTTTGTAGATTTGGCTGTTCACAGATTTGATTAAAATGTTTTCTGCAGATAATTCACTGTGACTCTATAGCCGTGTTTCTCAACCTTCTTAATGCTGTGACCCCTTAATACAGTTCCTCATGTTGTGTTGACCCCCAACCATAAAATTATTTATGTTGCTACTTCATAACTGTAATTTTGCTACTATTATGAATCGTAATGTAAATATTTGATATGCATGACGTGTTTTCATTCACTGGACCAAATTTGGCACAAATACCCAATACACCCAAATTTGAATACTGGTGGGATTGGGGGAGGATTGATTTTGTCATTTGGGAGTTGTAGTTGCTGGGATTTATAGTTAACCTACAATTAAAGAGCATTCTGAACTTCACCAATGATGGAATTGAACTAAACTTGGCACACAGAACTCCCATGACCAACAGAAAATACTGGAAGGGTTTGGTGGACATTGACCTTGAGTTTTGGAGTTGTAGTTCACCTACATCCAGAGAGCATGGTGGACTCAAACAATGATGGATCTGGACCAAACTTGGTACAAATACTCAATATGCTCAAATATGAACACTGGTGGAGTTTGGGGAAAATTGACCTTGATATTTGGAGGTTATAGTTCTGGAGAGGTTTCTATTTACTAGTCACAATTATGTTATGGTGTATGTATTTTTCAGAGCTAGTTTTCCTGAAATATACAGGATCCAAACATAGCCTTTAGAACTGGACATGTTATAAATCCAAATAAACAATTTCAGTAATGATGGTAAATGAGAGCAAAGAAGTCTCTAACATGAAACATGCCAGTGGGTGGGTTTATGTCAAAAATATGCTCTAGCATGGATTCCAGCCTTCTGAAAGGTTCTAGTACAGGCCAAGCAATGAGATCTCCTTATATGACAATCACAATTAGTATAAGCAATATGGAGAGCATGCACAGAGCAGGAATAGGACTGCAAAGAAATGCATCAACTTCCCATTTCTACCTATGGCTTGAGTCCACAAAAATGTCACCTCTTTGCCAAGAGCATGACATCACTACCCTGTCATTAATCCCTGGCTTGTGTTAAAGACTTACAATGGAAAGAAAGCATTGTTCCAGAAAACAGTTGAGCATGCAATGATCTAACTATGAACTTGTTTACCAATTAGATGGCTTTCCAATACCCAAATGCATGTGTCATTAAAATATCCCAGAAACAGAGATAGAAATGTAATAGCAATCATGAGTTTAATTTAATACTTGTATGAAGGAGAAAGGAAGAATTAGTTGGATCATGGCCACTACATGTTAAAAAAATAAAACAAAAACTGAACATGAAGAGACTTGAGGAGAAAAGGAGAAGGTACGTTTTTCATTCCTGAAATCCCAGTAAAATTATATTTAGATTAAGCCAACTTTAGTTTCTGGTCTTAAATACTGAATATGTAATATAAGTAAAGAATGAGCCTTCAAATTGCATATCGAATAAAGGTGAACCTATGAATTTCATAGGTTCTCCTTACAAAAGAATCCTCAAAGGTAGTTTCCCATTTCTTTCCTCTTAGGCATGTTTTAGAACCCAAAAATAGGGAATCGAAAATCTAATGGGGGGGGGGGGGGATTTTTTTTATTAGTAATAGGAAGACTTACAAAAAAATTTCCAAAAATTTCTAAAATGTAACTTAATTACTAACGAAATTCGTTAGTATTTTGGTATGCCAGCGCATGCGCATTCAGATGAGCTTTGGCCTACAACTCCCAGAAATCCTAACAGCTGGTAAATTGGCTGGGATTTCTGGGTGTTGTAGGCCAAAACTTGAATAAATCACACTGAATTCTAGATGGGACTCTCCAAATAGGAAGGAGGGAGCAAAGGAGGGAGGGAAAGAAGAGGTAAAATTCAAACCGAAGTATTCTGACTGGTCCCTGCCTCATGCGGTGCAAACGGACTCTTCTCTGTGAGCCCGGGGAAAAGCCAGAGTTTTCTGCTTGGGTGCACACACATACATATTCTTTGGGGGGGGATTTGCTGCAGAATCTTCTCTATGAGCCCAGGATTCTGCAGCAAATACCCCCCCCCCCCCAAGAATATGTATGTGTGCGCTCCCGAGCAGCAAACGCTGGCTTTTCCCGGGCTAATTTCCCAGGCTAATAAGAGAAGAGCCCGTTTGCACCGCATGAGGAGAGACCAGTCAGAATACTTCTGGTTTGAATTTTACCGTTATTGTTATTACTGCTGTATTATTGCATGTGCATGGATCAATGTAGGTATGACCAGTTGGATTACTTATAATATTAGGCACTTACAGTAGCATTCATTCTATTATACATTAGGTTGGTTTCTCACCCCAATACTCTTTGATGCTTTAGATCCTGGCAGGCAGGAGAGGCAGGGAAGCCTGGAAAAATGTAAACAGAGAGGTTTACTCAGAAGTAAATCCACAAAGGAGGGCCCTTCATCCAAAGTGCCCTCCTTTGCAGATTTACTTCTGAGTAATCCTCTCTGTTTACATTTTTTCCAGGCTTCCAGCCGAAAGAAGGAGCGAGTTTAGGGCTTGCCTTGCCATAATACTTATTGGCAAGGGAGCCGGGAGGGTGGTGAGAGAGAAGGAGGGTGACCCCCCCCCTTACGACCTAATAATGACACTTAAGAAAATCCTGGCCCCCGAAGTTCGAAAAAGAAAGTCCACTTCCTGGTTGGCGTTCCAGGTGCGGAAATACTCGAAAGTAGCATTTCTTACGAATTTGTTACGAAACGAATCATTTTCATAACTTTTTTCTCATGCCTATTTCCTCTGATAATAGGTGACAGCAGTATTTCATAAGCTATCTCATGTGAGGGACAACCACAGCTTTTTTCACAGTATGTCAGGGACTGGCATCATATTAGTGTCCAATGACTAGAACTGTTTCTTCTTCTTTCCTGAAAACTCTCTACAGACTAGCAGCTTGTGGGTCATGGGCCAGCACCATGCGATGGACTACCACTTGGAGTAGGACTGGTCTACAGCACCTTGTATGCCCTGGCAATGCCCTTCACTAGTACTGATCAGTCCCAATCCTGATGTGTGATGGAAAGTTGCTGCTAACTGTGAGAGAAATAAGGTTGAACACTGTGAATGTCATCCACTGCATGACTATCAGCCTCCTCCCAGTAGACTCCAATCAAGGAAAAGCTTCATGAGAACCACCACTCCTCTTAACATTCCCCCAGCAACAGCCAGAATATCCCCCTGGGCATCTTAACCAGGAAATGCCAATTGGATGCCCCCCCCCCCCATGAGGGTCTTCCTCCAGGGGCAAACCAAGAATGGGCAACTTGGAAGTCCATGAATGGACTCAGAAGAGGAGTGGGCAGATCAAATGAATCCTCCACCTTGTGCAACTGTGGAGCAGAACATACAGCTACACATCTGTATGTTTGTCCACAATGTCCTGCCTCATGTACAGAGGAAGAATTGTTTGAGGCTACAGACAATGTGGTCGCTGTTGCCTGTTTTGGATCAAAAGATATTTAGCCACTTGTGCTCCTTCTATTTTTTATCAGTTTTATGCTAATTTATGCAATGCTTTTGATATGAAATAAATAAAGTCTTGATCCTGCTTAGCTTCCAAGATCAGATAAAATCTACTGACAATTATGTACATGATGACGAATTATTTCTTCTTGTTTTCTATTTTCAAGGTAAGTCACAGTAACACTGTGCATGGAGGATTCCTGCTTTTCTTTCCTTTGGACTTAAGAATAGTATATAGATCCTTTCCTCTTGTCCTTTGGATAAGAAAATAAAAATATTTTGTTGTCAAAGGCTTTCATGGCCAGAGTAGCCATACTTTGAAGCTGCCAGGCTACTCAATGCTAATCAAGATGGCCAATGGCAACATTCACACTTGCCTCCAACAGACAACCGTTCTTTCTTCCACAGATATATAAACCCCATTTGCCTAGTTTCCAACAAACCTCACAACCTCTGAGGATGCCTGCCATAGATGTGGGCAAAACTTCAGGAGAGAATGCTTCTGGAACATGGTCATACAGCCCGGAAAGCTCACAGCAACCCAATAAGAATCTTGTTTCCCAATCATGATTAAGAAAAAAAAACCCAGCCTCCTGCTGAGTTTTGGAATTAATTTTTTTTATCCAAAGGAACTTCAGAAGTAATTTGTCAGACTAAATAAGATAACGGAGAGAGAAAGAGAGCTATTAAACGAGACAATCTCAAAAGAAGAGATCATTAAGGCCATACAGGAGGGAAAACAGGGGAAAGCCCCAGGACCTGATGGCTACCCAATGGAATATTACAAGGAGTATAAAGAACAGGTGGTGGAAGTAATGGCAGATCTGTTTAATAACGTAATGACTAGGGGAATAATACCACCCTCATGGCAAGAATCAAATATCATAGTAATAAGCAAACCAGGCAAGGATCCAAGCAGCCCATCGAGCTACAGACCCATTTCTTTGCTGAACAGCGATTATAAAATCTTTACAAGCATTTTGGCAAACAGGTTAAAAAGGTTCTTGGGCGACTGGATCAAAAAAGACCAAAACGGTTTCCTGCCAAATAGGCATCTAAAAACCAACGTAAGATTGATAATAGACTCAATTGAGTATTACAACAAGAACATAAACAAAGAGGTTGCATTAGTACTTGTCGACGCCGAAAAGGCGTTCGACAGGACTAATTGGGACTTCCTGGACATTTTGTTGAGAGAACTAGATGTAGGCTACCAGATAACAAATGCTATCCGCGCAATATACAAAAAACAACAAGCGAAAGTGATAATAAACCAAAAGAAAACTGAAGCCATTAAAATCCATAAGGGGGTAAGACAAGGGTGTCCACTCTCCCCTTTATTATTTATCTTTATTTTAGAAATACTGCTAGCTGACATCAGAGGGGATGAAAATCTAAAGGGGCTAAATTTAAAAAATGAAAAGATCAAAGTTTTGGCATACGCTGATGATCTAGCCCTAGTAGTGGAAGATCCAAACAAAACCCTGGTGAAATGGATTGAAAAAATCGAAAGATTCGGGGAAGTGGCAGGCTTCAAAATCAACAGGGAAAAAACCCAAATGATGACAATAAATATGAGGGAAGAGGGCAAACAAGACTTACAGAAAGTGTCGGGAATGAAGATAGTGGACAAGGCTAAGTACTTGGGTGTCTATTTAACAACTAGAAACTCACACCTGTTTAAAAACAATTACCAACAAAAATGGAAAGAAACAAAAAGAGAGCTAGAGAGATGGTCTAAATTAAACCTCTCCTTCCTTGGTAAGATAGCCACAATAAAGATGAATGTCTTACCCAAGCTTAACTTCCTCTTTTCAACCCTCCCGATAATATCCAAAACCTCTATAATCGATAATTGGAATAGAGATATCTCAAAATTTATATGGAGTGGAAAGAAACCGAGGGTGAAAATGAAAACACTGCAGGAGCCCAAAGAAAGAGGAGGCTTAGGCCTCCCTAATCTTAAACTTTATTTTGAGGCAAACTGCTTGGTATGGATTAGAGACTGGTGTAGACTGGAGGACGAAAAAACCATAAACCTGGAAGGATTTGATTTAAAATTCGGCCTACATGGATACATGTGGTATGATAAAGTCAGAGCAGACAGAAATTTTAACGACCATTATATAAGAAAGCCATTATTAAAAGTCTGGAACAAATATAGAAATAAGCTCCAAAGAAAAACCCCTATGTGGATCTCCCCAAATGAGGCCTTCCAAATTTGAGAACTAGGAGAAAACAAGTGGGTCACTTATAAAGATCTATTAACAAAAACAGACAATAGTTACATACTTAAAACTAGACAGCAACTGAAAGAAGAAGGTAGAGAAATGGGCTGGTTTACATATTTTCAAATCAGAGAAAAAACCAGAATAGACGAAAAAATTGGGTTCGAATCACATTTGGGAGAATTAGAACAGATCCTCATGGGAAAGAATGAAAAATTGGTGACAAAAATATATAGGCTCTTACTAAATCTTGAAAACAAAAAACATTATACGAAAAATTTCATGAGGGAATGGTCAAGGAATGTAGGCTTTAAAATCAAAATGGAGACATGGAAGAATATATGGAAACGCAATATAAATGTGTCATATTCCTACAAATATAGGGAAAATTGGCTAAAGCTGCTGTACCGCTGGTACATGACACCAGCAAAGCTGGCAAAAATGTACAAAAAGACTAAACCGAACTGTTGGAGCTGCAAAGGGGTACATGGTACGTTTTTTCATATATGGTGGTTATGCCAAAGAGCTAAGAGATACTGGTTGACAATTAAGAAAGAAATAGAAAAAATCTTCAAGAAAAGCATAACATTAAAACCGGAAAGCTTTCTCCTAGGCATATTAGATACAGAACTCTCCCCAAAAGAAAAGAAGCTATTTATCTTGCTGACCACGGCGGCAAAGCTAGCCTTCGCCAAATACTGGAAATCTAAAGATTCCCCCTCTAGGGTAGAGTGGCTAAACAAAGTAATTGAGGTATACCAGATGGAGTTATTAACAGAAAGGTTAAAAGAAAAAACATATAGCAAGGAAGGGGCGAACTCTAAGTGGGACTGGTCCCCTCTCCAGGAATACTGCAAAAAGATATGGAAGACAGATCTGAATATGATTTAGAAAGAGGGGAGGGTAAGGTCGACCTCGGGGTAGTAAACTTTGATTGGATGTCTCTTTCTCTCCGTCTCTTAGATAGAATACCAGGCTGACAATTTGCTCCAAAGGAGAAGCGAATTCAAGGGGAAGAAATAGCTGTTCCGAAGTTATTTGTACAGGGAGAACTGTTGAAATTGAATGGAAACAGATTTGTCGCTAAACTCCCAAAATTTTTCTTTCGAGCACAATGTATGTTTTTTCCATGCTGTTTTTTTAACCTCTACCTAGCCCCATCCCCCCCCATCCCTTCCCCCCTCTTTCCACAAACCCCCTGCCATTTTTCCCCTCCCCTTCACCCAAACTCCCGCTTCCCTATATTCTCCCCTTTGTACCCTTTTTCCTTTCTGTATCAAGAAAATTTAATAAAAACTATTTTTTAAAAAATAAAAAAATAAAAAAGAAGTAATTTGTCAGATGTTGACTAGATTTGAGTGATTATGCCTGAGGAAATGAAGAGTCTATCTTGACCTAGAATCGAGCACTTTGGTGAAACTCAGCACCAGTAACAGATTGGCCTGGCCTCTCCCATTGCAAATATCCACTCTAACAAGGAGCCAAAATAGGAGGAGACTGAATGAGCAAATTGCCAGTCATCTTATACTGAGGGATTTATGCTGTTTGTTTTAGGAAACAAATCCAGGTTAATTTAATAAAAAGCAATCCAGATTGGTTTTAGGAAAACAACCCTGAAGAAGGATCAGGAGTAAACAAACAAAGCATGCTTATAACTGGTTCAATATTTACAGATTTCTAAAGGTTCTTTCATTGCATTGAACTCTTAGGTTATTCCCAGAATATTTTTTTTAAAAAAAACAGGAATGAAATTATGTATTAGTCTAAGGCACCACTACCATTGAAAAGATATGATGCATGTTAAAAGTCATTAGGAAAGCAATAGAGGACATTATAACAATAGAATTCTGACCATACATTTCAAGAATTCTGTAATGCAGGTTCCACTGCATTTTAGGAATTTTATAATTTTCATTTTTTTATAATTTTATCAATGAGATTTTTATGCACTGTTGATTATATTTATGTCATTTATACTTGTGTACTGTTGTGTGCATGTGGCACTTGGAGTGCTTCTGTGAGATGCCCCGAGTCTCGCTGGGGAGATGGTACTGGGGTACAAATTACTGAAGTCTCTTCTCCAACTACAAACCAGGATTATACAAAATGCAGCCATAGTCCCGTATATACCATGTATTAATCAAGCTCATGTATTAAGTTGAGAGCAGCCTTGGAGGCTAAAATTATGGATTTTGATATGACCCACAAATACGCTAAAGATTGTTCTATTGAAAGGAGAAATCACCAATGCCACCTCAGGGGATCAACCACTCTTGGCCACTGGCCAGTTGCTCAAAAGCAGTGGTTCTCAACCTGTGGGTCCCCAGGTGTTTTGGCCTACAACTCCCAGAAATCCCAGCCAGTTTACCAGCTGTTAGGATTCCTGGGAGTTGAAGGCCAAATCATCTGGGGATCCACAGGTTGAGAACCACTGATGTATAGTCAGCCCACCTTTAAGTCAATTCCAGAATGTTCAAACATTAGCAGGGCAGAAGAAAATTCATATTTATAAAAACAGAATAAAATATTCACAATATAGATACATGTACTGTTCAAAATTAACTATTAATCTCCTTTAGCCTTGAAAAAGTTATGTCTCAAAGCATTGAAATTTCTAATAGAATAGACAGATTAAGTCAATTTCATTGATTCAATGGTCTATTCTAATCAGAACTAACAATTGGATTTAGGCCAGAGTGAGCTTATACGAATAAATTAGATCATAATTGAATTTACCATGTGCGTTACGGATAAATAAAATATTAGACACGTGTGCACATTCACAACATATAGTTGAAAAGTAAACACTTGGTAAAATTTGTTTAAATAGCTAAACACGAAAGAGTTGCGGTCATCATGATATCTATTCAGCAAAATTCCAAGTTTTCTCATGTTTTACTGAGCACTTCAAGTGCTTGGATCTGAGGATAAAAATTCATTTTTAAAGTCTTCATCTGATGCACTTTTCATAAGGCAAAAAGGTAATTTAATTTAATAAGGTAAATTGCATATGTAAACATATACATTTGCTTTCCTAAAAAGAGAAAAACTATTAACTTTTTAAAACATAGTAACATTCAATAACATGCACAGCCAAATATTGAGTTGCATGTGAAGATCAAAAAACCTGATACACAGACAATCTTATGACACCTTTTTGGAATGTTTTAAAGGTGACTTTTATTTCATCTTGCAAACCTCCAGCTTGGCATACTTTCAATATGCCTGCATGTTTTAGTACTGGGGGGGGGGGGAAGAGGGATGTACCAGTGGAAAGCAGCTTCTGAAACTGACACAGTAATTTCTCAATTTTGCACTTTTTCCTTCACTCAAATATTTAAGGCAGTCCAAGTTTTCATTAAAATCTTGCTTTCTGTTTACAATGGAGCGCTGTGACATTTAAATTTGTGCATACTCAGTGCCATCAGGACTGTTTTTCATTGCAAGGTTATTTACTTACTCTAGCAGTTTGACATTTGAAGTGTTGACTTTCCACTGTGGAAAAAATATCAAAGGCAATTGCTTGTGGGATATGGCAGCTGCCTTTTAGTCATAGAGAGCAGGCTTCTGAGAACTCCATCTTCCTCTAGTCATTCTTCAAGGCATGTTCCTAGTATGGTTTCAATCAAACGTTATTGCCTAATGTACATACCACCTAAATTTAGTATCAAATGGGCCTTACACTCTACACATTTATGATGGGATGATTCCGCTTTATCTCCTATGGCTGCATCCTATGGAATCTTGGAGGTTATAGTTTGGTTAGAGATACTAAAGGAACACTCTTTCTAAGTGTCCCTCCCTGAATTGCAAACCCTAAGATTAGGAACCATATCAGTTAAAGTAGCACCACAACATAAAGCTATTTAGTGTAAAGAAGGCAGATTTTCTGATATGGGAGCTTCTTCTACATCTGTTCCCAGTCAATACTGGAGCTGCAAGCTTTGAATGAAGGTGTTTGTTTACCGATTTGCAGCCCTTTGTCTAGAATACACTTCACTATCCAACATGTTGGAGAGTGGAGCAACTTTGTCTCCTCCCCCCGGAGAAGAGATTGGTTGATTGCGCAGAATGTACTGGAAGGGAGGAGGGGCTGGCATAGTGTGCTGCCAGCCCCTTTTCCCTCATTCTGCTCTGGAGCATCGCCCACCACTCCCGCCCATGGATAGTATAATAATGATCGCTCAAATGGTTTCACATTTGGGGGTCGGATAGGAATTCGCCCACAGGGTTTTGCCTATCCTATACTGTCTATTAGGGGCTTAGATGGTTTGGTTGGCTAGTAAACTAGCTAAGCGTAAATAGTTGAGTTATTCAAAGGTTTGTATACACTTAAGGCACCCCTTAAGGGTGTGGGACATTATGCAAACACTCACCTAGACTGTTAATTTTAGAGGTGAGGTGATGATGAATGTTCCAGGAGCTGGGAGAGTCTAGTCTCAAAAGTTGAGAGAGATTTCTCCTGATGTTTCCCTTACGGGTTGCTCGTGTTGAAATATACAGGGGACCCAGGTAGTATGCCTGAATAGCTGAGGGTAGACTTTAGGAGACGCTACCTCAGCTTGCACACACCAAGTTAAAACTGACACCAACAAGTTAGTTGAGTTACAAGTTAAATAGGTAACTATTTTAATAAAAGTTGCCCAAATTTTGAATCCATATATTTTGTGTCCGTCTCTTTATTTCGGGGGGTTGGCAGACAAATGTGAAAAGAGTCAATTCTTCATCCCTCAAACAAGTTTCAGACTAATCCTTCAACCCAAAGACTCTGCTTTGGTTTTGACATTTAACTCCAGAACCTGTATTGCCAACATTTCACCATGTCTTCAACTTTGCTGTTTCTCCTCCATCTATGCCCACTCTGGTGAAATCTCCAGAAGGATTAAAATGGTTACTTTTAAAATGACATTTTAGTGTTCCAATTACTCAGCCCTGCTATTGGATATTGTTAATGGGCCACAAACTTTTCCAGTAATGTCAAATGTAGCAAAACACAACAACAGCAACATTATTGTATCAATCTCAGAGAGACAAGGTTTTTATCATGTTAAATGAACAACCTTTTTCACTATTATACTTTAAAGCAGATACAATGCAAGATGTCTGAAGTGGTACAAGAATGTGACCCTGGATCTACACAGCATGCAACACCATGACCGGATCTCCATGGATGTTGGGTGATTTCAGATACCGCGAGCACCACGGGTTTGGAAGCCAGTGTGTCTTGCTTTCCAGAAGGCCAAATTAGACACAAATGGAGTAGAAGGCAAAATCAGAGGTTTAGTCTCACTGGTCAGAGAGGATGTTAGTGGATAAAATACTCCAATGTACTGGCATGCCACATTTTTATTTCAATTTGAAAGCTATTCAAGAAACCCACACCAGCTCCTGATTGGCTGAAAAACTGGCTTGCTAGGATCCACACTCAGAGTGACTGGGGATTCTGAGGAACATCATCATTGGTTGGCTTCATGTGATGGGAAATTCAATAAACTGCCATTGGAGCATCTGAAGTGTAAGTCTATTTGGGTGCAATCAAAAGCAATGCAGTGTGGCAATGTGCAATTAGTCCAGTGTACACAATGAATACTTGGGGATGATGACCATCTCAATAGGTGAGTGGTGGTTTGAGGCATGGGTGCCCAATCTTTCCTACAGATAGCCTGATCTTATTAATGGGAGCAGGAAATGGACTCGGGTAGCTCTGATTTACATCCATTGAGTAATTTCCCGCTGTCTCCCAGTCCATTGTGAGGGGACTGTCAAAATTAAAGGTAGGGGTCTTGGATGGATGTGACCAGGTATTCCAGGGTCTTGGATGGATGTGATTCCAGACAACATTCCATAATTTGGGGATTCAATTTCTTAATTCATAAACAAGGGATGATTTTTAATGTAAAGACAAAATGTTTTTAGTAATTTAAGTTAATTTCTAATGTTTAAAACAAACACATAACTAATGTATTGACAGGGCTGCAATGGAAATTGGTTTTTTCAATATTGTTAGTATTTGAATATATTACTGGAGAGCTATTTTTGATAACATAATAAAAATTTCAAATCATGCATAATTCTCAAATTTTATTACTAGTTTCAGTACTAATTTCATCCAGTCTCATATTAAACATAAAAACATTAAAGCAAGTTGTGAAAAAACTGCATATGATGACGCATCATTTTTGGATTTAGAATGCAAAATGCCAATAAAACAAAGCATGTGACAATATCGACTTTGAAAGGAAGATACTTTGAAAATAATATAAATGCAAAAACAGTATTACAAATAATTAGAGACCGTTAAGCAAGAGACAACAGTAAGATATAACCTGGCATCTAAATGCTAAAAGGAACGATGCATGTAGCAAGAAGAGGTATAATATTCAGAACTGATTCAAAATTCGTACTATGCAAAGCTGTACTGCATATGATGTTTTTATCCCAAAATTATTACCGAATTTGTAATTTTAGATATGGTGAGTTCTGTAGCAAATCTGAAGGTACTTTCCAAGGCAAAACAACTGAGAAATGTTTTCAAAATCCAACAGAGTTTAAATAAAATGAGCCACTTTGTTCAAGCATCAACGTGTGGGATGCAATTTAGAGGTAACAGCTGGTTGAAGTAGATTTGGTGGCTAAAACCTATGAACAGAAATAACAAATATGAATCTAGCTGAACAAGCAGTGTAGCCATGGGGTGTAAACCACAAAGTATAAGCTCAGTGTCTTGGAAAGTGAGGAGCCAATGTAAATTTTAGGCCATGGTAATGATATGATCCCAGGACTCAAGAGTATTCAGAGAACATCAAATTCTCAGGAACTTCCTTATGGCCAACTGCTCAGGGTGGCTATGAAGGGGTGCACAAAAGACAGAGGCCTGTCTCTGGGAGAGAGTCATCCTTAGCAGTATCCAGAATTCATAATGGTGTTCTTTTGCACAATGTAAAGACTTACTCCTGGAACCAGTACTGTAGCCAGGATTTTTATATTGGGGGGCTGAGTTTGATTTGGGGGGCTGAGTTTGAGTGAGAGAGGATGTTTCCTAGCAAACCTTTTGTATCGTTATCCCAATACCCCTATGCATATGGGATATATTGAGCATGGTGATCAGATCATGATATGAATACACATAACAGTTTAAATAATGTACCAGTAAGGCCTTCTCCCCCCCCCCCCGGGCTATGACCCTGCCTGGAACAATATTGCTCCTGGAACAATATTGCTCAAGGTTCATGGTATCAAAGATGGTTTCTTCTAGCATGGCTGTTATGTCAAGCTACTCGAATTAATGGAAATTAATTCAAAGACAAACTTGTATTAATCTGGACCAGTATTCAAATCAATCTTGCAGTGCCATTGGCATTATCTGAGAAAATGAACCTTTTGCAGACTTAAGTCTGCTTCTTTAGGCGAATGGTGTGAAGTGCCTACAAACAAACCATATTTGACAAACAGTAGAGATGCAAAACATGTGTGATGGGGTGACAAGTTCACTTTAGCTATGATTATTTGGGGAAACGCATGAAGAAAGATATTGCCTAAAGCCAGGGTGAGTAGATAACCAAGAGTTTCTCAAAATGTCCTCCTCCAGGTGTTTTGGGCTTCAGCTCCCACAATTCCTAACAGCTGTTAAGCTGGCTGGGATTTCTGTGGACCGAAGTCCAAAACACCTGGAGGAGCACAGTTGTGAGAAACACTGAGATAACTTTATGAATAGTGGCAGGAGTTATAGGAATGTTGTGTAATGTTGGCAGGGAACTATATACAAGAGAAACATGAAGTAGCAAACTATTCATGAGAGCTGTTATGGAATTAGGGAATTGGCTAGTATTCTAATATGTGCCAGGAAACCATTGTCTCTATTCAACCCACTGTCAATGGACTGGAATTGGTGGACATATTCAGTTCTGCTTTTTATCTTTCCAACTATCCTTTGTAGTTTTTTGGGGGTGCGGTAAAAGGCCTGCTGTCCTGAGATACAAGGCCACTTCCACACAGCTGAATAAAATCCCACATTATTTGCTTTGAACTGGGTTATATGGCACTGTGGACTCAGATAACCCAGTTCAAAGCACATATTGTGGGATTTTCTGCCTTGAAATTCTGGGATATAGGTCTGTGTGGAAGGGCCCTATTATAGAATACCCAGGAAGGCTGAAGTGTTATGCAAGTGGGGTGTGTACCCCCATCCCTAATATTGAATTTACATCCATAAGAATGCTTGTTGTAATTCTGTGACAGAACGTCCAGTCATGAGTTTCAGCAGATATGATTGTATCAGGGCCCTTCCACACAGCTATATATCCCAGAATAACACAGCAGAAAATCTCACAATATCTGCTTTGAACTGGGTTATCAGTCCACACTGCCTTATATTCCCATTCAAAGCAGATAATGTGGGGGTTTATTCAGCTGTGTGAAAGAGGCCTCAGACAGCTTGGTTGTAAATTGTGGGTTTGGTTGTGTGTTCAGGGTAGAAACTGAATGCATGTAAGTTTTTGTGGCAGCCAGTGGATTTGTGATAGAGTGTGGCACTCCATTGTGTAACTGTATGGTGGTGTCCAGAAAATTAATTTATTCTGTTGATGGTTCCAGGCTGTGATTAATGATAGGATGGAAGTTGTTGAAATTCTGGTGGAATGACTTGAGAGAATGCTCTTCGTGAGTCATAACTTGGACTCATGGCAGTTGCTTCCCAAGTGACAGAGGAACAGACCCCCATTTATCACAATGGCTGTTTCCCAATAAGTGAGGATTGAGGAATCAGGCTGGGATTCACTGTGTAGCACATAATTATGGTAATTACCCATATATATTCCCATACAGGATTCGGGCCAACATTATTATCATTATTATACATGTTTACTGATTCCAAGCCAAAAAAGTATGTGTGGGGGGGGAGGACCATACTGATCAAAAACATTTCATTGGGATAGAGCTTGCTCCACACAGAAGATTAAATGTTGCTAATTACCTGATTTGTGGAGCATCATCAAACTTCACCACAGAGATTCAGAATGTTGGAAGCCAAAAGCTAAAAACAAATATACAAAACTTATCCATTTATAATTTTGACAATGCCAAGCCAAGAAACACATCTGTCGCTGGCACCTTGTGCATCATTCAAGTCCAAATGCTAATGAAAGCACCTGCTAAACATCCATTTGTTTATATTTGTATGCAAAATTAAACTGAAGAAATACTAGATACATGATATTCTATAAATGAATACGTATATTAGATTTTCCACAATTTTTGCTCCATTAAGAATATCTCCTTGTGTCCTGTGATTTGTGTTAGGAAAACTAATTCTTTAAAAGTCAGAATATATGCCAAATGTCTTGAATGCCTTGTGGAGATGTATTCACGTCTTCTTCCTTTTAAAAGTGTAGTCATAATCTTAAAATGGTTACAGGGTTCAGGGAAGCATCATTGGATTAAATATAAGTACTCACATTTCCAGTATAATTCAGTATTTATTTATTTATTTACAGTATTTATACCCCGCCCTTGCCACCCCAAAGGGGACTCAGAGCGGCTTACAGAACACACATATGACAAGCATTCAATACCAATTATACAATTAAAAAGGACAGATAAACAGAGGTAAAGGCAGTTTTTCCCATCTTATTTCCAGCATCTTGAAGGCTGGGGGTGCTATCGCTCCATCTTCCATGCCAAGGAGCCTTCCTTCAATGTCCTTAAGGGCGCTTTTATTTCCACCATGATAAAAGCTGTACTTATTTTATCTACTCGGCATTTCTGCTTTTGACCTGCTAGGTGAGCAGGTGAGCTGGGCTAACAGCAGGTGCTCGCCCCAACCTGGGCTTAAAATGCTGACCTTTTGATCAGCAGGATTTGTCTGTAGCACAGCGGTTTAGCCTGCAGTGCTAAGCCCGGCTCCTGAGAATCTTTCAGCTTTCTTTGGTGAGAGAGGAATGTTTTACTTCTACAACTATACTTTACACGCCTTTTACCAGGGAGCTACTTGACTCTCAAGAAACATTTTCTTATACAGGTACAGTGTTCCCTTGCTGTTTCATGGTTTGTTTCACGCAGACTCGCTGTTTTGCAGGTTTTTGAAAATATATTTTTTAAATATCAAATTATTTATATCCAGTGGAGGCCAGGGACCCCAGAAGTGCGGCATTCATTTTTTCCAATTAATCTATATAAAAAATTGACACAAGGGACCTTTGGTTTGAAAGAAAATTATATACATATCAATATTTACAACAACATATACAACATTAAGGCATTTTATCTGATTTTCACCCACCCCCAAATAACCCCTTTCAACATCCAGTATTCTCTAACCAAGATTCAAAGAACGAATTAAGGCTTAAAGAGGAGAGTGAAAGAGGAAAAGAGTCAAATCCAGATCCCACTTCTTTAATAAACACTGAAAATGCTATAGTGATTAGCAAGGTGGCCATTCTTTGTGAAAGCAATATATTTTATAGCAGGTGATACGTATCAGTTAAGAATGATCAGTGCTATGTGAGGTTGAAAGGTAGCCATCCTATGTTATGGCAAAATGCTTCTTTAGAAGTGGAATATACTATTCTGGCCTAAGGGCCCTTCCACACAGCCCTATATTCCAGAATATCAAGGCAGAATATCCCACAATATCTGCTTTGAGCTGGGTTGTCTGTGTCCACACTCAGATAATGTGTGATTTTCTGCCTTGATATTCTGATATAGGGCTGTATGGAAGGGCTTTCTGCCTGCAAAACACGGGTTCTTTCTCTACATATGAGCAAAAAACCACCTATGACCCTGATAGGTGGAGACCTAGCATGGCTTCCTGTTGTTATAGAGGAATTTGCAAGCTTATTTCAGGTCTTCAATAAGAGAAAGGTTCAGGTATAGACAGTACTCCAACCAAAGTTACTTAAGGCTAATATTGACTGGTAAAGCCCCAATGTTAGCAGTCTTATTCATTAGTATTAATACTACTGCAATTATTTTAGATGCCTAGGGGATTAGCAATAACCATACCATTATAAAAGATGGGGGAAGATTTAATCCATCAAATGAAAGACCTGTTCATCTCTTAAGTATTTTAGTAAATTATATGATGCTCATCTTTGTGACAAATCAGTGGATTGGTTGAAACATGAATACAATCTAAAGCTGTAGATCCAGCCTAACTGAATTAGAAACAGGATTTAAGGCTAAGCAGTCAACCATTGATAAAGGGCTATTGCTCTAACATCTTGTGGAGAAATATTATTCAATATTTATGCAGGTTTTATGGATTTTAAATCTGCTTTCAATCTCATCCCACAAAATAGACTATGGGAAAAATTAAGTGGTATGAATGTAGATGGATATCTCTTTATTTTCATTCATAGTCATGGAAGCACATAACTTCAGATTGTGTAAGCATCAGGAAAATTTAACAGAGCAAATTCAGACCTACAGTGGAGCAAAATAAGACTGTGTGCTTACACCCATCTTACTGAATTTTATATTAATGCCTTAGATGAAAGCATGAAGAAGGTGTGTACCTATCCACTGAAATGGGGAAATGTGTCTTTTGAAGGGGTTTTTTTTTTGCATGCCAATGGCACGTTTCTACTTTTTCTGTCTTGCTTTGGATTAAGACACTTGCTAAGAACTCAAGGGTCTTGTAAAATTGGACATCTGATAATCAATTATTCCCAATCTATTTTTTCAAGGAAAAAGTAAGGCATAAGTGGTAGTTTGCAAATTAGAATAGATAGCATTCTTCAAATATATGGGTATAATGTTGCACATTGAACTTTTCTTATTTCCAGCGCTTTTGCAAATGCCCCCAAAAAATCAAAGTTATCACAAGATTCTTCTATGGGAAAGGAGGACAATTTATCACTGCAACTACCCTGATATTTATAACCATGCTTATTTCCCAGCTTTCATATGGCTTCCTGATGTGTACCAATTAAAATATTACTCCTTTTGAAATTTTAGAATGTAGCAGTCTACTTGGATAGTGGGACAAATTGTGACTGAGGGCTATGCATAGATCCCTTAAATCTACTACTGGTTGAAATTGATTTCTCTTCCCATTATATCTAACTTCGCAAACCCTTGAAGACAATATATCAAATAAAATGGGAGTCCATGCTGCAAGAGAAGTGGAGGAGCTTGCATTCTAAGCTAGATCCATCAAATCAACAGCCGAATAGTGAGTCAACACATTGGTAGATTCAATAGCAGGACTGAGAATAGGATTTAGGCATATCACTGTTGGAGCATGGTCAAACTGTCCATGGGCTTCTAGAAATGGCAATGAACACTAGGAGAATCCTGCATCTCCACTGTAAAATTAATGCCATTTGCCATCATTATAATTGTCATTGTTCAATGCTATGTGTTCATGGGAACTGTAGTTTTACATCTTTAGCCTCTTTTTACAATGAGTGCTAATGGTTCATCTGACTACAAATCCCAGGATTCCATAGCATTGAACCATGGCAATTAAATCTTAGAAGGCAACTTTTCTAAACTTCTGGACCAGACATCACAATGCTTCTCACATTGCTTTTGGAACACTCCTGTGTTCCAGAATTAGGTTTTTTGTTGTGGAAATAACTGCTGGTGTTGGATTAGTCTAAACTTTAAATGAGCCATCTCACACATAACTTGGCTATCTCTTTTAAAGATCTCACTAAAACTGAAATGTCCCACTTATATTAATTCATAAGTTTCCCCAGATGGCTTCCTCTGCCTCTTACATTCCATGGCTTAGTGAAAAGGCTCCTTGAACATTATTTCAATCCATCAGCCCTTGTGACTTCAATGAAAACTAAAGATAGGCCCAAACACTGTAGATTCCATGCCACCATCACACTCGGATCACAATGTTCTCAAACCAAGCATGATAACACTCAGGGTGTGACTTGAAGGCTGAGTAATAGAATGTTTAAGGATTTGTAATTCCCCCAAAATCCCAAGTATCCTAAAGAGATATTGATTTGCTTTCATGCAAAATTATATTTTCTGTGGTTAATTCATAAGATGGCTAAAATGGAGACGTTGTTATAGAAAAATCAAATCAACCAACCAAAAATTGGATTTTAAGTTAATTAGGTTAGAGACAACCTATTCATGTAATATCCCAAAGACACCCAGAATCACTCCTCCTGGGGCTTTCATTTCAAGAAGATTTTTTCATGATCATACTTCTCCTAGGCATGCTCTTCAAAGCTAATTCTAGCCATCCTGTTTGCCAAAATAAGCACTTGTGCCCTCACAGCCAAGCAAGCTGCAAATGATATAACATGAAGTAAGCCAACTCTTCTTCTGTCCTTTCCTGACTTGAAGAAAGGAAAACCCACAAAAATCCTTCTGAGAAACATTCTAGAGTAGCAAATGCCAGCCACCATTTCTTTCCAAGGTTTTACAGCCAAGCCAGGAGCATGCAATGAAAGTAATTTCATGTACTGTGCAGATTAAATGAGGCCATTTGATTTCATCAACAGCTCTGAGATAAGAGGCATTTGAAATCTATGAATGGAGAGTTGAAGTTTTGATCTCATCACACAAGTATGTTATTGGCCATTATGTTTTTACTGGCCATTTTAATGGCAGAATCTCAAAGCTAGTCCATGCTCACTCTGACAAACATAAAGCGAAATTAAATCCCTTGACTTGATGATACTGCTAGGTTTTTGGCTGTGGCTCATCCAGCCTGAAAAAAAACCCTGTGCAGCTGTTGAATAGGAGAGCCTTCTAAGTTACAATTACAGTTTCATTTCCAAGGTTCCCAAGAAGTTGTCAGATCCACTTTATATGCACTTTTAAATAAAAGGTAGTGCTTTAAGTTCCAATTTCTAAGCAATGTATAGTAATTATCAACTTGTCTTTCAAAATACAGAATCTTTAAAACATCTGGCCTGTGGTGCAAAATATACTCTTATCCCCAACACCTCAGTAGAACATCAAAGCAGCAGCATGAACCAGGACTTGGATCACATGGCATTACTTCTCTACCATTTAGTGAGACTACAGGCCTTTCCACACAGCCATATAGCTCAGTATATCAAGGCAGATAATCCACAATGACTGCTTTAAACTGGATGATCTGAGTCCACACTGCTATGTAATCCAGTTCAGTGTGGATTTTATACAGCTGTGTGGAAGGGATCTACATCTCTGTAATTTTGAAAGTAAAGTAACAATGAAAGATATGCAGTTTTAAAAGTTAAAACATACAGGTGTATCATGATTGACTTGCAGTTCATTCAAAATGCATAGTGAAAGGTGCCTGGATGACTCCCAACACAGGCTGCCTTTTGGAGAGGACATTTCCCAAAGTATCCCTTGAATATTGCCATGGCTTCAGAGACCCTGCAGAGGCCGGCTCTCTGGAAAGAAGCTGTTGTCACTGCAGCTAGCATGTCTTGTATGGCATGTGCCTTTCTTGGGTTGTGGTGCATGGGTATCCTGGGTGGCCAGAAGTGTTTGCCACTATTTGTTAGCACAGTCATTGCCATTGATTACCACTTGTGCAGGGTAGTAGTGATTGGATATGTCCTTGCACAGCAGCAAGGAAGTCAAAAGCCAGTTTGCCCCATACGTGGGGTCACATGGGGAGTCATCATCACTGAACATGTTCATGATGCCCAGGATGATGGCGATTAACGAGAATATCATGCAGGTGATAGAAAAATTTTTAAAAATCTGAAAAAGGATGGGAATTGAACAGCATTTTCTGAAAGGTAGGTCACGCTGCTGGCTGTCATCATGAACAGAAACAGTCCACACCATAACATTTTGTTGGAACTTTTTTGTGGGTAGAGCTCTAAACTCCGGAGCTGGCTGCTTGATGAGAGGCAAAAGCTCTATATTTCACATTTTGCGAAACCGCTTGATTTGGGCCACTTCTAGTCCCAGTTGTTCACTTCTTCATGCATTCTTAGCTCTCCACCCTCATGGGCACAGCTATACATGTAGAATTGCCATGAAAACCTCCATACCCACCATAGCGCCATTCATTTTTATGCAACTGTGTTCTGGAATGAAGCTGGATGTGGCTTAGACCACTAGTGACATCTGCAGAAGGTGCAGAAGCCTTCACCATTATGTTTGGTTTGGTAGATTTCCATCTTCTCCATCTTAATTTCTGTACTGCTGACATTCCTTTCTTTCAGTGGCCTTATTTAGAGGTGACGTGAAACAAAACCTGAGGACAGAGCCATGTAGGCTAAATTAATTATCAACCAAAGAAATGCCTGGGTAAATTGGAAGCCAATGTGGTACAGTGATCATTTATTTCAATTTCCCAAGTAACCTGAATTATCTTTCAGTTTAAACTGAGGACTGTGAAGGGATGTATCCTCCATGAGCAAGCTAGGAAAACAATGACATACATTCACAATATACTGGGTGGCATAACATGATGGAAGATAAAATCTTACTACAATATTTAATTGTATTGGGGGAAAACCATCCTGCTTCCTTGGCAGATACTGGCATAATTATTTTCACCTTATTTGGATTGCATTTTGCGACTTTTTAATATCCTCTAATGTACTCTATTCATTCTGTCCCTGAAAGCTGGAGGTGCTTCATATTTACAGATAGGTCTTGCCTCCATAAAAGAGAAATATTGGCCACAGTTAACGTGATGACACACATTTCAGGCATCAAGACTAGGAATGCTCTAAAAATGTTTGGTGTCGTCTGTAATTTTATAGGTTCTCGTAATTTCTTTTTTTCCTCATGCTCATGATGTGTCTTCCAGTGTAGATGAGTCATTCACATTTCCCATGTTGTTAGATTCATAAAAGAAATAATGCAGAACCAGAACTTATTAAGAAAAATAACTGCAAAGAGCAACCTAGGAAAGATTTTTTTTAAAGTTTCTGGTGAATTGAAAGTCAAGGATTTCATTCTAATTCTTGGTGTTGCTGCTTTTTAAAGTATATTATTAGGGCTCCCTTTATTAATAGCACATTAAAAAATTATATTCTAGGTATAATCTTTTGATTCTTTCAAAAGAACAGTCATGCTAATCTCTTGCAGCATAAAAAGAGATAAAAAGAGAGAAAAATATGGCAAGAATATGGCATTTTTATTTTAGCATGAGCTTTCATGGATTCAAAACCACTTCTTTGGATCCGGTACCAAAGACTTCATTGATTGAAGCCGCTATTGCATAACAGTCCTGTTATGTATCACAATCATTGCTCATGATACATAATGGGATGAGCACTCTCTTCATGCAAGAGCACAGATTTAACAATCTATGATCCCATGATCATACTACAACAACAACTTTATTTATACCCCACCACCATCTCCCATAGGGACTCGGGGCCGCTTACAAATAGCACACAATGGTGCCATGCAACATATAAAATACAATATGTCAGCATTAAAACCAATAACACATTTAAAACCAAACAGATAAAATTAGCAAGAGCAACAGAATCAATAAAATATGCCAATAGATGTACATTTCTGTTCTATAATTTTATTTTATATTTTAGAGCAATTTAGTCCACAACCCCATCTGCAATATACCTGCACAAATTTTTTGTTCTATAATTTTATTTTAATTTAATTTTTAGAGTACAGCTTTAATGGATTGGTGCCCATGATGATAACAGATTGATCTGTTATCATATTCACTGAGTTGAAGCCATTGCAATGCCATTGTTAAGGGTTTTTTTTAATGTCAGGAGCAACTTGGGAAACTGCAAGTCATTTCTGGTGTGAGAGAATTGGTTGTCTGCAAGGCCGTTTCCGAGGGGGCACCCAGATGTTTTACCATCCCGTGGTAGGCCTCTCTCATGTTCCCACATGAGAAGCTAGTGCTGATAGATGGGAGCTCATCCCACTTCCTGGATTCAAATCGCTGGCCTTCCGGTCAGCAGTCCTACCAGCGCAAGGTTTAACCCATTGTGCCACCGGGGGCTCCATTGTTAAGGTAAGAGACTAGGATGAGAAAATGGGGTTTAATACCCCATTCAGCCATGAAGTTCACACTGATCTCACCATTTTAACACTATATCATTATAATACCATCATTTCATTTTAATTGCTGTGGCTGCATCCTGTGGAATCCCAGGGTTTGTAATTTAGTGAAATCCAAGAGTAGCTTTATGGTGAAGTCCTAGAGAATTCTAAATATTTTACAAGACTACAAATCCCAGGGCTCTGTAGAGTGAAGCCATGCATTTAAAGTGGGAACAAAGTTCTATAACTATGTAGTACATTTTATTGATTAGCCCATTGGCCGTATCAAAATATAACTATGTGATGTGAACGAAACCATTGTCTCTCACCTTAACCTTTCATAGGATTGTTATTATTTGCTTGAACAAATTGTCAAAAATAATTGGGGGGGATTTATGTAGAATAAAAAGCTAAACACTCTTTTCATAGAAGATTTACACATGTCGGCATTGGTTCCAGAGTTTTGCCCCTTTTAAACTTGAAGCAAACCATGTGGAACACTGTACAAGCAAAGCACTTAGGCTACTTGGCAGTACACTTAATACAGGCCTGTACATGCAAAGGTGGGGTGAGCTGTCTTCCTCCTGACTGCACAGGCATTAAGATTTTTCATCATTCACAGAGATGTAACTACTAGAATCAAACAAACTCTTTCCAGAATCCAGACATAAATATTGTTGTACTAACAACCCCAATTATGTGTATATCTTGACTAGCATGGCAAAAAGCATTATAGGGGAAGAGACTTATTGATGGCCTCCATGGTCAGAACACTCTTGCATGTTTAGATCATTTCAGTGTGATCCACCTTTCCACCCTCAGCACAGTGTGAGTTTGCACCTGGGCTGGGTAGGAATTTTCCCTGCTTTAGCTGTTTTTTTTGTACCCCGCCCTTTGCCTACCCCATATTTTACCTAAACAGTGGTGTCACTAGGGTCGGTGTCAGCTGGTGCAATCCCTCATGCTGTCACCCCCATGGACTTTCTCCCATACCAAACCACACCATGATAACTAGTTAAAATGCCAGAAAAGTTGACAAAATTGGTGACTGTAAAAAAATATAGCAGCAACAAAAAAAACAACATTGTGTGCTTATAACATGTTCAGATAAAACCATGTGGCTCATGGTAATAACAATAGTAATTTAAGTGTACATTGTATTTTAGGGCATCTAATTATGGCCTGTATGTAAATCTGACTTGAATGCCCTCTGGGGTGTGAAAAAAGGGGTAGAAAGGTCATAAATAAACAATGACACTGACCAAAATGCATAAGCATTCAAATTTCAGGAAGTAAACTAACATAGAGTTTTAGCATTCTGAGCATATAGACACCGTACATGGTGAGGGCAGACATCTTACAGATTGCCCTAGAAAAGGTCTGGAAAGTGTGGGTTGGTACTAGGAGTGAGGAATTAGCCTGTGCATGGTGTGGCAGTATACCACATGACAATGATTAGGTTTGCAACATGTGCTTGCTATTAGATTCCGCATTGCAGTTGGATAGCCAAGTATCCAACAAGGAAAGCAGCATATGACATGGCCTGCTCTGGGTTTAGTAGAAACAAAAATATTTTGTGGAACAAGAATACAGGTGTGAAACATTATGTGGGAGGGAATTTGTGAGTTATAGACTAAAGTGGGAAACACAAACTCCCAAGGACTTAAAATGATTTGAAGAGACATCTTATCTGAAAGATATATTGTCATACTTTTTCAATGCTTTGGACCAGGCTCAGCAGCAGTTTTAATATCACCCCCTCTGCTTTCACCTTAGATCTCAAATGAAATGTATTTCATAGTCTAAAGAGACAGAAAGATTCAAGCAGTTTTAGATTACTTTGGAAGGAGGAATCATTTGCAGAATTTTTGGCTGGCTCTGGCAAATAAATATTCAGATGTTTATTGTATTAAGTCAATGGACCATAATGATTATCCTTATGGATAACCTTATTAGGCTAGTGAAGCAGTACGGTTCAGAGCTCCCAAGTAACCAGTTAGAAGTAGCATCATTTATTCTCTTTTATAGTAACAAATATATAACTGTATGGCATTTGTAACTTAATAGATGATAATGTGATTCCTTTTGTGATATCTGTAACTTTTAGTTACTTGTACAGGCTCGAATTCTCAATCAGTTGCTTTGTTAAGTATACGTACTTAAAGTAGGTTGGAGGAGAGCTATGATTACTTTTGAGCAGTAGTTCCCAACCTCTGGTTCGTGGAACACCAGTGGTCTGCAAGAACTAAGATATGATTTGTGGCCTCACCATTACTACACCGAGCGACTGGTTTTGTGAAACCCACTTATAGTGCCAATGTTTATTAAATATGATTTTATGTGGGCTAGCCGATGGCGATTACTGAATGGTATATGTTCTGTATCAGAAACTAGAAATGATGTGGTCTATCCAATGCATTTTTCTGAATCAGCACCCTAAATAACCAAACCGAAACCCTTTTGGTACTAATGTTGGAGAGTGGTCCCTGGTCAAAGTGGACTCTGGTCCAGTGGTCCCTGGTCAAAAACAAGGTTGGGAGGCTCAGTAAAGTAACTTGCTTTTGATATTTAACATGACACCACTTTAGAGGACCTACTAACTATATTTTCATTACTTTTAGAAAGTAACTTTTCAAGTTTGGCAGAGGTTCTCTTTCCCCCACACAGAACCCAATTTGAGTTTTTCAAAATGAATTTTTCTCCTTGCCATTTGCTCTTGACAGATGCTGATTCTGAATCTTGTTCTATGCCATACAAGATGCCACTTCGTGTCATATAAAATACCAATCAATCAGTCACTTTGTTTATATTTTACATTTTCCCCAAGAGTAAGACTCAAGATGGTTTACAGAATAAAAAGAAACACATATAGCTAAATACATACAAAAGTTAAGACTAAAATAATATTAAAATTTCTATAGCATTAAAAACATTTAAACATTAACTGAAAAGCATTTTAAACAGGACAGCACTAAAACATGGTGCATAAATCTCATTCCTTTCACAGCACAACCTGATTATAATTTTGCGCATGCAGCATTATTATGAGACCATGCAGCTGAGTCATGCTTGCCAGCTTTCTGACATATAGGTCGTTGCAGTGAATATTGCATGAAGTATTCATGAGATTTCTGAAATAGCCCCATATGGATGCCAGAAATATTCTTATCTTGACAAGCAACTAACTCTTGTCAACAATGACATAAAAATTATACTAGACATAAATTCTGCTAAAAAAAAGTTTACTTCCACCCACACAACAAATTCCAGCTCTTAAGCCTCGATAACAGAAAGGCTCACTAGGTTTTCACCCTATAATCATCCCCATTTCCCATGGAAAATGCAAAGAAATGTTAAACCTTCCATTCACTAAAAGGGGTGGCTTAGGCATTTTTCGTAATGTTAAGAAACTCATGAATATGTGTCCATGTTTATTCAAAAAGATGGCTTTTTTATGGATGGTTAGTTGCTTGAGTGATTTGCTTTTATTTATTTCTTGTACACCTTCCCTTTGTATCTGCTCTCTACACTGACAATAAGATTTTTTTAAAAAAACCTTAAAGACCACAATCCCATACTGGGTTTGTGTTGTGTAGAGTACTACAGGCAATAGTAATGTGTTGATTGTGTTGTGACAATGTTGCAGAACTGAACCACGACATCAAATGTGCATGCACATCCATGTTTAATGTGCATTGTGCTTCCATGCACAAGGACACTATATGCACACCTCCACTTCTGCAGCCTTGAACTGAATTTGTCTGATCCATGTTGGACAAAAATATACAGTTGCTTCCATAAGAAAGCTATGCATGTGGTAAGACACCAACAGGACTTCACACAATGTGTTATAACGATATTAAAATATATTAAAAGGATCCTATCAGAATTAAATTTAAAAGCATTTGTAATGCACTATTAAAAGCTTCTTCCTCAGAAGCCAGAAAGGTGTCAAAAGCCCTCTTAATTATGTAGATTGGCAATAAGAAGGCTATTTTAGAAAATAATTCCTCAACCTTAACCACACCAACCTATTATTCTTCTAGTCACATTATTGTAGATGGTGGATTACCTACTGGGTTGAGAGAACCTTTGATACTGTACCTCTCTTCAATAGCGCAATTGTGCCACTTGCCATTCTGTGGTCCAGTGTTCGTACTTACACACACACTCAAAACCCTGCCTTCTTCCACTACTGTGGTTCCTTAAATAACTTTTTTATTTTCAGTGCAATTTCACAATTTTAGTGTTAAAAACAATTCCAGTATTAAGAAGAAACAAATAAAAGAAATAAAGTTGTGTATAAAATAAAAGGAAAACAGCTAACTTGGGAATAGCAGAGGATACTCCCATCTTCTGGTGTCATTTTATTACCAGCGTGCTAGCACAGAAGTGGAAAGAGCCCATTTCACCAAGGAAGGGGTGATGGGAGCCTTACAGGATTGGGAAAACCATGTGGAAGAAAGGTATGATTTGTGTGATAAGGTCCTCAGAATAGTAAGGTCCTCAGAATAGTAATCAAGAAAGCCTTCATTTGTGTCTTCACTAACCTTTCCTGTGAGGATGCTGGAACTGAAGGAGGAGCTTCCTCTGAAAATCTTAAATTATGGGCAAGCTGATGTGGTGAAGTAAGACCTTTAAAGAACTGGGAAGACCCCAGTCATCATCCACTTTTTAGTTCACAGCCAGAATTTTAGTAACCAGTGAAACTGTCACAACAAAGAACTTTGGTCTTACTATAACTGGTCATACTCAACAATTTGGCTAAAACGTTATGGACATGCTAAAGTTTCCAATATTTTTTGAAGTCAATCCCCTTGTTAACCATGTTAAAGTAATCCAGATGTTCATTTGCCCTTGAAATGAATATGACCTAAAAGACAGTTCATGGAGATGGTACACATTGTGTTAGAAACAATTGAAATGAAGTAGATGCTATGATCAAAAGGGTATCTCGAAATGGCAGATATGAAGGTCTGTGTAAAACTAAAGTGGCATGCTGCCTAATCAAGGTTTTCTTTTATTGATGTGTATTTCAAAATATTCTGGGTTCATCTATAACTCATCTTGAGCTGTCTAAGTCACTTACCCAGCCCCAGCCCTAAACTACAGACATAGGATCTCTCTTAAGTCTGAAATGACTTGAAGGCACACAATAACAGTCCTAATTAACTTGACTATCTCATCAGCCAAAACAGGCCCACATCACTGAAAAAGTGGTAATTTTATGCTGGTTAGAATTGTTCTTAATTTTAAATATTGTATTGTTCTTTCATTTTTTGCACTTTAAATAAGATATGTGTACATTGTTCAGTGTGCATACGAATGTGTTCATGGTTTTTTCAAACTATAGTCTAGCTTCCCAATACTCTGAGGGACTGTAAACTTGCTCTCTGCTTAAAAAGTTTGGGGACCCCTCATACAGACTCATGTTTATGTAGATCTCATGTATAAGTCAAGGGCAAGTATGGGAACCAGAATTATTTGATCTGGACCATATCTACGCTGATTGTCATTCTGCAGAGAGGGAAAGCATCAATGCTGCCTTAAGAGGGAAAGGCATCCATGGCCACTGTCACCATTTCTCTATTCAGACATTCAAAAAGGCCAAAAGCGGTGCCATGGTGGGGAGATTCAGTGCTTCTTTTAGGTTTTTCCAGGATGGACTAAGACACTTGTGCCTTCCAGGTGTTTTGGACTTCAGCTCCCAGAATTCCTTGCCATTGGATAAGCTGGCTAGGCTTCTGGGAGTTGAAGGCCCAAACATCTGGAGGGCCACAAGTTTGACAACTCTGGGCTTATAAATAATAATAAATAAATAACTTTATTTTTATACCCCACCTCCATCTCCCCAAAGTGACTCAGGGTTAAAATACAGGTTAAAATCAAGCATAGAAAATACAATCAACAACAAAAATCAACAAGACATCACAATCAGACAACATCATAAAACCAATATCATGGCTGAACAACAAATGATGGGTTTGGGCTCATGATTCCTAAGTGCGATGATTCCTATGTAGAGCTGAGGGAAAGTGTGACACTCGGAGGAATGGGCTAGGAGGCTAATGCCCTTAAACTATTAAAGTGTTAGAAGTGCTACAAAGGGACCAAGCTAAAGTGCAGGAACGTAGATAAGGTTGGAAATTCTATGGCGAGTTGCCTAGTCAAAGGCACAATGGAACAACCAAGTTTTTAATTCTTTGTGGAAAATGGACAGAATGAGCGCCTGCCTGATCTCCCTAGGGAGATCTCCCTTCTCTTAGTGCTCACCTTTCAAAACTCTACTTGGGGAAAGAAATAGTTCCTTCTTTTAATAAAAATAAAAGGGTAGTACTCACCTGAGGTCTAGGCAACATAGTTTTGATGGGTTCAGGACCGTAGCCAGGATTTTGATTCGAGAGAGACTGAGTTTGATTGGGGGGGGGGGCTGAGTCTGAGTGAGAGTGGGTCTACCCTAGCAAACCTTTTGTATCATTATCCCAATATCCCCATGCATATAGGATATATTGAGCATAGTGATCAGATCATGATATGAATACACATAACAGTTTAAATAATGTACCAGTAAGGCCTTCTCGTGGACCACCCTGAGAATTGGGAGGGGGGGTTAAGCCCCTCAAGCCCCTCCTGGCTACATGCCTGGATGGGTTGATATTTTGACTAAAATTTCTAGACTTAATACGGTAACTTTCAATTTAGTCTGTTTTTTCTTTAAAATAGAAATGGAACAGAAATATGATTGACAATAAATTTCCTTTCAGATTAATATCACAGGGGGGCCTTGATATCTGCCAGGATTTGGTTCAAGGACCTGCCATGCACAGTTAAGTTCCATTATATACAGTGATGTAATAAAATAGTGTCCCTTATATAAAATGACAAAATCAAGGTGTGCTTTAGGAATTTTTGAACATCTTTGCATGTTTTCATTTCATGGATGGTTGAATCTGTGGAAAAATAATCTAAGGATAAGGAAGGTTTGTGGTACAATCTACGCATTTATGCTGTTCTTGCTAGTATTGGAGCAATGAAATGGAGGACATGAAATAAGATGGGGAAATGATCAGCATGTCCAGTTTTATGTTTCTTATGGAGGGCATTGCCTTTAGGGACCATTTTGCAAATATAAAAATATTATTTACTGCAAGGTATAAAATACAACATGCAATAATTCTGCATAGTTTTTAATACTGAGTGTTATCTGACCTAAACAAAATGTTTTAGTGTAATTTACTTTCTTTCTTTATTTTGGATATCTTTCCAACATTTCCCCACCCAAAGCTAGCCAATTTCAACAAACACATTTCAACTCAAGGAAGATGAAATACTTTAAGTTATTCTTTTCAAGTTTAGTTACTGCTATTAGCTTCAAACACACTTGCTTGATTTCTTCATATTGAAGTCAGTGACCCAAAGTGATATTTGAATTTTTTAAAAAATCAACACAAACATATCTTAGATTTTGGAACACAGAAATTGCCTGAAGAAAAATGTTGGCATGACAGCAGATGCAAACTCATCTTAGTAATATTTGCCAGGACATTTGATAGTGTACGTATTAGAGGCACACACTGAGAGAGATGGGGAAACAAACTTCCATTTCGATGTGTTTATGAGAAGGGGGAATGAGTACAAGGTTAAATGGGTACAATCCATTGACATCAACAAATTGTACCATTTCATTGTAATTAAATATCTCATGTTTTTAAAATGAGCCACCCACAGACCTTTGGTTCTTGGAAGGTCTCAAAGTATAACAATTAAATAAAATCAATCAACCAAACCAGGATCTTGAGCCTCAATAAAGTTTTGGAAGACACACTCAACAATCTGTTACTCATTTTCCCTCCAGTGTTATTAGTATCCCACAAGACATTATTAGTTAAACATTAAGTCAGTGCATCTTCTGGAACAATGTTTCCCAAACTCTGGTCACCCAGATGTTTTGGACTTTTGTTCCCAGAAGCCCTGGTCATTAGCCAATGCAGCTGAGGCTTCTGGGATCTGAAGTCCACAACATCTGCAGGATTAGAGCTTGGGAATCACTGCTCTAGAACATTGCCTTCAAGAAATTAGATTCTTAGACGGAATGTTTTTATATATCGATCTAAATGTTTCATTCACAAGGGAATCAACATATTTCAGATGGTGGAACTCTCATCCAACTATACCACTCTTTCTCCTACATATAGCCAGCTGAGTATTTTTTGTGCCACCTCACTCCTTTTGGTAATAGAGAGTGAAAGTAATTGGCTTTATCTATCTTGTGAAAAATGAGCCAACAATTGATAACCGCAGTAGGGTAACCAGCACTTCTAAGCAACTTCCTTCTTCATATATAATATTCCTGATGCCTACTAGGCTCTTAATGTTTGCAGATTTACTGGGTTGCTGTAGTTTTTTCAGGTTGTATGGCCATGTTCTAGAAGCATTCTCTCCTGATGTTTCACCTGAATCTGTAGCAAGCACCTCTGAGGATGCTTGCCACAGATGCAGGCAAAACATCAGGAGGGAATGCTTCTAGAACATGGCCATACAACCCAAAAAACCTACAACAACCCAGTGATTCTGGCCATGAAACCTTCGACAATACTTTGCAGATTTAGTTCGGCTATTTTCCCTATTGCTGACTGGTTTCATCTAAGGTATTTTGCATAGAGGACTAGTATTTCTCCTCCTCCTCCATTGGATAGGTGGATTGGATGACAATGGCATAAGTCTGACAAATAGCATTGCAATTCACCTTTATGTTCACTGTACTATTGAAAGTCTTTTCTGACCACATAATGATGAAATGAACCCCTAACATCTATCTTTAAACAGTGTAGCTCCTCTAGCAATTTCCAAGTTGCCAGTGAGTACTGAAAGAAGCAGGGACAAATTCAGCTCTTTTCCTGTAGCTGGACATGCGGTGACAGGCATCTGCTCACTCCAACATGAAAAACATAGCTGCAGAAACATAACTACTTCTCTGTAGCTACATCTGCTGATGGAGAATGTCAGACAGTGATTTTTCTTCCATGGAAATTTGCCAAAAACCAGAAGTTAATGGTTTATGGACTTGCAATGGTCCACGGAGCACCACTCTGGATAGCATGAGTAATTTGAAGCTAATCAAGATCTGTTCAAAATCCAGCTTTTATATCTTGTCTTCATTCCCCACCAAAGGGATTAAAAAGCAAAGCTCTCCATATCGATTAAACCCACTTCCTTGAAATTTTTCACCGCCATTATAAATGTAATGGTGTTAATGTAACACAAGGAAAAAAAGATTTAGTTCACAGGTCACTTCTGCATCTTAATGTGGTCTGAGAATGAGAATCTTGCCATAAGACAGTCAGTCCCTGGAGTGTTTTGTGTACACAAATGTGAATATTACCTGGGGAGAATGGAATAACACCTCCCACTCTTATTTCAGTTTAACTAACTTTAATTTAAATTTCAACTCATGGAGGAAACTACTTGTTAAAGAAAATCAAATATTCTTCCTCTTATGAGTTCAAGTGGAAGCTATATAAGAACTTTATAATATTTTTAAAAATCTGACAGCAACAATAATACAATATTCAAAATCAAACACAGCAATGAACTACTTCAAAAAGAGAATAGCCATTTATGGCATAAAAGCTTTCCTAGAAAGAAGCCAACTGTGGCAAGCTCTTCATAAATATCAGTTTATTTTATCTCCCTGCATCCCATCCATGAGGTATGTTTTTCATGTTGCTGCAAAGGCATGAAAGGAGCTTGCCACCATTCCACATAACTCCTGCCAATTATGAAGCAATCTGAATCCTCTTGCTCAATGATACAAATTCCTGTAATAGTGTGGCCTTTACTTTCCACTTTTGTTCTTCCCATCTGCTTTCATTTACCCCTTTCATACCCCAATTTCAGGGAAAGGGTGGAATCACCGGAGTTATGCATTGGATGGAGTTTGAGCTATGAAACTGGCTCATGACTGGAAACACTTTTCAGTATCAGTTTCCAGACCATGAACCCAACATGTGAAGCAATAGTAATGAAGATAGGATATTTGGACTTGTCAGTAATCAAAGTGAAGCCAGGTGGGCAGGCTGGCTCTGCCCTTAAAGAGAAAAAGAAAGCAACCTCAGACAATAGCAAAATGCAGGAGGAGAGTATGCTTCAAACTGCATTACACGAGTCTACACTGAACAATAATGCAGTTCAAACTCCATCATTTGGCAGTGTAGATAGAAAATAGATATATGAATTCTCTTCAGGGTCAAACAAAATCATTTTCTGAATCCATTTCAGAGCAGGATATGGAGTTGAGACTGATATGGTCACCTTAAAGGATGACCTCCGGCTCAACACTGACAAGGGGTTTGTGCCCCTGTTGGTGCTTCTAGACCTCTCAGTGGCCTTCGATATCACCAACCATGGTATCCTTCTGGAACGGCTGGAGGGGCTGGGGATCAGAGGCACTGTGCTACAGTGGTCCCAGTCCGTACCTCTCAGGCAGGTTCCAGATGGTGGCGCTTGGAATAGCTGCTCCTCAAAAAAGGAGCTGTTATGTGGTATCCCACAAGTTGCCATTCTAGCACCAATGCTCTTTAATATTTACATGAAGCTGCTGTGAGAGATTATCCATAGGCATGGGGTGGTGCGTTATCAGTAAGCTGATGACACCCAAATATTTTTCTCCATGCCTTCAAAAGCAGCTACAGATAAGAACAGCATGTCTCCTCTGAATAAATGTCTGGAGGAGGTAATAGGCTGTATGAGGAAAAACAAATTGAAACTGAATCCAGACAAAACAGAGGTGCTTGCCAGCATTGTTATCTATATGGTTTTCAGAAATAAAGCCACTTAAAAAAAGAACATGGTTTTGGTCCAGATTGCCTAAAGAATTGCCTTCTCTGATACAATCTGCCCAGCACACTTAGGTCTTCTGGGCGGCTCCTGCTCCAACCAGCCAGAACTCAACAGACCGCCTTTATCTTTTCATCGGACATCCCACAACTATGGAATGACCTGCTGGAAGAGCTCCAACAGTTAGATCAGATGTCAGAATTTCAAAATCATGTAAAGGACTATCTCTTCTGGCAGGCTTCAAGCCATGGGGACAGGTGGATAAGAAAGAAAATTATTATTATGATTATTATTATGCACGCTAAGATGGAAATCCCACTTTGTTCAGTGTGAATTAACTGCAAATCAATGGGAAGCACTGCTTACTTGCCTGGAAATTATCCCCATATTTATTTGATTTTCATTTCCAAGTAAACATTTAAGCAACCCAAATATAGCAACAATTCTATGCATACTTGCATGGAAATAAATTCCAATAGCACAGGGATATGCATTTGTGGATAAACAGACATAGGATTGCACCGTTATTATTTAATGTCTTCATGTCTACATGGTGAAAATAATGGACTCTCTGCTCAGCTGCTGCAGGGAGTCCACTTGACGCATGTCTGGATTCACAGCAAAAGTGCTGATTCCAACTGTTCACATGAGTCAAGCGATTTCTTTGAGAGCTTCCAAGCTCTACAGTGATCTTGGGGTTTGGGACAGCTGGACTAAACTGGATCTGGCTTGTCCATTGTCCACACTTCCACTGTGTCTCTGCCAGCAAATAGTACCCTGCCAAGGTCTTGCTGGCCTGGCAACATCATATTTCTGGTGAGGTCACTCCAGGGCAACTAGCCATATGACCAAAAATGTGAAATTGCCAACAAGCCTCTGGCAGGGAGCTGCTTGCTGTCAGTGACTCAACTGCAGTGGTCCCAATGTGCCCTTATCCTGGACAACTGTGTGAATGATAAAAGGGCTTCAGGGAAGCTCCTGGGCTACATCGGAGCAGGTCTGGAGTGATTTAAATCACCTTATTCGGGTAAGCATAGACACTGCCAAACTCTCCTTCTCATGTTTTATATTGGCTCTTGAAGTGGTCAGGTTGTGCAATAAAGCAAAGCCAACTATCAAAATGTAGAAATAAAAAAAATAAGTCAAGTATTGAGACTATTTCATCATTTTCATAACTTGAAACAGAAGAGAAAATAGTGGAAAGATGAAAAGCTTTCATTTTCTTGCCTTCTGTTCAGTTTTGCTATTTGAGTCAATGCATCAAAAGTCAGAAGGAAAGTATTAAGGCAAATCTAAATATTGGCTGAAAACCTGGCATATAATCACATCACAATACATTTAAATTAGATTTTCATGTAGCTGGAGAAGAATATTCTGAGATGTGAATAGGTTGGATTCTGCTTTTCCATTGATCAAAGACTGCTCACTTGCCAAATTGTTGAAGCATTATTTCAAAATCCCTTTGTGCTAAGCCAATATGGACAAATCTGGAAAGGCACCAAATAAATCCTGAAAGAAACTTCCATATAAAAATATTTTAAAACTCCATTGTATCCATATTCTTATTTACATCCCAGTAAATTTAAAACATCAAATTACTGGTACTTAGTTCAGACCTGAGTAACTTATGCCCTTTGTTTGTTTACACAGTATTTATATTCCGCCCTTCTCACCCCGCAAGGGATTCAGGGCGAATTACAGTGCACATATACATGGCAAACATTCAATGCCACACAGGACCGGACGAAGGTAATAAAAAGTAGTAAGCAAACATTATTTTTGTGCCCCCTGGCTCTCCAGGCTGGTGGAGATTGTGCACGCGCGCACGCGTGCCGGAGCACACATGTGCGCAGCCAGCTACTTTCGCGCATGCGCTATTGGGACAGAGCGCTTCTGGTGGACGAAGTAGCGAAATGCACTCCCAAGAGGATGAAAAGGACAGAGGAACATTTTGCAGCCGGGGTTATTTCATCACCCTATATAAGAAAAAAGGAACAAAATCTGATTGCTCAAACTATCGAGGTATAACTTTGCTCTCCATTGCTGGAAAAATCCTTGCAGATTAGTTCCTGCCATTGCAGAAGAACTTCTCCCTGAAAGCCAATGCGGCTTCAGAGCTAATAGGAGCACCACAGATATGGTATTTTTCCTTAGACAACTGCAAGAGAAATGTAGAGAGCAGAACAAAGGACTCTATGTAACATTCGTCGACCTCACCAAAGCCTTCGACACTGTGAGTAGAAAAGGTCTGTGGCAGATCCTAGAATGTCTAGGATGTCCCCCCAAATTCCTCAAAATGATTATCCTGCTACATGAGGGCCAGCGCGGTCAAGTCAGATACGGCGATACTCTCTCAGAGCTCTTTCTAATAACTAATGGAGTGAAACAAAGTTGTGCTCTTGCACCAACCCTATTTACATTTTTTTCAGCATGATGCTCCAAAGGGCTACAGCAGACCTCAAAGAAGAAGACGGCATATATATACACTATCGTACTAATAGCAGCTTATTCAACTTAAGCTGTCTGAGGGCTTGAACTAAGACTCTAAATCTAGTCCATGAGCTGCTTTTTGCTGACGATGCTGCCCTTGTCACCCATTCAGAAGCAGCCCTGCAGCGCCTAACATCCTGCTTTGCAACAGCTGCAGAGTTGTTTGGGCTGGAAGTCAGCCTGAAGAAAACGGAAGTTCTTTACCAGGAAGATCACTATCACCCCCACATCAGCATAGGCAAATCTGTGCTTAAGTCCGTTCAGCAGTTCAGCTACCTGGGAAGCATAATCTCTTCAGATGCCAAGATTGATAAAGAGATAGATCACAGACTAGCAAAAGCATATAGTGCTTTCAGTAGGTTTCACAAACGAGTCTGGAGCAACAAACATCTGAGGCAAAGCACAAAAATCGGTGTGTACAGAGTTATTACACTGTCTATTCTCCTATATGGGTCTGAAACATCGGTCACCTATCACCAACACCTATGATTCCTCAAAAGCTTTCATCAGTGCTGTCTTCGCACAATCCTAAATATACACTGGAATGCCTTTGTGACAAATGTTTCTGTCCTTGAGCAAGCAGGGATCACCAGCATTGAGGCCATGCTATTGAGAACTCAGCTGCACTGGGCAGGGCACGTCTCTAGGATGGAGGACCACCCCCTCCCTAAGATACTACTGTACGGTGAACTTGCCATGGGTCAGCGCAAGAGAGGCACCCCAAAGAAGAGATATAAGGACTCCCTGAAACAACATCTCAGGCTTGGGCAGATTGATCACCAACAATGGTCCACCCTGGCCTCACATCAGGAGGCATGGAGACGCACTATCCATAATGCTGCAGCCTCTTTCAAGAAGACACGCCAAACGTTTCTCAAAGAGAAACGACAATGCAGAAAGAATCGCACCTTGGAAACAACATCACCCAAGGAGACTTTCTGCTGTGCTTTCTGCAACCGGACTTGCCTATCTCGGATTGGCCTTCTTAGTCATCAACGCAGTTGTAGAAAGCGTGGGATGAGTCCTTCCTGAATCTTCATTCGCGAAGAAAAGCCAAGATGTTTGGAGGGTAACAGGTTCGGCATCTCTGGCTTCAGTACTCTCAACCTTTCCTGGGCTTATGTCTATGTATATCTTATTACAACTTAGGTTAAGACCACCAGCCATCAGCCTACCTGAAAGAATAATAGTCCTTCTTTAGTACATAGCCTGTTTAGGTCCCAGTAGGTCAATGTTTTTTGTTATATTTAACTCAATCAAAACTATTGCACAATCCTACAAAGTATACTCAGAAGTAAGTCTTATTTTAGCCAGAAATAATTAAAATTCCCCTAGATCTCAGCCTAAACTTAACATGCACACTTTTTTAACCAGCCAGTAAACAAACTCAGAGTTTACTGGTACCTTTGTGGATTACCTTTCATCACCCCACTCTGATACCAAATAAGGCATTTTATTCAAATGGCATACTGGTAGAAAACAACCATTCCTCCCTCCCTGCACTGGTCTAGTCCCCCTAAAGCAAATACAAGCACACACAAACTGCATGGCTCTCAAGAGAAAGGGAACGCAGCACCCAACCTTCGTCCTTCATGCTTAGTATTGTCAACTACAATGAGTACCAATATTGACTTTGCAGGGTTTCAGGAAGGAATCTTTTCTAGCTCTAGCTGGAGATTTCCAACATTACCTGGGGGTCCCGCTTCAAAGAACCAACTAGACCTCATCTGGATTATTTTTTTAAATGAGACAATATGGAGATAAAGTGAGGATAAAGGGGGAATGTGAGTAGAGAAGAAAGAAAGTGGGATGTTTTAAAAGCAGACAAAAATGGGGTGACAGCAGATTATCCAGCCTGTATTCGATAGTAAACACCTGGATCTTGTCCCAGTTGAATCAATTCTCTACTTTCTCCACTGATGTCTACAGTTTTTGTCCTTACTCTTGGGGCCATTAAAATGGCTTTTCAGTCTAAACCAGGAAGTAACCCAGACAAAATGAGATATGTCTTTCTATTGTGTGTTTCCTTTTTTATTTAGCTGATTTATTCTCTCCTTTTTCCTCACCCAATCTGCCAATGTTCCCGGTCACTGAGCTATTGTGTGGCTTTGGATTTTTCCCTCTGCTGTCCTTGGAGTTTTTTCTCTACGTGTTTTTATTTTTCGGGAAAGCTGCAGCTTACCCCAGATCTGCTGATCCCTTCTTTTTGTATGGTTTTGACCTTAGCCCTGTGGAAGATTTAAAGTAATGTAAGACATAGTCAGCACAATAAAGTTCTCAATTTCAGACTAGATTTAGAGCATATTTCCCTTAATCAATCTGGACATAAGCCTCTGACTTCCTGCAGTAATAACTCTCTGGTTTAGCTCTCTTTAGTTTTTAAACAGGCCATTACAGTACAGCATGTTTAATTTTTATTACATTTCCCTTCTATGCCAAATGTGGTGTACTGGAGACTGCCCCCATTAATTGTATTACCACACTTCAATTCCAAAATAGACTATTAAATAGAACACCTTCCTATATGGCTACAGATGTGTGTTCATTTATCTCTGATCAATGCAAAGTTCAAAACAATTACAGTTCTCTTTCCGCGGAACACAATTTTCTTGCATTTGCTGGATGTTAGCATGGCCATTTTCTTGTAGTATAATGAAGTAAATGCTATTGCCTTATCCTATATGATTTAACTCAGCCAAAATGTTTTCCAATAACATTCTTCAGAAGGAAAGGAAAACCCCATGCATTTCACAAGGAGTATGGGATTTGTGGCTCTATGCCAGAGCAACGATTTCAATAAGTTGCTTCCTTTGATGTTGCCAGCTTACCCGATAAATTCCTCCAAACATGGTAATCCCATTATGTTTTACTAGGGGTTCCTATATCCATTTTGACCAAATTTACTATGAAGGTAACTAGGAGGAAAAAGCACACAGAAAATATAACTCAGGAAGCACACTCCCTCACCAGTAGCACTGTAATGCTGTTTGATAGAAACATGCTCCTCTCTTTACTGAAATTTCCAAGCCACATGCATGGCTATTACTTTATCATCTTTAAAGCTTCAAGTATTTTATATACTGTATTTCCTCAATTCTAAGATGTACCCCCCCCCCATAAACATCTCTAAAATGGGGTGTGTCATCAGACGAGAGGATTTGCCCATCGTATGCAGCTTGCTCTCCCCTTTCACCATGGAACCCATTACACGAAACTTCAGGCCAGATCCCATGGTGAAAGGAGGAAGCAAGCAGTGTTCACCATCACGGTGGCAACATAGGAAGCTTCCTGTGTTGCCTTTGGAGCAATGGAAAACCCACTATTGTTGTCAGTCACAATATTGGTTTATGATGTTTGTCTGATTATAATGTTTTATTGTTTTTAGATGTTGACTGTATTTTTGTGCTTGTTTTTAATCAGTATTTGCTGGGCATGTCCCTTGTAAGTCGCCCCGAGTCCCTTCAGGGAGATGGAGGTGGGGTATAAAAATAAAGTTGTTATGTTATTATTACTGCTTAAAAATTAAGCAGTACTGTATGCTTAGTTTTTATTACATTTCCATCCTATGTCAAACATGGTATACTGGACTCTGAATTTTACCAACACTGTGTAAAGAAAAAACTGGACCCTGCCTCCCTAAAAGTTTTGGGGTTAGAAAAGGTGCGCTTCCCACCCCACTGCGACAAACAAACCATACTGCTAAGGGCTGAAAGGAAATGGATTTTATTATTATCCTTCAAGTATCCATCCGGATTAAATGAAACCGTGTCTGTGCAAACTTTACTATTGTAGTTCCACCTGTGTTAGATTGAAGGTATTTAACCTAGCTCATATGCTCCCTCGGTGCTGATTCCAGCCCAGGAGATCATTCTTGAGACCGATAGGTATTACATCGCAGAATATGCGGTAAGGGTCAATGTTGCTGCCATCATTGTACTGTATTGTATTGATGAATGTATGTTATAGGGGTATGCCATGTTGTTTATATGCTCACTTGTTGCTATCCTCACTTAGAAATCTCCTGTTTCACCCCTGAGTCAAACATTGATTCACTTCCATACCGGGGAGGAGCGGCTAGAAGTCCCAAGCGCCCTGAGGAAGCAGTTCATGCGAAACGGCCACCTTGGCGTCAGCTTACATCCCGCCGTAGGCGCCTGCCCACTTGGCAGCAAGCCAGCTCCCCTATGCTTCAAGGCTCCCCCAGTGACTCGGACTACAGTATGTGAGTTGACAAACTCCAACTGACTACAAAGGGTGACTCTGACTGAGTGTGAGCATTGCTCCGGCCCAGTAGATTGTAAGGGCTGCACCTGTCTATGTTACTTGTTATATTGTGTGTAAATTGTATGACATTGCACCACTGTGATATTGTTAAAGCTATTGAGCACATTGGAAATCGTCTATACTAAAGAGATTTTTACGACATGATGCTTATTGATTGATTTCTCCCTCAGTTCTGCCCTCTGAATGTGTAAGGTATAGCATTGTGTATAATACGGTTGCTTCAGTGGCATATTTTGTTTAGAGTATTGGTTCTCAACACATCCCACCAGGACCACACAGATTCATCAGGAAGTGTGATAAGGTCCTTAAAATTGTGGGTGCTTTTTATATGCAAAAATAAATATTTTTTTCTATTAATGGTACTGAAATTAGCATGCAACTTACAATCAAAGGCATTTTAGAATTGCAGAAATACTGTATTTAATTAAACTAAATGCTGTTGGCAAGTCCTGTATTCCATATTCACATGCAGAACATACCAACTGGTCTCAGAAGGTGCATCTACACTGTAGATTAGATACAGTTTGGCACCACTTTTACGACCTCATCACATTCACCAAATTCAGCATCCTAGGATGCTTCCAGCCTGTTTTGAGGATGGACCCCCACACCGGCCATCACACAACATTGTGTGACTTCCAGGGGAGGCCCCGTCCCAACTGAGGTAGAAGTATCCTTGGGCACTTCCCTCACAACACAAGAACATTCCCAGAAGGACACTTCCCATATATAATGGGGAAAGCATCACCAAGGTGTGTGTGTGTGTGTGTGTGTGTGTGTGTGTGACAGATTCACCCCACTGCCCCTCTCTTCCCTCTGTGAAGCAAGGCAAAGTAAGCCACTTTGCCTGGCCTTTCTGATAAGGTTGTAACTGCCATGACTCCGTGCTAGGGAATCATGGGAACTGCATTTTGGAGAGGCACCAGCACTCTTTGGCAGACAAGGCTAAAGATTTGTATAAAATTACAGTTCCCATTATAGCATTCAGCCCTGGCAGTTTAAGCGTATCAAATTCTACAGTGTATTGTGCACCCAGTAAGATTTAACTGGCCTAGCCAACACATACAGAACAGAATTTAAAACTGGATTGCATTCACACAATTCATTCTAGTCATTACTCATTCTATCTGATTTATGTTCTTAGGGCCATTCTACACAGCCTTATATCCCAGAATATCAAGGCAGAAAGTCCCACATTATCTCAGTGTGGACTCAGACAACCCAGTTCAAAGCAGATATTGTGGGATTTTCTGCCTTGATATTCGGGGATATAGGACCCTCCATCCTTGATCTCTAAAAGTAGCATTTTTCTGAAGTCGCCTTCTAGCTCTGCTCCTCTTATTGTTGGACAGATGGAACAAGAATAAGAAACATGGGACACTATCAAATGAACAGGCATTGATGTCATTTTCATAGTCTTTTTGTATATAGGAAGGTATCTAATCTAGTCTTATATAGGGACAGTAGGCATGAGAAAAAAGTTATGAAAATGAAAAGAAATCTGAAGGGATTCGTATGTATGGGACTTTCAAGTTTATACGGATCGCAAGGCCAATCCCGTAAGTGGACTTTCTTTTTCGCACTCCCTGGGCCCAAAATTTCGTTAGATTATTAAATATTTCGGATGCCCACCCAACAGGAAAATTTCCCCCTCCAAAATAGCTTTGCAGACATAACTCTCAGTCAAATCGGGGCCTTTCCATGCTTGAAGCCTAATTAGAGTGAAAGGCCTCCTCCAGGAAGTGAAAAAGGAGCCGGAAACCATAGAGAGATCCAGATCGGGACTCCTAGAGGGGCTGGAGGACTGACGAAAAAAGCGATTTAAACACCCAGGAAGGGGTTTAGATAGAAGGACAGAGTAGAAGGACATAAGAACTGCTGAGAGAAGGGCAGCAGGAGTGAAAAGAGCACGGAGAGGAGAAGGAAGAGTTCAGAATCAAGAAAAGCCATAGAGTTCAAATGGAGGTCCTAGACTGCTATGGTAAAACTGAATGGGAAAAAGCTAGAGTGAGGAGAACTCTACAGATTAGCAAGGCCTGCACCAGAGGTATTTAATAATATTGATAATAATATATTAATGCATTATATCTCCCTGCAAGGAAACCAAGGGAAATGTTGCCCCTTGATTTGCCTGTGCTTAAAACAGTATCAGTCCTGTTTCCCTGCTTTGCCTACTTTAGAACTACTAACAAATTTCGTTAGTAATTATGTTACATTTTAGAAATTTTTGGAATTTTTTTTTGTAAGTCTTTCTATTACTAATCAACCCCCATTAGATTTTTGATTCCCTATTTTTTGGTTCGAAACCATGCCTAAGGGACAGGTTGAAAGATAGCCTTCAGGATAAGATCAAAGAAGGAAGAGTCCATTACTCTGTGGCAAATGGGTTTTGTGTGCAGAAGGTCTTGTATGGAAAATAAAACAATCTAAAGATGGGACCTTGAGTTAAGGAAGGGCAAGGAAGCTTGGCACTATACAGCTATCAATCCAATTACTTTGACTAATATGGATAATAGGAATTGTGAACTAATTACATCTGGAAAATGATGGTTCTGCAGTGTTGGTTTTTAAAGGATTTCAGCGAAGAGGGCTGAGAAAGACACTGGATGAGATCTTGGTAAAGTTGCTACTTATTTGAGCAGAAAGTACTGAACCAGTTAGATCAGGGGTCACCAAACAAAGTGTGTACAGCAATTCATTCATGGTTCCCCCCAACTATAGCATGCCCCCACCCCAAAAAGTCTGAGGGACAGTTAACTGGCCCTTGGCTTAAAATGTTTGAGGACCCTTGAGTTAGACCATTACTCTTATTCTTAGTAGCTCCATGTGTCCACAGTCCTTTTGGCATATGTTTAAAAGAATGTGGTCTGGTGAAAATATCTATGTGTCTTAAGTCTTTATTAATTCCACAGGCCTTAGTTCTCAAGTATACTAGCTTAGTGCAAAAATGCAAGCCTTTGCCACACCCACTGGAGAGAAAAAACCCGAAACCACCCACTATCCTGAACCTCTGGTGTGTTTCACACATTTATCTCTGACAAAGATTCAACCCATCCTTTTGCATCTGTCATCACCTCAAAAGAGGAAAAAGAATCCTGAAGGCAAAGAAATCATATGTCTGTCACTTTTCAAACACATGAAAGTGAACATCCTGTTCTGAACTGCTTCCCCTTACATTAACCTTCCACAGCACATATTGTGCTCACAGTAAAATATCAGACAAAAAAGCCCCTTATATTGAAGTACAAGGCTTGCTAGAGATGTCTGCTTGTTTATTTTATTTTACGAATGGTTGTAAAAGTGGGAAACTCTGAATTGTTTTTCCACTCTGACTTCAACTGTGTGTTCTTTTGGAACGTTTCTAGAAAATGTAAAGTGAGAGGTGCAAGATATTTTTGTTTTGCTTTACCATAACCTCATAAAATCAGACCAGCCACATTCACCTCTATCTTTCCAATTTTAAAATACACAGGAACTGCTCTTTTGCATGTCTAACATGTTTATTATTTTCTTTATTAATCTTTGGAAAGAGGTTTTAACTGACAACGATGGCAGAAATGTATTTAGGGGAGATGGTAGAAGAAAACACCATATTATCGCCCTAGGCCAATACTATACTATACAGACCCTACAACCTCTGAGGATGCCTACCATAGATGTCAGGAGGGAATGCATCTGGAACATGGCCATACAGCTTGAAAAATGTACAACAACCCTATACCTCCATGTTTTTCTGCTGTTTTATTGTGCTATTTTACTGCTATAATCATATTTTCCAAATACTGAATGCACCTCTTTCTCCCAAATATGAAACTTTCCAGCCAATCAGTAGCTGATTTGGCGTAGACTGCACAGCTAAGTTTTATGTGTTTATAAATCATGTTTCAATAGGTGGGAGTACATGCCAATGGGTGGACTGATATGCCAGATAAAAATGCCTGCCTGACCCATGTCATATGTAGAGCATATGCGATCCAAAACATCAAAATACAAAATATGCAATGTGACCTACACATGTGGCAATAGGAAATTTCATCCTGAGTCAAATTTGAATTCCATCAAATTCATCAGGCTTTCTTGACAGTGATTATTTCCCCTTCATTCTTTTGTGAGGAAAGCATTCTTTCCCTAAACCAGTAAACAGATTTTGAGTAATCTGCCCAAATAGTATTTAATCCTGGTGCTAAAGATAGACCTCAACTCTTCCCCAAAGTTGCTGGCATAAAGTGTTTTAGAAATGAAGTGTCGTCCACATAACACAATACTCTTGCTGTTAACACAACTTGAGCTTCAATCCTTTATGTATTTACTTGGGAGTAAGCTCCAATGAACTCACAATTGTGTACTACTGAGTTGACATGTGCAGGCAAAGCTATAAAACATTTGGTAGCATGGTTAAAATCATTACAGTCCTATATTTATCCCTCCATTGTATTCTGAGAATGTTACCCTCCCCAAAGTGGTGTTGTTTCTTTCTATTTTATACAGCCTCCTAAGAAGTCCTTTTGAGATGAAGCCACAGTAATGCCTGACTGTCAAAATGCCATAGAATCCAACAGCAAATGCTACTGATAGACCTCATCCCTTTCCCTTCACAAAGAACAATAGCTTCAGATGTCCAGAGGGGAAGTATCTATTTACTTTTATAAGGAAACATAAGGCCACCTGAAGGCTAAGCTTCTGCATCTGCTTTCACTTGGCACAGTGGGAAGAGTATATATTTACCAATTATAAAAATCTTTACTGAATCAACAAGCTGTGTTAGGTTTCACAGAGAGTGAAGTTTGTTTTATCAACGAGGTAAAATTTATTTATTGTATTTATTGTATTTATATCTCGCCTTTCTCATCCTGAAGGGGATTCAGAGGGGCTGAAGAGGGCTCAGAATTAAATATAATGTGAAAACATGTGTATACCTTTTGAGAAGGTTACATGCCTTGGAAAGGAAGGGAGAAGGGTGTTATCCCTCAATTAAAGCTACGTACTAGGAAGAGGAGATGGTTATCCCAGTGTCTTCTTCTCATTTGAAAACATTTACATTAATGCTGTAAATTGACATCACCTTTCTTAACATTGCAAACAAAGAAACAGGGTGGAAATATCGTTCCTTTTCTGGATGGGAGGGAGGCAGGGAGGGAGGGAGGATGACTGGTGCCGGTTGTGTCACCATGACAGATTCTGATACAGTCCATTGTCCTTAGCAAATGAATAAAGCAACTCATGTTGTTACACATTGGTATGTTGTAGATATAATAATGAAACTTCAAATCCTTGCCATAGCCTGATGATAAAAATTCAATGTAGTGACAATTGTTTATTTTTTAGTGGATTTGATGTATGGAAAATAGGGAGTCTATTCTTAGAACACTATATGGAACCAGTTTGCTTTGTCTGTAGGTTGGGCCTCCCTTCAAAGAATCAAAGCATTTCCTTAGGGAGACATAAAGCTTGGTTGTCAGAAGACAAAGTTATCTTTAAAGGGGTTTGCTTTCTAAGAAACTCTCTTCATCCTCCATGGTTTTATCTGGCTCTCTGCCTGGAATAAGAGTGAGGTCTGTCTAGCAAATCATTTCACTACAAGGACAGGCATTTGCCACAGCAGATTTTTTAAACATACCCTATACCATTGAAATGCATTTAATTTTTTTAATTTGCTCCCATTCATAATAAAAATAAATCCTGGTTATAGTACTGAGTGCTTCTAAAAAGTTCATTTCCATCTCTTTTCCTTCCTCGGTCCCACAAGAAGACTTTGGCTAAGCTACATAGGAACTGAGCTAGAAAGCAGCGGTAGCAAGACTAGGGAAGTTCACCTTTCTAGCAGCCCACACACGAAGAGATTGCTCCTAACATGAGTGGTATATGTTGAAGTGTAGGTAGTCATCACAATAGTTCTTACAGTCTGAATTATAACATATTTGTTAATCTGTATTTATTTATTTATTTTATTTTAAATAAACCAATTCCAGTCCATGTTACTAGTAGTCACTGGGATATGAATGGGATACTCCTAATTGTGTTGTGTATGAGAGTTAAAAATACAGTAGAGCCTTGCTTATCCAAAATAAATGGGCCGGCAGAACGTTGGATAAACAAAAATGTTGGATAATAAGGAAGGATGAAGGAAAAGCTTATTAAATGTCAAATTACGTTATGATTTTACAAATTAAGCCACAGGGTAAAGGGGGAGTAGTTCCAGGATATCCAAGTAGTAAGAGACGGGTAGAAAGGAAGACACTGAGGGTTCAAATTATAGTCAATGTTGATCTTTATCCAGTAGATAAGTTCTCCAAAATCAAGGCAGTATTCTGCATTCGTCGTTGTGAAACCGACAATAAATTTCAAATTAATGGTCTGTATTAGACGGTATAATTAAAGCAAAAGGCAGGTCTAGAGAAACCATGAAGTACACTAATATCAAGTAAATCCACCATATATCAATCAAATTATGGCGTGGTTCTCAGAGGGGTCGACAGCCAACAGAAATCCATAGAATCTAGTGACCATACCCGCACTTTCCACTTTAACACGTGGAGTACCTGCTGATCTAAACGCGTCATTTATTGTTTAATCTGTAGTTGTTCCTTATACTATATAGGTGAAACTGGGCGGGAACTCAAAGTTCGCATCCAGGAACACAAATCGCGTTTTAGGACTAAAAATGATTCCTCTATTCTTTATAACCACTTCAGGGAATTCCACCAATGTGGGGATTTCAAAGTGCTGATCCTTGAAAGAATTAATCCCAAACCACATAGTGATATTAAAATGCACTTACTCAACAGAGAAAAATTCTGGATAATCAGTTTAAAATCTGAGTATCCGGGAGGACTCAACGACGACCTGTCAATCAGCGAACTGCTAGGATGATTACACCTGTGTTGCTAATGAGAGTTAAATTGATGCGCTTTCCCAAACACCAGTGTTTGGTAACTTCGCGTCGGTGGCTGCGCCCACATTGAAATGCCTTAGAATACTAAGATTGGTATGTACTTTTACTTAGACCTTCACGTGGTTTCTCTAGACCTGCCTTTTGCTTTAATTATACCATCTAATACAGACCATTAATTTGAAATGTATTGTCGGTTTCACAACGACGAATGCAGAATACTGCCCTTATTTACTTTACAAATTAAGCACCAGAACATCAAGTTTTAAAACAAATCAACAGAAAAAGCAGTTCAATACATGATAACGTTATGAAGTAATTACTGTATTTTCTAATTTAGCACCAAAACATCACAATGTATTGATGTGAATCCGGACAGGAGGCAGACGGCATTAGATACAGTAATACAGAATGTTGGATGAGCAAAGGTTGGATAAGTGAGACTCTACTATAGGAGAAAGCCGAATAGCTCACTGGTGCTCATGTTTGGAGGATTCTGTCAGAAAGTAACATTTCCTGAGCTCTGATGTGCTGCAGAGGGTTGGACAGTTCAGGAGGAAATAGTAATGACTGTCTTCAATTAGCAAAGAGACACTACTTCATGCCACCTGATTTTGTCTAACATCCATCTCCTCTTCTTTGTATAATTATTATAATAATGTCTTGATCTGATTTAGGAAAGCTAGACATTAGGAAAACATTGTCCTAATAAAATTTATGAATAAAATGAATAGCATGCTGGTGTATGTGAGATGGGTGGAAATTCTCCTTCACTTTACTGGAAATCATCATACACACTTTTATTAGTCAATCAATATTCCATTTGAATTCTGTGCAATGTAGACTAATTCTTACCAGTAAACCTGCACTGTATTCCCTGTACGTGTTTGGAAAAGCTTGGTAAGTTTTTGGAGAGAGTTGCAAACATTGTCTTGAACAGCAGACAGGGCTTAATTCTTAATGTGCTTAATTTGGTTGCATTAACATAAAAGAATGGGGAGGATTAATTTGTTCCATTGTATTCTGCATCCTTATTTAATTGTTTCCACCATATTCCGTTCTGTCCCTGATATCCTAGCCAGAAAATAAAGAGAATGTAAAGGCCACCAAGCTATAAAATATCTTAGTAACTGAATCACGTAATCAGTTCATGGTCTGGTATTTTCACAACTATATTTCAGACAGATGTTTCTGGAAGGCAACAGATCAGATAACGTCTGAAGTTTCAGCTTATATTAATGGCCTGTTGTGCAATTAAAGCTGAAAAGAATTTAGCACCTAATAAAAGAGCAACAGAATGGAAAAAATAAGTCTTGTTTTAAAATATCTTGGACCTGACTTCACAACTTTTCTTCAGATTAAAGCTTGTACTGATAATTAACGTAAAATGAGCTGAAGACAGAGAAGAATTATTTCTGGTTTCATACCAGCCTCCCAACTGATAGTTTTAAAAAAATTTCCTATTCATATTTACAACCTCTGAAATTATGTGTTGAAAAAAGCCAAATTATGCACATGCTGGGCACATGACCTTGGAGGTGTCTATGGACAATGAGCACCCCCCCCCCAAGTCAGACTTAATGTCAGGGGAAACCTTTATGTTTACCTAGTTGTTGTGACACATTGTAGGCAATGAATGAGCAGTACAAATGGCACACTGGCATTAAAAGACAGATGGTGTTCCTTCATTGAAGGCTCCAGGTCTAAGGCTAAAAATCTTACAAGATAAGTAAAGGAAGAAGTCAGCATGTTTTGATGCCACGAGGAAATTCTTGGGATGTAGCACATGGTTTTGAACTCTGGGGTGATGTAAGACTGGTGTAGCCACAAATTTGAGAGCTTTTGCCATTGTCATTAATTGCACAGCTCAACAAATAACCATTCTTGGTGTTCTGGTTTTAAGACCTGTTCCTGGGGTTATTTGGGGTACTGATTCAGAAAATTGCATTGGATAGACCACCTCAGCTCTAGTTTTTTTAGATATGGTTATCATGATTCTTTATGGGCAAGCAGATGACAAGCGGTATGTGGTGTATGTTCTATATCCAAAAAACTAGAGCTGATAGGAGAAAAACGGTGCCATTTTTGGGACCTGTAGGTCAAATATAACCCGAAACAGGTCTAAAATCTGAGGCACCAAAATGTGTGTTTGCCAGTGTTATACATTAATAACAATGAAAAGTTATCCAAATAACAAGAATCCCATGGTAGTCTAAAAAGGGAAAACTTTGGACTAGCAGTTCTCACAGTCTATAACTTTCATCAGCTCCGCTCAACATGGTCAATGTTAAAGGATTATGGGAGCTGTAGCCACCAAGAACTAGACGACCAGATGTTTTCTCTTCTGCCTGAACATCTAATGAACTATGGCATTTTCCCCACACAGATGTTTATATCCATTCTTGTGTTTTCTCCCTCTATATTTGTTTGTTTGTGTATTTGTGTGCCAATTTGAGGCACTGCTTTGTAAATCCAGTAACATGGGATTTATCCCATAAAACCTGTGCCACATTCAAAGTGGTAGTGAAGTATCACAGTGTTCTTTGCTGTTAAGATTTTGGATTTTTTTGTCCAAAACCTTTTGCCTGACATCAAGTCAAAACTGACACAGGTTTGGCAGAAATGTAAAGCTCTAAATACTAAACCAATATTTAGTGTTAAGCTCCATTGAACTTACTGAAGTGTCTGAGCCAAGATCCTACATCAAACCTGCAGAGCAAAACGTTCTGCCAAGTGCAACTCCATTCCTTCCCCATTCCCCACACTCTTCATTTACTGTTCTTCATAAAATTGCCAGAACTCAGGCCCTAGCTCCAAGTCTCCAGCTTTCATGAGTCATCTCCAGGCAAGAGAAGAAGGTGCAGATTCTCCAATTTGGGGTGAACTTGGCCTTGGACAAGGAAAAAAAGCTTGATGCTCTCACCTACTAGAGCAGCGGCTTCCTACAATCTGCAAGATTTAGTGGATTGGTTCCTGTAACTTGCAAACATTTCTGGGAAAGTGGTGTCTATATTTTTACTTAGGACTTCATTGCACAAATCAGCTATTCCACTGCACTTGTTATCATTGATAATTGATATATATATAGATCATGTTGAGTATCTTTGATATTACTCATCTTCTTTAGCACAATTGCATCAATTCACCAATTTATGGTTTGGCCCTTATATTTCCACACACTCTCATAATCTACCTTCTTGCATTACCACTATTCCTTTTTATTTTTAATATACACTGGAACCTTTACAGTGTCCCAACTCCAGAGCATTTTGAGTTATTAGCTATCTCTCATCCCTAGTATTCCTTTGACATACAAATAGCATTTTGAGCTAAGAGCTAGTGCCAGAGGGAGTGATAGTGTGAGAGTACAGGATTTTAACACTTCAAGGGAGCAACCTCTGTGCCTCATTCTTATATGCCTCATGTTGTTGTCCACTTTGGGAAATTGCTGTTTGCTTTGCCCTTGTCTGCTTTGAAGAACTTTGGGTTAGTTGATTTTGTGTGGTTTTTATTCCTGGTATGTTTGGCTTCATGAAAAGAGAGAGGGCAGGAGAAGGAAGGAAGCTGAAATGAGTACAGTATGAAGAAAATGATGTTTCTGCCTCTTCACTTTGAGCTTTGTGCTTCCTTGCCACAATGTTGTGCTTCTATCATTTTAAAGGTGATCTTTCTTTTTCCATTTTTCATGTTGATGTGCATTTATACATTGTTTGTTACTTATAAAGTACATTTTCTTATTTAAAAACATGTAGCAAAAAATGGAGGGGTTCAGGGGGACTGGAATGGATTGACAGCACTTTGAGATAAGAGCACTTTGAGTTAAGAGCTCAGTCACAGAACAAATTGAACTCATAAGTCAAGGTATCACTTTAATTCTACAATTCAAGCATTGAAAAACAAACAAATAAAGGTAATGAAGATGAGCATAAATATAAATTTTAAAATAAAAGGAAACCAGTGATCTTAAGAAGAGTAGAGAGAAAGGGAAAGGAGGAGTATCCTGCTACTTGACATCACATTACTGCCAGTATACTGACACAGAAGTGGGAAGGATCCATCACACACAGGTAGGTGCTGGGAAAATTGTAGGATTGGGTGATATCAATAGGCTTTATCTATTAATATCTTTGAAGAGGATAATCATGGAGACAGACTAGCGGAGGGGGACACACTCTGCTGTTCAATACGGACCATTACCAAGGGTGAAAATCCAGCTCCAATACTGGTTTGCCTGCCTCGTGTGATAAAGTGCCTAGTTAGTTTATTTCTTTCCTTCCAATTATTGTGGCAGCAGGACTCACTTTCCATTAGCATTTAGTGTCTAAATGGTTGGGGCAGGGCCGTAGCCAGGATTTTGATTCGGGGGGGGGGCTGAGATTGGTTCGGGGGGGGGGCTGAGACTGGGTGGAAGAGGGTCTACCCTAGCAAACCTTTTGTATTGTTATCCCAATAACCCCATTAATGTGGGATATAATGAGCATGGTGATCAGATCATGATATGAATAAACATAAAAGTTTAAATAATGTACCAGTAAGGCCTTTTCGTGGACCACCCTGAGAATTTGGGGGGCTGAAGCCCCCTTAACCCCCCCCCCCGGCTACATGCCTGGGTTGGGAGCAAAGAAGCCCAGATGAAGAACTGTTAAGTGAAAAGCACAGGAAATTCTTGTGGATAGAAGTGCTGAATCCCTTCATGTGCTATTGTAGAAAAGCATACACACTTCCAGTACTATCTGTTTATGTAATGCTAACAGAATGCCAGCCATAACTTAAATGGAACAATAACCTACACATCCAGTTCTTTTGTTAGGGCAATGAAACATAAATTGGTAGTGTGCTTCATGAGCTAAGGGCTACCCAAATGGTCTCCCACTGGAGTATAACATAAAAGAGGAGATGTCATGTAAAAAGGTCCAATCAAAATTATTAGGATGTAATTATATGATACAGCTGAAAGTCTCTGAGTAAAGAAGTAGAGCAGCAGAAAACACAGAAGAGGAAACATAACAGGGAACCACTTAAATATCGCCTAGCATACTCAAATGTGCAAACTTAGTCGCCCTTCATTTGCAACAGTTTTTAGGTTAGAATATATGTTTAACATCGTCTACAAGCATTGATCCATGGCAGTTCAAATAATATCAAACTACATTAAGTTTGCAGTGCATATGCATCCTTGGAATTTCAAGGTAGGAGGAGGAATTTTGTCTTTCTACCAATATACTTTACAAATAGGTAAGGGCAAGATATAGTACATCGGAAACCAAATAGCAACCAACCAGTTCAAACAAATAAGAATGGGCAGCCTGAATCCCAGTCTACAACTTTTTGGAGAACTCTGAGAACAAGTAAGTTAATAGCTATCATAAACAGACTGAAAGAAAGCAGGATTCAATAACATTAGCAGGTTATGCCCGTGCATGTGAAGCACAGTTTTCCACAAAATGCCCACTGTATTGTCATCAACTCAAAGACATGATAATGTGAAGAATGTAAAAGGGTGCTTTATGCCCATTTCTTAATAATGAAAATTATTGTTTCTGATAACTGAGCACTTTCATAACGTATTTGCCCCCTTCACTTTAGTTTTTCAAAGTCTATGACTTCACCTCTGATGTCTTTGAGCCAGTTTGGCTATTCCAAACAATCAGTTTACATCTTGAGGTCTGGTTCGAATTTGCTGTTGATTATGTACAAGTTTGCTATTGTCTTCTCAGATCAAAATAATAACCAGACCAATCTTTACCTACAGCATTTTCGAGCTTACTTTTTGACAACTAAATCCTTCCAAACTCTCCCTTTTTCTAAACAGGTTTTCTTTGGTAATAAGGAAGGCTGGAAAACAATTCAGCCATAATCACCATCTTAGAAAGTATAGTAGATTGGAATAATTTATGAGGAGAGGGCATATGGGGAAGTGATCCGTTTTAAAGTACCTTGATTTATACTGATACTGCTTACTGGGTTTGCTGGAAAAACTGGAATGAGAGGCAAGCAAGCAAGCACAGCCAGCTAGCCCATCGAGTTTCCTTTGGGTATAATGATGGGTTCCATTGACTCATTACCAAAACATAGCTATGTGACATCACATCCAGGCATGCCATCACCCTCTTTCCCTCTAGCTATCCTATTTTAGGGAGCAGCTTCTTTTATATGTTTCCAATCTGTTCCATCGTTTTCTGTTTTGGTGGCTAAGCACTTGTGTGTTCCAGATGTACAGTTCCCATAATGATCATGGCAGAACAAGGCTTTTCCTTCAATGGAAAATATATCCTCTTTCCATTACATAAATGTATAAAACTCAGCCACAATCCAGGTATCCCACTGTTCAGTTTAAAGGTTCATAGATCCTGCTACTGAAGAACCCATCTTGTTCACTCATTGACTCCTTCAGCCATGTACCGTGCATACTCTTTCTGCAGCAAGTTGAGTTCTGCTCTTGGTACCCACATCTGGAAAGACGCTGAAAGACATTTGAAGTGTTGTCAAGTAAATAAAGCCAGAAAATAATCTTGCAAATGTGTGGCTATTTGGTCACATCTCTAAAACATAACAAAAAACACACATTCTGTTGTAATTATCTAAGTCACAGTCCTGAAATCATGTACCCATTCAAGATGTTGAGCCCTTTGCGCAATATATGTGTGCAACTTGTGAAATTGTTAATTTTTTCCCAGCTAAACTGACATTCCTGTTAAGTGGCTTACTATAAAGTGGCTTGATATATATATATATATATATATATATATATATATATACATACACACACACACACACCGTATTTTTCGCACCATAAGGCGCACCTGCTGATAAGACGCACCTTGATTTTTGAGGAGGAAAATTGGGGGAAAAATTGGGGCTGGCTACACTAACATGGAGGGGGGAGGCGCTGGAGCAGAGGGGGCTGCGATGTACTTATGCTATATTCGCGCCCCCTCCGGCGGCTCCCGGCGGCTCCTGCGCATGCCCATACTCTCACCGCCCGTGTCGCTGCAGCCAGCCGGCGCGCGGAGGAACGGGGCGGAAGAGGGGACTCGTGGGGCGGGCTCGCCACTCACGGACCCGAGGAGGAGGGGGGAGGCCACGAGGGCGGCCCCCACGGCGACGCCGCGGCAGCCGTAGCAGCAGCCGCAGCAGCAGAGGAAGGGCCCGAAGCCAGAGGCACATCTTCGTGACGTCAGGAAGATGCGCCTCTGCCGAGGAGGAAGGGGAGGCGGCTGCGCGCTGTAAGGAGGCCCGAAAGAGAGGCCGCAGGGAGGGAGGGAAGGAGGAAGAGTTCCCTCCCTCCCTCCGGCCTCTTTCCGGGCGTTCTTACAGCGAGGTCGCCTCCCCCTTCCTCCTCGGCAGCGGACAGTGACGTCCCGTCCGCGCCTCTGACGAGGAGGAAGGCCTCGCCCGCCGCGTGCTAGAAGAACACTGTAGCGCGCGGCCGGCGAGGCCTTCCTCGTCAGAGGCGCGACAGTGACGTCAGGAAGAAGCGCCTCTGCCGAGGAGGAGGGCCTCACCGGCCACGCGCTTACAGCGTTCTTACAGCGCGGCAGGCGAGGCCCTCTTCCTCGGCAGAGGCGCTTCTTCCTGACGTCACTCGTCGCGCCTCCGAGGAGGAAAGGGAGGCAGCCGCGCTGTAAGAACGCCGGAATAGAGGCTGGAGGGAGGGTGGGAACTCTTTCTCCTTCCCTCCCTCCCTGCGGCCTCTCTTTCGGGCCTCCGTACAGCGCGCGGCCTCCTCCCCTTCCTCCAGCAGAGGCGCATCTTCGTGACGTCACGAAGATGCGCCTCTGGCTTCGGGCCCTTCCGCTGCTGCTGCTGCTGCGGCTGCTGCTACGGCTGCCGCTGCGTCGCCGTGGGGGCCGCCCTCGGGCCTCCCCCCTCCTCCTCGAGCCCACCCCACGAGTCCCCTCTTCCGCCCCCGTTCCTCCACGCCGCCGGCTGGCTGCAGCGACACGGCGGCGAGAGTATGGGCATGCGCAGGAGCCGCCGGGAGCCGCCGGAGGGGGCGCGAATATAGCGTAAGTACATCGCACGCCCCCCTCTGCTCCAGCGCCTCCCCCCCTCCATGTTAGTGTATTCGCTCCATAAGACGCAGCTGATTTTTCTTCCTACTTTGGGAGGAAAAAAACTGCGTCTTATGGTCCGAAAAATACGAGGTGTATATATATAAAGGAAGAGAAAGCACCGATGAACTTCTTCCTATTCCTCTCCTATCAGAGGATAGACATCCTCATAATTAAACTGTTTTAAGATGTGGTTGCGCTAAACAAAAGTGCTGCAACTGTAGCACAGCAGTTCTCGTTTGTGCCTGGGGACCAGGGAACAGCACCGGGGGTGCCATTAGCATTAGGGCCTGCACCAGCAGAGATAGATTCTGAAGAGGATTTGGAAGGGTTGCCTGAAGGAGCGTTTCCCATCACTGGGCCTCTCTCTCCCACTGAAAGCTTGGCTTGGGATGAAAGTTGGCTTGACCCCTATGCAGACATAGATGAAAGCCAGGTGCAAATGGAAAGCAGTGATAGTGGAAGTTATGAGCATCCGGGGGGGAGAGGGTCACAGGAGCTTCTGAATGAAAACATGGAAGAAAGCGGCTGGGAAGATTCTAGGGAGGAGAGCTCTCATGGAGATAGGGACCCAGCTGCTGAGAGACAAGGCCGAACCTTTGATAGGAGAAGTAACATTGAGTCCAGGAGAAGGGGATGGCACCGCAGCCTAGACAGGCCGAGGTCCGTCAGCAAAGATTGGAGACGACAAGGCCTAGAGCGTCGGGGACCTCGGCCGAAAGATTAAGTATAGCATCCGTGGGAACTCATCCCCAGTGCTTCGGCCACGTCTCTTCAGAGCAGACGTGTAGCGAAGTGGGTCTACGGAGCTAAGTTGGCTAGTGGCCACCAAGTCTTGCCTTGCAATTACCTTGCCTTGTTTCTGAATCCGCATTGCTGCGCGGAGCCCTGCTTAAAGCCTTTGGATTGCCTTGCCAAGCTGTTTTGGACATTGATTGCTTCAAGCCTTTTGGATTACTTTGCTATTCTTATGGACATTATACCTTTTGAACTGTTTTATATTCAATAAAGTAGTTAGCCTTCAGTCCGTCTCTGTGTGTGTGATTAAGGGGCCGGTCAAGTCCGTGCATCGTGACAGCAACAGATATTGCATTCAAACATTTTCTAAAATTTTCAGTGAATTTTGGTGATGTGGTAGTAAGAAGTTCCCATATGCATAGCATACATAAGGCTTTAAAAGAAGGCCATGGGTATTAGCCACTAAACTTGTGCACAAATCTATTTTAGCTGTTTTACTTTGGCCAAACTGGCTTCTTTGGCTCTACCAGGTAGCCATTACAGCAAGGGCCCAGCCATCACATTTTCCCATCTGTAATGGGACCACATGGCAGGCGATCATGGCTCCTCCTCCCCAATTCAGCATCACAGTTGCATCTTGGCTTCATTGTATTTTTTGGCTTGGCTTTTAGCTTGGCCTCTCATTTGAATCTTTTTCATTTTCCTTTATTTTCTTGGTTTTTTTTTTATTTAGTGGGACTGATTGGGAGTTGGAAATATGCGGGACAGGTGGGTGGTGTGCATTAGGGCTGGGTAGGTTTGTCGGAATCTAACAGAATTTCTGAATGTGTCAGAAAAAAAGTTAATTTTTTTCCATATTCGAAGAATTAAAGGTACTCGGAAGTGGCGTCACTATACCAAAGCTCCATCCGCCATTGTCGGAAAGAGATGTCACTTCCGCCCTTTCTCTGGAGCCTTCCACCTGATTTCCTCCAGCCAATGAGCTATCATGCTTTGGAAGCCAGGCGCCGAGATTTCCTCCCAATCGCCAAGGCTCCTCCAGATCTCGGGCCCTCCTCTTGCTCAGTACCGATTTCTTCCCTCCCCGTCCCTCAGTCCTAACTGGGTTAAAGAGATGTGTGTCCGCCATTTAAAAAGTCATTCCGAAATTTTGGAATTCATCCAAATATATTTTGACATTTTAATGGAAATATTTGGAAGTCTATCAGATACGAAGTGCCAGCGCCCCCTAGATCTGAAGCGAGTTTAGAAGCGGTTTTTTGAAAATCAAACAGGCCTAGTGTGCACACATGCATTTGGGAGCATGGAGAAATGAACCCTTTTCATTTCTTTTTCTCCTCCCTCCTCTCATTCAGAAAATACTTTTAAAAGATAATAATTAATAATAGTAAGTCAAGCAAACAAAAAGAAAAGCCTCATTCGCAGAAAACTACGACCACCTAGTTACCTCTCCTCTGGAGTAATATAGAAACAGCTTTAAGGAAGCATTAAACCTGAAGCAGAAAAGTGGGGGGGGGGAGGCAGACAGGCAGGGTGTGCAGTGCAAATCAAAAGAAAAGACAGGGCTTTTCAAAGGAAGCTCAGAGGATAGCTCCAGATCATTGTTCTTGCTTCCCAGTGAAAAGCCTCATTAAAATGCCTTAATGCAGTTGTTCTCAACCTGTGGGTCGGCAGGTATTTTGGTCTACAATGCCCAGAAATCCCAGCCAGTTTACCAGCTGTTAGGATTTCTGGGAGTTGAAGGCCAAAACATCTGGGATCCCACAGGTTGAGAATCACTGCCTTAATGGAAAGCTGCATGCAGAGAGAGAGCGCACATGCTGCCACCCGTCTCCTCTAGAGTAGAAAGTAGAAACAGATTTAAGGAAGCATTAAACCCAAAGCAGAAAGGCATGAGAGGGGGGAGGCAGGCAGGGCCTGCAGTGCAAATCAAGAGAAAAGACAGGGCTTTTAAAGGGAAGCCCAGAGGATAGTGCCAGGTCATCACTCTTCCTTCCCAGTGGGAAGTGGGAAGCCTCTTTAAAATGCCTTACTAGAAAGCTGCATGCAGGGAGACAGCACTCTAGCACTGAAACACCTTTTCACCCAGCACCACAGAAATTCTATCTAAAAATGTTTATTAAAGAAAGCAGATAAAAGGGTTCAGTAGAATAGAAAATACAAAATAGCAGTATTCCAAAAATGACAATGAGCATAAAATCATGAGAACCAAAATCCACAGTAGTACTTCAAACGCCTGGACCCCCGCCCCGGGACTGGGGAGGTGGCAGCCGGCGGAGCGCCGGACCCGCCATGCCTGGACCTGCTGCGCCTGGGCCCAGTGGAGAGGAAGACAAGTGAGGCGACTGCTTCTGGCCCCCTGCGCGGCCACCGCTCGGGCTCGCCGAGTGTCCTGGTTCCGAGGAGCCAGGTGGAGGAGAGGTGTGCCAAGACCGCGAGGAGCACCCCATGGGAGGGGCTCCTGGAGGATGGTTGGCTGCCTCTCGAGGGAGTCCCCCTCCTCGAGGAAGGGCCCCCATCCGGGGGCGAAGCATCAACCGGACGGGTGGCGGTGCCATGGTGGAGCCCGTGGAAGGCATTGGGACACCGGGCTCCCCCGACCCCGATGGAGAGGGCGTTGACCGGCTGCATCAACATGGCGCTGACCCTGATCGGTTCGGCGTCTTTAGGCCCACCCCCCTCGTCCACCCCAAAGGCTGCAACCACACCCCCTGCGGTCCCCATGCTGGAGCGGCCGCCACTGCCGGCTTTCCCACTGCCGGCCTTTTCACTGGAGGCCACAAGCACCGCCATACCGCTGCCCCCGGGGTTCCTGATGGGGTCCCTGATGGAGGCGCTTGGCGTCTCAGGGGTCCTTGCAAGGGCCCCTGGGGAGCGGCCCCGGTGACGAGCCGACCGATTACCAGCGATCCCCATGGTTATGACCACCCCACAGGCTGCACCGCCACCGGCTAGTGACGGGCCTGCTGTTACCGGTGGCCCTGGGACCGGGATCACTGCTAACGCTGGAGGCCCTGAGGCTGGCCCTCCCCCCACCAGTGCCCCGATGGAGCGCCTAGAGGCCATGGACAGCCGGTGGCCGCTGCGGGGCACGGTCCGAGATACGGCGAGAGGACTAGCAAACAATGGAAGAACCCTCTGCCACCTCAGACGAAACACAAGAGGGGCCGAAGGCGGGGCAGGGGGCGGGGCCAGAGGAAATCCCAGCCCTGCTCTGCAACACCCAGAGGGTTCCGTCCCAGAACCTTCAGGAACACCAACCTCAGGCGCCGGATTCCCCCATTGATGAACCCCCACCCCAGGAGGCTTGATAATCCGACGCTGGCGAACCCGGAGCCACAGGCTTGCGACGATCGCTACCGTATGGAACTCGAGTCCCTGAGGACGTTGTTCGATCTGTGGGACCCTCCTAGGCTTCCCCCATTCGACGGTCGAGCCTGATAGCTGACCTTAGAAGCTCCGACCCACATGGGCCCGAGCTTGGCTTCCCCTTCCCGTTAGTTTTGTCATTCCCTGTCGATGTTGTTTGTCTTGTTGTATGCTCTGTATTTTGTATGTCAAACTGTAAACCGCTCCGAGCCCTCGGGGAGTGGCGGTATAGCAAGTTTGAACTATAAATAAATCTAGAAACATAAAAACAGGAACTTTTCTAAGGTAAAACTTCCAAGGAAACAAAGGCATAAACCAGAACAGGAAACTTGGAACTACTTGAATCATGAACTTGAGAGCAGAGACAGGAGAGCCATCTCCTGTAGCAACGTTGTCTCCTCTGAGAGGCTTGAATCCAAACCACTTAATTTAAGATAGTCCGAGCACTCATGAGATCATGCTGAAGACACCTGGACTTCAAGGTCTTATCCTGGACTCTTTGAGTATTTCTGGTGTGTCTCTGTTTCATTCCTTGTGTTTTCAGGCCTAATCTAATTTCCTGGGAAAACTCCCCATCTGCCCAAAGTCTTTTCTCATGTGAATTTCTACTTTCCCAAGTTGCCTGGGTATGAGCACATAAATCCAAAGCATTGGCCTCATCTCCCTGCAATTCTCTCTGTTCATTCACAGACTCCTCACTTTGAAACCCACTTTGAAACCCATCATCCCCCTCATCCTCTGAACCATCATCAGAAAATTCCACTAATGCTTGCTGAGCTACAACAAGCACATGCACTGCCACCTGTGTCCTCTAGAGTAGAAACAGCTTCAACGAAGCATTAAACCCAGGTCTCCTCTACATATCAAAGGGAAAGGATCACAGAAAGAGTGGTATCTTAACTCTGATGCTTTTTAATCCAAGTCTTAAGTAATGATATAAGGACAAACAATGCCATTATCTAAAATAACTAGAAGGGGAGCCTGGGGAACACCCCCACCCCCAATTGCTGCCAATGGGCTGGATCTAGCCTTATTTTTTTTTGGCTATGGTATAAAAATTCCATCCGGTTGCACACCTCCTGGTTTCAGGAGGCATGCAAAAACTGTTATTGGTGTCTACGGTATCCAGCCAGCAAAAACGGGTTGAGGTTCAACCGAAATGCACAAGCATAGTGACCGCATTGTTTTTAAGCCACAAAGCTATTTATTTACTTACTATATTTGTATACTGCCTTTCTCAGCCCGCAGGCAACTCTTTCAAATGTGATCTGCGTTAAAAACAAGGGATACAGTCCCTTCATGTCTTTTTTTAAGGCATTAGTCGCCTCTATCACTATAACATTGAAATTCAGCAGTAGAAGAGAGAACACAGACCATAGTATTTTTTCCATTCTTGATATACATACTTACCTGCAATAATAACTTTTTTGAAGTCAGTAGGACATGCTTCTGAGTAGACAAGCAAAGGTTTATGGTATTGATTGGTGTTTTGGGTCCTCAAAGAGATAAGATTGTAGTAAGATACTTCTTAGGGACTTCCTTCTGAGTAAGACATGTTTACTCTGTTATCTACATGTGTTGTCTAAAATGCAAAAAGAATGACAAAAATGGATCATAGTTTAATATTGAACCCTAAAATAGAAAGGTTAATACAGGAGTTAAAACGTTGTGGAGTTTAAATGTAAAATATTTTCATTAAATTGGACTGACTGACTCTCAAACACTGAGTGAGGGAAGTGGGTGTAAAGCCCTCTAAGTTGTTGAAGAGTAAGATAGACAGCTGAGTATTGCTTGCAAGGGGGAGCCCATAAACTGGGAGGCTTCTTATTCTTTTCCAAGCAGCTGTGATGGCGGCTTGGCCTGCTCTGAATTAAGAAGGACCTAGACATGTCAGAACTGATTTTGCTTTATCATTTCCCCAAGGTTAGAGCAGATGTTTGGTTTCCTCCTAAGCAAACTCTGAGCCCATTTTCCCTTTACGTGTGATAATCTTGTCAGAACTAGTATCACTAAACTGTCAAGAAAAAAATGAACTGCTAATTATGCAAGGAGTATCTGGTTCCCTTGCCAATTTTCTTATTTTAATCAGCACACTTCTATGAATGCTATTGATTTCAAAAAGGCTTATTCCCACACTAGTGTGTATAGGATCACTGGAAGCACAGCGGGGCTTATTCCAAAGTAAGCCCTAATGTCTTCAACTAATTATCTTGAAAGTGTAAATACTTAGGCTTACAGCTTAAATTTCCCAAACATAAACCAAAGCTGATCAATCCTTTGTTCATACAGTCATATGTGGTATGCTCTTACTACCTATTTTTCCTACAATGATTGTCTGTCATGTCTGATATTGTTGCTGTTATTAATTAAAGTTCATTTGACTTATTGTAACCCTATGGATGAGAGACCTCTAAATCACACTTCTATCAACAGCCCTGCTCTAGTCTTACAAACCCAGGTCTGTGACTTCTTTGGTTGAGTCCATCCATCTGTAATGCCGTCTTCCTTTTTTGATCTCTTCTCATGAAACATCTCATGATTTGGCTAAAATATGACAATAATAGTTTAGTTGTCTTGGCTTCTAGAGAAAGTTGTCTATCTTTTTAGAAGCCCACAGTAATCTACAGAACTCTTCTTTAGCACGGCATTTCAAAACAGTTGATTTTTTCCTTATCAGCTTTCTTCGAGATCCAGCTTTGACAACCATATAGAAATCAAAAACATGATGGACAACCGTGACTTTGACCTTTGCACTTGAGAAACTTTGTCTAATTCCTTCATAGGTGCCCTTCCAAGTCCTAGTCTTCTTTTTATTTATCTTCTGGTTAATGACTGAGGCAAGATAATGAAATAATAGTTCAATGTCTTCTTCACCCACTTTAAAGTTATGTAAATCATTTATCTATGGTAGTTATTTCCATTTTCTTAATGGTCAGTGGTAACTTCATCTTTATGCTTTCTTCATTGAATTTCCTCAATAGTTGTTCCAAGTCGGCTATTTTCTGCTAGTATTTATTTATTTACCCTGTTTATCCCCCACCTTTTCTCTACCCCGAAGTGGACTAAATGTGTCTTCCTGTAGAAACAATTATTCAATGACTTAAAATTCCAAAATATTAAAATTAAAAATTAAGTTAAATTAATACATATTAGACACTTAAAAACATAGTGGTATGATGTCAACTGTGACGACTTAGTACACCCAATTCTTAAAACTCGCTACCACCAACCTAATGTTCTTATTAGGATTTTAAAATAAAATAAGATTTCCAGTTAGGCTCCTAATGAAAACCACCCATTGAGAGGAAAACTGAAAAGAAGTAAGATGGAGGCTTTTAAAAAGTTAACTAGAAATAATGTATTAACTTTAACAGGCTTGTAAACACAAGGCACAGATCTTAAATGGTTTACTTCTATGAGGCAACGAGAGCATATGGTTACAAAAACAAATGGTTCAACAGCGTGATGGTTTACTTGGTAATAAAATGTGGTGGAGCGTATTGGTTTCAATAAAGGTTTCTTCTCTTAGATCTTAAAGGCAATCCCAGTCAGTGCTGAAACTTGACTGGAAAAGCTCTGTCCCACTAATGTGAAAACTAGTGCGAGCAGATGGTAACAACTAGGAACTTCTCTGAACTAAAAGTTCCCTGAGTCTTGTCTGAATGAGCTAACAGACTCGTGCTAGCTCCCAGTCTCAGAGCCCACCTTCCTCTCTATATCCAGAGACTCCAAGGTGTCCTGACTGACTATCCCAAGTCAGCCCTAATGGCTCTAAACTCTAAGCGGCACCCTGATTCTCTTCTGACCCTAAGCACTGTCAGCTACCCTGACCCCTTAGTTCAGAATGATCCCTAGGTGTTTTGCTATAGAACAGACTGATTCAGACTAACAGCTGAGGCTTGGATGTTACTTCTCCACAGCCTAGCACAAGACTAAACTTTTCTGACAGGATTTCTCCCTAATAGTCAGCTCAGCTCCTCCCCTATGGCTCTCAGCCAATCTCCTGGGAGACACTGTATCTAGACAGAGGAGCTCTAAAGCCACCCCCCCCCGTCTCTGGCAATTACCTTCCTCTAATGGCTGCTGTGTGGAACTCCCTTCCTAAGATGGATGCCAGCTATTCTAACCAGGGAGCCAAACTGCAACACAGGCTTCGGTTTGCTCAGAATGGGTGAGTCCTTACATCAACTTCATATCTTAAACTGATATTCCTTGTTCCAGTTTTAATGTCTCCTTCCTTCAAGTCTAATCCACCTTTACTTATTCAGCATATGTTAGATGGAGTTTTGAATGCAGTCTTGCCTTTTTTTGAAACCATTCTATTTCTTCATATTCTGTTCTGAAACTGGGCTATTTTCTTTGCTTTCAAAGGAAAATCATAGTTTCCCCATTCTTTGCAGCCCTTGCCCATGTTCCTCCCAAACCTTCACCGTAAACTGCACTGTGTTATGGTATCTTCTTGTCATCACTCAACAGTTGTTTGGATGTGAAGAATATTGGGTAATCTCAGCTCTGTACACTAGAGGTGCAAAATATTAATTATTCATTTCCTGTTCAGCCAGAGAGATCCTGGGCCTCACTAATCTACAAATCTCAGAATTCTGCGGGGGCAGCCAAAGGTTTTTAAATGGGATGCACATTCTCCATCTACTCTTTGAAATGTAGTGTGATGTGCATGACAGTTGGGCACGCATGCATAGGCCATTAGTGACCAAAATATGAAGAGTTATCAGATCTCGATAACATATAGTAGCAACAGAAGAGCAGCAGCATCCTCTCTCTCTCTCTCTCTCTCTCTCTCTCTCTCTCACACACACACACACACACACACACACACACAGTGCCTTAGAGACGGTTTATGAATAACCAGGGACTCAAACCATGAATATTTGTTGCAAGAGTTTGTAAGTTAAGAGAAATGGCTACAGAGAAAAGTTCTGGCTAATTTACATTTCTGAAGTGCTTCTGTGTCCCTGGTTAGAAGAGCAAAATAGAAAATAGTATACCACATCTGAGATTTATTGTTGTTCATTCGTTCAGTCGCTTCCAACTCTTTGTGACCTTGTGGACCATCCCACGCCAGAGCTCCCTGTCGGCCTTCACCTCCCCCAGCTCCTTCAGGGTCAAGCCAGTCACTTTGAGGATACATCTGAGAGAGAGAGAGAGATTGAGAAAGAGACTGAGAGAGAGATTGCTCTTACTGTTTCACTTATATCCCATTTTCCCCCTTAATGCAGGGACTCGTGGTGGCTTACAAAATTGGAACAGTGAAAAAGCACAGATAAATACCTCTTATAAGTAAAACCAAAAAAAGATTATGGCAACCAGACTGATTGGTATCTGGCAAATAGAGGGAGAAAATGTGGAGGCAGTGGCAGACTTTGTATTTCTAGGCGTGAAGATTATTGTAGACACAGACTGCAGCTAGTAAATCAGAAGACATTTACGGTACTTCTTAGGAGGAGAGCAATGACCAATATCAATAAAATAGTGAAGAGTACAGGCATTACACTGGTAACAAAGGTCTGTATAGTTAAAGCAATGGCATTCCCTGTAGTAACCTATGGATGCAAGAGATGGAACAGAAGAAAGGCTGAACAAAGGAAGATAGCCACTTTTAACTGTATTGTTGGAGGAAAATTCTGAGAGTGCCTTGGACTGCAAGAAGATCCAACCAGTCCATACTCCAGGAAATAATGCCAGACTACTCACTGAAGGAAAGGATATTAGAGGCAAATATGAAGTACTTTGGCCACATAAAGGGAAGACAGGAAAACTTGGAGAAGATAATGATGCTGGCAAAAATGGAAGGAAAAAGGAAGAGGGGCCAGCCAAGGACAAAATGAATGGAGGTTATACTTGAAGTGACTGGCTTGACCTTTAAGAAGCTGGGGTGGCCATGGGTGATAGGTAGCTTGAGGTGGGCTGGTCCATGAGATCGCGAAGAGTCAGAAGCGACTGAACGAATAAACAACAACAATAAGTAAACCATGCAAATAGATTGTTGCTAAAATATGATTGAGCTGTTGATGGAATCCAAAGTATTCCAACTAAATCCAAAAGAAATTGAAAGATAAAAATGATAGAACAGGTTACTTTAAAAGCTAGTACTCTAAAGCATTTTGTAGTGGAATTGTTTTCACCTGAGCATGGCATGGCAAGGAGGGTGCCATCCCAGCCTCCCAAGAAAGGGAGTTCCAAAGCCTTGAGGGGGCCTTGGAAAAATCTTTATTTTGTGTTGCCTTCTCTGAATGTGGTGTGACAAAAAAGAGTCCTTCCCATAAGGATCTCAGAACCCAAGGAGGCTCATGCGAGAGTATGACATGTTTCAGATAGCCTGGATTCAAGCCATCTTGGAATTTATAACCAGCACTTTCATTTATGCTAGAAACAGATAACTAGCCAATGGAGGTATTGTAACAAAGGAACTGAGTGAGCGTGTTGACATCCAACTGTAGGTTCTGAGAAACTCCCATGAAGAAGAAATGGGAATCTGTTAATGAGGAGAACGGAAAAGAGATGCTGTTGTGGTCTTTCCCACCCACACACCAGAAAAGAGCAGAAAAGAAAAGCACTGCAGACATAGTTGAGGTTAAAAATAGCTGTGTTACATCATTCTCTATACAATGCAGTAGTGGTAAATGGGAGGAAATGGGGCCTTGGGAGACAGATAAATCACAGCCAGATTTGGTAGGAAATGCCTAGGGTAGAAGCGCTTTAGAGAATGTCTACAAGGGGTCTGAGATATATTATCTGTTTCCAGTTAAAATATAGGCAAAGAGAGAACAGAAGAAATGCCCTATAGCAAAATATGAATATATGAGTGTAATAATAGCATAGAACAAGGCAGTTTTCCGAGAACTAAAATGAAACCAAAGCAGTCAAGCAGCACTAAAATGGAGGACTCAGGAGAAATATGCAGTTCCTTAGATGTCTCATTAAAGATTAAACAAAATTATAATCTTTATACACAAATCTTGAAATGTTATTTTTAACAATTTAAACATATTACTCTTTTTGAAAGAAAGAGCTCATTGTTCCCTATGAGGAGCATGCTGGTAATATATTGTTTACATGTTTGTTTTATATTTCTTATACCACCTTACCACGTTGAAAAATTTTCCAGTTGTAGGATTCTTCGGTCTCTTTTCAAGCATGGAGAGGCACAGAAATCATCACATTTTCCAGGGTTGAAAAGAGGCAGAAATCTCCTGAAAGGAGGAAACTCTGAACACGGGCCAGCAATCGTGTTCAGAGCTCCTGTCTCTTATCACACTCTACTCCCATTTTTACAACTGAAAAACAGGGAGGATGGGAACCATCAAAAGTTTGCCATCGTGTTTCATTGCCCAACCATCAGCACTAGCAGTCTCTAGTATCTTATGAAGTTTGATGCAGAACAGTATTGGAAAAACCATGGAGAGAAATTGTTTTAACCTGGATCACTGGCTCTTATATCCTATGGGCTTTTATGAAGAACCATAGGATTCCATGAAAAGCAATGTTTTTAACCTGGATCACTATCTCTTGTATCTTATGGGGTTTGGGGCAGAATAATAGGATCCTATGGAAATAAGTGGCTTTAAACTGGTGTTGGTCTCCTTTAATGTAAGGGGCTTTGGGCAGGGCAAGGGATCTCTTCGTTTTTCCGATACTGTTGATTCTCCTGATTTAAAAAAGTAATACTGACCTTGTGATGAATGTAAGATAATGTATTGCTAGCTCTTAAGTTTTCATGTATGAGTGTATGATGTGGAGGCAGAACCCCAAATGGGACTACTGATGAGGCAACGTCTTAAAAAGGATTTTGAGAGCTATAATTCAAAAAAGTATATTTTTGAGAAATAGATGAAACATTCCCAGAGGTTCAACAGAGTGTTTATGACATGATGTTGTCAATAAGCAATGACTGCAAGTGATTGACCTTTATGAGAAACAGTGTCTGTGTAGGATGTGTGTTTTACATGCAAATGATTCTGGGTTTACTCATTGACGTTGGCAAGTAATACGATTGGTAAGTCTGGAGAGCCAGCTAGAGGAGACTGTAACGATCAAACAATCCAGGAAACTTTCTATTTTGACCTGTGTTCACGTGGTTAAGAGTAGTAACATTAACAATTTACATTTATACTATTGGGAGTTCTCACGCATACAGTTTATCCAAGCTTTGTATTAAGGACTCAGGAAATTAATATTCTGCATGATGTCCATAGTTAGGGCTCATGCAGTAAAAAGGGTTTGAGAGCATAGTAACAGTGTAGCACTCTTAATGAAAGTCTCACCAGCATCCAACCCCAGGAATTGAAATGGATGCCTCTCCAAACACATAAATGTTCCTACTTGGTGCCAGATGGGTGGGCATGTCTGGCAAAGCAAGACAGCCACTGAAATTTAATGTCCATGATTCACACAAGGTCCTCCAATGATTCCAGAATTTAAACTCAATTTCTGCAATGGCAAGCTAGCCAAGTACAATTTGGAACAGTCCAAAGTGCTACCCTGCATGGTAAGGAAGAAGGAAAATGGGGAGAACAGCAGGAAATTTGGTTTGGCTAGCAGAGCAATAATAACATTCCGTTGATTTTGCTCAAGCTTGCTTCATACTTGTACTTCTGTTTGGGATGCTCCTGAACATTGTGAACTAAAATAAAAGTGTTGCATGGCAAAGAGTGGATCTCATTTCCTCTTCTGAAATGGCATTTCATTTTGCATTTTTGTACTTTTCATCCAAGGAGGCAGGGGAAAGCAAAGTAAGCAACAATTTATATTTGGGTGGCAAAGTCTCAATCCTGATGTACTTTGTGTTGTTAAAAACCAGCATCAGAACTAAATGTTGTTGCACAACAAGGAACTTAACAAGCAAGTGCATGCCAGATGCCATTAGGCTAGTAATGTGATCAAGAAGAAATTCATCAGTCCATTCAATTCATCTAGATTCTCAATCTTTCTAATGTTGTGACCCCTAAATACAGTTCCTCATGTTGTGGTGACCCCCAACCATATTTTTGTTGCTACTTCATAACTGCTACTGTTATGAATTTTAATGTAAATATCTGACATGCAGGATGTATTTCCATTGTTAAAAATCAAACATAATTAATGATAAAAACAATATGTTTGGGGAAAGTATGGACAACGGATGAAGGGATTTGAAGTACCTTCAACCGATTTAGCTCTGACTTCCACAATGCAATGACGCCCCCACAAATTACAGACCTGGACCAAACTCGGCACATAGAACCCCCATGATGAACAGAAAATACTGGAGGGGTTGGGAGGAATTGACAGTGATTTATGGGAGATGTAGTTCACCGGCATCCAGAGAGCACTGTGAACCCAAGCAACTATGGATCTGGATAAAAGTTGGCACAAATACTCAATATGGCCAAGTTTGAATACTCGTGGAGTTTGGGAAAATAGACCCTGACATTTGGGAATTTCAGTTGTGGGGTTTTATAGTTCACCAGGCATCAAAGAGCATACTGAGCTCCACCAATAATGAAATTGATCCAAACTTGGCATACAGGACTTCCATGAACAGAAAATACTGGAGGAGGTTTGGGGGGGGGGGTGGACATGTACAATAAATGAGATTTTCAGTACCTTCAATTGCTTCAGTTCCTGCTTGTCGCCCTGAGAGGGGTGCAGGCACAGTTGCCTGGAGAGACGCTTGCCAACACTGTCCCTCTCCTCACAAGGGAAGAGGCCCTGGGAGCACACACCTAAGAGCTGCACTCCATGCACCGGCTATGGGCATGCGCTCCCTGAATGAGGCCTCTTCCCCCACGTGCTTGGCAATACCAGAGCCCGTCCATCTCCTGGTGTTGGCAAAAAGAGGGGCATGCTCCGGCATTGGCAAGTGCATGGGGAAAATGGCCTCATGCAGGGAGCATGCATCTAGAGGCCGGTGGAAGGAGCGCAGCCCCAGGGTGCATGCTCACAGGGCCACTTCCCCCATGCACTTGCCAATGCCCGAGCGCATCCCTCTCCTGCTGTTGGCAAGCATGCAAGGAACAGGCCCTGGGGGCGCACATCCAGGGGCTATGCACCACCGGCCCCTGGGCGTGCACTCCCAGCACTCTTCCCCTGCATGCTTGGCAAGGCCAGAATGCGTCCCTCCCCCCAGCGCTGGCAAGAGCATGGGGGAAGAGGGCTGGTGCAGGGCACACAATTCCTGTCTCTCCCCATGCACTTTCCAATGCTGGCAAGGACCTCTCCTGGCAGCTGTGACTGCACCCTCTCCCAGCAGCTTCTCTGAAGGCCTCGGTCTCTTGGGGCCATTTTGGTGCATTGTGGAGGGTGCATGGGGCCTGCAGAAGGAGGTGGGGCCTAAGGAGGCAGTGCCGCACCCCTCCAGGATTGCCAAACAACCCCTCCAGGGGTCGCGACCCCCAGGTTGAGAACCACTGATATAGGGTAATCATTATAGCAGTTGCATTATTCCTGGGTATATGTTGCAATCTTTTTTCTGAACATATTTTTAATTACATATACTGGCTTTACTCCTACTTTTCAGAAGTTGACTATGTGGCTATTAATAATGTAAATACAGAAGTAGGCACCTCATCTTGCATCAGATCTTAGCCCAAAATTGTCACTTTTTCTTTTTCACATGCATAAATACACACTCAATTCATGTCATATCCTTTCCCCATAGCTAGAATGGAGGCTTCCAATACACCATATATGTATAAACAGACCCACTGTATACGACGAGGGCAGGTTTGGGAACAAACATTAAGGATTTTGCTATACCCCTGAATAAGTTGAGGATGGTTCCACAGACAGGAGAAAGCACCAGAGCCACCTCAAGAGGCCAGTCACCCTTGTCCACAACCATGATTTCCTAAACATTCAAAAAGGCCAAAAGCAGCATTATGACAGAGAGCATAGAGGGGGGTCAGTCCTTCATTTAGGTTCTCCTGGGATGGACACAGTTCTTGCCTTTTGCCACTCAATTTAGAAAGGGGTGGCTCTTTTTAAATATATAAGTTAAAGTATAGTATGTGCATTGCTTGTGTCTAACTCAACATGGGTTTGAGAGGTTGACTTTTTAACCAGCATTTCTAGACAAATATATGACTATACAAGATAATGTATGAAACAACTCAATAACAGAATAAAATGTATAGATTAAAATACAAATTAAAATGGTTTACAAACTACCCGTTCAATAGTGCTGTGGCCTTGAGAACTTGTCCAAACTGAACATTAAAGATCTGAGTAGCTTTTCAGAGTATGGCTGGAAGTGCATACCAAGTGGTAATCTCCACCTTGGGTAAATATATCAGTGAATGAGTGGTAAGAATGTCAAACTACATGTGGCATAGCCACTTCTAATAACACTTTGACATTAAAAGATCCTGGCTGCATGGCAGCTGCAATGTTAGTCAATGATTTTTTCAGGGGGAGATAAATTTTAAAAAGTAAACTATCATTTTCTTAGAAGGCAACTTTTCTGTCCCTAAGCAACTGGAGAAATAACAGGAAACCAATCAAGCAAAGCAAATGAACAGAAACTATGCAGAGATTCCAAAAACTTGGAAATATAACTTTTGAACTACAAATTCAAGAATCCTGAATACCAACTGAGGGTTTCAGAGAGTTGTATTCCAGAAAGCAAAATTTCTAAGCTTTTGTTAGGAGGTATTCTCTCAGAAAATGTTCTCGTATATCTCTCCACCCCCACCACCTCCAGCTCCTTCAATGTCAGGTTAGTCATTTCAAGGATAACCTCCATCCATCTTGCCCTTGGTCAGCCCCTCTTCCTTTTGCCTTCCATTTTCCCCAGCATTATTATCTTCTCCAAGCTTTCCTGACTTCTCATTATGTGCCCAAAGTACTTCATATTTGCCTCTAATATCCTTCCCTAGCAGAATGGGAAGGACAAAAAAAGTGTTGTTGTGTACCTTTGTGTAATTTCTGATTTATGGCAAGACATGCCTGTAAAGAATCGAAACGCCACCTAAAGCTAGCGTCGATCTTTGCGGTGTAACAAGGGTTTAAATGTAAAGAATTTCGCTGCCACCATTAATTATTTCTTGACCATTAGACTTGTAAAGAGTGATGAGGAGACTTTACTTTAAAACAGCCACTATTTTATGAGAGAGATGTATTTGAAACCCCTTTTGTGAGGGAAGCTCTTTATGAGGTAATGAACTCTTCTCTGACAGGAATACACTTTTAAAATGAGGCTTGACTTCAAATCACTGGCACAGAGAGGTTTGTTTGAAGAATAACAATTAATGATTTATTCTTGCACAAAGCTTGGTTTAATATAACTTCTTCCGAGGAGGCACAACTTAATAAGGTTACTAATACTAATTATTGTAAAACCAAAGTCACAATAGCTTCACTATTGTCTTCAACTAGCTATATATTGGAATGTGTTCACTTCTAATATCTAGGCACACTAGCCTTCTTCAGGTACTTATAGGCACACTAGCCTTCTTTAGATACTTTATCTAAACCCTGCTCTCTCTCCCTAGAGCTGGTAAATCTTAACCTCTCACTTCGAGCCTCTCTCTCTCTATACTATTAACTCTTTACTTGAGCTCCTTATACTTTGAGCTCCTATTCCTGACACAGACTTGAGCTCCTCACACTTTGAGCTCTCTTCCCTGTCTGACTAACTTTCCCTCCTTCGTCTTGTCAGAAGCCTTCTGACTCCTCCCATTATAGTTTCAGAGCTATGTTGCCATGGCAACTCTGCTCTCCCAGCAGTGCTGGCTTTTAATATCAGCTCTTCTCTCTTGCCTATTCTCTCCCACTATTACCATACATATTCATCTATACATTACAATTATCACATCAACACAATGCCTATCACGGTGATATCTTGGGAAGCTTTCATCAGAAGGGGTTAGTCTTTGCTTTCCTCTGAAACTGAGAGAGAGTGATTTACTAAAAGTCACCCAGTGAGTTTCCATGACTTAGTGGCATCCTGGAGTCCCACCACACTATGTGTTGCACTCCAGTACAGGGAAAGCCCTCTGACTTAAAACACACCAGAAGATGAGTAAAAATCAAATCCTTTTATTGACACTAAAAAGAACAGCCAATGGAAATAGCTGATTATAAAAGTAAAAGAGTTGCAAAAATATAAAGTCAGTAAAAATGCAGTAACAGGAAGCAGTGTCCATAAAAGATCTAAAATATTCCAAGGCAGTAAATCCAAACAGGAATCCAAAGGAAACAAAGGTAATCCAGGCAATGATAGTCACATACCACAAGACCAGAAATCCACAGGAACCAGGAACCTTGAACAAGATACCAAGACACATGAAGCTTAAAACCAAATGATACCTGATCTAAAGAATCTTCCCTACAGGCAAACCTTATATCGCAACAACTGGTTTCGTTTTCCACCAGCTTTGGGTCTTATCTGACAAATTCTTTTGGAGCACCGTAACCTCTGAGCTTGCTGCCTTTCCTGGCAAAATTCCAGCCGCCTGTTTTGCAACCCTTTATCTGACTGCTCATTAAAATCCCCAGATGTCAGAATGTTAACTGTTTTTGTAAATTTTTTCAAACTGCCCCCAAACCGAAATAATAAATAAATAAATGATTGTTTTCCAAGCTCACTGCCCCATCATCTCTCTGCTCAGCAGAAATATTATCATGAGAAAATGCCCTTTGCACTGAAACCTCACTGTCTGCCTGATGAGAATCATTGACCAAACCATCATTTCCCACATCAGAAACATCATGATCTTGGAATACAATCACAGGCTGATTCACAACACTATGTGGGCTCTCCAGAAAAAATATACTGATCAAATTCTGATGGGTATAATTTGGCTTTGATAGTACCACACATCTCAAATATGTTTTCTATCCATACAAATTATTCATATAAATTATTAATAATTTATTTTGCAGACTACTTTTCAAGAAACATTCAAAAGCCAGTTTACCTAAATTGTGAAAATTATGGACCTCAATTAAAGTTATGCAAAGTTTATATAATTGAAAAAAATGCTGCCATGAAAAAGCTGCTTATGCTTCCTCTCCCTCAGGCCAAGATGTTTCCTATGGTGCCAGTTTAGGAAGAAGAAGCTACCAATGACAGCCAGATGATAGCAGCTGACCGGGTTTTTTGGGGGATTATACTTTCTTTTTTAAAACTTCTTTTTCTCTTTTTTCTTTCTTTTTTTAAAAAATGATTTTTATTGGTTAAAATACATCGACTAACAAGAAAAACATATAACAGTCATTCCACACGACATAGTGATGGGAGAGGGGTTAGGAAAGGGGGAAGGGGGGTAACAATGGGTAGTGGTTAACAATACCACCCAACCAAGACACAACTTTAAAAAAAGGAAAAAACAAAACCATATATATAAAACAACATGCAGGTTGACTTCACCTGCCGGTAATGAGCCTTAATCATTATAATTGGGCTCATACTCTAATTTGACTTGTAAATCTTATAAATCTAAATCCAAAAGCCTCTTAAATCCTCCTTTTTCTTTGTTTTAACATAAACAATGAAAGGTTTCCATGACTCTACGAACTGTTTTGTAGAGCCGCTTCTCAGAAGGACTGTCAGCTTGTCCATTTCTGCAGTGTCAAGGAGTTTGTAGATGATTTCGTCAATGTCCGGTATTATGTTCTCTCTCCAGTGCTTGGCCCAGATGATCCTAGCTGCCGTTATAATGTGGGTAAGAAGTCTTTCCGTGTCTTTACCCATCTTTTCTGAATCTATAATATTCAACAAAAACAACTCTGGCTTGAATTCAATTTTCATTTGCAAAACCTCTTCTGCCCATATATGCACCTTTTCCCAATATTTCACGGCCTCCCCACAAGACCACCATTGGTGGTAGAATGTTCCTCTATTTAGTTGGCATTTCCAGCATCGGTCCTCGCCTGTCTTATATATATTGTGTAATTGGGCCGGGGTAATGTACCATCTGTAGACTAGTTTCAGGAGGTTCTCTCTCAGAGAGTATGCACAAGTAAATTTTACATTGTTCTTCCATGCTTTTCCCCAAGATTGCTGTGGAATTCTATAACCTAAATTGGTTCTCCACTTTTCCATATAACCTTTTATTGGCTTCTTCTCGTGTTTTTTTGTTAGAAGTAGTTTGTATAACTTACTAATTCTCTTACTCTCTGAAAGTAATATTATTTTCGCTCCTTCAGTTAATCTCTCTTCCCAGCCTATCTCTCTATCTTTCAGAAATCTAGCCCTTAATTGGTTATATTGGAACCAGTTTATTTTATGTTCCCTCAGTTCTTCCTGGGATTTCAATTTATAGGTACTATTCTCCTTTTTAAGTATTTCCTTGTAGGTTGGCCAGGTCTCTCTTCCTGTTTTGTATAGTGCAAATGCCTCTACCGGTGATGCCCAGAGCGGGAGCTTTTTACACATCATTTCTTTATGTTTTGCCCAGACCTTCATTAGAGGCGCTTTTAGAATGTGGTTTATAAAGTTCCTATCCTGTTTTAACTTATCATAGAATAAGTAGGCATGCCATCCAGCTTTATTCTCCCAACCTTCAGCCGCTAATAGCTCTTTATCTTTTACTTCAATCCACTCTTTCAGATGTTCTATACAATTTGCTTCATAGTATATCTGTAAATCTCTTTTCATCACAAGACAAAATCCTATGATGAGCCTGGGGAGAGATTATGGACTGCCAAAAAGACTT